>JANDEH010000010.1:31964360-32602687 GCA_024610705.1 Tetragnatha versicolor
TGTTGGTTACTTATTGTTCAAGCAAAGAGCATTTCTGGTAATATGAATTCCTGCCTTTTTAATGCTAAAGATTTATAAGTTATGGTTGTAGCTCCAAAGTAGTTATGATTGCGCCCTTATATTCTTGGGAGCGGGGGCGCGGGGTTTAAAGGACTATTTTGTCATAAAGTTATGATTTTTGTACGATTCAATTTATCACCGAGACCGCGCTTCGCGAGCAGTGTCGAGGGTTTCGGTTTTCTTCTCCTTTCGCCGTTGAGAGAGAAAGCCCCCGTCCATCCCCACGACACGATCTGCAAGTGTATACGGTCCGGTCCTTCCTGGAAAAATGAGAAGACCATGGGAACATAGCATACTCTTTTGTTTAGAAGTGACCGACCGACTGACTGTCGCCCAGATCCAGATATCCTCTGAAAGGGGAGATAATGAATGCCCAAGGACACCCCCAAGTCGTGGGACAGCTTCAACCTTCGCCAACGCCCTCTGCTTTTTTGTGTCATAATTGGCAGTGTTAGAGAAGAATTGTGCGTTTGGTTTGAGCTGTTCATTATCGTTACATTTACATTACGATCACATTTTTGGGTAAGTAAAAGGAAATCCTGGTTTTCTTAATTCTAAAATTGTCTTAAGTTGTGTTACCTGAAATTATCATGTGTTGATCATTAATTTGTTTTTGAGAAAAATCGTCTTCTGCCTAAGCAAATTATCAAAACGAACCCCAATACTCGTATATCACGTAATTTCTTTAATGCTTGATTTAGGTTTCGATTTGATGTCACGTTATCTTTTAACAGTTTTTTTTTATTTTTAACAGTTTTTTGTTTTATTTTTAACCGCTTTAACAAGTTTTTCGTTGCTAAATACGTATGGAGTTTTTCACCCATTTGAAGTTTGGTTTAGCAAATAAAACCAAGTCTCTCAAATCAGTGGCGGATCCAGGATTTGGTTTTGAGGGGGGCTAAGAATTTTCATAATCCAATTGAACCAACTTGTTAATGGTAATACGGAAAAGGTATAGTGAATTATCCTACTCAAACCACTAAAAGAGGGGTCTGGGGGTCCTCCACCAGAAAATTTTTTGGACATTTAAGTAAAAAACCCTACTTTTTCAACTCGTTTTGGTACGCCTCATCCGAATTTCGGATATAGATTTTTTGCGTTTTGACAAACTTAGTAAAATATTAGACGTTTGGGGGGGCTTCAGCCCGGAAGCTCCCCCCGTAGATCCGCCACTGTCTCAAATTAATATAATTTGATAAAAAATATATTTAAGAACAGAAGTAATTTCTTTGATATAATTTCCTTTTAAATATACCTTTTCTAATGTATGGTTTTAACAACAAATTGGTTGTGTTTTTCTTGGACAATTGTTTAACAAAATACAGTGAACAAAATTAATGTATATGATGAATATTTTTTTAAAATCTTTTTATTACTTTGAAACAATTTCAATCGAACGTAGAAAATTTCAAAGAAAAAGATTAGGCTATGTTTCGAAAACCATAAATGACCCCACTAGCTGATCCAGAGAGGGGTCTAGGGGGCTCAAGCCCCCCCCAAAATGAAAAGTTTTACTCTATATAATGACATTTTATGCACCAAAATGAGTTAAAACCCTGTTATTTTAAGGTCAAATTTTAAAAAAATTTCTGGGGGAAGACCCCCAGACCCCCTTGGCACTTTTAACTCTGTTATTACAACTACATTTTACTAAGTTTGTGTCAAAACGCAAAAAATTTATATCCAAAATTCGGATGAAGCGTACCAAAAAGAGTTGAAAAAGTGGGGTTTTTGACTTAAATTTCCAAAAATTTTCTGGGGGAGGACCCCCAAACCCCCCTTTTGAAAGTTGGAGCAAGATATTTCGCTACCTTTTCCGTATTAACATTAACAAGAAGATTCAATTGGATTAGGAAAATTCTTAGCCCCCCCCAAAACCAAATCCTGGATCCGCCACTGAATGACCCCCATCTTTTTTACCCTTATTTCCCTTATTTATAGTTATTTTGCCGAAATAGCTTTATTTCTCCTCAAAAAGAAATATGCTTACCCCATTGTTACAAAGAAAAAATAAGCAGAATAACAAGTTTTTAAAGGAAAAACTAGACACAAGTCTACTTGAATTTTATACCAATAATTTAAAAATATATTTATAAGAAATTTAAAATTTTAATCTGCCAAGTATTGGATTAAAAAAAGTTAATTAAAATCCTAAAGATATTCAGGGCTTTAAATGTACATTTTAAGTAATTTTAGAGAGAATATTTCTTTAATACATACATCTTATTATTTTTCATGGGGGTCATGAGGTAAATGTTTAAATCATTCAAACCTTTACATGCTTCACAACTAGATGCATTTTAATACATCTAACTCAATAAAGTAAGGTAAAGAATTCATTAAAAATTTTAAAGAAGAAAGCTATTAATCCACTCGTGAAAGACTGGTAACATCAGCTAGTTTTACATAAGATAAGACATAATATATACAGACACATATACTATTTTTAAAGAAAAAAAGTTAGTCGGCAAATTCGTCATATACGCCCCCCCAATGAATTCCGCTTAAATACGCCCCTGGTTATACACCTGAAGAAGTCTACTCTATGAAGTGGTTTCAAAATTGTGGGTCACGCACGAGCCTTTTTTTGGTGGGCAGCTACAAAATTTGAATTAATGCTTAAATGTATATTGTTTCAAAATTTTTACGAATGTGTTGAGGGGATTTAAAAGCAAAAAGGAAGTCAAGAAAAGCTTTAAGTCACTTTAACGATGAGGAAGTCGTATGGTGCAAAATATTTACACTGGGGAACAGTTTTTAATATAATTTCTGTTGACTTTGATTTTTTGGCTGTTTAAGTGTTCAATGGGCACACTGATTAGAAAACTGTTGTTAGTTTTCTTCTATCAAGTCAACTTTTTTGGCAAACAGCCCCGCCCCCTTTTTACGTTTTTCAATGACTTAATGACTTTGAATTCGATTTTCAAGGTCAAAAATCATTACTTTAGTCTTTAAATTACACCCGAGAGGACAAGAGTGGTTAAAGTTTCTAAAATATGAAAATTTTTAGCGAATGGATAGGTTTAAGGGGTTATTACCCCCTAAAAACGCAAAAAAATCGTTAAAAATGATAGAGTTTATTTTACGCTATTTTTTACACTTATTTTTTACGCAATTCCTTTTCAAAAGGTCCTAACCCATCACCAAGGACCCAAATTTAATGAAAATTGGCCGCAATGATTTTTACAAAAAGCGGTTGAGGCATTAGCGCCCCCGAAGCACCCGCGGAAGGGTTCGGAATACTCTCTTTCGCTTAGAGAACGCGAACACCTCAACCGCTTTTAGTAAAAATCATTGCTGCCTATTTTCATTAAATTTGGGTCCTTGGGGAAGGGTTTAGACCTTTTAAAGAGGATCTGCGTAAAAAAATAAAGAGAAAAACCCTGAAATGCAAAAAAGGAACGTTATAAAGGATAGAGGTTATTTTAAGCTTTTCTTACTCTTATTTTTTATGCAATTCCTCTTTAAAAGGTCTTAACCTTTCCCCGAGGACCCAAATTAAATGAAAATAGGCAGCAATGATTTTTACTAAAAGCGGTTGAGGTGTTATCGTCCCCGAAGTACCTGCGGAAGGATTCGGAAGACTCTCTTTCCCTTCGGGGACGATAACACCTCAACCGCTTTTAGTAAAAATCATTGCTGCCTATTTTCATTTAATTTGGGTCCTCGGGGAAAGGTTAAGACCTTTTAAAGAGGAATTGCATAAAAAATAAGAGTAAGAAAAGCTTAAAATAACCTCTATCCTTTATAACGTTCCTTTTTTGCATTTCAGGGTTTTTCTCTTTATTTTTTTACGCAGATCCTCTTTAAAAGGTCTAAACCCTTCCCCAAGGACCCAAATTTAATGAAAATAGGCAGCAATGATTTTTACTAAAAGCGGTTGAGGTGTTCGCGTTCTCTAAGCGAAAGAGAGTATTCCGAACCCTTCCGCGGGTGCTTCGGGGGCGCTAATGCCTCAACCGCTTTTTGTAAAAATCATTGCGGCCAATTTTCATTAAATTTGGGTCCTTGGTGATGGGTTAGGACCTTTTGAAAAGGAATTGCGTAAAAAATAAGTGTAAAAAATAGCGTAAAATAAACTCTATCATTTTTAACGATTTTTTTTGCGTTTTTAGGGGGGTAATAACCCCTGAAACCTATCCATTGGCCACAAATTTTCATATTTTAGAAACTTCAACCATTCTTGTCCTCTCGGGTGTAATTTAAAGACTAAAGTAATGATTTTTGACCCTGAAAATTGAATTCAAAGTCATTAAGTCATTGAAAAACGTAAAAAGGGGGCGGGGCTGTTTGCCAAAAAAGTGGACGTGACAGACAAAAACTACAGTTACTTTTGGATTCAGGGGCCAAAAGTGATTCAAAAACAAGTCACAGTTCTATAACAACGAAATGGCTGTTCCCCAGTGTTATCATATATCATTATGTCGCTGATGATGCAAAATATTTATTCATGAACAGGAAGTTCTAACTGGCGGCCCCGGCCCCCGAAGCTTCATGAACCTGCCCCCAAATGTAGCTTCAGAATACTTTTAAACTTTTAACATACTATAATTCTAAAATCCGGGAGGACCCCCGAGCCACCTATTTGCCTCTGACAACTCCCGGTTTGTGATTACACTCCCGCTCACCAGTAGAGATGTAAAGGCTGGAAAAAACCGGGTTTATTCCCGGGAATAAACCCGGTTTTTTGGGATGGGAATTTAGAATATTCCCGTTTCAAGATTTTGGAGTGAAATTATGGGAATTTTGATTCTTTAGCTTTTTGTTAATAAGTGATTTCAAGTATTTTTCATACATCATAATACTATAAGTTGTATAATTTTAAGGTTAATTTTAATTCTAAGATATGGATTTCGGTTTAAGCTAAAAATAGAAGTAAACTATATAATATTATAAACCTCCTAAAATAATCTAAATAGTTTATAGAAAGGACTATCAATTACTAGTGTTTGATCATGTTTAAAATTGTCCTAAACTCCTCAAAAGTCCTAGAAAATGAAAACTGATGGTGAAATATCGTTGTGTTTGTTTACGGTCAAAATTCCTAAAATTCCCGGTTTATTCCTAAAAATCCCGGGTTTTTTCCCGCCTCCCAAAAAATGTGGGAATTTTACATCTCTACTCACCAGTCGAATAGTCAGCTACGGCTGAATATAAAGCAATTGAAGGTTTAGGCCGTGAATTGCAGCAGAATGCAGATCTGGGGAAAACTATATTTTTATAGATTTTATATTAAGAAAAGGAGATGCATATTTGATAATTGTTTTACATCGAATGCTAAACTTTAAGCACGAGACTAGACAAAAAACATTTAATGAAATAAACGAAACCCTATTAAAACGTATTAAAAATGGACTAAAAAGTTGTTTTTAATGTTTTTCCTAACTCCTTGAGAAACGAAAAACGTTGGGCGAACATAATGAATATTTTTATGCATTGGATTCCCTAGTCAGTTGTCAAGACGTAAAATAAAATTTTAAAATAAATTTTATTTTAAAATATTTTTTCTAAAAATTAAGCATTCAAAACACTAAATCAGGTATGGGCAACCTTTTTGGATCTGCGGGCAGAACTCAAAGATTATAATAACTTCGAGGGCTGTCGAGTAGATAATAGGTAAAATTTTTTGAAAATTGACTCTAAAAACAGGTTTAACTAGTTTTGGTACTCCTAGTCCGAATTTTGGATAGATATTTCTAGGTAAGATTTGGATAATGATATTTATAATTAAAAATCCATGTTCAAGAGGGGGTTTGGGAGTCCTCCCCCAAGAAAATATTTGGAAATTTGACCCTAAAAGTAATGTTTGGCTCTAGTTAACTAAAAGTAGTTGAAAAGTAGTTAACTTGTTAACTACCAAGGTTTTTAAAGTTACTTTGAAATAGTATTTGAGTACAAATACAAGTATTTCAGAAAAAGTAACTAAGTATTAAGTACAAATACCCGAAAAAAGTAACTAAATAGAGTACAAATAGAGTATATGAAAAGTATTTAAGACTACCTTCAGTTACTTCACCCGCAAATTTTAAAATTAAAATTATTTAAAAAATAAAATTTAATGGAATAAATTAAAAAGTGGTACTTTCGTATTAGCCCGTCCATCGTTTTCGCCAACTTCGCCAAATTTCGCCAAAACGCGCCAAAATACGGGATTTCATCAGAATCGCCGAAAAACACATTTTTAACATCAGAAACATCTTTATAACATCAGAAAATAAAAAATAAAAGTTTCTTGTGGTTGGGGGGGGCTGCCGCCCCCCCCAAACCCCCCCTGCCCTAACTATAACCAAACTCGTTGTGGGGGTATCAGAAACAGTAAGGATTCAGATAAAAGGGAATCGGTATTCTTGGATGTACCAAAACTACGGATATCACTCGGTAAGACACTAACTTACTTGCAAAATGGTCGATCCTACCACCGGTGATTCAAAACCGGCGATCCTTCCACCGGCGTTCATACGCAAAACATTGAAAGACTCTGGGGCTCGGCAAAATGGCGCAACAAAGTTCACCGTGAAACGACACGAAAGCATTTAGACTCCTACCTTTTAAATGCAGTCTTCGTTCTTACCTTGTAAACACTGTTGAATTTACGTTCAAAACAACCTGCGCGGTGCTCACACATTATTTCACCCATGGGCGTACCGATCCAAATTGCGCGCACTTGCGCAGCGATCGGAACTAGCGTGATTTCGCTACGTTTTTCAGGGTTACCAGAATCAACGGTAGTGTTGCGGGGTTTACCAGACTTGGCGACTTATCGCCCCTGTTGGCGAATGGACGAGCTAATACGAATGTACCAAACTTTTTTCTTAAAAATTCAATTTGCTTAAAATTTAAATTTTTAAAAAGATTTTTTGTTTGAAAAATTTAATAATTTTTTATATGATTTGTTATCAAATAATGTCAAAATATTTTCATAAATAAGTTCATTTTAATAAATTAATATAGTCACTACTTAATGACTTAATCACCAATAATTGGTGATTAATGAAAAACACAATTATACAAAAAAAACACCTCGAAGAATGACCTCGACAAATGCCTCAAAAGTTTTTAACAGGTGTTTTAAAAAAAGTCGATTTTTAAGCCCAAAAAATTGAAAAATTAAATTTTTTTACTTGTCCCATTTTTGC
Organism: Tetragnatha versicolor; assembly: GCA_024610705.1. Classification (NCBI taxonomy): domain Eukaryota; kingdom Metazoa; phylum Arthropoda; class Arachnida; order Araneae; family Tetragnathidae; genus Tetragnatha; species Tetragnatha versicolor. The sequence continues at coordinate 31,971,557 of JANDEH010000010.1, forward strand.
CAATTTTAGTGTGTCATTATTTATGTCATTTCTAAGGAAAAAACAGGTGAATTTACTTCTTTTGTAGTTATGTTTTAATTTCTTCGATTATCAAATTTTTGAAATTAATCTTTTAATTGATATTTTGACTTCTTTTTCAATTCAAATGGAATATTCATATTTAGCAGAAAATTATTTCGGTCATTTTTAAAAAATGAAAAATAAGTTAAATATAGTTTGTAACTATTTTATTACTTTTAGTTTTTCTTCAAGAAAGTGAGGAAGAAAGAATGTTATAATTAACTTTTAAGTGAATCTTGTAAGAATATACTACATAAAAGGCTTGAATGAAAAGCTTATGTAAGGATTGAATGAAAGGATTTAAACTCTTTTGGGCAAAAGTGAAAGAAGTTTTAAGCTACATGTCAAACAAATATCAAAACATAAAAATCAATTGTAATTATCTAGATAAAAATATAAAGAAAACATAAATCATCAATCCCCTCATTACTTTTTTTAAAAAAATTATGAAAAAACCCTACCTCTTTTTGGGACTTTATATTTCTAACAAACAATGTTAATCCAGGGAGCAGGAACGGAATGGGACGATTCGGCGCGAGACAGAGAAAATATTTGTCTAGTTTTTTGATGATTTTGAAAAGTTCTATTTAATTTCTCAAGCCGAATCGTCCCCGCACCGAAACACCTAGCGCCGCATGGTCGACGTACCAAAACCCAAAACGGCCGCGTCGAATAGTAGTAGACTGATGAGTAGGAAATCGGAGAGCACAACAAAACAGCGACTGAAAGACGACTTCTCGTAAAATTTGATCTACCAGACTACCGGTAAAATGTCCCCCCTTCCTTTGGAAGTGAAAACAAGAAACTACTAACCAATTAGTGGCCATAAAACGGTGTCATATCGGCTATTCAATCTCCTGCAGGGCCACCCAAAGAAATGACGACACTTTCAATTATCATCGTCAATACAAGGGGGCTATAAATATTCTCATAGAGGACTGTCAGCGTGGCGAGCCCCACCGCCGACTCGCCGTCTGCGAGGGGGCAAGGGGGTCGAATTCGAATCGCCCGCCGAGGTCGCTTTTTCCCCTCGGGCCTCGGACTTTGCGGAAAGCAGGAAAATGTGTTTGTTTTCTCCTCCAATGTTTGGATTGAGTTTTTTTTAATTCTGGGCTTAGAAAATAACTGAAGTACAGCATAGGTACAGTCGGAGTCAAAAAAATCGTTACAAAAGTTAAGCAACGGGATTGCAGGATTTGAAATTTCAATAATTCGCTGAATGTAGGAAAAACTTGGCGAGAACAATTCCAATATCTAATTTAAGGAAACATATTTGGCTGGTTATCCAAGATTTGGCGCAGTTTTTTTTTCAAATAAAAATGCTTTCAAATAGTAGTATGGTGGTTAGAGTGAAGTCTTAGTAATCGGAAGTTCGCGGGTTCAATCCTCAATGCGGATCATTCTCAAAGTCATTACGATTGATGTTGAAATTTATTTACGGATGATCCAATCTCTGTGGAGGAGTATTCTTACCTGATTTTTATTCAAAGCACTCAATCGTATTTCTCAGCAACAGTTAAAGTTTCTTCCTAAATCTTAAAACAATTATTTATAAAATTTACTTGGAACTCTGGATCTTCCACTATGATCATTAAAAAATCCAACTCCGATAAGTAAGTAATTTTTTAAAGGTATTTTTAACTTCACACTAGAACAAATATTTTATTTAAAGAAATTTTTTAATCAGAGAAATTTCTTAAGAATTTTTTTACCAAGCTTATTCAGGCGAATACAAGTTTAAACATAATTCTTAGTAGTATTTCAGAAAATAATTCTATTTTAACTATTTTTAAAGTTATTTTAAATAAATAATAATTATAAATTCTTTTAAATCGTGGGGTAATGGAATTTTAGTTGTATAACTTTATATAATGTGAACTCTACGGATTTAGTAAAAGTTAGTAGTAGTAGTTTTGTTACGAAATTAAAAAATAATTTGCTTTGGAGACTATTGAAATTGTACTAAGCAGTCTCGGGGGTGGGGAACAAGCTATATTTCTAATATACAGATATTTGGGAGAGTTGCATAAGCGTACCCAGGATTCTGCTCAGGGCGAAGCAAGCAGAGTCGATCTTTCTCGTGCTTGTGGAGAACCATTTTAAAACCCGGGATGATGGGCCAGAGTTTTGCTTCGAGATGGGATTTGGACCTTTTGTGAAAATAATGCAGTTTTTAAGATAATATACTTAGCCCCAAACAAAGGGGGTCTGGGGTCCATCTCTGAAATTTTTTGTAATTTGACCCTAAAGAGTAGTTTTGAGAATTGTTCTGGGACATCGGGGACTATTTAGGTAACACCCCGGATCGATCACTCGTATAATCTTCAGAATTTTCAAGGGAAAGTGCCTATAAATAGACATAAGAATTCTACAGAGGGTTCAACTCCCTAACCGCCTCCTAGATACTGCCCTGGGAGATCTCTTATTTTTGATTTTTAATCCTCTTTGACATAGGTGAACCCAAGTGATCCCAGTTTTAATAATTTAAATTTTTGAAAATTAATTACTTAAGACTAAAGTTTAAGTAATTTACACTCATGATTTAGAGGGTAGCTACCCCTCCCTGTACCCCCTGGAGTTGAGGGACAGTTCCATAGACTTATGAGAACTAGAAAGGAGGACACCAATTTCCCCCCTCTATAATGTCGTCTCTCAATTCATTCTCTCTTACCTCCCCTCTTCCCGAATTCCAGTTAAAATGTTCGGCTTCTGAAATGCCTAAAAAGCATTACACAAACACATGCGAGTTCAATCCAATGTAGCTAAAGCTTCATTTTTCACAGCAGTGATAAGCCATCCCTCATTCTTGATACATGATCATGAATGAACTGCTACAGATTGATCCAGCCGATGACAGGGTAGGTTTATTGCTTTACCTATTAAAGAAAGTTTTGTTTAAAGATTGGTGAGAGATTTAATAAAGAGAGAAAGATTTAATAATATTTTTAGTTACTAGGTCACCACTAAATTATTAAAAATTATTTTAATGATTCCAGTCTATATCTCACGGCAGACATCCTCGTCCTGGGCTCAAGCTGCATCCAGATGCAGTAACCACTTATACTCGGGGCAGAAGAGGCATTCGGACACTTCCATGTTGTATACATGGTTGGAGCAGGCGCGGATCCAGCTCGGCTCCAAAGGGGGCATTTTTCTATATAAGATCCCCTTGTGTTACCATTAGAGGTATGGGGGAACTTTTCCACACTATTACCTTTACTTTTTTACCCAAATGTCAAAATATTGAGGATTTCCTAAAAATAATCACTGAAGATCCCCTTGTGGTACTAAAAGGGGGTATGGGGGTCCTCCCCCAGAACAACATTTTGAAATTAGACCTGTAAAAAGTAGGGTTTTTACTCATTTTAAAAACCTTTTTGGGTTCCCAAGGGGGTCATATTCCAGAGTGCCATCCCCCTGAATCCGCACGGGGTGGAGTCACTGGAGGGAAATAAGCTCCCACCAGAAAATTCCCGATCCCGAAGGTTTCCAGTGTGCCCCCAGATTTCACTCTCTGTACTTTGTATCCCTCCATGGTTGTATACCAAAACTAGATTTAAGTATAACTGTGTCCTTCACGACAAATTGTTTTTTGATGAAGGAATTAAGGAGAGTTATGATATTCTACTTGAAATAAAATCTTTTTCGAAGCTAAATTAAAATATCTTTGCTTCATTTTATTTTTCTTTATTATAAGGCGTTCATCAGAATCGTTTACTCCGCAATTGTATATGTATACAATTGCGGGGTAGCAGTGTGGATATATGTTTAACGATACTTACTCACTGTAAAAAAATATTTTCCCACAGACATGTTGAATTTTCTGGGGGAATTTTTTAAAATTTATTTATAACAACGAATTGAGAAAAATTGGGATCGAATTGGATGAAAAATAAAGAATATTTCTAAAAACTTCTACTAAATGAATCCAAACATCAAACATTAAAAAACAACAAAGCTAAAATAAGAATGGCTTTTGCAAATACATTTTTATTAAGTTTTAAAAAATACAAAAATAAAAGATCCTCTAATGTCAAAAATAAAAAAAACATTTGTTGGACGATTGTAAAAAAAGGTTATCCCAATAGAAAATAAGATTAAAAAAAGCTTTTAAATATCCAATAAAAACTAAATATAATTTATAATCACTTATTAATAACTTCTAACTCTTAAAAATTATAAAATCAGCACAAGAAGTTGCAGATAACGTTCAAATTCGACTTAAATCATACAACACCAGCGCTCTAACCATTACGCTACAGGGATCCACATTGAGAGACGCAAATATTACAAATAACTAAAGAATTGGCTTAGTTTTGTGGGTTATTGTAATTTTAACAAGTGGCAAACCTTTGGCGATCGGGACTGGCGAAATATTTCAAACCTATTTTCCTATACCATGCGTACGGGGTTAAGGTCTAGATTCCTCTTAACAGTCCTTGTAACGTTTTTTTTGACTCCGACTGTACTTAAGTACCAAAGATTTAAGTTACTTTTAAATTATTGTAGTTAAATACCAGTTCGATACTAAAAAAGTAACGGATGTAACTAAATACTTTCAAAGTATTTAAAAAGTATTTCCGTTACTAAGTATTTAAATACTTAACAACCTTGTTAATTGTTAACTACTAGTTGCAACTACTAGTTAACTAGTAGTTCAACTACTTTATGTTTAGAGTAGTTGAACTAGTAGTTAAACTACTTTTTTCACCAACTACTAGTTCCAACTACTTTCAAAAAGTTCAACTACTTCAAAAAATATTGAAAGATCAAAATTTTAAAAAATATGTTACATATACTAACAATGCCATTTTTCGTGATACATTTTCATATTTGGCAACCTTGAAATATATTTCATCCCAGCAATTGACATATAAATGCAACCATTTTTTGAAATCCTCTTTAGAAATTAGGGGGTTCAGGGTTTTCTCTCCTGGAAATTCCAGCAGCGAAAAGCAATTTTAGGCTAGGTTTACGAGGATTCTAGATGCTTTTCCTGCATTAAAAATTAGTAAGGCAATACTTAAAGTTAACGGCCCAATTTTGTGCTTAAAATATTGTTGTTCAGGCTAAGGGGGTTTAGAACCCTTAACCCCCCTTATATACGACACTGTACTGACTAATATAAATACAACATAGAAAACTTTAAGACACCAAAAACTTGTATACCTATCAAAAATTGGCGAATCTTTAGCAATGATATTTTTGCAGGGGCGTCATTTCAGTTTTTGGTTGGGGGGCAAGGCTTTTTTTAAATTGGTCTGAATCACGCTGTAACCAACTTTTTTTGGGGGGTTGCATCAACTTCATTTTTAAGGTATCCCCTAACGAGCACATTTATAGGTTAAGTGTTAGAACACTGAAAAATAGTATTTGCATGATATTACATATAATGTCAAAATTTGACATGAACTCCAAGGAAAAAGTGGGTCTGATGGGGGTTCGCCCCCAGGAAAATTTTGAAAATTTGCCTTTTATTTAAAGTAGTGTTTTGGCTCATTTTGAGACCCTATGGACTGCATCCAAAGAGAACAGCTTTTGTAAACCACCAAATTTTCTAGGGAAATGAGTTGTAAATAAGCGTCAAGTATCAAGAGGCCTCCCCCAGAATTTTTTTTTAAATTCCCCTTTAAACTAGTGTTTTATCTCTTTTTCAAACTCTTTGGGGAGCTCCTAAAGGGGACATCCATAAATTACGTGAGGTGTTTTTTCCAAAATCTGGACCCCCCCTCCCCCTTGGTGAGATTTAGTGAGATTTTGCTGGACCCCCCCCCTCCACCCCACATTAGATTTACTCACAACCTTTAAATTATTCTCCTTCCTTCTTATATATTACTTTCTCCTACTTAAAAAAAAGAAAATCCTATAATTTCTAACTTAAAAAGTTGTCGTGAGATTTTAATCGACCCCCCTCCCCCTAGGTGAGATTTGGTGATATTTTTCCAAACCCCTCCCCCCCCTTTTTGACCTCACGTAATTCATGGATGTCCCCAAAGGGAAAAGCTTCTTGAGAGTGGCAAAATTCTAAAGGGAAAAACTGTGTAACCGACGTAAAAATTTTAGAGGGGAGCTGATGGGGATCCTCCCCCAAAATGTTTTTTGAAATTACCACTTTAAACTCGTTTTTTATCTCTTTTTCAAACTCTTTGGGGAGCACTAAAAAGGAAAAGCTTCTTGAAAGCGGCAGAATTTTCAAGGGGAGAAACACTGTTAAACAGAGGCCAAAATTATACAGGGGGGCTGGGGGTATGCCGAAGAAAATTTTTTGAAATTTCCCCTTTAAACTAGTGCTTTATCTCTTTCAAACTCTTTGTAGAGCTCGTAACTCGTAAAGGGAAAAGTTTCTTGTAAATGGCAGAATTCTAAGGAGGAAAAATCTGTATAATCACCGACGTAAAATTTTAGAGGGGGGCTGGGGATCCTTCCCCAGAATTTTTTTTTTTGAAATTTAACCCTTAAAGGTAGTGTTTTAACTCCTTTTGAGACTTTTTGAGTTGCACCCAAAGCTCCTTGTGGAAGTTACAGAATTTTCAAGGGACTAGCAGTTATTTTTCACGTAACAGTAGAAACCTTGGGGGGCACCTCCCTGAAATGACACCCCTGTATTTTTGCTACAGGTAAGAAAAAGTAATTTTGTAGTAAAATTTGGGGGAAAATATCTTATGAAATTAAATGGACTAGCTAACTAGTAGTTAACTACTTTGGGAAATAATCAACTACTAGTTACAACTACTTCCAAGAAAAAGTAGTTAACTAGTAGTTACAACTACTTTTGCCCAGACTAGTTGGTAGTTAACTACTTTTTGAAATACTAATAATTTTTTTGCCGAACACTACTAAAAAGTAGGGATTTGTTTTAGTACAACAAGTCCTCTTTCGGGGGGGAGCAGTACCCCCTCGCCCCCCTTTAAGGGGCGGATCCAGGATTTTCTTTTGGGGGGGGCACCACTGAAATTTTAGTCCTACCTGGGACACGGCATGTAACAAGAATTTTTCTTCAGGGGGGATTGACTCAACGTTAATTCTAAGGTACCCCAAACGAGTACAGATATGCGTTTTTTAATCACTTAAAAGTAACACTGGTTCGGGATCACCCCAGAAATTTTATGAAAATTTGTCTCTAAAAGTAGTGTTTCAACTCAATATTTTGAGAACCTTTGGGTTACATCGAAAGAGAACAGCTCCTTTTAATCCACAAAATTTTGAAGGATCTAAATTATAAATAGACGTCAAAATTGCTTGGAGGGTTGGGGGTCTTCTACCAGAATTTTTTAAAAAAAATTTTTATTAATTTGAAATTCTTTGGAAAACACCCGAAGAGGACCGCTTCTAGAAAGTGGCAGATTTTTCAAAGGAAAAACAATGTTAAAAGACGTCAAGTTTTGGAGGGGGTTTGGGGGTTCTCTCCCGAGAAAATTTTTGAAAGTTGACTCTAAAAAGTGCTGTCTTAACTCATTTTGAGACTCTTCAGGTTGCTCCTTGTAAGTTGTAGAATTCTTAAAAAATAAACAATCTGATGTCAAAATTACGGGCTTGGGGATTGAACTCCTAAAAGCTTTCGGATACGGCCCTGACCTATAAAAAGCTGATACTCTCAAAAACTGTTATGTATTCATGTATTCTTATTTTTCACAATAAATGTTTTAAATTTTACTTTGAAAAATGATATTTACTAAAAATAAATATACAACATTATTTTCACAGTATTTAAAAGACACTGGTAGAAACAAGAAAATTGGTTAATATTTTCGCACGGGACAATTGGAGGATTTTGAATAACTTAAAAAAAGGTAAAAAAACATTTAAAAAAAACAGTATTTTGATGAAATAAACCTGAAAAGTTTAACTTATGTGTCGATAAGGTAATGGCCATACTGACAGACCTATGGTGCAAGAGAGAGAAAGTGTTGTGCTACGTGTAGAGAAAACTTACCTTAAAAAACTTAAAATAATCGCATTAAGTCGTGATAAAAAATGACCAATAATTAAAAATAAATAGCCTTTCAAGTGCTTATAACTTTTCAGTAAACGTATCATGAACAAGTTTCTTTCAACAAGGAACAAGGTCTTTTAGTACTTGGCGGCCTTCATTTTCACAGTTAGTTTAATTGTGAGCATTAAATTTTAAATAATAATTTAAGACAGAAGAAATTCTAAACCTGTGGTTCTCGAACTTTTTAAAGCTACCACCCCCTTATTGTGCGTAAAACTTTTCAACGCCATTCCCCAATAAAAAAAATATAGAATTTAGGGTATAGGGTTGGACGATTAGTTAATACTAGGGGGCTGTGCCGCCCCCTGCTCGCTATCGCTCGCCAACCCCCGCGCAAACTGCTTCGCAGTTCGCTTTGGATCGCTTCGCGATCCCCTTTGTATCGCTCCGCGATCCTTATACAAACCCCAGAATGAATGTTAAATTGCACGATGAAAACCCCAGGACGAAGCACAGCTTTTTGAGCAGCTTAATTTTCTTGTATATAAATTTGGTTTGATTCCGTTTAAGTTCCCGCTTAATATCACCAATCTCTTTTGAATATAAATTTCTCGTATAAATATTGCTAAATAATTTAAAAGTTTAAATGGATCTATAACTGTTCAGTTTATCATTAAACATTTTAAAAACATTATTTATATTCGAATATTAAGCGTTCAAAAGAGATTGGTGATATTTAGCGGGAACTCTAACGGAATTGAACCATAAATTTTGAAAATCGTGGCTTTTCTATGTTTGCTGGTATTGCAGTTGTAGTGGCCATAGCATTCATGTTACCGCAAAGAGGGTACTTACGAATTAAAGCCACCACGGTCCGCAATCAACCGAAATCTGATTGACTACTTTGTTCTTAAATAAAGTGTTTTGAAATAACAATTATAAATGATTGGCCGCACTCTGTAGCTGTGGTGGCATTAATACGCAAGCAAGACAAAGAGCAACACAGCTAATACCCTTGAAGGCAATTTCCTCCAAGATGCACAAAATGCAGCCTTAGCTAAAGCAGAGTTAGGCACTTGCGTATTATACAGTCTACCGTTCAGCAACCATTAAATTCAGTGGTACAGTCGTAGAAAAAAAAAGTGAGACAGTTCGTATTGTGAGCGAACTACTGGGGTTAGGATGATAATTTTTGTGTCATTTTTCATGATTTAACTTCTTCTTAAAAATAAAGTATAGTTTATGTCCTTAGGGGGCCGTCTACATATTAAACGAAGCACCAACTTTCGTTTTTCCTATGGGAAACATCAAAGATTATTCCCGATTCTGAAAGAGCACCCTCTAAAACCCCCAAAAACCAAATTTTGTGTCTATTGGCCCACAAACAAAGCTAGGAGTGGGGGTTGAAGTTCGTTGAATTTACGTTGAAATCTCGTTTTTCATAGATTTTGATCCTTACAACCATTAACCCCGCGCACACTGTAGGAAATTTCAATTAGAAAAATTTGCGCCAATCTCATATCGCCAAAGACATACAGCTTATGAAAATTACAGTAACCTTACGGTAACCATATGCTACAAACTGAAATCAACACATTTATTATTAAAAATCTGCTGAACGTAGCCGTGTTGCCTGACGGTTAGCGTGCCTGGTCGCTAATCTATAGAGCCAAGTTCGAACCGCATCGCTTCCGTGTTCTTGTTTTGCTTTTGGAAGTTTGTGGATGCCTCGAACTTAAACTACCGATCAAGTTAGAATTAATACGTTCTTATTTTTTACACTATTAATTTCAGTAAAAGGGAAAATTAACCTGTTTTTTTTGTGTGCATGTAATATTTTTTATTTGTTTTTAAATTTTGATGATATTTTTATATAAAAGTTCAGATATTATAAAACTTTAAAATTGCAATTTTTTCAAATGAAAAAATTCCGAAACAATATTTTACAACTTAACATTATTCTACTAAAAATTTCACCTGCTATAAATTTTAAATGTTTTTGAATTGCAAGAATAAAGTTAAAAAAAAGAGTATTCCATATATAAAGATTCGTTTGTTACAGAATTCATAAAGATATTTGGTTATAAATATAAATCTAATGTCAAGAAAAGTCGTCACTTAATAAGGACGGTCTCATCTTACATGCATTGTTTATTAAAAGGAATTCAACGTTTTATCTTTGATATTAAATATTATCAAGACATGAATTAATTTAACCATTACACAAATAATAACATGATGCTGATCAAAATACCACGCTCGGTCACAGGGGGGGCTTAGGGTTTCGTCACGTAGTCCTCTAGTCAATATGACAAAATTAAGTCAAATTAATTATTGAAATTGCCAAATTAATTATTAAGATTAGAACAATTTAGCCAAATTAATTTTTTTAAACTTTCTGTTTGCAAAAAATGTTTGAAAACCGCATTTATGAATTACTACGTGAAAACTAGAGAGGGAGGGGGTCTTGGCATATACTACGGATGGTCACCAAGGGGGTGAGGGGATCAAATATGGGTCACGTAGTATGGTTACGTTCCCCTACCCATATGATGCACCCCAGTCGCCTACCCCTACAGTAGTTTTCAGTAGTAAGGCAAGCAGCGTATTAAAGCTACCCTACGCAGCCAGTGGTTTCAATGCTTGGAATAAAAGTTGACTTACATAATTTACTAATAATCAATAAAATAGTGGTGACTAGAAAAGAAAAGATTAACACTATAATAACAATTTAGCTACCACTTTTTAATTTAATGTTATTTCTTATACGTATAGTCAATCTATTCTTGCATTTATCCTGGAATTGGGAGCACAGCACATCCAGCCGCTGTTGTTACCAAACATATAGACATCGTGGGTTCTTACCGGTATCAGATTTAGAAACTAGTGTAAGTGGGATGGATGAGGTTAAATAGAAATAGGGACTTGAACAGGTTGAGTTACTAAATTTTAACATTAATTAGTGTGCGAATTTTTTTTGAGGCTCAAGGAAAAATCAGCATGCCAATTAAGGTTAAAATTTAAAACACAAACAGGAAAAACAAAAAATATCCAATACCCCTAAAATAAAACTCCAATATCCCTTTCCAATCACCCCTCAAATTTTCGGCAGTAAAATCCGTTCTCGATTCCCCTCCCCCTAAAAATACTCAGCCCTGATTATAAAGACATATTCTTACTTTTTTCTTTATGGTAATTATTAAAAACTTTAAAAAGAATAAAATGAAATTTTTTCCTTAAATTCCCAATTGTTTAAAATATCAAAAAGGTTCAAATAGTTAGTTAAGTTAATTAATTTTAAATCATCACGTTTATTAACTAAAAAATTTAATGATTGACTCGTCAACATATTTCATATTTATATTTTGGAATCTTATTCATGAAGGACATAGGTTCAGAAACTTCAATGTTTATCCCTAAAAATAAACAAACTCTGTATCCAACCTAATGAAACATAACTCGCGCGCGCGTAATTAATTATTAAAACCATGACTGCAGAATCATTAAGATTTTTATTACCTTTTCCGGAATTAAAAAAATTTATTTTTAAATAATAACTCTCAATTAATTATTATTATTTGAAAACAAACGGCAATAAAAAATTGTATAAATTTGTTTTAAAGGCTTTAGATTTGAAAAAAGTATTCAACATCTATTCATACTTGTGTTTGCCTGAATCCCTATAAGTTAACCTTGAACAATGAGACATGCGGAATTGCGGGGCAGAACCTGCAACCTAGCGATCACGAGCCTGTTACTTTATCAACTGGGCTACCACTTGAGGGTATTCTATTTGGAAGACGAAATTACGCCAAAATATAGATAAATAGCCAAATCTGCTTTAACTTTTGTAGGAATTGTGCCAAAACACAGATAAGTAGCCAAATCTGCTTTAACTTTCGTAGGAATTTAGCAAAATTGTTGCCAATCTTTCCTATTAGAAGTCAACTTCCTAAAATTTTCAAACCCCCCTCCTGGCTTTGTTTGTGGGCCAAAAACCACGAAACTTGGTTTTTAGGGGTTTTAGAGGGTGCTCTTTCATAATCTGGAAAGATCTTTGATGTCGCCCATAGGAAAAACAAAAGTTGGTGCTTCGTTTAATATGTAGACGACCCCCTAAGGACATAAACTATATTTTATTTTCAAGAAGAAGTTAAATCATGAAAAATTACACAAAAATTATCATCCTAACCCCAGTAGTTCGCTCACAATGCGAACTGTCTCACTTTTTTTTTCTACGACTGTACAGCTATTGGATAGTCAATAGGATTTTATAAGGTTTTTGGATTCAGAAACACGGTTGACAGCAAAATACGCAAGAACCCAGAATTATAATACAGAATATTCTGCATAAAATGACAGAATCATCATCTCTCGTTTATAGATTAATTAAAAAACTTCAGGTTAGGGATAGGAGAGGTTCAATTTAACTTCCCCATGATGGCAGCAATTGTGCTTGATTCTGCCATGTTCTTTTGAAAAGAAAAGAGAAATGTAGGCATTCAATGGACATAAAGCTTATTGAGAGAGCCGAAGTTTCATTGCTAAATGACTCTTTCAAATAGCGATTCCTTTCGCGAGCGCTTTCTTGGTCGCGATTATTTTCACGACGCTGGTTTTCTGCTTGTTGGTTGGAATTCGGCGTTGTTTTCGGAACAAACGATCGCGTTCTCTCCTGTCAGATCCAGTCGCTGGTTGATAGTTCGCATATTGCCTCGCAACAGTAGCTTGCGAGTTCTACGGCGAGAATTCATTTTTAGAACATTGATTTAAAAAGGCTGCTTCTTTATTTTTATCGAAATATCGCTTTTTATTTGGAAATCGGTTCATAGCGATACTCTCTAGAAAAGGGGGGTCTGGGGGTCACCCCCAGAAAATTTTTGATTTTAAGCCCTAAAAAAGTGCCAAATATGCCTTTTTATGCAGTGTATTTTTTAGTCCTCTGGGGGGGGCACGTGCCCCCGTGCCCCCCCCTGGATCCGCTACTGCCCCCTTATATATCCCCCTGATCGTCATGATTACATACAATCAGAGAAACTAGTTAGAAACTTGAGTTTGAACCTGAGTTACAAAATAATCAATATTGGGATCTATATCCCACTTAAGGCACAAGGCTGGGTGTTTTCTAGATTTTCATTCCATAAGCTTGGTTCGATGCTTTCATTTTTTTAATTTTTATTCTGGAAAAGAACTGTTCCCATACCCATTTAAAAGTACTATACCATGCGCAGATTATTTTTCTTGCAAAGGGCTTAAAGGTAGGGGAATTTTTCTTTAGCTAATAGGCATGTTCCGATTGAAAAAGCCAGAGCGCATTTGTTTTTTCCATAGGTAAAGTTTATTTTGGAATGTTATCAGATGACTGTACAATTCGTTTATCAGTTGACCTTGCTTTTGATGTTTCAAATTCAACTTGTTTAAGTAATACCTCAGTGATGTCTGCAAGAAAAGCTGTCATTTCACCATTTCTGTCCTGATCATGTAATTAAAGTTCATGGCTCTCGGGGGAAAGTTTTGTATACCCTCTCTCCATTTGTTGACGAAAACTAGAGTTATTTTCGAGTACACTTTTTAAAATTTCCGCGGGCCGGACCAAATGACGAGGCAGGCCGGAAGTTGCCCATGTGCACTAAATGAATTGGAAATTTTAGTAATTCATAATGAATAAAATAATCATTAAAACATAGTGCAGCTTGTTGATGATCATGATAACTAATTTTTGTATGTTAATTCTCTGAATAAAATAGTTTTTTTAGGTTTCTTAACGCCTTAAATATTAATGATATTTGTTAAAGCTACCATAAAAAATATAAATCTTGCAATTTTAGTAATTATTATTGATTAAAAAAAATTAAAGTTTTTTTTTTAAATCGTGGGTAAACTTTTAAAAAATTAAGGTTGTTTTGGCGTTTGAAGAAACGTAATTACTTGCATATGTTTAGAGATATTTTAGAAGAAGAAAAAATTATTCTCGAAACGAAATTTTTAAAATCGTGGCGCCATCTTTTAACACTGTTTCATTCTGTAAGTTGGTGAAAAAGGGAATGTTTGTAACTTGTTTCACATAAATTTTAACATTGCCCACGAAAATGAGTTATTTTACCTAAATTATAATTTAATCTTTTGTATTTTATTGCTGAAAAGTAAAAGTTATAGCTTTTATATTTTTTGAACGAAATTAAATTTTTTTTTAGTTTGGAGTCCAATACCAGATTTAATTTAACATTTTTAAACAATTATCAACTAATCATAGAAGAAAAATTGATGTTAAAAGTAAATCAAATTTAACTCAATGAAGTTAATAAATGATGTAGCAAAGCCTCGAAAATTCATTTTTCTTCATCTTTTATCGTTAGTTGCATTTGAATTGTATTTTATCTAAATATCCACCGTTTTGATTTTTTTTGACTTATGAACCAAAAAAAATTAATATTTTTAAAGGTAGAAAGCACATTTTTCCCATTATCAAAGATTATTTTTTTTACCCGGACGAGCCCACTATTTCCAGAAAGGGGTATCAGCCAGCCTGGATCAGCTGCTGCAAAGCTGCAACCGCGTGAAATCGGTGCTGTCTGCTGTGCTCTGCTGTTGAGTAATTTTGTCGCATAGTTCCCAGTTGGTAAGCAAAGCGGTTAAGTTTTATAAACATGACTCTCAAATAACGCTGAATAGTGTTTCACATGTTGATCTCCTAGAGACGATCAAAAGAGTCTGTTGTTATTGGTGCACTACATTGAATCGAGCAACAGTGAGTATTTTTACTTGCCGTTATGTTAAGTTTCGAATCACCGCATATATGTGCATGAATTTCAAATATCTTCAGTGTTAAGATTGATGCAATATAAATTATCATAATTATTATTTTATGTGATGCTTTTGTCACGTTCAATTAGGTAATGTTTTTAAAGCGTGCGAATTCATTGTAAATCTTCATCACCGGCACAAATGTTTAGTTTCGTTTTCTCGTGGGTGCCTTGTTTATGATTTTAGTTACCGATTATAGAAAGTAATTGAAGTGGGTCATTGCACGATATTTTGCATATAATTTTATTGCTGTAGACTAATTTCCTGTGTGCAGAATTTGCAAATATCGTACAATATTGCAATATACTATCTATAATATGGCTACCTAAATATTGTAAACACAAATGTTAGGTTGCACAATACTCAGCATAAAATAATGTAAACTTTTATTTAAAGGGGTTTCATATTAAATGAGCAATGATATATTTTTAAGAAGAATTACTTGTTGATTAAATTTGATATTTCCCCTTAATTTACCCTCTTTAAAGAGTAGAAATTATCCAACTCTGTGCTCTATTAATATGGTTAGGATTTTCTAAAGATAATGAAAATATCATTTAACTGTTAATCAGCACCATTTTATAATAAGTACCTTCTTATGTTTAAAACTGTTTTCTAACCAAATCTCAAAAGTCAGGCATGGAGAAGTGCTCCAGCATGAGATTTTGGGCTTAGCATATCCATTAAAGAATTTTTTTCGAAAAACCAAATTTGATTTAAGGTAAAGACTTTATTTTTCCAGGTAAATTTAAATTCCCTTTAATGGATTCTTGCGTATTATCCCGTAGATCCTCTGATTCAACTGCACAATCAATGTGATTTGCTAGAGCTCTTCTGATTCTGCAACAGGGTTGATGGGATAATACACAAGTACACTTTATTGTTTAAAAAGCTGCAATGTTGATATTTTTTACCATGCCAGTAATAAGATATTTAGAAGGTGGATGTAATTGAACTTAAACTTTGACAAGGCTGTAAAAAATACTATGAATCAAATGTTATTAAACTTTGTCATAGCTAAAAAGATATTATGAGATTTTATTTCCCGCCAAAAGCTTTGGTACTTGCATCATATTTACTCGTCGACCATGCCGTTTATTCTGAAAACGTTGGCAAAGCCAGTTTCTGAATCTGACAGTTGCTGAATGGGGGATGATCTGATACATAAGTAACAAACCTTTTGGTTCAGAAACTTGCCACAAGTAGAAAATGGTGCTGTATGACATGTTGTTCAACACAAAAGGGCTAGAATTCAAACATAAATATCCAAATTTATGAACTAAAATCTAGATTTTAAATGTATGCATGTTTCATAAATTACTATTTTTCAAAATTGAAGTGTTAATTCTACTTTAAAACAAAGACAATAGTTCATTTTTTATCTTTTTTTGAAACAAAACTGTTTGTGGTCGGACCTGGAAAAAGTGGCCGAACCTACGAACCTGGTTCGGGGGACACCCCTGCCAGCTCCAGAGGAGCAATACATAAAGTTTGGGGAAGTTCTATTAGGTTCGGGGGAAGGTTACAACCTTTTACAGGTCCGTTTATGGTGTTTTGCAAACTTTATCTTGAATTAATTTGATTATTTGGTACTTACGTATTATACCATCGACCGTTCAGCTGCCGATAAATTCAGTGTCGCAGCTATACGACAGTCAATAGTTTTTGAATTCAGCGGCATGGTTGACAAAATAATGCGTGAGAACTGGTTATGTTTTAATTTAATTATTTTTGTGTTTATCAATTTGATCTAATGTTTCTTTCATTGGCAACAGTAGCAAATCCAGGATTTTTGTATAGGGCTCAAGGTACCTAAAATGTGTATTGCCATGACTTTCTCATTTTAAAAGGATTTAATTTTCAAATTTAAAAGGATTTAATTTTCAAATTTAAAAGGATTTCTAAATAACATCATAAATTACCTTTTACTACCTGTTTTCATGAAAAGAATAGGAAAATTCAAATTATTGTAGGAATTTGTACAAAAATTGGAGGGAATTTTTTAATTCTATGTTGGCTGCAGCCCAATAGTCCCTCCCCTGGATTTGCCCTTGATAGTAGATCATGTTATACAGTACCATTATCCTCTTTGAGAGAATTTTTGAATATGAATTTTTATGGAAAATAAAACATTTTAACCTTCTTCTAACCTGTGACCATACTCATATAAAACTTTAACCCGTCTGCAAACTCAAATTGTTTCCAAAAAATTTTCTGCAAGAATTTACCTTTTTACACACAAACGAATAATGGTAAAAAATACGTATTAGCTCCACGCATATCCGTTAAATAGGATGGAGGCGGAAGTATTTGGTGTAAAACAAGAAAAATTTATCAATACTAAATAATTCTCCTGAAAAATTAAAAAAAAATTTTTTTGTAGTTTTTCTGCAGATGGCAAAAATTTCTGCGAACGCCATTTGCGTGTTCGTGTATATTATTCTGGACCTGGTCTGTGACCAAGTTTAATAAAATTTGATTTAGTAGTTCTCATTTTATAAACATTTCAAAGTTAAGTTTAATTATATTTAAGTTGCAAGGGCTATGTGCAGAAAGTCGGTAACCCTGTAGGTATTTTGAAAGAAGATCATTTGGAAGTATTTCCTGCAACAATGAATAAACTCCAAATTAAAGGTTGGAGTTCTCATTGTTGCCCCAAACACCTCATTTGCTAAAAATTATTTCTAAGGGTCCCCTTGTGCCTTTTAAAACATTAACAGATAGGATTTTAATACTTTAGGTTGAGCTTGAAACTACCCCCCTTATAGTGTGTTCATTTAGAATAGGCACCTGAAACAAGATCAAAAACGCCTAATAACGCTCATCACGCAACTTCAGTGACCGATTCTTTTACAGTATTTCAACTACTTCTGTTTAGGCTACCTTGTCATTGGTCATTGCACAAGAAAATTTTTTCGATGATGATTACAATACATTACGCCTTGGGCGCCTACTCTAAATGAACATAATATAGACGCTGCCCTGATTTCTACTCTGAAGAAAACAGTTTTAATTTTTTAAAACTTTTGATTGAAGATAGAAATTTAGTTGTGTTGCATGTTGCATATACATTTAAAGAAAATTAAATTATGAACAAAATGAGCCTGATTTTCTTGGGTTTTGTTTTATATTTCTGTGGTTATAACCATTTAAAAATGTTTAAAATCAAAAAAAGTTCTTCAAAATTAAATAATATTGCTTCTGAAAGAAGGGTGATAAAAATGAAACCTGGACCATTATATCTACAACAATAGGACTTCATCATAAATAAAGGTTTTTATGTTTGCTTTTGCTGTCTTTTTAACAGCTTTTTTTCAGAAACTTCAAACCATTTGCAACAAGGGTAGTAATTTTTCTAGACTTTAAATTTTTTTGTGGGTAAAATGTAGTACTAAAAAACAGTAACTTTTTTTGCACTAATCATTGTCAGAATTCTGAAAAAAGTACTTTTTTTTCAAATTACTCAAGTCAACAGATATTTTAGAATATTTATTTTGGTTATTGTGAATAATGATTAAAATTGGATATGTTTATTAAGAGCGCTCAACCAAGCGGGGAATTTCTTAGTTTTTAGTAAAGAATGAGTAAAGCATAGCTGTCTATCTTCCGGTTTTTATAGACCTTATAGACTCAACTTTTCTAGTCTAAAATAAGCTGTAAAGTTATGCAACTGTTTTAATGTAGCATTTTATGCAAAATGTAATTTGTGTAAAAACAATTGGGGGCTATTCCATATGAACAGGGACATGATCAAGAAAAATGAAATAATAAAATTTTCTAATTATTTTAGGGAATAATTATGCAGTATTGATCTAATTGTGTTTTGCATTGCTTAAATTTTGTGTAAAATTATTTTTATCGGAATGTCAGCATTTAAAGTCAATATTTAGAAATATTTGTTTTAAAGGTTAATTTGTTAATGAAAAATGTATAGTTTATTTAGAAAATTAAAAATAAATTAGTTTTTACAACTTTTTTGTTAAATATACTCATAAACTTTATAGTAAAAATGAAATAAAGTGTTTAAATCATTTAAATTATATTTATATTCATGAATAACTGAACGCTTATACACATGTAGCGTGAGTTACGAACAGCTCTCTATATTTTATTTTATTTCTGATTTTCTAAAGCATTCCCAGTAAAACTGTTTGCTATTTTAGAATAAAGGAAGTATATTCAAACACCTTACAAGCATATAGAATTATTGAAATACTATTTAAGCAGAAAAACAAATTTGAATTTTATACTCATAAATCCATGTCTTTTTCTTGTAGCGTGAGTTACGACTCTATTTTAATTAATATTTAAAAAACTAAAATTCTTAAAAGATTCGCAATACTTATTTTAAATTAATAACATAAATTTCAATATGCATGATTTTTTTTGAAAGAAAATAATAGTTATTTCTATATTTAAAAATTATTTGAAATTGCAATTTTGAAAAAAATGTAGCGTGAGTTACGGTGGAATTGCCCTTGGATGATTTTGTAGCCCATTTCAACTATAAAAGCGAGAAAAGCTTTTAACAAAAACAGGAAGATTGGAAGCTATGGTAATAATTAATAATAATTTATAACACTTTCCTTAAATAATAATGCGCAAGAATTTATAAATATTTTTAGAGTTTTAAAAAGTTTATGTGCCATTGAAACTTAAATCAACCAATAAAGTTTTTTAAAAGAGGAGGAATCTTTTGTGGAAGAAGTTTTGGAATAGTAATTAGGTGTTTAAGAACTGAAACTTTTGAGATAAATATAGCTGTAACCTGTAACCATTTGTAAGGTATCTCAAATCCGCAAAAATAAGTCATCAAATTAGTTAATTAAAAAAACACCGAAACTCTCTAAAAAATAGTGTATAATTTTGCCTTTATTATGTAAAATGCACATGCAAATTCCTGGTTTTAAAAATTTGAGATTAGAGAAATTATTTATTATTTAGAGAAAACTCGTTAGTACACTGAAGAATTTTCATAATTAATTTTATTTCTTTCACATTATTTTTAAAAGTTGTCGATTTCAGTTAGCGTCAGAGCCGAACCCAAACAGCAAAGTGATTGCAGCAACAATGAGCTAACTCCATTGGAGTTAGCTCGTTGTTGCTGCAAGCAACTCAATTGTTAAGTTGCAAAATTTTATTGGAAATAATTTGTTTCCTAATAACAAAATTTGAATTGTGTAGTATCCTTTATAACGATATCTATTCCAATAATATTATGTACTATTTTCTCCAAAGAGAATTGAAAAATACGTCATCTTCCTGTTCCGAGTTCTGCGAGAGTTATTTTATATCTCAAGCTTAAGAGCATCATACACTAGCGGAAATAAAAATCCCACCACCAAGAAGGAAAGGAGATAATTTATTTCTATGGTTGCACATAGTATCAATGTGAATTGCTTAAAAAATCAGCCTTCCTGGATATTAGAGGGCCGAGAAAAACTGGGAGGAGTGTTGTCTCCATAAGTGTCCATTACCGCCGTCACACGTCATGGTATTGAGTTACAGGGGCTCTAAATGACTTTTGAAGGATTGGAGGACCATGTTGCCTCCTCAGGTAGTCCAAATTCATATGGTGCACCAGCGGACGTTGCATACTGGGCTAGGTGATTTCTCCTCTTTCTCCAGACATGTTTTGTGAGCGTTGGTTCTTACGAACGGATAGGCCAGGGTAAAAATGCAACATAGAGGGTTAAGAAGAAGGCTTGGGACATTGCATAAAACATGTGTCTGTGCATTTTTCTCTTGAAATTTGTCCCCAGAACAGGTCTGAAGGTAAGGACGGACAACCGGCTAAAAAACCTCAATGAAAAGCAGCTCTGGTTGGCCAAAGTACCGGTAGATCATACTGAGGACAAGCGGCAGTGGGATGGATGTCGTTTGCAGTACTGCGGATTGTCCGTTTGGTCCGCATATTTTCTTACATCTTTGTCTATTAACAAGGGGCTGAAAATGGGCCTTTCTGTTTCCAATAGTGCACGAAATAAAGAAATGAAAATCCCAATTTCATGACATTGTGTTTGAGAGAATCCTGCTTTGGTTTGGAGCACCACGACGGTTGGGCATGAGTTTGAAGACACAATGGAAAGAGCGCACTCAGCTGATGATTTTCTAATCGTTCCACGGAGTGGTGATGCAGGGTAACGGAATGGCAATGCATTGGATTCCATTTCTGCAACTCCTGAGTATGATTCACCAGTACCTTTTCCAACCAGAGCTGCGTCATTGAGGTTTTTCAGCCGGTAGACCGTCCTTACCTTCAGACCTGTCCTGGGGACAAATTTCAAGAGAAACATGCACAACCACATGTTGTATGCAATGTCCAAGCTTTCTTCTTAACCCCCTAGCCTGCATTTTTACCCCGTCTTTCCCGTTCTCTTGAACCAACACCCCCAAAACAAGTCCGGTGAATGAGGAGAAATCACCTAACCCGGTATGCAACGTCCGCTGGTGCACCATATGAATTTGGAGTACCTGTGGAGGCAACATGGTCCTCCAATCCTTCAAAAGTCATTTAGAGCCCCTGTCACTCAATACCATGACGTGTGAAGGCGGTAATGGACACCTATGGAGACAACACTCCTCCCTGGTTTTCTCGGCCCCCTAACATCCAGGAAGGCTGATTTTTTAATCAATTCATATTGATACTATGTGCAATTATAGAAATAAATTTGACTTTGATATCTCTTTTCCTTCTTGGTGTTGGGATTTTTATTTCCGCTAGTGTAGTTGAAATCTTAAGGATGAGGGAATTGCTTTCAAGAGTGTGAAGTGGAAGTAAACAGAAAACCATAAAGTATGGGGAAAGTATTATACCTAGGAAGGGGGAAGTAATTTTTTGTCTTTGAGTTGGTTGCAAAAGGAATTGCTGCCTTCTCAATGTTTCTTAACGTCATCCATCTAAATAGATTTATATCGAAATCAATGTGACTTTAGTGAATCGATTTGAGTAACTAAACAATTGTAGTCTTCTGAGAAAGTTGGCAATCTCTTACATAAACTCAAATGTTTTAATAAAACTGTCTAAAAATTTGAAAACAATCGAAAAAGCATTGTTTGAACCTTATTAAAACAAACACACTAATTATTCATCGAAACTCGTAACCTTCTTCCATAAAACATGTTACAATTTGACCCCTACCTTTTTAAAATTCTGTTAGTGATTAGAAAAAGCACGCTGGGTTTTTTTCACACTACATATAGAACTTATTGAAAATAATTTATTCAATAACATTTTGCACTCATGAATCATTTTGCGATATTAAAGTTTTTCAGTCTTAATTTTTAAAAAATAGATTCCATGTTCTGGAGCTATACCTGTTTTTTTATCCGCTTCGTATTTTATCAAATCATTTAAGTTTTTTGTTACAAATTTTATTTAAATTTAGTTTTATTCATTTGATTTATTAAATTATAGTAATATTCTTGTTTATTAATAGTATTTACTTGCAAGAACACTCAAAGCTATGCCTTTTCTTAGGATAATTTTTGGATTTATTCATATCCTTTCAATCATTTGAATTTTTAATCTTATTAATTTAAAATTTGTTAGGTATAAGTTTCAGTTTAAAGGTGGCGTACAATACTTTTACTACTTTTAAATTTTTGAGTAATCTGATATTTTTGTTTTCTTAAGCATAGACTCGGCAGGAAGGTGACATTTAAGTTGGATTGCGTCAAATGGTGGAACTCAACGAAAAGAAAACTATTTTTAAGTTTATTATTCAGTTTTTAACATTTGGAAATGAAAGGGGATTTTGTTATTTTTATTTTAAGTGATTTTGTTATTTTTGTAAATAAAGTATTTTGATTCTTTCCTTTTTATCTTTTTATTTACATCACACATTCTCCTCTCGTATGCTTTACTGATAGTTTCAAATGTTTTACTGGGGAATATGTATTCGCGATCTCATCGAATTTTAGCTGTCCAAAATACTAATTTATGTTAGTAATTCTGATATTGTTCTAAATGTTCGATCTTGATCCCTAGTGTAGGCAGTAATCACTTGGGTAAAAGCTAAGTTGTAGTTTTTAAATTTCTTATATTAATTCGTCTAATGGTTTTAATTACTATATCACAAAAAAAACTTTTTTAGTTTCAAATAAAACATGGGGAGTGAATCGGTATTTTTTAAACAGCAAATTAAAAAAAGGTGATAGTAATTTACGTTAAGCGCTACTTTTAATATATATCCTTACTACTATTTTGGATTATTTGTCATAAATGGCAAATGATGATATGTTAGGTATTCTGATAAAAAAGCTTATTTATAAAAGTGTCCGGTTTAGTCAGCCTTTAAAGTTCTTGATTATGTGTTCAAAATATGAACAACAGCAATAAAAACTTCAATTGATTATGATAATTCTTTAGAAGCCATTAATTAAAAGAGGAGAATAAATGTAATACAAATAAACATGAAAAGTATTATAACATACGGCTGATCAGAACTTCTGGAACTAGTTAAAAATTTGATTATTCTAAAATTAAAAATATTTCATGCAAACGTAAAAACATTTCTCGTAAGTATATCATTGATTGTTTTTCAGTTAATGAACAGAGAATTCAAGATTATATAATGTTTTTTTATTTTTCCTAATTTCTTTTATATACTAAAAATATTCTAAGTGTTTTTTAAGGTTTTAACTTAATAATTTACAACTTTTTACGTTTAATTTTCCTGTTTCATCTTTTTGAGGAAGGGTCATGAATGGTAAAATTGGTGTGCGAATTGAAATATTTCTATTAATGATCATTTATTAAACCTAGAGTTGTATCAAAATTTTTTTAACACCACTTTCGTTTTTACGATACTCATAAATTAAATGCATTTTCTAAAAACATTCTAGAAGTTTTAATTTTTGCGAGTGGGGTGTAGATTAACCTGAAAATTGTCCCTTTCTTACACCAATTCTTTGTTTTCAATTCTTTTATTCGTAAAATTTCCTAGTTGTTTCATTTATTAGTTGTTAAGGGATCTTAGTTTAAAACTGAAAAGTGTTTTTAAATACTGTTCTCAAAATTAGCATGATCAAATCCTCTTATGGTCCTATTGCTTTCAACTGACCCACTTCCCTTGAGGGTCTTGTGCATAAAATAATGATTATTTAAATAAAAATTCTAAGAATAGTCATGCTGTGCTATTCACGTATTATACGTAAATCAACTGAAAATGTCTGGAAGACAAATTGAAGTTGATTTGTATCCTGTGTGAGCAAAAGGCGGTAAGAATACCCGGAAAGAAAGATAGTGCCCAGTGTGTATGAAAGATAGAGGAAAGTTCCTGTCAGTCTTTGAATGCATTATTTACGTCACCTAAAAGATAAGAATTGTTTGGACTTATTCATGTCCATTGTAATTTAAAATAACTGCGACACAGCTTCATTTCATCGAACCATCTTATGCAATTTGTCCTGTAAGTGGGTGTAAAGAAGTGCGATCCTTTTATGGTAGAAGTACCTCATGGAGGAAACAAATGTTTTTTTTAATTTTAGGAATCTTAAAACCTTTTCGTTCTGACCCCCCCAATCTTTCTATACGATTCAATGGCAATCAATCTCAGGCGGTTAAGGTCAGAAAAGGTTAAATTAAGAGGAGGGCTAAAATTCATCCAGTAATTTTCAAATACTGCAGATGTACACATTTTTAACCCTTAGCAAAGCAAACACTAGATATGAAGTAAAGCTTGTTTTACCTATATAAATAAGATTAAGTGACCGCATTTTGTGACCTTTGGGTAGTTCAATTAGAAAACCATGTTGCATATTTTATTAGTATCGAACGCCGATACGAGGTTATCATACACTGCCTACACAATCCACGTTTTAAAATTATAGTACTTTTTAGATTCGGTAGAGTGAGAGAAACAGTTGGCCTATTCTTATAAGATGTTAGCATTCAAATTATCAAGAGAAAAACTGTGTTAGAGAATTGGGTTTGTAAAATCTAAGGATGGTTGACGTTCTTTTTGTGGTGTGGGATCAATTGAAATCAGAATGATCAGCATCCATAAAACCTGTTTGATGCATCCTACAAGTTACAACCTCTCTATATGAACATCGCTTCCTAATTCTTCCAGCCCTTGAGTAGGTAGCTTCCTTTTGTTTTTTAGCTCATTTAAATGCCATGTACTGTATTACGAATGCCATTCACATACACTCCGGTGCTCTTTAGTCCTTTGAATTAAAAGCTATATATGCATGTGGGAGGTCTTAGCATGGGCGTTTGTAACTATTTAATTTAGATAAAGACCAAAGTTGATAAGTGGACAACTTCATTGTCATGTAAGTTGTATTGATCCAAATTGATTTATAGTTGATAATTGTTATTCAAATAGTCAATCTTAATATGGTAAAAATATCATTTTTAAATTTTAAAAATACAAAGTGAAACCTGTCTAAAGATACTGTTGGGACCTAGAAAGATTAACTTTATAGACATGCTATCGTTACATTTTGTGGTAGTATCAATTTGATCTCACTGGTTTCGCTGTATATTCGAGTCTATACATTCATCTTATTCATTAAATGAGATAAAAATGTCTTAACAACTTCAAACTACTTTAAATTTAATAGATTTATACGCAAACATTAATAGTCTGTCTGGATACTTAAGTAATGTATCATTCTTTAAAATTTTTAGTACCGTTTTAAGGCCTGACTTTGCCCCACCCCTGGAAAAAGTTTTACATGTAGAAAAAACGCAGTTTAATGTTAAGAAATGGGTGTTTTACCTTTTCCTCTAATACCTCGAACACTGCTGGATGAAATATGGATCAGTTAAACTTTTCTTATTAACTGTAACCGCATCTGAACCGCTAAAAAGTGCTAGTTTTTAAAATCGGAAACACCCGCGTGCAAAAAAATTTTTCTGGTTGACGTCTATGAAGCAAACATGTAGGCAAGGCTATACTACCTTAAGAATTTGCTAAACTTTTGATATTACTAATTTTTTTAGGTTTAGTCCTAACAAAAAAGCTGTATATTTAATTTTTTAGTGAAAGATTCTGTTACGAGAGAGAAAAAGGAGACTTTGTCCCACCATTAAACTGAGCAAATGGTGATGTGTATAAGTGAAGTATGAGGGATAATATCGTTTCCTGGTAAGATTGTAATTATTTTAAAAGACAAGGTGACAGTTTTCTTGCATGAAGAAGTACAATAAAGCATGTTTCAAATAACCTGATGAAATGAGCTATGTATGACCCCACCTCAACCAGTAAACAATAGGGGATTTTATAGTGTCAAACTGCTATCTGAGCTATATATGAGAAACTAAGCGTACAATACAGTTTTTAGGTGAATTTTTAACTTCATTGGGTTTATTAATTCCTAAAGTTGGATGAAAGAAAAGTTTGTATGTGTTACCGTTAAAGTATATAATGCAGTTATTTCATAGAATACCTAGTTATTCCATGAAATAACTGATCGTGTCCGTTAAAGTGTGTAATATGTTATTAATTTGACACTTTAACTAGTTATTCTATGAAATAACTAGGTATTCTATAAATTAACTAATGATAGACAGTTAAAGTGTAAAATAAACAATTTATCTAAAATGAAATTAAAATAATGATATAGACAGTTAAAATGAAAAAGAAGGAATTTATCTAATTTATCAAAAAAAAAATCAAAGTCTGCCCGGGCCTAGTGGCCCATCAGGCGGTGCCCATCTCCGTTTCTGTAGCCTTTTGGGCCTGGGGTACTAATTACTAGCGAGTGTCCAGGCCGAGTGGCTAGCCCGACGCTGGACCCCCAGTTGATTCCCCAAGCAAGCTTGGTCCTCATTTATCGACCCCGGAAGGATGAAGGGCTGAGTTGACCCATGACCAGCTACCCAAGCAGGAGCCGCGAGGCATCGAACCTGGGTCGGTAATGCTCGTAGCCAGACACGCTAACCACTGCACCACCGCGGCCACTATTTATCTAATTTATGCAGCGTATAAATGGTATGGTATTTATGGAAAAAAACGTACCATAAAATCATTTTTTTCAACAAGTATTAATAAAATTACACTTGGAATTACAATTAATTAATTCCATGTGGCCTGTAATAGTTCATAAATGCAGTAGGGGGTGGAAGGTAAATGTATATTAGTCGTGCGAGATATATGATAAGATTATTTTGCTTCTACACCTAAATCCCGACACCCCAAAATCCCGACAGGGTCGAAATCCCGACACCCCAAAATCCTTACAGGGTCGAAATCCCGACAGGTCAAAATCCTGACAATCAATTGCCCGGCATGTAAGTTGCCAGATAATTTATCTCTAATTTTAAATAAGGGCATTCTATTTAAGTTTCATGTTGCTTGACCACAGGTCAAGGTTGCTCTTTTTGGCTAAAAATCAGTGTAAAATAATGTTGAAGGTGCTAATTGATCTTTTGTATTTCCTATATTTATAGCATGTATTTTTGGTTCGGGCTGACCATTGGTCAATCCAGTTAGCTTTTTGGTACTGCTATTCTTTGGCAGTGAAGTAGGTCATGTGGGGGCTCAAACCAAAGGTCTTGAGACGAGTAACATTTTGGTCTTGACCACTGGTCAATATATCTTGACCAGTGGTCAATCCAGTTTTTATCGCTGTTTTCAGCTTTTCCAACCTTCTCTTTCTGTCTCGCTGTTATTTTTTAGGGGGGGGTCCCTGTCCTTGTGTTACTCCCATTTAACCATTGGTAACTTCTGAATTTTTCGACTTAATAACTATTATTTATCTGGGAGCCTCTCTAACGGCATAGTTAGCTGTTCAATAGTCATAGGAACATTTTTCGCTTAAACACAAATTAAAAATTTTTTGTCCTATTATATTGTCAGTTTTGGTTAAAATATAAAGTCAAAAAATTCAGCAGTTACCAACGGTCCAATGGGAATAACACAAGGTCAGGGACCCCCCCTAAAAAAACAGCGAGACAAAAGAGAAGGTAAGAAAAGCTGATAACAGCGAGAAAAACTGGATTGACCTCTGGTAAAGATATATTGAACAGTGGTCAAGACCAAAATGTTACTCGTCTCAAGGCATTTGGTTTGAGCCCCCACATGACCTACTTCACTGCCAAAGCATAGCAGTACCAAAAAGTTAACTGGATTGACCAATGGTCAGCCCGAACCAAAAAGGCATGCTATATAAATATAGGAAATAAAAAATATCAATTAGCAACTTCATCATTATTTTACACTGATTTTTAACCAAAAAGAGCAATCTTAACCTGTGGTCAAGCAACTTACATGGCTGGCAACTTACATGCCGGGCAATTGATTGTCAGGATTTCGACCTGTCGGGAAAATGGCTTGTCGGGATTTCGACCTGTCGGGAAAGTGGTTTGACGGGATTTCGATCCTGTCGGGATTTTGGGGTGTTGGGATTTCGACCCTGTCGGGACTTCGGGGTGTCGGGAAAGTGGCTTGACGGGATTTCGATCCTGTTTTGGATGTCGGGATTTTGGGGTGTTGGGATTTCGGCTCTGTCGGGATTACGGCTGTCGGGCAAGTGGCTTGTCGGGATTCTGACCGGATACCGATTATTTTACACTTTAACGGGCTGCAAATCGTTATTCTATGAAATAACTAGTTAAACCATGAAATACAAGAGAGTTTTACACTTTAACGGACACGATCAGTTATTCCATGGAATGACTAGGTATTCTATGAAATAACGGATTTCATACTTTAACGGTAACATATGTATGCTTAATTTCTTAGAAGATCAATTGGTTTTTACGTATGTATCACCTATCTATAAGTGGCTAAATCTGCTTATTATTCCCCATACATACCGCATTATACAAAATAATACATAAATTTCATATTTGAAATAAGTGGGGCAAAGTAGGGGCCTTTTTGCGTTGTTAAAATATTTTTTCCAAGTTATTGCTGTGTGCTTAAATTCATTATAATGGGTAAAATATATTTTATAGTACAATCATAATCATTTAGAAATTTTTAGCAAATTCACATGTTTTTACCCACTTCTTTATTAAATCCAAAGTTTTTCAAATCGGGTATAAATTGTGCCTTTTATTATAATTTATCATGTAAAACTTATAAAACCCTGTAAAATGCATACCTTTAATTCTTACCTAGATCACCAAAGCAACCCAAATATGTTTACCAGTAGAAAGAATAGTTAGTTCCTTAAAAAAGGGTTATAAGTTGGTGATAGGTTAACGGCGGTATTCACCACTAACCTAACCTAAGGTTAACCTTTAATCAAAACTTTTAATTGGTAGTTGAAAAAGGGAAACAAGTTTTAAGCCAATCAGAGTTGTTGAAAAGCTTGATTCCAGGTTAACCTTAGGTCAAGTTAGTGGTGAATACGGCCGTAAGTTTGGTTGCATGTGAGGAAGTAGGTACTTAAAACGTTCCTTTGAGATCAAAACGGAACAACTTTTTCTTCTGATATCAAGGATGTTGAATTTTTTCTTTAGTATTTTCTTTTAATGAGTTACATTAGTTTGTGAACAGTGTCAGGGTCTTTAAATCCTTTCGAACAATGGTAGAAAGCGAGTACTTGGGTGTGCTGCCAAAGAAATCTTGGCTCCACACTTGAATCTGGCTGGATACCGAACTCTTATATGAAAAATCGCATCAATGGGAGCTTTAGCTCTTTTCCGGTCCTAACCACTGCCTTTGATCGAAAGAGTTAAATTAACCTTCCGTAGTTGGCTGACCGCCATGAAGACATTTCAATTTTATCGAGTTTTACGCATACCTTACTAGTTATGAAGGCTAGGGGGCGAATGTATTGAAATTCTTCAAACTGGCGCGAGGTTTTGACATAACGTCATAAATTGTGTTTTTTCACACGAGAAGTACTTCCTTTCTAACTTATTTTTATAAGGTTTTCGATTTATCGTTTCCTATTTTAAAAGACATCTGGTATTACTTAAAGTTAAGTGAAAATTAATGATTGATGAAATATGTGTTGTAAAAAGTGATCTATAAATATTTTCGGCATCTCAAATGAAAATTTGATTAATTTTTAATCAAATTAATCTTTTGTAACCAAACTATTAATTAAATGAAAAATATATGAATTTATGCCATAATTTTTAAGTTTGAATTTAGTTTAACAAATAACTAATACGTATTTAACATCAGATAAGTTAATGGAGTAATACTTTAAAGTATTACTTAAACTGGTATACTTTAAGTAATACGTATTTAACATTAGATAAGTTAATGGAAAAAAGTATTTTTTCTGGATTTTAATTTCTTTCTTAAATTTTACTATTAATCATAAAGTAATTAAATTTAAAAAAAACTTAAAACATTTATTTTACACATCCCTAATACGTTTTAGATGTTTACACAGTTTACTGTCCAACCTTTAATGATAATATTTAATTTTCTGACGGTACATTAGGAGAAAATTTGAAAGGAAAATATGAGTCGTCTGTAGTGTTAGAACTCATTTAGATGAAAAAACAATTGAATCGTCAGTTGGAAGAAGGGAATGAGTCCAAAAACCAAGTTTTGAGAAAATCGAAAAAAAAACTGTATAAGTAATGGAATTTTCATTGTATAACCACCAAATTTTTCCTGGAAGTGCAGAACCCTATTTAGAAAACAGAGGAATCATCAAAACAAATAAAGTATATTCAAAAATATTTTACAGTCGAAATAAGTTGATGGACTTATTCCCTTCTTTCACCTTATGAAATTTTTCTGATGAAAAAATCTTTAAAAACCCCTTATATTCACATTTAAATTATATTTCTCCTTAGTTTACACCACAAAAGGTGAAATAAAAAGAATGAAACAAATAAAATTCAAAATTATAGTGAAACTGAGTTATCAAAGCAGTATCAATGGAGTGAGTTAATATGAATGGAGTCAAACATTCCCTGCATAAAAAAGTTTGAAAAAAATTAAAAATTAAGAGAAAATTTTATTTTAACTTAGTTTACAGCTCAAAGAATATGAAATGAAAGACAAATCAACTTAAAAAATATAATGAATGGACATCGATTTCCCAACTTCAAGGGGCGATATCTCTCTATAGGGGTTAGTTATTTTCCCCTCTTTTTACCTATGTGTAGAGCAAAGCTTGGAGATTGTTTTGAGCACAAAAAGTCAATTTGTCATTTTTTGGACTTATTCCCTTCTTCAAACTGACGATTCAATTTACCACTGACAGTACAATGATAAAAATTATGAGTTATGTTGTAATTATGTTGTTTAAGATATAATATATTTTAATACAAAATTTGCGTTTTTTTTAAGATGACCGATAGTATATCTGATGAGAAATAAAGGTTGTTTTTTTTTATTTAAAACAACATTAGTTGAATTAGTTTTTGTTTTAATACAGTATTTCCTAATTGCTTCAACTTTGTGAAAGTTTTCACTTATGTAGCTAATCACTGCGCAAAATAGTTTTGTAATTAAAGATAGAATTAAACCGCATTTTTTTGTAAACCTAGGAAGCGGGTGTTATTTTTTCATGGTTCATTTCGTTTTTTTTTCAAATTTGGACGGCTCACCGGGCTAATTAACTTTTAGATTTAGATTCAGTTATTTAGAATACACAAAAATCATACGTGATCCGGGTCCACAAAAATTTTTTCATTGCTGTGACTGCAGTTTTTTGCAATTTTTGGCCTTTTTTGAGGTTTTTTGCATTTTACTCAAAACTGGAGGGTGACCGGGTCAAACGGACTTGAAATTCAGATTCAGCGGGTCGAAATACATGTAGGTAGGTAAGTCCGGTCCAAAGTACATTCCACTTTTTTTATTTTGTGTGCCGGTGTAATTGGGGGTCCCCATTGGAAAAGAAGTTCGTGTTTCGTTTAATATGAAGACGACCCCCTAAGGACTCGAAAATTTTTTTGGTAAAAAAATACTTTAATTAATGAAAAACGACCCCTATTTTGTCTTCTTAACCCAAGTGGTTTGCCAGAAATCACAACTGAGTCATATTTTTCCTCAACTGTACTTAAAAAAAATTTTGTGGATTTTTATTGAAAACCAATAGGGCTATTCTTAAAAATATAAATGGGGTATTCCATATTACCCTCATCTCCTCTACTTGTAGTTGAGAATTTTCACATGGTAAATGGATTTTTTTAAATAAATGCCTAATCATAATCTTGTTTGTTGTTAGCATGCATAAAAGGAACTCACATTAATTTGTTTTGTCATTTTGATTAAATCTAAATACTCAAAAGTTTCGCTGTTATTTCTATTAATGGAGGTGTTAGAAACTCATTTCTGTAAGACATGTTCAAAACGAAAAAAGCCGGTAGAGAAAGAGGTTCTTTCAAATACTTTTTAGTTTAAACCCAAAGGAAACGTTTCCGCTGGGTATAATCACTCACCAATGCTGTATTTTTCTTAGACTCTTTATTCCTTCTCTTACCTAGTACGAATACAATGTAAGAAAGGTGAAAAGTCTTTAAATAACACAATTTATTGAATATCGCTAGACCAGTGTTTTTCCCAACCTTTTTCGGTCCATGCCCCACCAAAGCCTTACTAAATTTTCCAATGCCCCCCCCCTGGTCTCAGTGGCATATATTGAAATATATTTTGAGAGGGAGCCAAAATTATTTCTTTGCCCCCCTCCTATGTATATTTAATAAGTCTAATGAAGCTTTTTAGAATATTTTTAGGTAGAATGTGCATGCTAAGGAACTAAATCAAGTTATGAGTAATTAAGTTCTAAGTACCAAGGGGGGTCTGGGGGTCCTACCCCAGCAAATTTTTGGAAATTTGACTCTAGGAAGCAGGTTTTTAACTATTTTGGCACCCCTAGTTGAGAAATTTTGGATATAAATTTTTAGGTAAGATTTGCATTTTGATGAACCTAATGTAAAAAAGTTTCAAATATAAGCGTTCTAAAATCAAAGAGATTTTGGGTCATCCCCCAGAAAATGTTTGGAAATTAGACTCTAAAAAACAGGGTTTCAACTTGGTTTTGATACTTACTGGTCCACCTGGTCCAGATTTCAGACATATACATTCTCAGATAGGATAATAGGATCAGATTTTGATAAACTTCTTTTTGAAAGGTTTTTTATTTCCCCCTGGATTGGCCCCACCTGGGGGGCAATTTGGTTGAAAATTTTCAAATTGCCCCCCTAGAAAATGATATTGCCCCCCGGTGGGGCGTGCGCTCCACGTTGGGAAACACTGCGCTAGACACTCCCATTAATTTTGCGTGAGATATTTTTTCTCCCAACGCTTCATTTATTCTCAATTTCGATATTCAGGATGAAGTTATCTTTTTTTCTTTGATCATACAGAATTGTTTGAATTGAATCATTGTTTTCCAAATTTGAATTGAAACAAAGATTTCTATATTTATCTGAGAGAAGATTTTGGAAAACAAAATCGGTTTTGTCACTTTCTTTCGCTTATTTCTCCTTTTATTTTTTCTTAATTAATGTGGAATTTTTTAAAATTTTATTAGATTTAATTAAGCTTTTAAACGGTAATTTTTAATTGAAAGTATGAACTTATCAGGTTATTTCATTTAAAAGATAGAGTATTCTTTTGGTGGTCCCCTGGGTCCTATTAAGTTGTAATTTGAGAATACTACCTGGGGGTATCTCTGGTCATTTAAAATCCTTTTGGTATCATTGAAACAATCTGATACTCCTATTAAACAGAGTACAAAAGGTTTGTTTGAAAAAATTTAGTGCGGCAAAGAACACTTTTTTAGTATTTATGAGTCTTAATTTTAAATGCTTTGAACATTATTTACGGAAAAAAGTTTTTTCGAATAACAAGTTTTTAATTCGAGTTATTGACAAATAAAAAACATGTTTAATTTAAACATTACTTTATAACCTTTTATATTTTCTATAGAAAATTTATTTAATTAATATAAGTAGTTCCCAACACACACACACACACGTTGCAGGTTTGAGATCCTTAATAATTTGGTGCCCCTTTTAATTAACTACTTGATACTGAGTACGAAATTATATTCCGGTAAAAACAAAATAATTTAGTTTTCTAACTTTTTAAAAAGGATTTCCTCTATTTTTTTTCTGAAAAAGTATTACTTTCAAGGAAGTAGGTTTTCACATAAAAAATGTAAAAAAAATTTAAGCCAAAAGCTGCGTCTATCTATAAGTTCTGCGAGATACCTTAAAAACCGGGTGTTAATTCTATTGGCTTACCTGGAAATTCTTCCGTTTATCAGATGGGAAACGAACTGTTATGATATTTAAATTTTTAAAGTATGTCACAATTTTACAAAAAAATGTTTTCTTCTAAAGTTATTTTATTTTTCTTCAAGTTATAGATAGTATTTCATACTCTATTGAAAATATTTTTCGTGGTGAGTTAACTGATGGGTGGGAGCGAATGGGCAATTCGACATGAAATAATATAAACGTGAGGGGGGTTTGTGTGCTCTGTTGTGCAGCGGTGGGAAAGCAACTGCAACTTCTTCAGTGGTTACGATTTTCACAAGGAAAATTTTATGAACAATAATATATTTTATACAATTTTCTATTGGAAAAAACTTCTCATCAAGAGTTCCCTACCTCGCTACCTTTTGGATAGTATACCGTAATTGAGCCGTTTACAGCAACCACGAACTAACTCAAAACTAAAGCTGTGTTGGAAATAACTCATTGTTGCTGCAAGTGCATTAATTGTTTCTGTAAAACCCTGAATATTTAGTATATATAACCTTAAAAATGGTTAATCCCATAAATTTTAAGGATGCCAAACTTAACTCCTTTCATCCTCACCTCTCCAGTAAGAAGAGATAACCCGAAATTTCTCCTTGAATTTCTTTGTTCCCCTTACTTACGACTTTGGTGACACTACCAAAATAAGATATATAGCAGCTCTTTGCTTCCGTTCGTCTATTTATCTTCATCGTGACTCTTGGTTATTAGGTGCTTTTGTACCCACTCCCTTCATTGTTAGAAATCGATCGTATGTATTTCGTGACCGCTTTTAGAACATTTTTGTGCGAAGCAACTATTTGTACGTTCCGGTTCAAACTTGGTTGAAAATACTCTTCACTTTTATGATGTTTCTGGCTACGTTTTTAGGTGGAATTACCGTTTTGAGAGTTAGTCTCCTTGGTTTTAATTTTAGATTTGGTGCATGAGGTTTTTTTCTAGGTTGAAGGTGAAGTTCTTCCCTTCTCTCTCCTTTCCTCTTTAAATCCCAGAGAATGATACCAACCAAGGTATTGTTGACCTTAACCCTTCACTGCACGATTTTTTTGTTTCTTTTGAAAAAAATAATTTAATATCTTCTAACAGCCACGAATACAGGAAAAATATTTAAAAAATTCCAGACTTAATTTTTCATTAAGATATATGGTTTTTTTATGGTATGGCACAAACCTAAAAACATGATTTACAGCTGGTGTAATAATTGTATTTACGAAAAATCAAGTTAAATAAGAAGTATATGTTGTGTATATAAATGTCACTTAATTTACCAAGCGATATTTTCAAGATTTACTGGTAAAAAAAGATCAATCAAAATCTTTGATTCCATACAAAATGGATGCAACTGTTATGGAGACATAAAAACCTAATAATCAGTGAGAAGCTGCTATCTAGATCCACACTGAGTAGTTAATATTATATATATGTATGTTCTAGATGGGGCACAAAACTCAGATAACTTAAATTTAACACATGTGGGAAAATTTAGGAGTTTTATTGGTATGTGCCGAATTCGGCACACCGTGCAGTGAAGGGTTAAGTTATTAAAAACTTTTTAAAACCTACCTTTTGTGAGTTACCCCTTTATATCCGAAAGGCATCAATTGAATCGACAGTTGGAAAAAGGGAATAAGTCCAAAAACCTAGTTTTGAGAAAATTCAAAAAACTGTATAAGTAATGGAATTTTCTTTGTATAACCACCAAATTTTTACTGGAAGTTCAGAACCCTATTTAGAAAACATAGCAATCATCAAAACAAA
This sequence comes from Tetragnatha versicolor, assembly GCA_024610705.1. Classification (NCBI taxonomy): domain Eukaryota; kingdom Metazoa; phylum Arthropoda; class Arachnida; order Araneae; family Tetragnathidae; genus Tetragnatha; species Tetragnatha versicolor. Next base: position 32,007,253 of record JANDEH010000010.1, read on the forward strand.
TATAGGTATATTCAAAAATATTTTACAGTCAAAATAAGTTGATGGACTTATTCCCTTCTTCTACCTTATGAAATTTTTCTGATGAAAAAATCTTAAAAAAACCCTTAAATTCACATTTAAATTATGTTTCTCCTTAGGTTACGCCACAAAAGGGTGAAATAAAAAGAATAAGACAAATATAATTCAAAATTAAAGTGAAACTGAGTTATTAAAGCAGTATCAATGGAGTGAGTGAATATAAATGGAGTCAAACATTCCCTGCCTATAAAAAGTTTGAAAAACATTGAAATTAAGATAAAATTTTATTTTAACTTAGTTTACAGCACAAAGAATATGAAAAGAAAGATAAATTAACTTTAATTCCAAATTAACTTAAAAAATACAATGAATGGACATCGATTTCACAACTTCAAGGGGCGATATCTCCCTATAGGCAGCGTTAGAAATTGGGGAAAAAATCCACTGGTCCTGCGGAACAGTGCTTCACCAATCTTACTGGTCCGCAACAAAAATTACTTGCCCGACAAATTAAAAAGGACCAGTTTAAATGTTATTATAAAGTAACTATTGCACTGAATGTGAGTACCAAATAGTAATATTAAAAATTAATACATATTCGATAATAAGTTACCAACTGTAAACATAAAAATTATAAAAAATAAGCAATAAAATAAATTTATGTGAACTAAGCAATAACACCAAATAATCAAATAATTTTGAGAAAATATCTTATTTATTAAATACTTTTCTTTATTGAATAAAATTTCCCTAATTTCTACAAATTGGATACAATTGCACTAATTGGCAAAAAATAAGAACTTTTCTTGAATAAATAATATTGCACACAAATTAATACATAACTTCGAATTAGTTTTACATTGTTAGTTGACAAACTGGTTGTAATCTGGTTTATTTAATGAAATTAATATTTTTTGCCTTCCTCCCAATTCCAACCAAAACGAAATTGCAGGCTTGAAATGGAGGGTGTGATATTTTTTCACCACTGGTCCGGCGGACCAGTAATTTTCTGATTCCACGTGTCCGAGCCGTTTTTTAGTTGTCCCGGACCAGCAATCCAGTACAATTTCAAACGCTGCCTATAGGGGTTAGTTATTTCCCCCTCTTTTCACCCATGTGTAGAACAAAGCTTGGAGATCGTTTTGAGCACAAAAAGTCAATTTGTCATTTTTTGGACTTATTCCCTTCTTCGAACTGACTATTCAATTGTACTACGAGGGGATTTTCCCAAAAAAATCTAAAATTATTCTAAAGTAATAATGCTTAATTTCTTTTACATCTAGTTATCTAATTAGGGAAAATCATGACATTATATTAATATCTCAACTTTTGACTTTTATTCATTTGTCCTTTTGTATATCCTTTTGATTTCCACGTTCTTTTTATTGAAATATCCAGATCCACTCTTTGTTGTGATTGCCCAATGCTCATCATTCCTCAAATTTTTTTATGAGAATAAATTAGCGGTTATGTTAGGAGCTATAATTTTTTGTTTGAAAATTATTAGAGATACGGCTCAAAAGTCTACTACAAATTTGTAAAGCAGGATCCATTTAATACAAAAAGACACCGTTCGCAGAAAAATGCTTTGAATAGAACCCTTAAAACGCACATTCAATTAGGCAGAATTTTTGCCTCAGCTCTCATAAATGGGAATTTATTTAATAACTTAAGTAATTGATTAAATGTATTTTTAGATCATAAAAAAAGAAAATTTTCACATTTTAAAGTTATAAGGAGCGTTTTCGGAGGTAAAAACTTGGAAATTTTACCTTATTCAACATGCGTTTTGGGAGTTTTTCTGCACAGGGCGATTTTTCGTTCTAAATCGATGCTGCTCTACAGATTTTGTAAAAGACTTTTGTGTCGTATCCCTAATAACTTTTAAAATAAAGATTATAACTCCCTATAGTGTCTTTATGGGTTTTGAAAGTTGTCCCATTGGATAGCGCATGATCGTTGTGTGTGGTCACTTTTTACTAACCTCTAGACACCACTTTTATGACAATATTGTGTAGGGCTTTAAAAATTATATGCATGGATAGGACTTTCGAAACACCTTATATACGAATATTAAATCTTAAAGTTTGACCTTGGTGTTGATTCCAAATGAAATAAATGAATTATGTACTCACATTCCTAATAAAAAAGATCACAAACAATGGCTGAAAGACAAGATGTTATTTGAGTTAACAATGTTATACCTTTTTATTTGCGATCTGTCGCATGAATGACGGTGTAACAATGAGAGTTTCTAAACTAAAGAACAAATATGATATATTTTGTACTTGGGATAGTAGACGTAGGACACGTACAGCTTCTATTTTAACAATAATAATATAACAATGTGAATAAAAATACTCTGAGGAAAAATACACTATGTACATGTACAATCAATGAACTTTAAGAAGGAAATTAATACTAAGTTTTAGAACTCATCTATTGATAACGTGGGAAAGTTAAGAGAAATATGAAAACAATATTACTAAAAAATCCCTCTACCTTAATTTTGTTAGTAGATGGAATTTAGAACTATAGGTAGATGGGTTGCTCATGCTCATCTACCTTAATTTTTTAAATTTTGTTCCATATTTTTCTAGATGAGGTGGGAGTTTTTAAAGTTTTGATTGCACATTACATTTACGTGTATAACATTGTGTCTTCTGTAGTTTACTACTTTTTTATTTTCAATATTTCTAAACTTGTTAGTCTTTTAAAAATCAAGCCTTTTTTATATTAGCGTAGCCGTAGTTTTGAAGGAAAAGTTGAAATTCTCCAAAAATCACTATTGCTCTTAATTTAAAACTTTCTTCGTTTTATTATATCTATAACGATTCTTAATAATTGTTTTTTTTTCAACCCATTCTAAATTAATACCAATAGTTTATTAAATTTTTCTATCAATGTATTAGTTTTAATTCTTTTTTCTCTAATACTGTTAAAAAACTAACTTTATTTTTTATATTTTAGATTGCTGGAACCCACCGAGGGAGAAATGAACTCCACTAGAATCCTCGACGTTTTAAACATTTTCTCGGGTTTTTTCTAATGGTAATGTTAATTTTTTTAGTACTTATATCTTTGAATACTCATATTAAAAACGAGAATATATTGCCTCCAATTCACATTTTAAATAAAGAACATATAAAAATTCGTATATTTAAGATCTCCCTTGAAAGATGCAGTTCATTGACGTTTTATTCTCAGCGTAGGAGTAACCATAAAAGAATTCATTGATGTTAACGTTATTCTCTGCGAGTTTACGAAAATATATCATAAAAATCTGTCAGTTTAATATCGTAATGTAGTATCCGGAAAGTTTCACAATATTACAAGGAATTCCAAGTATAGGATGTGAAGAATGTTTGTTCAGGATGAGACGAGTTCATTCATTTAACCATACAGGAAAATATAATTTTACTTTATTATCTGTGAATGTTGTTCTGGAAAATTAAGTGCAAATTAATTCGATGTAGAAAGGAAAGTGAAAGGATGGATGGATGCTTTAGAGTGGTTTTAAATCGCAGTTCAATTTACAATAATAAATTGGTAGCGTAATTTTTCAATAATACTTGTTCTTCAAAATAAAATTAAATAATTTTGTTATGCAGGATATTGTCAATTATATTCATTAATTGCGTCAAATTCAGGACTTTTATACTCCTTCCTCCCCTCATGTCAGACCTTCTCGCATTTCATTATGAACCAAAATTTGAGAAAATTTTCTATAAACATTCTTATTGCTATTAAATTGTTTTTTCTTAAATAACTTAATGATTAAATGTCTTTGAATTTAGAAGTATGAGATGCTTTTAACTAAAGCTAGAGTTGAGCAGTTTTAAGGCTTTTCACCGGAATAGTTCTGCTTATTTCATTGGTTGTCTGTTCTTTGGATCTCTGCTTTTCTTACTCAGATATTATGCAAATTCCTTTCATTCTCTAATGGTTTATTACCAATTTGTTTACAATACAAAATCGACCTTCTTAAAAATAGAGAATAAAATAGGTTTTGTGCATCCATTCTTTTAATATCTAGCTTTATGTTGGAAGACCTTCCTTCAATTACAAAAAAAAATCTATTAAACTTAACTGCAAATTTTCTGTTTCACCATCTGATGGATAAAGTTATTTTACTTGAATAGATGTAGAAATATTTAGATGTAAAAAACATTAAGAAATCAATAAGTCTTTTTTCTAAACAGATTCTAATTTTGTAAACTTTAACTCTTAAAATTCGTATTTGAAAATGTGCTTCACTTGGAAAACATGCTTCTAAGTGAAATTATTTTTGGAACTTGTGTTAGTAATAGAAAATCTAAAAATAAGTGCTACGTGAGGAAAAATGCAAATAGCGTTGTGTTTAACTGCTAGTTAAGTTTCCGATCTATGAAAAAGAGTTTGGTATTATTTTAAATTAGTTTTAGTTAGTAATAAATTTATTTTTTTAGCGTTTTTGTATTTCTCAATTCAACTCTACTGTTGGGTATTTTCTCCCTAAAAGGAATTGGTTGAAATGAATTCCTCCTACACAAATAAACTTATTTCTCCACCCCGTGGTCACGCGTGTATCTTTTTCAGTAGCTTTAAAATACATTTTTTTCCTAGGAAATGAAAAATGTTTATTGTTTTCTTCCATAAAAGATCCTTTTGAAAATAACTCACGTAAAAGGAATGCAGAGGCGTCTTTCAGCTGAGAAAACATGCTACTTTTTACGAAATAGAAAAATAGTTTTTGGTTCAATCGTATGAGTTGAAGATTTTTCAGTTTATTATAGGTGGTTTTGCTCCATATTACAAAGGTCCCCAAACGTATAAGCATCGAGACCCACTTTTTTTTATAAACAATCAACCGCGACTCACCTCGTCTTCATCATTATTCACACATTAACTTGACTTAAGAAGAACGTTTAAATAGGTGTTTCTCAGCTTTTTTTCATCTAATAGGGAATACAACACTTGTGGAAATTCAAGATTTCGACTATTGGGGGAAATCATTGATGGGGTTATAAAACGCATTTTTTCAAATTTTTAGTTTTTTTATCATTAGGTTTTTTAATTAATTTTCAAAATTACGCTCCATAGAATCGGAGGTGTGGCCTACGTGACGTCACATCTGCTTTCGCCGAATCTTCAACCAATCAATACTTTCAAAGGAAAAGATTTAACCAATTCCGAATACGCTTTCGTACAAGTGTGTCGTGCCGAAGACAGAAGTAACGTCATGCACCAAATCAAGAACCCTTCTGCGCATTGTAGTTTTCAATTTTTTAAAAATTAACTAATGATCAAATTTGAAAAAAAATTAAATTACTTTTTAAAGAAGCTCTATCAAAATAAATTAAATTTGAAAAATCGTTGTGTGCCCCACAGGGTTGGCCGGTTTAAACCATTTGGTTTAAACCATGGTTTTTTTACCAAAAAAACCACTTGGTTTTTTTGGTTTTTTTAGAAATTATAAAATATTTTCAGGATTTTTTAAAGAAAGTGTTATTAAGTATAATCTTTTGCACAAAATTAAAAGGTCAGATTTATAAAAAAAATTGACATTTTAAGGTGATTAAAAATCAGAAATCTTTTAATTTAATGGTTTTAATTATTGAATTATCTCTAAACTTAACCTTAAATGCTTAAGTTAAACTTATTATATTTAATTTTGCAAGAGATAGTTCATTTATTAATTTCCTTTAAAATGAAGCATTATTTTAACGAGTAACTAAACATACACAAAAGTTATCTGTTTTTCACTGATAAAATATGGCTTGGATTTTAATTAATTAATAAAACCAATTTGTCTTATTTGTCAGTCATAAAAACCAGTTGGTTTTTTTAGTAAATTAATAAAAACCGTTGATTTCTTTAATGATAAAAACTAAAAACCAGTTGGTTTGTTTATAAACAGATAAAAACCAGTTGGGTTTTTTACTAAATTAATAAAAACCGTTATTTCCTTAATCGGATTAATTATCTCAATCATTTATCCAATTTCAATTAACATTAGTTGCTTACATTTCCCTTTTATTTATTAAAAAAGTTAAATTTTCTCTTTCTAAAGAAATTTCTTAAGTTCATAAATAATCCATATAATTAATTTGATTATTTTACCATTTAATAATTAATCAAATTAATTATCTTTATCAATTATCCAATTTCAATTAACATTAGTTGTTTACATTTCACTTTTACTTCTCATTTAAAAAATAAAATTTTCTCTTTCTAAAGAAATTTTTTAAGTTCATAAATTAATCCATATATAATTAAGATAAATAATTTGATTATTTCAACCATTTATCCAAGATAAATTAACACTGATTTTTATTCACTACAATAATATTAGATAGTCAAATTGGAATATTTTAGAAACGAAAATTATTTTTAAAACAAATTAATTTAATTTTAATTAATTGAAATATACAAATCATTTATCAATTATAAACAACCCCTGAAATAAATGTCTCATTTACAACTCAATTTCAAACATCAATGCTAAAATAACTTATTCTGATAAAAAAAATTCTAAAAAAACTTGGTTTAAACCAAAAAAAACCTGGTTTAAACCAAAAAAACCAAATAAACCCGGTTTTTTTGGTTTTTTAAAAAAACCCGGTTTTTTGCCAACCCTGGTGCCCCATTGTCTTATGCCCCTACAGGACTTAAGCGTAATTTGATCCTAAGCGTTCCAGTTTCAAAGTTTTTGTGAGATAATAATAAGTCTTATGTTGTGGTCTGGGAGAGGGGTCTGGGGCCCTCCCCCTTAAAAGATTGTTTTAATTTTTTTCTTAAAAACTGAGTTCAAACTCGTTTTTTAGTAATCTGAGGTAATTTTCAAGGTCACCATTTCATACGAAAATTCTAACCACGGTGGGGAATGTGGGAATGTGCCATAAGTTTAGAAAAACATATATGTATATATTTATTCATTTTTCCCAAACTCTATTTGAATAACTGAATAAATTTTCCATCATCAGCACATTAAATTGACACGCATTTTTTACCTGCCCTTATTTGCTTTTGACGATGGGAGGGTCTTTTTCAATTGAATCGCCAGCTGGAAAAAGAGAATAAGCCAAAAAAATGAAACATTTACTTTTTTTTCAAAACAATCGCCAAGCTTTGTAAACAATCTCCAAGCGAATGGAAAGAGGGGGAAATAACTACTTCCTATAGGGAGATATAGCTCCTGGAAGTTGCGAAATCGATATCTATTCATTGTATTTTTTCATTTAATTTGGAATTAAAGATAATTTTTCTTTCAACTTTAAAGTGCTTTTAACTTTTTTTCAGGGAATGTTTGACTCCATTTATATTCACTTACTCTAATGATACTGCTTAATGACTCAGTTTCAACAATTTTTAAACTTTATTTGTTTTAATCTTTCTATTTCTAACTTTTGTGTTGTGAAACTAAACAGAAATATAATTTAAACGTCAATTTAAGTGGATTTTTCTTCACCTGAAATTTCATAAGATTGAAAAGGGGGATAAGTAAAAGGGAATAATTCCATCAACTTTTTCAACTGTAAAATATTTTTGAATCTTATACTTATTTCTGTGTTCTAAACAGGTCCCGAATTTTCAGCAAAAATTTGGTGGTTATACAACTAAAATTTCATTATTTATACCGGGTTTTCCCCCAAATTTTCTCAAAACTTGGTGTATTCCCACTGACGATTCAATTTTCGCTCAATTTATTCTTTTTACAATCCTATAGTCTATGGATAGATGTTTAAAGCCGACATCACGTTTGTAGAAATATATTTAGACTTATATTCAAAATCTTGTCGCGACCCAAAATTTGAGAAACTCTGCTCTGCTAACTTTATTTCACAGTCAAATGCATTGTTGATATATGCATAAAGACTACGCACATCGTTATGAATGTTTTGAATTTACAAATGCGAATCCCCATATTACTTGATGACGATAATCTTACTAAGCATTTCCCATTTATTATTTAGTCCTGGCTCTTTATCCTTTCCAGGAGTGGAACATATTTCACGAATGCAAGCTTCGTTTTCTCCAGTATTAGTACAACCTATACCTTTCCCTTATCTTTATTAACACAGACAAAGCTGTCGCTTATGTAGAAGATGACACCTAGCGCATTTCCTTTCACATATGAAGAAAGTTTTGTTATTTTGATTTGGTGTGGAGCATTGATATCGTAGTTTATGCCGGGAGGATGAACGAGGGGAAACGTTGACGTGATCATCATCTCCCCCGTGTTTGCGGGGGCATGTTATTCGTCAGATCCTGGGTTGCTATGATACCACCGCATTAATAGGGAGCAATGGTATTATTTTGGGGGATTTGAGATGTTTATCTAAGGAATTATGAGTGTTGCTGATCTGAGATAGTGTGTGCTATCCTTTCTACCGTTGTTTCTAGGTTTATCTAAGGATGTGAGTTTCATTTTCAACTTTTTTACTCGTTGTATAATACTGTAAAAAAGTTTTTCTTGAAAAAAAAATGGAAATTTTAAGGCAGCATTGTTGCTATTTGAGGAAGCGTTCATTTGTTTCTTTTTCCGTCATTTAAAGAAACGTCCGTTTTATGAGTGAAACTTTCTGTCATTGAGGGATCGTACATTTAAAATTGTAGGAATATTAGTGCATTTATTTAGGCACAATATGTAATTTATCACTATTACTTTAATTCAAATAAAATATTTTTAATTAATTTATATTTGAATAATTTAATCCAATTCAATATTTGATGCGATTATATTTTTTGAGCAGAATAACCGCAAAAAGTTTTTTTACACTATTTATTTCTCTAGAAATATTTGTAAATTTAAAAGAAACATTTTCAACTACAAAACGTAAACAAATCTAAAGAAATAAAAGAAAGGATAAAAGAAGTTAAAAACAAATAATAGTTATTGTTCTTGGTTGGACTCTATCGCGTAATCTTTAGATTGGAATTCTCGTGTTTTGACCATGGTTAAATTTCCGTTTTCTAGCTTATAGAATTAATCCGTGAAAAAAATCACGGAAATAAATGCGTAAAAAACTATTTTTGTACTGCCCATTAATAACTCACACACTTTTATTTTGTACATAATTAACTTTTATTTTGTTCAAATTATGTTACTCAAAAGTGAGAAACACTTGACGCGTTTCACATATTTTTAACCAAATCCTTATCCAGTCATTCTTAGCACGGTAATTTTGCACTTAACATACTACCAAGGTCAAATAATTAATTCTGAAATTACTCATCTATACTTTAATAAACATATTGAAATAAATAAGTTGTTAAAAACCAACAATACATAAAAAAACGGTGGCAAACGAAGCATAGTATGTAGATTATATAGAAAATTATTTTGGGGAATCGTATCCCATATCATATTTTCTCAATGAGCCTCAATCAGTTTTTAATTTGAATAAATAATCGTATTTATATATGGAATCAGACATCGAAAATGCTTCAAATCGAAGACATCGAAATGCATTTCAAAGTTTAAATCTCTTCTTAAATCTTGTTTAAAATTTCCTTAAATTTTCGTGTTTTTCCTTTAAACTCAATCAAACCCAATTTGTTCTGCAGTTTTTTAGTCGATTTCGGAATGACTCAGCTAAATGAAGAACAATGGCTAATTTAAATATCATCAAAGTTTAGGATGATTTTTTTTCAAAGGAAAACAATTCCAAATTTTAACACTTCCTTATATTTCTAAGTTTCTAATTTTTTTCACCAATTGTCTTCTTTCTCTTGTTTTTTTTTGTTTTTAAGAACTTTATGTTGATTATTCACACACTAACTAGTATTATCTATATCGTAGTTGTACCAATTTGTTAGTTAAAATTCTGCTTTATGTTACATGTTGGTTGTTTTGTCTTTCTTCAGTTATTGACTACTTTGTCCTTTTGTATCACAATGGTAATACGTATTAAAAATTTCATAATTAAAATAGCTCGCCTGATTTTATTTACCTTAAATTGAATCGCCAGTTTAAAAAAAGGAATAAGTCCAAAAAAATGACAAATTGGCTTTTCGTGCTTAAAAAAATCTCCAAGCTTTTCTCTACATGAGTGGAAAGAAGGGAAAATAACTCCCCCCTATAGGGAGATATAGTCCAAATCAATGTCCATTCATTGTATTTTTTAATTAAATTTGTCTTTCTTTTCTTATTATTTGTACTGTAAACTGAGCTAAAATAAAATTTACTTTTAATTTAAACGTATTTTTAACTTATATTTATACCTGGATGTTTGACTCCATTCGTAATCATTTATTACTCCATTGATACTGCATTTATGACTCAATTTCATAATAATTTTTAATTTTATTTGTCTTAATCTTTTGTTTTTCTCTTTTGTGCTGTTAACTATGCAAAAATAAATTTAAATGTCAATTTAAGGGATTTTTTTTGTTGGTTTTCTTTTTCAGTTCAAATTCCATAAGGTTGAAAAAGGGAATAAGTCCAACTTTTTTGACTGTAAAATACTTTTGAATGTACTTATATTTGTTTTGATGATTGCCTTTTTTAATAGGGTTCTGAATTTCCACTAAAAATTTGGGGGCTATACAACGAAAATTCCATTACTTATACAGGTTTTTTTTCGGTTTTCTCAAAATTTGGTATTTGGACTTATTCCTTGTTTCAAACTGACGATTCAATTACTGTACTACAGTACTATCAATAAAAACACAAAATAAATTGAAAAAGAAAATATCGATTACAAAAAAGTTAATAAAAGTTTAAGAAAAGACTACAAATTTGTTCATGAAAATTTCTTTTGAAAAACTTCCTCGGGAAAAGTTAGCAATTTAAGTGTAATGCCCCGCAATTATATGCAACCAAAAGGTTAGCATTGATGAAGAATATGAGAGCTACAGTGAAATTTAAATTTGGAGTAAAAATAAATCATTACTGGAATTCAGTTGTAAAATTTTGTTGTTGTAGAACCAATTCATAAAATTATTAATTAAATTAGTTTTAAAACTGAAAGAATGTATCCATCAAAGTATTTTCTTTATAAGATTCGGGTATAAAATTATTTCTTCAAATGTATGCCTCGGTTTTTAAGATATTTAAGTAGGTTAAATAGCTCTTCTATTTTATATGGCATCTCAATAGCCGTTGTTTCCAAATAGGCGTTTTCGACTGCCTTCTCCCTAACGTTTAACCCACTGACTTGTTATCTAAATTTAAGGGTTTGTATAGTTTTGAACTTTTGTTTGAACCACTTTATCGCAACGTAGTAATCCTACTTTGATTTAACTTGCTTGCTGTTTAAAGCTTGATTGAAAACTAATTTTTCTCAGTTAAATATCTTAAAAAGGCACTTTCTTGAGCGCTTGTAGTAGATTTCTTCGATCTGGTTAAGACAGTTGGCCTCTAGCCAAACTCTCTTTGTTAATAAATGAAATTACTCTTCACTCCCTACCTTTGTACCGGTTGTTTCATTTCTGCGCTTAAAGAAAAAAGTCATTACTGCCGCTTACGTGCCATGCCAACCTACCTCATTACTGTCATCGAAACTACATTCCATATTGTTCAGCAATGAACGACTCTTATAACGGAGCGTAATCTTTTTATCACCTCTACTTATAATAGTTTCCATCAAATGTTTAAGCTTAATTTTCAGTTTATTTTTATTGTTTTAATTTTTTCCCTTTGTAAATTCTGAAATTTTAAAAACGCTTAGTTTCTAGAAAATGTGTGGTTAAATATTTCTACTTAAAGGAAGTTAGAAACTGTATGTCTTAAATATCTCCATAACACTTTTAAAATGCAACCAAACCACCATTCAATTAGCTGAAAAACCAACTCATTTAAGGACTAAGATCCCCTCCAGCACTCCCTAACCAGCACAAAGTCCAAGATTCGTTAAATTTTTGACATGTATGTCCAAATTTAGTTTTCTTCTAGTTGCAGTTACGTAAACTTGACATATTTGGTATGAGCTGTGCTACTAGGGTCCACACTTGGGGCTCTCAACCTCACACATCCCTTGTTTACTGTAACTAGGCTTTAAGTCGATTTACCCCATAATATTTTCTACCATACAATGTTCTGTAAAATAAGTTATTGAGAACTTTATAAAATTTCTGTATTTTAAGCTTTGAATATAAACACATATCATAATTTTGCATTTTAAAGCACTTTTTTTTAAACAAGCAAGATTTTTGATCGATGAATATCTTTTTAAGTATTTCATTTTAACTGCATTGATTCTCATTGTGGAGGAATGTATTCAAAGGATGCCGTTTACCTTTATGTTTTATTTTACCCCAACATCACAGAAAAAGAATCAGTTGATGATAATATTTCAATGGTCCGTATACCATATCGTTTTATTATTTCTAACTCTCTATCGCTGCATATTAAGTATAAATCAACACCCACAATCACTGTGACAAATTATTTTTATAAGTTTTATTTAAATATTTCATTGCCTGTGATACTGGAGTATTAGCATAATGTGTGTCTGACGGGGAAATTCTTTTAGTTGACCATTTAAATTTAATAGGTGTTCTCTATAAACTTTCCAATTGTCTATTATTCATCTTTTGGTTTATTTTTAATGGCGATCATAAACAAATTTCAAATCAGGATAACATCAAAATGCCTTGAACTTATTCTCACAGATTAAAGGTGCTTCAAATCGATTTCCTTATCTAAAAGGACAAGAGTTATATGACCAAACATGACAGATTTAATTGCTTGGTTACTTAATTGATTAAGTTTAATTGCACTATATCCTTCCTTTTACTCAGTTTCAAGGCGTAGGAAGGAAAATATTTACATTTTACAATGAGACACTTTTTCCTTGTAGAAAAATGGTCACTTTCTAGTATTCTTGGACGGAAATTTTGTGACATGGGTGAAGGTCGTTGCTGGTCATTTTCCTCCTTTGTTTGCGATCTGGCGAGAAAGCTCACTCTATCTGTTTGTCACTTGTTTTATCACTTAAGGGTTTTCATGTTGTGGCTGGATTTCTCTGGGCTTATCGCTTAAAGCTATTAAGCTTATATTATGAACTGGATAACTCGTTTCATTTATCGACTTATCGCCGATTTGATGTAAAGTGAGTAGTAATTCATTCATATTTTTTGTTTTAGTTAGGTTTAAAATATTTTTTTAAGTTTATTCGTGATTACTTTGAAATATTTTTGAGTGTTATCTTTTACACAAATTTGCTTATAGTCTTCAATGAAAAAGTTGTCTTTGTAGTTATTTTGTCTTACAATTACTGTCATTTGATTTAGAAATTGGTGTTTTTATTGCATTGAAAGTCATTTTTTAAAAACTTTAAAAAATCTAGACATTTGTTTTTGAAATTTACATATGTAATAACATTTAGAGAAAAATATACAAAGCGAATACCTATGTTAAAAAAAACATCGTTTAATTATCATGTAACATCTTTTTTTAAGTTTATTAAAACATTAAACTAAAAAATATTAAATTCAATACTTTTTCTAAAAACTTATTCATTTTGATTTCATTATTTTTGGCAAACTGTATCTGTTTGTCACACCTTACAAACATCTGGATTAATCGGACTTTCTGAAACTAATTTATCGGACTTTCATTTCATGTAGTTCAAACTTCCAAAATTTTTAGCAAAATAATGAAAATGAGTTTATCATTTAAAAAGCACTGTTTTCTAATTTTGTTAGGTTTTTCATTATCTTGCCTTTTCTCTGCTTTTTAATTAAAATTTATACTTTAACTTTTATGTGAAATTTGAATACATCACTTAAAATTTATGGTAATTCGCATAAAGTGATAATTTAATTCAATTCTATATAAAATATGGTTATATTAAATATATAAAAATATGTTTTTCTGTATATTTAATTATCAATTACTAAAGAAATTTCTCTAAATTTTGCTAATATATTGTATTGAATGGTTTTTAAATCCCTTTTACTTGTTTTTTCTGAAATTTTCTGACAATTTAGTCATTTTAGTTTTTATTTTTCAGTTTTCAATATTATACATTTATATAACTGTTGTACTTGCTATATTTTAATTCGGAGTTTGGTTCAATTTTAACTTGAAATGCAGATGATAAATGTATTTAATAGTAAAACATGAAACATACTGTCGAACCAACGATAGTAAAAGGGTCACGTGATTTTGACATACTCGGAGGGGAGAAAGGAAGAAGCTGAGGGGCAGTTGATCGAAAGAGGAAGATACATTTACTCCCTCTAACCTTAGTTATACCCTCTATATACATAAAAAATCAGTATATTTTAAATAAAATAAAAAACACTGAAGCAAAAATTCCCGTGACCCTTTTACTATCGTTGGTTCGACAGTACATGTACTTGTAAAATTTAATTTTGTTTTATATTTTTTTGTAAATACACTCAAACCTGTTTTTTGCTGTCTTTTTTTTCTGCGGTGTATGAAAATTTCAATTAAATGGGAAGTAGAACAATAATCTTATATTTATGGCAACCGAGACAAAAAGGGTCTAGTGAAACGACAGTCCTCGCCGACTGAAACTTTCGTGGATTTAGACACTTCGTTAACGGATTTTATAGTAAGGATAATATTGTTCCTTCTGAAAAGTTTCGATTGAGTCAAAGGGAAACACATTTTTAAGTAATATATTCTTAAAGCTTCAATTTTTAAATTCTTATTTTTGAATAATTAATAGTTAAGTAATTTTTTCTACTTATGATTCACTCAGATATATCTGTAAACATAATATCAAATGTGGAGTTACCGTTAAAAATGGTTTTTATAAATATTTTATTGATAAAGGGGATTTAAAACAAAACTAATTTAATCATAAGTTTACAGCACTCCCGAAATTTTTGTACCCTTTTTAAATGCATTTATCAAAAATTTACCCCTAAATCATCGTTCTAAAAATTGAGAAATTCTGTGGGAATGTGCCCCAGAGAAGGGGCACAATCGCACACTGCATAAATAATACAGAATCAAGTTTTAGAAGCTACCAAATTCATTGTACATTAAAGTTAATACTTACAGCAACTAATTTAGCTGGATATAAAACAACACTAAAAAGCACATTTTTCAATAAAACATTCATATATAAGATGGAAATATTAAATAAGGTATTCAACTTTTAACTCCAAATTCAAATTAAGTACGTTGTTTCTCTGCATAAAATATAAATTCATATTGTTTTCTGACCATTCCTTTATCTTTCTATTGGATCGATTTTTCGGAATTTAATTGTACCAATACACCATGAGGACAATGAAAGATTTATTTTATTATATACTTTGTGTCAGCTTTCCTTCATATGTAAATTTTGATTTCACTGACGATTTCATAACCATCTCCTAGCTATTTTCCCCATTCTTACTCCTTGTTTGATCCCGAATTTTCTTAGAAGGTTTTTAAATTTAAAACATAGTTGTTTTATAACTTTTGTTCATTTAAAGAGAAAACTTAGAAGAAACAAGTTTTAAACTAAAAAAATAAATCTTATGATGATTGAGTAATAAAATTTCATTTTAAAAGATCTCTTTAAAACCTTATTGCGCAAAATGCTCATTTATACATAAGTCGTATATCTATTTAACTGTAAAAATGATACCATCAAGTATTAGCTTTAAAGCGTAGGTTCCCAAACTTTTTGGAACTTTTCAAGAAGAGTTTTCCACCGCCCTCTTACTAATTTTTGCCTCTAATTTACTTTATTTTATTGAATTTTATGCAAACATTTTATAATAACAAAAGACTTTAATTTATAACTTACCAAAATAAAAAATTAAAAGCTTGTATAAAGACAGAAGTTAAGTTTTCTATGAACCTTAAAATTTAATTTAAAATAATTGGGTAATAATTCTACCTTTTAAAAGACTCAACCTTGTTACAATATATGATTTATTTAATTCTGAATCAACTGAAATCTTTGCCTACGTTCAAAGAAAATTTCCTGTATTTATCTGTAAAATTATCAAAATTATTGATATCTCAATCCATACATAAAAGGAGAGTGGTCTGGGGGTCCTCCTCCGGGAAAATTTTTACGTTTTTGCATATTAAAATGTGATTTTAAGCTACTTTTACGGGATGTTTGAAATTTTTTAACCCATAATATTGACATAAAGCAAAAGTTTAAATGTATTCGCCATAATATTACGCTCCTCAATTTCCATTCAACTCATCACCGCCCCTTAGAATTCTTCAACGCTCCCCAGTGGGCGGTACCTCCCACCTAGGGAACCACTGCTTTAAAGGCTAATTTAGGAAGGAGGGAGGAACGTAAAAATTCAAATAATATTAATGTGCTTAACCATAACCATGCGATAAAAAGTGACTACAATAAAAATCACATTTCACACAGTCAATACTATCACTTTGACCCTATCATATTCAATAACTATTTTACATAAATGAAACATTTATAATTACAAGTATGATAGAAATAAGATATTTGAAAACCTTAAGACGTAATAATAATATTTATAACTATTTATTCATTAGTAAACGTAAAACTAGTTTAAAAGAATGTTTTATCCGATAATTTTATTTTATTCATTTTTATATAGTACTAACGCTGACGCGCTAGACCCGGGTTTTGCCCAGGTTTCTCTTTTTTTAATAAATATCATCTGGTGCGTTAAAGATGGGCTTTGCCAGTCCATTGTTTCTTTAAATTTATTCTGGTGTGTTACAGATGGGCTTCGCCAGTCCAAATAATGTGGAAATAGTTAAATAAAGGAGTCACTTTTTATGTTTATGCTACAACAATGGATTTTAAACTCCAACAATCGATTTAAATCTGCAACAATCGATTTCATGCCTACAACAATTAAAGTTACATCTTCTCTTATGATATTTACAACAATGGGGGGGTTTCCATGAAGTTAGGCATGACATACGGGTTTTCAAGCATAAAATGGGCCAAAAAAGTTATTAGGACGCTTCGATTTTAAATTATTTTTATTCAGAAACCTTCCCCGGAGCGAGTAAATCAACGTGGTATAGTTTAATAGTTAATGTAGGTTCGAAAAGTTTAAAACTATAAAGGACATACAGACATACACACAAACATTGATTTTTATATATATAGATTAGAAAATTTAATTTCATCTTATTTTAACTTGAAAAAGTAGTATATTTATATATATAAGCTGGTAAATTAACTGATCTTGTCTCATATAAATATTGTGTTTATTCTATCTTATACACAAACGTGGGACTGATCAGAGAAGTATCCCTCCTTTATCAAGCCATTTTTTACTCTTCATGAGTTTGAATTTAAATTATTTGACTAATTATATTTTTGACAGCGGATATTCCCTTCTAGTATTGTATAGTTTGAACAAGAAAATTTTAGAATGGGTGTTTTGTTTGAGATTTAAAAAATAATGATAAATAAAAATAAAAGATAAAAACTGTTCTTTCGTTTTAATTTTAATAGATATTGTTACTTATAAGACACAACCTTTATAGCTATAAATGGGTTTTTCTAACGGCTGTTACTGGATTCTCCATTCTTTGCCTTAATGTGTTATTGCTTTAAAGTAGGGATGCCAAACTTTATGTTTAAAGGGCATGAGGGGTGCAATAAAATTAACGCATTGTGCAGTTAAACATCTAAAAAATACCATCAGAAAATTACACCTGTGTTATATCAATAATTTCAAGTTTATTAAGAAAAATATTATGTATTACATGCACAGATTTCTACAAAATTTGAAATCTTGAGGTCTCAAATGGACACATCGGGCCTTTAGGTTGTAGTTTTTAGGCCTTTCTTCAGTTTATTACATGAACTTTGAACTACTCTAGAATTTAAAAGACAATTGTTGGATACTGTAGCATTTTAAACAACTATAATTAGATAATTAAAAATGAATAGTATATCGTTTCCCCCTTATATAAATCCTCATAGTTCATCGGGTTTATTAACATTCATTTTATTTTAAAGGATTAAATTAAACTATATATCTTTTGTCTTATATAATATTTATAAGTCAGAAAATTCACTGTAGGTTTTCAAAAATTGGTGAAATATAGTTTTGTATTACTTTTGAAATTTGTGTATTGTTTTTTTGTTTAACTTTTGATGAATTCAAAGAGAAATTTACAATAAAAATTTTTCCAGTTCTTGTGTTTTGAGGTTTTTGTTATTGTCTGACTTAGTTTTAGGCTTAAACATAATGAGCGTGTCTGGTGCATGTGGAGAAAAAAAAGCACCAATAAGTTATTGAAATAATTTGCTTAATGGACAAGGACATCTCTTCTTAGTATCTTAACTTCAATAAGAATTTAGATACTAAGATTCAATTAGAATTAAGATACTATTTTGCTTAAAATCGTACGTTTTCAAGCTAGAATCGAGATAACCATAAAGTATATTCATTAAAAAACTTGCATTGAGGTCCTTTATTTTGTAGAAAATGAAAACGTATTACAAATAATAAGCTTCAGTTATTTTAGGTTAATTTGAAACATCTACGCATAATATATAAAATATTCGTCATCAGGGAAATGTGTTTGATAATGCTTCTCAGTAAAATAGCTTTCGGAAATATATTCGATTTGTTGCATCTTTCATTCAATATAACAACAATTATATATTTTATGAAACGTTTCGATAGACACAAATACTTTCTTTGCCTAATGCACCATTCAAGAGTCTGGACCTTCCACTTATTCAGACGTAAAAAATGTCTCAAGATCGTATATTATCTCTTAGCAATAAACATAGCTTTTTATTGCTATGGTTCTACGAGTATTTCTTGGGTTGTCCAAACTAACTTGTATTAATAGCAAGTAATATTATTTTCGTTATTTTCATGTAATTTGTCTAACAATTAATTGTGATTCTCATAATATAATCTTTTTCCGTATAGAAATCTCTTTATATTTGTTTAATTTTGTCGGTTTCTGAATAAAATGGAATAAACTGCAGAAATAACATATGTCTTCCAAATTTTACTGTGTGTTTAAAAAATAGTTATAAAATTAGAGTAGTCCTATTGCTGATTAAGATATTCTACTGATATTCTTTTTAAATAATTCTTAGAGTGCTAAAAATTACGACTGTTTTTAGCTGATAAAGTTTTAAGTGTCAACTAAATTTTACTCTTGTTGACATTTCCTATTTCTGCAATTCTTTATGGCTGTTCAATTGTTTTACATCCCGTGTGAACGATCTCGGAAATTAGCTTACTTTTGAAAAAGCATTAGATTTCGTTTCGAATGAAAACATTGTAAAAGAAAACGTGTATTAATTAGGTTTCATTTCTGATGCTTGTATTTAAATTTGAAAACATACACGTCCCATATTATTACGTCAGTATTCGCTAACGGTATCAAGTTGTCACTCCCAATGTGGTCTTTATAAAAGTGCTTTTTTTTCTACAATGATTTCATGTCCAACATCTCTCTCTAAAACTCTCTATCTAGGCGTGTCCGACTTTAATTTGCACCACTGAAAATTGCGCGGGTGTCCTGGGTCCACGCCCATTGGTGAGGGAAAGATCCCTTATGTGGTGGTTCTATTTCATCATGGGCTATAGTTAGTTTCCAACATCCCAAAATGAACAGGCCTCCCAATCAATATATAAGGCTCTGTACGGATATCGTGAAACATCAAATAAAGTTGAAAGGACATTAGAAACCGCCGGTTCATGCCTGTCGCTTATGGGGATGAAAAGCGAATGGTTTGTGCCTTTATTTTGTTTTGTTTGACTTGGACTTATTCATGCGTGAAAATTAAATGGAGTGTTCTCTTTTGAGCCAAATTTTTCCCATTTAATTTCGTTTATTGGGATGGAAAATTTATTTATTGTGTTTAAAAATATTGGTATCATTTTACCTTTGGTGTCATAAAACCAATTAGTGTAATCTAAGTTTTCTCTGAAATGAAATTAAAGTTTACCAGAAAATCAATGAAAACTAGCCCAACTAATTGCCTAAAACTTAGATATTTGACTTCAGTGTGTTTCGATATCTTGGTTATAAAGTGAAACCCGTGTAATAACCTTTGGCTTTGACAATAACTGTAATAATTAATAGTCTATGAAAAATTGGAGTAAGCATCGAAGGTTTATTACGATGCTGATGAAATCTTAAAGGGGTTTCACTAAATGTAGTTGTTCAAAATTTGCTTATTAGGGGGAACAATACGTTCTGAAAAGATAGAAATATAATTTTTCGCCGCCCCCCAACAATTTAAAGTTTTATAGTTTTTATCTTGAATTATATTCAAAAACTACTACCAGTCACTTAAAATAATTAGTTAATTTATAAACTAATTAGTTAATTTATAAACTAATTATCTCTTGTAAGAAACTCTTCACTAGCAAGTTGTATATCAAACTGTATGCATTGAAGGCTGTATCTGTCTACGTTAATCTATCAATGAAAATCTTGTCTGTTTTTATATAAGGCAGTCTTGTTATAAAATTATGTGCATAACTTTTATTAATAATTATTTAGAGTTTCTTCCCTCTCTCTCTTATTATGTTCACAAATAAAAACTTTATTAATGCAAAACATATCTTTCTCGTCGTTTTAAATTCGACTATCAATATATAACCAGTAAAATTTGTCGTTCCACTTGGAAAGATGTAGAAAAAGTTTGTCTGAAAGCATAGACGGGGTCTTTCCTTCCAGACTTCCGATTTAAATAGCTGATATCGATTAATGCATCTATCTTTCAAAATAATTTGGCTAGTATATAAATGCGATTTCACTTTACATTCAAGTGGAGCTTAAGAACTTTGAACCAATTCATTTATCTTAAGCTTTGTTTCTCAGATGCACAATGTAGGTCGTTTTGTCTTGCTTTTTCCAAATGAAGTTCATTTCAGACTGTTTGGTTGTTATTGATTTTGCTTGTAGAAAGAAGTGATTGACTATTTTCGTTTTTATTTCAGATCAGAATGCTACCGAGTGTTGTTGGTATAATCAGGTGACTATGAAGTAGGAATACTTCTTCGAGCGATTGAAATCCCTTTTGAAAATCGCCATTCTTTCCTCTCGTCTGACACCATGTCTGTGTCTCTTCGCCACATTGCTACTGAACCTGGAAATTTAAACCAAAAGTTATGCACGTCAGCATCCGAGAAAGGATTGAATGAGTTGCAGATATGTGATAGGAGAAAAAGTCCTAGTCGCACTTCAGATTCTGTAAGTTTATCATGTAATCATAGACTAAATACATTAATCAAGATTTTACTTTATATGTATGTAATTTTTATTAATTTTAAATTGGTAATTGATATTTTGATTATGATATAGTCGCCTAAAACGACATAATCAATTTCACAATGACTCTTCCTTAACACCTCATTGTGCCCAAAACCAGGAAAAAGCGAATGTTTAACATCTTATACTTGTTAAAAATAATTGTATGTTTAGGATTAATAAGGACTAAATGTTGGTAGAAAAAGTTTTAGTCTCTCAAATATCCCTTTTACTTTTAAATCATGTTTCCACTAGGTACCCCGTTGTGCCTCATGTTCCCCTAAAATATAAAATATTCATGAGATGTTAACTCATTATTTTTACACGGTCTTAGGAAAGGATCAATAAATGCATAAATACATTTTGACAAAAACGTTTTGAAAAAGAAGCAATAACTTAAATTGAGGTACTTGTAGATTAAAATTTCATTATATTTTATCTTAAGTAGATATGATGAAACTTATTCAAAACGGAAATTTTAAAAAATATCTAAAACAGTTCCACTGATATTCGATGCGCGTTATTCAAAAATATAACCACTGAGGACTGAATACTATACTCAATTCATTTAGAATTGGCGCTTGAGAAATAGTGCTTTCCCCCACGCTAGAAGCGTAACCATAATTACGCTCTTCGCGCAGCTAATAGTAAGCCTTCTTCGTCACTTTGAGTAGGATAGTTTCTATGGTTACCGATCGGTGGTGGGGGAAGGAAATATTTTCAAGCGCCACGCCAGTTCAAAATAAACAGAGTATAGTTATGTGGGAATCCTTAGATAATCTGAATCAATCTGCACTTACTGGTATTGTTAAATGACGATCTAATATTTAATTTTGACAACGATATCACATTTTAATTAATTACAAATGTGTTAGAAATTAGACTTTCCTTAGGTAAAAAAAACTACACCATCTCACTAAATACAATAAACTTACCGTTTTATAGATTCTCTTTTCATTACAGGAAATTAGTGTTGGCACAAATAGTCTTTCTCATAGTTCTCATCAGTCCGAGCCTGTATCTCATGGAAAGCCTTCATTCAAATTGCCTTTGAACTTAGCAGATGCACCAAATTCAGAAAAGGTAGCAGTGAATGGTGAAGAGAAAGTCGCCTCTAGCGTTCAAAAGACCCACAGAGGAAGTGAGTGGGAGATACTCGAAGGCCTGAAAGATGGAAAAATATGCGAAACAAAACCGGATAAATTTGAGGGCCACTTGATGAAAAGAAGAAAATGGCCTCTCAAGGGATGGCACAAAGTAAGCTAATTAACTTATTTTCGCCCTCAAAATAGTGTCCGATAACCATGCTTCAAAGCTGCCTTGAAACCTTATTTTGATCCAATGGGTATAATAAAAAAAACATTTGAAAATCCTCAATTTGGAGCCATTGTTTTTCCAAATATAAGTACTAGCACGTCATTTATCCCCATTTAAAAAATATGGGCAAAACTTTGTGATCCGTTAATAAAGCCGAAATATTCATAATTGAAGCCGGGTTAGAGTCTTCTTTAGCCTGATAAGAAAGTCAGATAAAATCCTCAAAAACTTGATCATAAAATTAGTTTTATAAAAGCAAAAGTTTAATCAATAATTTCGATTCAAGTAAGTGTACCCAAATACAGTAGAACTCCAATTATATCCGAATCAATTGGGACTGGATGCCATTGAGATGTTAAAAAAACTGCATAAATGGATTTTTTACGAAAAAGGTCTCTTTAAATTAGTTACTGTATGCATGTTAAAAATGGGAGAAAAACTATTTGTAAACAAAGCGAGCTTTTATTTAGTTAAATAAAAATGCAACACTCTCATATCTGACTAGCACCATTCATCAGTTTATCCAGTTATTATTCGTTCCTTGACAAAATTTACCGTATGGAACACCTCATCAAACCCTTTGACCTTAAACCTCTAATTTCCAAAATGTGTGCCACGACTTATAACCTGAGGCACACTCCCCTTGGGAGCCGTGATGTCATCTCGGGTTTCTGGCGAACTATTTTAAACATAATTAGTTTCCATTGATTAGCCATTAGTTTATCATCATATTTAAGTAGATTAGAGTTAATTTTTAGCTATAATATCTCCCGATATAATGTATAGGAAGACTAAGAGAAGAAATTTTACTCTAAATAGGTTAACCCAAAAAAGGTTTCTAAACAACTGTTTTGGAAGAATATTTATGGTCATTACTCCGGTAGATCCTTTAGGATTGTGGTGTGTGGTATTTGTCTTGGAAAGACAATGGAAATAAATTATCATTTTATGTGCCCCTCGTGCCTTTCCCCACGAGTGGTACTTTAGCGGGGGATTATTTACAAAACGTATACAGTACACGTTTAAACTTTTTTTAAGTTACCCAATCAGTTGATATTTTTACAAGTAAAGCTCTTTGCTGTAGATGTAACTAAAAAGGTTTAAGAATCGTTGTGGTTAAAGAATAAAAAACATTTGAAATTAACTTTTAAAATAAGCCTGGTTATTAGGATTAGCATTTTAAGTTTTTATGTATTTCCTACCTTCTTATCTTAATAATGATTTTTTCCAGCGGTATTTTCTGTTGGACAAAGGAACTCTGACTTACACAAAAACTTCAAATGAGGTATTCATCAATATCGTTCGTCCTATTCTCTATACTGAAGGTATCTATACGCGTATTAAATTAACGCATGCTTCTTTTTCAGATGGCTCGTGGTAAAGTACTGGGTTCAGTTGATATTGGCTTATCAGTAATCTCAACTAAAAGTCAAAGACGTAGAATTGATATTGATGCTGAGGAACATATTTATCACTTAAAGGTAAAGGCTTCATTTCAAACAGGGATTATTTATTTATGCTCTTAAGTTCAAGTAAAATTTCTGGAATAGTTTAAATATTATATGTCCAAACGTTAGCAGAACTTTCATGTAAAGTGGATTTGGAGGAAACTTATTGATCATAATTAAGGAGAGAAAAACTAATTTTATTAAATGAAAAAATCAGAACTATACAAGATTCGTTTTGATTTTTCAAGTAGTACATTTTTAAGGTTTACACCTGTCAGGGAAGTCACAAAATTCAATGGTCCGGGAAAAAGTCTCGAATTTAACGTAGAATCACAAACATATTTTGACAAAAATTAGGTTGCTATTGAGGGAGTAATGTTAAAAGAGGAATCAATGTAATGATTTGAAGTCCTTTCAATCGATTGTTTTTGTATTTTTTATTCATTCATTCATTGATATCATGCTGTATTTTTTTATATCCCGTATCCCCCGCGGATACATCATGCGTGGAATAGAATTCGGCAGTGAAGTTCACTTGCGTGCTTTGCTTGCGCGTTTTGTATGCAATGCAGGGAAAACAACTGATGTTGATCATATCGTTAGGTTTTATCGTATCGCCGTTGCGTATAGCCATACTGCAGCTGCACTTTGATAGAACCCAAAAAGGAGAAAATATTTTTTCTTTTGCCATAAAAGAGAATGACTCACAGTTGGTTATCCTGACCAGAACGCTAAAAAAATTAACATGGGCTTTATCAAAGTGCAGTATGGTATAATGGTAACACGTAACACGCATCGCCGTTCGCATCAACTTCTCTTTCTAACATTCCTAATGTCTAACGTTTGGAGTCCCCAATCGTTCCCCACACATTTCTCGAAGTATTTGCCCGCATCATTAGCGAATCTAGGATTTTTGCGTGGACATAAATTAGAGCCGAGCGGCGTAAGCGAACGGCCACGAATGCTCTCTTCAGCGTGCTCGGCTGAGTTCGCGGCGATGGCGTCTTCCTTGAAATGAAGCAGCAATTCCACGTGCACCGCGCTGCTAAAGCTTTTCAAATTTTAAAAGGGTGTAGGAAGGTTTTTCATAAATTACTTTATAGGTTGAAATCAAATTGGTGGAAGTATTTTTACTGAAATTGATGGAATTATTTAATTCTTAGGGGCTGCAGCCTCATAGTCCCTCCGTCCCCCAGGATCCTGCTCGTTCTCATGTGCACGCCTAGACTAATACTCTTCTATATTCATCGATTTTTCACTTTGCCTGGATGATTAGAAAGCTAGAAATCTTGTAATTCTCTGTTAATTTTGGAAAATTAGAAAGTTATGTGTGTGGGAATTTTAGTGTTGCAATTTCTGATTTCCTGCAATCGATTATTTTTTAATCTTTAATTTATTTTTAATTTTTTCTACCTTGCGTTTCTCTAGAGACTTTTCAGACGTGCTCAAAGTATTTTTCTTTTTTTGTGTATTTTAAGGACTCTTGGAGTGCTTAATGGCAAACCCCTTTATGTAAAGTTGACTGTATCTCGCTTCTTACTTGAGTTGCAAGGAAACTAACTTGACATTTATCTGGCTGGAACTTATATTGGGATTCCGTAGATTTCGCAAGGAATTTTGTGTTCTTTTTATTACAAGCCACAATGTTATTAGCCGATTTTTTTGTTTCAAAAATTCATTTGATTTAGATTAGAAAAAGAAATATTTCTGACCACATGATGGAGATATTAGGCTACACCCTTACTCAAGTTCAATTCTAAATTTTGTTCAAGAAGACAAGTCTGATTTTATCTCCCCTATTTCTTCTTGTAAACCTAGATTTAATGAAAGGAGTATTTCACCATTATCGCTGGTTAGCGGACAATTAGTGTAAACTCACGACTCTCAAGCGTCGCCTCCAGCTATAGACCGGTTTCGTCCTTGTTAGGACTCATCAGCACGGCATAGGAAGGCAACACAAGAGAGCGGAGGGCAAGTACTAGTCTAGCCGACTATACTTTCCGTTATAGTCGGCTAGACTAGACTAGTACTTTCACTTTCCCTCCACTCTCTTGCGTTGCTTTCCTATGCTGTGCTGATGAGTCTTAAGAAGGACGAAACCGATCCATGGCTGGAGGCAACGCTTGAGAGTTGTGAGTTTACACTAGATTTAATACTTAATTCTTTGAAAAAAATTTCCAAATGCCAGTATATTTCGCCAGCAAAGAAAGTATCATTTTCTTAAAAGAATTATCTTGATCATTATAATTTAAGGATTCTATATTTTGAAAAGAAGTACCTTTCTAGAGTGAACTTTTCCTTCACTGTGGTTTTGTTAACTCTTTCTTTAAAGGTTCACTTTTTGTGTTACTTTGTGGTGTAATAACCAAACCATTAATAAACCCTTAATCTTAAATACTGTATTTAAAAATAAAATATTTTCAGCAGCATTTTTATTTTTAAGTTTAAAGATTCTTAAGCAAATATCTTGATGTTCTATTCAAGGTTAAGAATCAAGCATTATTCCAAGATTGGGTTAATCAACTTCGTCACCATAGATTATACAGACAGCATGAAATTTCATTTGGAACCCGTGAAGCACCAAAAATTACTACACCAGTTGATGAAATGCCAGGTGGAGGTACATAGTCACAAACTTCTTTATTATGTAGACTACTGCTGTAAAATGTATTTATTTCCAGATCGCATATTTAAAATTCTTCTAAATGCATTTATTTGCATCAATGCACATTTTCCAAAAAATCTGCCTTGCATTGTAGCTAGTAAAGTCTTCCAGCAGGATTGCTTTCAAAACTGTTGTCACAGCAGGTTATCAGAGTACACTAATATTGATGTTGAAAAGATTTTTCTAGAATCGTACTACTCTTATCTGTTTAAAATCTAAATATAATTACTATAAGTATTTTGATAGATAAAAATATTGCTACTATTAAAAATAATTTCAACTATCACATGAGATCATATATTATATGACAAGACTCCTTTTGAATAAATAATATATTGACTGGCTTATCCTCTTAATGCCCTCTCTAAGAATTCTCTTAGCTCTAACCATCACTTGTGAATTCGTTTCTTTTAGTTCCCTTTCCCATGTCATATACACCCTCTGTCAGTAGTGTCCATGAAGGTTCTGCATGGCAAAGTAGTAGGCACAGTTTAATTCGAAGTCCAATATCTCAGCAAAGTAGAGTAGCTGCTTGGATTCTAGATTCATCAGCTATTGATCAAGGCAATAAAGGTCAGTATTACAATAAAGGTTTGTTACTTAAACGAGTATTACCTTATCATTAAAAATATAATCAAACATACTTTACATGTTTCCTCCTTAACAATTTTTATTCCATTATATTTTAATGTTTTTATTTTGAAGATCTGTCAGGCTTACAAGACAAGTTGTATCAATTGGAAACCATATTACAACAACTGGAATTAAACACTAATGCTAATGTAGACAGTCACTTAGAAGTAAGTTTAATTTTTAAGTGTATGTGTATTTTCCATCCATTCCATAAATGGATATTTTCTAACATAACCTTAATTGTTGGTAACTCTAAATAATTTTTCACCCTTCCTAGTTACTGCTAATTATAAAAATACTGATACACTTCAATTTCTCAGTTGCTAGAAAAAGAACCAGTTGTAAAAAAGGAAAGGAAACGGTTCCATCTAAAGAAAAAAAGCAAAGCTCAGAAATCCTCTAATTCAAGCAATCAAAGCACATCAAGTAAAGGAAACAAATCAAACAAGCAAAATGTATCAATAATAGTTTCCAAGGATGTTTCTAGTACGTCTTTCAATAGCACTGAAAATATATCCGACCTTGCTGATAATTCAAATCAGGAAAAATGTGTGAGTTAACCACTAATATTGTTTAATGCTTCTGTTATAACTTTTTATGTATGGTGTTTGTAAGCGAATGGGATTTCTATTAGATTTAAAGGTTATGAAAACAATCTGATACCTTATAAAATCTTTGCAATTTTAATTTTGAATACTTTTATTGTCTTAGTCAGTTTAGTGCAAAAAGGAGTCATACATCTCTGAAAGTTTAATATAAATATTTAGGAAGTTCAAATAAAAAATTTTCATTGATCTTATTTTTGTGTAAAACTGGTGCTTCTTACAATATCTGCTCATGTGTGCTGATTTAGAACTATATTTTAAGGCATGTTTTTATATTTAGGCTGGAGACTCAGGTTTACCAATATCTGAAATGGCTCATCTAAGTTCTTCTCACCCTTCATTGGCAAGTAGTGAAGATATGGTTCGTCCACACAGTCTCTCAGATTCGGTGTCATTTATGATGAGTGCTTTGCCAGAACCATGTGTGTCTTCCAATCAAAATAGTCTATCTAAATATAGGGAAGAATTTGTTGTCTTAGCAAAAGAAGGTATTATTTTTTAGTTGAATAAGCAACTACAGGGTTTTGAAAGCTATTATTTAATCATTTTATAATTGTTTATATTATTTTCCTGAAAACAAATCCTGTGTCTTGAATGTGAATTAGTTTGCTATAAGTATGCTCATTAGATCTTGAATTTAAAAATAAGGTTGACTTAATATACCAAACCAATAAAACAAACTATTTTAAGAAGTTAAAATAAACTCAATGCAATATTAACCTTGAAAAAGTTCTTGATGCATTTATTTAAAATTTCAATTGATATATACTTTTGACTTATTCCCTGTTTTTTCTAACCTTATAATAATTTCTTTTGGTATTAAAAATTCCATACTTTCATTCTCATGAAGATATTTTCTTAGTTCATAGTGGACTGAGATCTGTTGTTCGAAGTCTTCAAACTGAACGAGAAAGGCTAAAGCAAGTTCTGGAAGCTGAAAGTGTTCCAAGCAATAGCAACAGTGGTGCTCTGATAACAAGTTTAAAGAATTCTTTGAATCAGGTAATAAACTTTTTTACAAACTGGTTTTAAAATTAGGTTTTCTGATCCAAAGAAATCTATAATTATTTTAGATGCATATGTATAAGAATTGAACTAATTTTAAACTTGTAAATTATTTAACTTTAGCTATAATAGTTTAAATACCAAAATTAATCATATGAATTCCTTTAAAAGTTCATCTGCTAGTAAAATGAAGTTAAACAAATGTACAAAAAAAATTACACCTCACAAATTTTTAATGCATGTAAATAGCCTTTTTTGAAACTGTGTCTTCAAAAATTATCATATTTAATTATTTATCTTCAATTAAGTATTTCTGTTTATTTTCAGACTATACAACAAAACAAAGATTTAAAAGCCAAGCTTCAAGAAATTCACAATATTACTGATTTGAATAATGTAATACCTCCTGCCAGCACCCCTGCAGGAGATAATGATGAACCTACTGTAAGTCATGTACTTTATTCAGCATTACTAGTATTTTTAAGAAAAATTATTATTAGATGCAAATAAATATATATTTTGTTGCTTCCATAAAACAAAATAGCTAAAAATATTCACATGCATATTACTGCTATAGTGGGAAATTATTAGAGTTTAGTTTTTATATTTGAATTGGTTATTTACCTCAACTACAGCAAGTAGGAATGTTGATAATTGGGAGTTTCTGAAAAATAATACATACATATTAGGAATAATAATATATTTTTGGGTTGTAAAAAACCTAATGAATCGATTTCAAAGTAGAGCTTTATTCATCCTAAGTATTTTTAAAAGGAGAGCTTAAGAGAAAAACTAATCAGTACTATAAAAATCAAAGTGTATAGGTGTTTTAAATTTAATTCAGTAGATCCTAAATTTTGAATATTGTGTTGTGTAATCAACTTTTTACAGCTCATTCATCAACCTCTACAGCCTTCCCTGTCACATGAAAGCTCATCTGTCCTCTCTGCATCCGAGTTTTTTGATGCTGCAGAAAATTTCTCCAATTGTAGTACATCTTCCGAGGTACAATTACATTTTTACTTTGATTCCCACTTTTAATTTTTAACCTTTAATATGTTAAAGTTTTTAACCTTTTAAATTGTAAACTTAATAAATATTAATATAAATAATAGAATTAATAAATATTTCACAAATAGCTTCAACTTGTACAAAGAAGAAACATTTTTTTAAAATTTAGACAAATCAAATCCTATCCCATATTAAATAACTTTGATTTTATTTAATTTGTGCTTAACCAAAATAAATAAGCAATAGGTAAAAATTTTTGGAAAAACACATTCTTGTTATTGGATTTTTATATGCTCAGAGTGAAATTGTAATTTTTATGAATTTTTTTCATGTAACTATAAAGGATCATGAAATCATTTCGCTAAACAATATTTTTATTTGATAAGTTCCTATTTTGATTTCAGTGTGTGGTTGATAAAGATTTGTTTAATTTTTTTCTATAATAGCTCTATTTTTACTAAAATGTTAAATTTTTCTCAGGGTTCTATGTCTGAAGAAGGTGGTAGTTTTCTAAGTGATATTTCTGATGAAGGAACTGAATACACACCAATTCCTAGTGGTAAAAGTCTTTCTGTTTAAAGTACAATTTGTAATGTGTCTCGATTTTAAATAGCTGTAAAAAGAGAACTAATGGTCAAAATGATGAAGCAGGTATTTTTTTTTAAAGAAAAAATTCCAAAATTGACATATAAAGATTGAGAAAAGGAAATAGAAGACCATTCTGAACTGTCGTTCTCTTTTTACAGCATCAAAACTTTAATTTTAATCACCCCCTGTAATTAAATTATTTAAGCATTATTTCAATAAGAAAATTTTAAACACTTATAATTATAAAATACTTCAAATTAGAAAACTCATACAAAGACATGGTAAACAGTTTTATATGGAATATGTTGCATTGGCTAATTCATTAAATCACTTTTTCTGTATTTTCTAATTTTTCTTTAACTCTGTAACTTTCAGTAAATGAAGTGCCTCCTACACCAACCTGCATCACAGGTCGGCGTTCAAAGCTTCCTGCTCCTAAGCCTGACTCTGGAGATTTTAGTCTCTGCAATCTTCTTTTCAAAAACATTGGAAAAGATCTATCAAAAGTCAGCATGCCTGTTACCTTAAACGAACCATTATGTGTTTTGCAGGTATACTTATGGATTTTCTCATAATCAAGTTGAAAATTAATATATTCGGGTTTATAAAAACTAGACATATTTGTGATTAGGTTTGGAAAGCTTGATTAGTTGTGGATGAAGTAATTTCTTTTAATTAATTATACAGTTTTTCTTTTTTTTTGCATTTAGATAATTTATCTTTTAATTTTTTCTTATAAAATTTTTTTCTGTTTAACCAATGGTTTCTTTGCAGATATTTAAACAATCCCTTCATCAAGCAAATCATATTCTATCCCTTTTCACTATACAATCTAATTGCTATTTTCAGAGTACATACACCATTTTACAATGACTTATCTAAAAGTAAAAACTTTTACCAAAAATATAATCTTATAAAAATTTTATATTTTATGTAAACTTGATACATATGTAACATGACTAAAATGATATTAAAATATAAAAACTTTTGGGAAAATCAAAATAAATCACAAATGGTCAAATTAGTGTTTACTTTCTTTTAAAAAAGTTAAAAGTGACCTTTATTACTAAGAATCTAGACTAACAGCACTCGTCTGAAGTTTCTTAACAAATTTACATCTTTTTTTATCTTGTGTGTGTTTTTTGCAGCGCCTTTGTGAAGAGTTGGAGTACAGTGAGCTGCTGGATAAAGCATCTGAAACTGCTGACAAGTATGAAAGAATGGTAATGGTTGCTTCAAGAAATATCAGTGTATATTTTTCTTGTTCTTCTTTTATGATTTATTTTAAAATTATTTTTTAAAGGTGTATGTTGCTGCTTTTGCTGTGTCGGCTTACAGTTCTTCCTATCATCGAGCTGGGCATAAACCTTTTAACCCTGTTTTGGGTGAAACTTATGAATGCATTAGAGAAGATAAAGGTTTTCAATTCATTGCAGAGCAAGTGAGTAAATTTAAACTTCTTTTAATTTTTCATTAAGTTTGTTGTAATTTATGTTAGCAGTATATTTTAATAGCATTTATTCAAATTCGATATTAGATTACCTGAAATAAACAGCTTTGTTTAAATAAAACTACTATTAACTAGTTTTAATATTGATGGAAGTTCAGTAGTGTACTTAATAGTAGATTCGTTTATTTTCCTCTGAAAAGATGAGCAAAAATTAGGTATGTCACGATGCTCTTTAACCCCTTAACAGTGTCGCCCGAGCTCAGCTCGGGCAGGAGAAAAATTGATGTTTCCCTTTGTGAAGCCCAAACTGAGTTCGTTTCGATGATGATAGTGATTTTTCGTCGTTTAGAGATTGTGAGACATCATGTTTGAATAATCTTGTTCCTAATTTAATAAGGTGTGTGCGTAATCCAATACTTTTTATGTGTATGTTAAAATAATTAGTACAATTGTAATTACATTTAAATTTTGAATTTTTTATAAAAAACTTTTTTCTAACACTTATATTAATATAAAGAACAAAATTAAACAGTCAAAAAAATTTTCCATTTTTGGTCAATTTTTCTGAAATAAATGTCACTGTTAAGTGGTTAAGCTACATTAATGCAATTTAAAGAGCATCAACTTATTTAATAATATTCTCTAATATTTCTAGCTACTTATTTCCTCCTATTTAAATTTAGGTCAGTCATCATCCACCAGTTTCTGTTTGTCATGCAGAGTCAAAAAACTTTATATTCCAGCAGGGTAAGTAAAAAACGCGATTTCTTTAGAATTTAAATTGCAAAGTTTGTTGTTATACTCACTTTAATAATGTTGAACTTAATTCATTGCTCTCTCTTGCACAATTCATAATTCGTTAATTTGTAAGGTTTCAATTAAGCAGCACTAAAATTCATGGAGTAATAATATTCCTCTTTTAGATATGCGAATTAAAACCAAGTTTTGGGGGAAATCAATGGAAATCTTGCCTCTTGGAACAATCCATCTTTACTTACCAAAGTTTGTGATAATTTTAGTTTTATTTCTTAAATTGGTAACATTCATATATTTCATTGTCTAATGGCATAAAATCCAATTTTGTTTTTAATATATATTAAATATTTTTTTCAGAACTAATGATCATTACCAGTGGAACAAGGTAACTACATGTGTTCACAACCTATTTAGTGGACAAAGATGGGCTGATCAGTATGGGGAGATGACCATTACTGAGGAAAACGGTGATGCTACTTGCAAACTAACATTTTTAAAGGTAAACTGCTCATATTGGTATACAGGGTTCGTACGCCTCGTGAAATTCCTCAAAAACTCCTGAAATTTGCTTTATTTTTCTAAGGGCCCTTATAACTCCTGAAAATTATATTTTTCTCCTGAATTTACCCTCTGACTCCTGAAAAACATCTCTCCTATAGCATATCGAAGTTTTATTATGGATTTAGTTGAAATAATTGTTTTTTAATTGATGAAATTCCATTGAAATGTTAAATTCTAACCACTTTTGTACTTCCTTGCTCCATACTTCATTCTGAACTAATTCTACTCGTAACATGCAAAGTCGTTTAAGGTTAATAATTACTCACATTACCTCCTGATTTTTTAGTAATTTACTCCTTAAAGACCCCTGAATTTTATTATGTTAGATAGAGTATGAACCCTAGGTATAACTCTTTTATTCAAGGCTTTGAATTAAAAAGGATAAGATTGATTAATTAAAAGTTATTAATAAAAATAAAATTTGAGAATTTATATACCTTCTTAGATCATGTTATGCTAAACATAATTAAATTTTTTGAAAAATAAAGATAATGTACAATTTTCTCTATTTTAAGAACTTTTTTATACCAATACATGTTTGCTTTTTATGGATTTAATACTAAGGTTTTTCTAATGGGTTATAGGCTAGTTACTGGTCAAATAAACGCCATGAAGTTCAGGGAACAGTTACTTCAAGAGATGGAAAGGTTGTTCATAACCTCTATGGAAAATGGACCGAAGCATTGTATTGTGGTGTAGGGCGTAGTCAGAAATGTGTTTGGAGACCTGGTAAGTCAAATTTTAAATTAGTGGCTTATTTTAAAGGTGAAAATGTGTATGTTTACCCCTATTTTTTTAAATACTTGTGTGAGGATTTTAGTGAAAAGTTAGTAAGTTTAAAACTTTAGGATCTTTAAATAATGACAAATTAAGCTCTACTTTTAAACATTGCAAAGCATCATTCAATTCATCATCATGTATTCACCATTTTATTTCCCTACTAATTACAAGATTATTCCTTCCTTGTTTATGAATTTAAAATGAAGTGATTAGGTCTTTGATACACTTCACAGCTCTTTCTCAATATAGGTGCCATGCTTGAAGATTATGAGTTATACTATGGTTTCACTCGATTTGCAATTGAATTAAATGAGCTAGATCCCGAGCTGGAAAGAATATTACCTCCTACCGATACAAGGTTTCGTCCAGATCAGAGGTGAGACCTAAATTTTAGTTACTTTTGTTTTTGAAACTTATTGATTTTATTAATTTTAAAAATCATTTCCTTAGGTTATTAGAAGAGGGAAATATTGCCGGTGCTGAGAATAGTAAGCAACAAATAGAACAATCACAAAGAGATCGTAGGAAGAAAAGGGAAGAACTGGGAATTGAATATAATCCTATGTGGTTCTCGTAAGTAGTATTTTTTTATTTTACCTAAATGAAAGGTGATTCATTACAACTTTAAATATGAGTACTTATATTTACTGTTATCTACTTCCTATCAAAGTTTTTAAGTCTGTAAGCTCACATTTTCACATTAAAATCTATGGGGTAGTTGTTTTACTAATTTCTATTGTTTTCAAATATGCTTTTAGTACATTAAAAAGGCATTAGTAGTATTAATGCCTTTGTGTAGTACTAAGTAGTAGTAAAGTACTTTATTTACGTAGAACTTTCTTTGCTTAAAAGAAGTTTAATGTTTCATATTTTCTCTCTCATATTGGCTCGATTTTGTCTCTAAATATTGCCATAAAACACAATACTTTTAAATTCACAAGTAGAAATTTTTTTAGGTAGCATTATTGCTGAAATAGGTATTAACAATAATTGATAATGGCTAATGTGATTTTTAGACAGAACTGTCTGTCATGAAATACAATATTCACCTGTTTTATTTTAGATTTCTAAACACCACTGTAAACTAATTGTTTTTCTCTTTTGCAGGAAAGTGTCCCTAGATGATGATAAAGAACAATGGGTATTTAATTACAAATATTGGGAAGTGCGGTTGAATCCTGGTTTTTCAAATATATCATTTCCTGAAAAATTATGGTAGCTAATGTGTTGCGCACTGCGCTTGTGTGTTACATGAATTATCTTTATTATGTATGCAAAGTTGAAATTTGCATGTAAGTAAAAATATATATTTGTATAGATGCAGTTGAAAATATATATAGAAATATATATATTAAAAATATAAATATATATACATATTATGCATGAACGTAATATGTTCAGGTGCACTGGTTAAGCCGTGTTTTTGTTTAAAAGAAATATCTGAAATTGCACCTTTTAATGATTCATATACCACTTGTTTTGTTTTTAAAATAACTATCTTCAACTTTACTTCATTCAGGTTAATTATGGATTATTTTTCTGTAAGTACTTAATCATGAGCAGCATATTAACAATTTAATGTGATATATTGGTAATAAATTTATCAAAACATATTTTTTGTCTATGCATATTGTCTTTACTTTATGCAAATCTTTTGACAGTATCATTGTGTCACTTTTCATGGCTTCATCATAGTTTGTAATAATTTTTGAGCTTTTAGGCATTGTAGTTTTAGTGGTATAAGAATTTTATAACTTGATACATATTCATAAAAGTCGATGATTGAATTCAGTAATGCAATCAAAGTATTGTATCTACTTAAATTAATCAAATGTGATAAATGTGAAATAAAATTATAAGTTCTTTCTTGCATGCTTGTGAGTGAAATATTTTTCATTTTGTACTAAACTATGCAATGCATTTATGTTGTAAATAGCAAAATATATATTTTTGTTTTAAGTTTAAATTCTATACAGAATTCAATATTTATGTTAAATTATTGATAGCAAAATTTTTATACTTAGGTTTTAAAATATTATGTTAAACCTGCTTATATTCAAGCAATGTTTTTAAGTTTTGTTTTTATTTTCTGAGTGAGATATTTTGATGTTGACACTATTGAGAAATTATATACATTTGTACAAAGGTAATTTTCTATTACTTTGAAACCATTCTATATTTTTACTACTTGAAAATATGAACTATTTATCTTCAAATTTCTTTATGTCCAATTCAAATGTGGATTGAAACTGAATTTGGAGTAATTTATACTTAGGATTGTTTTATTTATTATTTGAATTCTTGACTTTTATCATGTTTATTATTCTTCACTAAATTTTGATAACTTTCTTTTCTTCACTTTGTGTAATGGATGTGCAAGCATTGAACTTTGAAGAAAGGTTTGAGAAATATTGGTCTGAATATCTCTAGGATATATCTGTTTCATTATTACATGTTAGAGGGATCTGTGAAAACCTCAATATATATTTTAGAAATTTGGAAGTCAAACACACATTAGTATACAAGGAAAACTGTTTCGTTCAGTGCTTTATACTAAACAAACTTGAAAATATGGTTCAGAGAAACATGGCTAAAATTAACCTTAACTGCATTTATCTTAGTCAAAATTTTAATATAGCTGCTGAATAAAAGAATTCCTTGTGGTTGATATATTTCATTCCTTGCCACTAAACTGATAGAAAATTGATCTATTTGTGCTATAAAATCAGTGTGTATTAGATAATATATAGTCTTCAAGATTTCGTCCTGTAAGAAATGCTTCAAAATATTAACTAGCTTTTTATTAATTCTATAGATAAAACATTGTGCACGGTAAAAACAATAAATTTTATAACCTTTATGTTAAACATATTTTTAATTTCTAAACTGTTGAGTTATACTAATGATTGGGACTTTAAATCTTATCGCTTAATATGATCAAGAGAAATAGGCTTAGACGTGTTTTTACTTTAAATCTAAAATTTTAAGGATATTTAATTTATGTGTGGATAAGTTGGACAATAATGACAATCAATGTTGCAAGTTATTCTTTGAAATCTAGAATTTTATTACAATTTATATCAGTGCATTAAATATGGATCAAAAACAAAACATTTAATATGATTTGAACTTGTATTGGACTTTTTTTTCCAGTAACTAAGCAGTTTGTAAAAACATCCAGTCCTAAAATGTTCAAAGCTGCCTTGTTGAAAATTACCTTTTGTAGTATTCTACTTTCTCGAGTTACATTAAAACTTGATTGTACATAATACTTGCTTTAGTAGTATTATTTATTGGGGTTTTTGGGGGGTTTTCTAAAAAGAATTATATATATTTAAATACAAACTTAAAAAATCTCATTAAAGGTTACCTCTATTGCATTAAATTTTTATATAAAAATATGCATTATTAATTTATTTATTAATTGTTTAAAAATAAACGATAAAACTTACTATAGTATCCAAGAACAAACATTAAGAAATCTGAAAATAAAATACGAATGCTGAAATAAAATTTAACTTTTTTTCCTTATTATTCTCAAACAAAAGTCTGGTGGCATAAGTGCATCTAGCTGCCACAAGTCAAGGTTTGGCGTTGCAGGCATCCTTTCAGGGTTGATAAAATAAGGACCAAGTTTCTTAGCCTCTGCTGACTGACCCCACTGATTTTTCTCTCCGATGGGTTAGCAGACCTACTAAGCTAATAGATGAGACATTCAGATTCAGATATTTTATAGCGTGATGCTGTTTTGAGATATGCTTAGTTAAAAACAACACTTTTTGAAAATTTTACACCATTAACCGGTTATAACTGTCAACAGCATCACTACCCCAGTAATTTGTTGGGCAGTTAAGGTTGTCCTAATAGTGAAGTACCATTTAGTGGTAAAAATTTGGGGCGGGGGTGTCATTGCTTTTTCATAATAATGAGGTTTAAAAGTGGGCGAAAACTGCATTTTGTGCCTTTTTTGCTACAGCATAAAAATGGAAAGAAACGACCCCCCACGTAAACTTTCAAATTTTTATAATCAAGTATATGTATGTTATCAAAAAATGCAAACAGATTTTCGGGATATCGTTGCTTTCAAGAGATACAGCACCGAAAACATACAAAAATTTTTCTTCTCATGAAATTACTTTCTTGGGGGGCAGAGAAAATTTTTTGAAGGGCTGTAAATTGCACAATGTTCATATCTTATGCTCTACTTCAACATATAACAAATCGGAGTAATCAAAAAAATACAACTGTTGGCCTAGTCCGAAGTTTAAAATGATTGCCCTTAAATTTGATGATTTATCGTACCCATCAACATTTGTTTAAAAAAGTTTGAACTCAATACTAATATCCTTCTTGCACCAAATCCTTTCATATAGAATATGAGCGTAAACTCACAACTCTCAAACGTCGCCTCCAACCGTGGACCGGTTTCGTCCTTGTTAGGACTTATCAGCACGGTATAGGAAGGATTTTACCTTGCCTTTCTGGAATTAAATCTGTCCTAGGAATGCCATGTCATTCCAGCAGATGAGTGGAGGACTCAATAATCACCACTTTTTCAGTTATCGTCGGCTAGACTAGCACTTGCTCTCTTGTGTTGCCTTCCTATACCATGCTAATGAGTCCTAACAAGGACGAAACCGGTCCACGGTTGGAGGCAACGCTTGAGAGTTGTGAGCTTACAATTATTGTCCGCTAACCAGCGATAATTGTGAGATTCTCCTTTCATGGATCTCAAGCATTTAATATTGATTGTATTTACGTGAAACTTTGGACTTAAGGGTTTTCAACTATGATCTTTCAGATTATCAAATCAAAAGAAAGGATTTCGAAATAAAGAATAAAGTTGTGGCAGAGTTTTCACATTTTTTGTGGTTTTTCAACTTTTTCGTTGTAAAACAAATTTTAAAGTGAAAACGTTTACGATAATTTTAAAGATCATATTAAACCACAAAATTTGGGACCATAATTAAATTTTTACCAATAGTAGTTTTTCTACAAACTGAATTTTGGAGGTATCGCTCCATTTTTAACTGTTCTGCTAAGAAGATACCGAATGAAAGAAATTCTTTGATAATAACTTTTAAGGTTTAGAAAGGAGATTTTTAGATTACATCCTAGTGTTGTTTCAAAAAACTCCGATTTTAAGGAATAGTTCATACCTTCGGCTTCGAAATTGAGACTAGAGGCGAACGGGTGTCAGTTTTCATTCGAAGTTTCCTGCGAAGCCGCAGCGGCAGAAATAGTGTTTCAGTCGTGATCAAAGCGGTGATAGTTGTAACAAATATGGAAATGTGTGTAATTGATTTCCATTGTGTATTATCATAATTTTAAGAATGCGTTAGCGTCATGGCAACAAGTCAAAACTAACATGCCAAGAACATAATAAAGGAATTTATTTATTTAAAAGTTATATGAGGAGTAAATTTTAATTACAAAGTAAAAATTTTTTAAAAGTTAAAATATTGTTGTAAAATTTAATAGTAAAAATTTTCTTTGATCCATTGTTAGTTAACTCATCGTATCCACAACGTCTCTCATTTTCCCCACTTCTGAATTTATTTACTTGATAGTTTCATGGTCCAAACTCATCAGTGTAGCTCTGGCAAATATTGCAAATGTCGCACATTACGAACAAAACATTCTAAAATATTTATTATCACTTCTAAACACTGAAAACTAAAAATATACAAACTTCATCTATAAACAAATCCAAGCATGATAAAAAATAAATAAAAGAATATGAATCCGTTTAAATCACACATAGTCAGTCTTGACTTTGTAAGTTCTTTTCCATATGTCACATAAACAAACTGTGGAATGAAAGCGAAAAAAGATGGTGAGGGGTGTGGTGACGTGGGTAATTATTGTCCAAGCCCAAAACCCGTAAAATTCCATTTGTACGGGATTCGAATCGGCTCTTCGGGTTTCGAGAGTATTGATTGCCCACATAGCAAAATTACAGACAAGCAGGAATGTGACCATTTCTCTCCCAGGTTTACGATGAGCCTGATCACTGTTCCCGGCACATCTCCGAGATGCATCGAGAATGAATATCGTTTGAAATGTTCCCTGTATTAAGCACACCAGAGCAGTCAGCAGCACTAAAATCGTGTTTTGATCGATAGTGAAATGCCCTCCAATGACACTGAACATTGTGAAGAGGTATAATCCACTTTGTGCGACCACTAACAAGATGCTGTCCAACTCGAGCATTTGATGAGGGTTATACTTGAGCTCCCGAACTTGAACCAGTGCTATGACGACTGCTAAAGTTGTCAACAAATACAGCACCAACTCCGCTATGTGTGCTTCTAAAATGGCCAAGTATTTGTATTGGGGCTTATTAATGAGGACGAAGAATATAATGAGGCAGATGATGGACAATACCAGAACCATTATACCAGTGAATAAGCCTTTATTGGCCTTAGCGCAGTCAACTTGGTAGTAGTGCCTGTGGCGACTTCCGTGAACTATTGCATTATTTAAACTGGCGCTATCGAGAGCACTTGTTACCTGTCTGAATTTTCCGATATTCTTCCACATAACATACAAAATGGCAGCGCATATCAGGCTGTATTCTATTGTGCACGGAAATAAAAACGGGCTGGCATTCTGCACCAGCTCACCCATGATGTTTAATCTCCGGCACCCATGGCTTACGTAGATTCCATGCATGTCTATGGAGCGGGTCACCCTGTTGTGATGATGGATGGTACTGATGTTATCCGATAAATCGTCAGCAAGAGGAGAAATATAATCTTGTTCTGAAATGAAGGAAGGGTACTGAGTATTTATTATCTTATGAAAACGAGGAGCGACATCTTTTGTATTGGTGAACTTATGTGGGACCCCCTGGAAGGGACACTCTGTACCTCTTGAGGGAGAAATCTGTTCCTAGTGGACCTGGATACATCCATTTTCCCTTGGAAAAATACTTCATGAAAACATTAGGGGAAGGGCAAAGACCCGTGACTACCGATAAATATAACCATGATCTTTTGAGAATTTCGGAGTTTAGGTTTTGAACTAGGAAAGCCGAACAGAGTACCTTATGGATGAACTGGTTGATAATCGATAATAAATTAATCAAGAATTAAAAAATTATTACTCTAAATTCCCCAATGTTAGCTTTCCCAAATATTTCAAATAAATGAAAAGAAGTGAACAAACATTGCAGCCTATTTAGAAAAACCCTAAAAATGCATGGCATCAACAGTTGAAACAACGTCATAATATGAAAGGAAATGCTAATAAAAAAACTTACCAAAACTTGGCTCAGTTTGTTGGGCCTCTAGAACGAATGCTGGGATTAAATTGGTTGCGTTAGGTGTGATGAGAGTTAATATTTCGTGCTTGGTTTCTTGAACAAGAACGTGTAGCCAGACACACATATTGGTTGCTATCATATGCATCAATCCAAATCGGGCCAATGTTCTGTATTTGCTAATGGCCATCTGTGGAAAAAACGAAGAAATTATGTTAAATATCTGAAACTATAATATCCTACGTTTGAGTTCATACCTTCTTTTTTATTCAAGTGAAACCATGATCTAAAACTGAATGAAAATCCAAGGCCAAAGCCAGCTAGGGTAGGGATTATTGAGATGTAAGCCAGAATAATAGTAAATAATGAGGTATTCTCACGTTTTGAGATTAAATTTTATTAAAACAGTAGATTAAAAAACCATGAAGAATGACGTTTACATCGAGTATTTTCGTAGCATAGTTTCTGAGTTATAAATTTTTGAAATTTCGTTTTTTGTTTGGGAGTGAAAACACTCTCGAATCACAAATCATGCGCTGTGAGGTCACATCCAATAGAAGCCCATTTTCTGATAACGTGACTTTTCTGACGTTTTGGAAAAAATAAAATTTAATTTTAAATTATTTAAAACAAATTTTTGAACTTAAAAATCAGAAAGTTAGGAGTTTTAAACCATAATGTATCAAAAAAGTATAAAATCAAGCAAATCCCTCACTCATGCAAATACCTCTGTGCAAACAAATTATTGCTTAAATTGCATAATAAGTTTTGTTATAATCTATTCATTTTGAATTGGCGCGCCTGAGTACATTTCTTTCCCCCACCACTGAATCGGTAAACATGGCCACTATCAACGTCAAAGTGGCAAAGAAGGCTTACTATTGGCTGCGCAAAGAGCGTAACCATGGTTACGCTTTTACCGAGGGAGAAAGCACTATTTCTCAGGCGCCTATTCAAAATGAACAGAGTACAGTTGTAATTAGTTCGTTTTTTTTACTGCAGATATTCTTGAAATAGAAAAAAAGTTATCAAATAAAAGAAAGAGAGGAAAACACGAAAATTCTAAACTAACTCAAAGAAAAATTATTTCTGTACTCTTTCTTCAATTAATTTTTTCGCAGAAGGTGCAAAACTTAAATGGCCCAGCGGTGCCGTTTTAAAAAGTAGTGCTGCCCTCTAGAAAAGAACCGGGGAAGCTTCAGCTAGATTACAAAGGGGTAGTTTTCGAGGGTCTTAAATAATTTAAAAACTTTGTGTGATTCTTGCTTAAGCGTTATTACTTTTTAAATACTTATAATAAATTGCAAAACGAGTATAATTACTCATCAAATGTTTCAGCGTGTTTCAAGGGTTGAAAGAGGTTCTTGGAATATGTGTGGAGCAAAACTCGGTTGCTATAGCACCAAGATATTTTAAGATTTTTTTAACTTTCCTCTTAAAGACTTTGAAATTCGGAATTTATGTTTTATTAATGAGATGGTAAATTCAATACAAGTATAGAAGGAAAAATTATGAATTAATTTTACCGAATTGTTGGAATTAAGTGTGATTTTAACTTTTTTAATTTAATTTTCTCTTTATTCAGACATGTTTAACTGAAATTACGTTAAAGTGCATTTCCCCCACATTTTGTTTAGGGGACATCCAAAAATTACTTGAGGTCAAAAAGGGGGGAGGGGTTTGGAAAAATCTCACCAAATCTCACCAAGGGGCGAGGGGGGGTCGATTAAAATCTCACGTCAACTTTTTAAGTTAGAAATTATACCGACTTTTTTAAGTATGAGAAAGGAATAATACCCACAGATAAGATAGTGTGGTGATTTTTAGGCGGAATAATGTCCTTTTTCCCCACATCATTAATAATGGAAAATTTTTAGGTGCTGTAAAGCACAAATTGCTAACGAATAGGATAGAAAATTATTTTTAAAGGTTGTAGGTAAATCTCACGTGGGGGGGAGGGGGGTCCAGCAAAATCTCACTAAATCTCACCAAGGGGGAGGGGGTCCAGATTTTGGAGAAAAAAAACACCTCACGTAATTTATGGATGTCCCCTTATAGTAATTATAAAAGGGTTGAAAGAGTTAAACAAATTAGCAGCTTGAACTGCTGATG
Source organism: Tetragnatha versicolor (assembly GCA_024610705.1). Classification (NCBI taxonomy): domain Eukaryota; kingdom Metazoa; phylum Arthropoda; class Arachnida; order Araneae; family Tetragnathidae; genus Tetragnatha; species Tetragnatha versicolor. The sequence goes on from JANDEH010000010.1 coordinate 32,050,614, forward strand.
ATAAAATAAACTTTTCACAATTTCTGAGTAGCAAATAAATTAATCAAATACTCACCCGAGAATTGAGGAAAATGAAGTAAAGCTGTATGAAAGTAAAGGCCATTCTACTACTTGGAGTAAGAGCATATAGGATATTATAGCATTGTGAATCTACTTCCAATTCAAAGAACTGTCCAAACTCCAAACCAGAATAAATCATGCTTCCTATGCCAAATGCTAATGAGAAAGAATAACCATTGACAAACTAAAAATTGCTATATTTCTATCTAAAAATAATTCGTTTTACAAGGTTGATTTCTAAAGTCCAGTCCATGCCTTTAGATTTGAGTAATGTTCGGCACTAGTTAACTAAAAGTAGTTGAAAAGTAGTTAACTACTAGTTGCAACTACTAGTTAACTAGTAGTTCAACTACTTTTGGTTTAGAGTAGTTGAACTAGTAGTTTAACTACTTTTTTCACCAACTACTAGTTCCAACTACTTTCAAAAAGTTCAACTACTTCAAAAAATATTGAATGATCAAAATTTTTAAAAATATGTTACATCTACTAACAATGCCATTTTTCGTGATACATTTTCATATTTGGCAACCTTGAAATATATTTCATCCCAGCAATTGACATATAAATGCAACCCTTTTTTGAAATCCTCTCTAGAAATTAGGGGGTTCAGGGTTTTCTCTCCTGGAAATTCCAGCACTTTGAAAAGCGGTTTTAGGCTAGGTTTACGAGGATTCTAGATGCTTTTTCTGCATTAAAAATTAGTAAGGCAGTACTTAAAGTTAACGGCCTAATTTTGTGCTTAAAATAATGTTGTTCAGGCTAAGGGGGCTTAGAACCCTTAACCTCCCTTATATACGACGCTGTACTGATACAACATAGAAAACTTTAAGACACAAAAAACCTGCATACCTATCAAAAATTGGTGAATCTTTGGCCATGATATTTTTGCAGGGGCGTCATTTCAGTTTTTGGTTTGGGGGGCAAGGATTTTTTTAAATGGGTCTGAATCACGCTGTAACTAACTTTTTTTGGGGGGTTGCCTCAACTTCATTTTTAAGGTATCCCCTAACGAGCACATTTATAGGTTAAGTGTTAGAACACTGAAAAATAGTATTTGAATGATACAATGTCAAAATTTGACATGAACTCCAAGGAAAAAGTGGGTCTGGGGGTTCGCCCCCAGGAAAATTTTGAAAATTTGCCTTTTAAAGTAGTGTTTTGGCTCATTTTGAGACCCTATGGACTGCATCCAAAGAGAACAGTTTCTTGTAAACCACGAAATTTTCTAGGGAAAAGAGTTGTAAATAAACGTCAAAGTATCAAGGGGCCTCCCCCAGAATTTTTTTTAAATTCCCCTTTAAACTAGTGTTTTATCTCTTTTTCAAACTTTTTGAGGAGCTCCTAAAGGAGACATCCATAAATTACGTGAGGTGTTTTTTCCAAAATCTGGACCCCCCCTCCCCCCCACGTAAGATTTACCTACAACCTTTAAATTATTCTCCTTCCTTCTTATATATTACTTTCTCCTACTTAAAAAAAAGAAAATCCTATAATTTCTAACTTAAAAAGTTGACGTGATATTTTAATCGACCCCCCTCCCCCTAGGTGAGATTTGGTGAGATTTTTCCAAACCCCCCCTTTTTGACCTCACGTAATTTATGGATGTCCGCAAAGGGAAAAGCTTTTTGAGAGTGGCAAAATTCTAAAGGGAAAAACTGTGTAACCGACTTAAAAATTTTAGAGGGGAGCTGGGGATCCTCCCCCAATTTTTTTTTTTGAAATTACCACATTAAACTCGTTTTTTATCTCTTTTTCAAACTCTTTGGGGAGCACTAAAAAGGAAAAGCTTCTTGAAAGCGGCAGAATTTTCAAGGGGAAAAACACTGTTTGACAGAGGTCAAAATTATAGAGGGGGGCTGGGGGTATGCCCAAGAAAATTTTTTGAAATTTCCCCTTTAAACTAGTGCTTTATCTCTTTCAAACTCTTTGTGGAGTTCGTAAAGGGAAAAGTTTCTTGTAAATGGCAGAATTCCGAGGATTAAAAATCTGTATAACCACCGACGTAAAATTTTAGAGGGGGGCTTTTTTTTTGAAATTTAACCCTTAAAGGTAGTGTTTTAACTCCTTTTGAGACTTTTTGAGTTGCACCCAAAGCTCTTTGTGGAAGTTACATAATTTTCAAAGGACTAGCAGCTATTTTTCACATAACAGTAGAAACCTTGGGGGGGGCGGTTGCCCCTCCCCAAATGACGCCCCTGTATTTTTGCTACAGGTAAGAAAAAGTAATAGAAAATTTGGGGAAAAATATCTTATGAAATTAAATAGACTAGTTAACTAGTAGTTAACTACTTTGGGAAATAATCAACTACTAGTTACAACTACTTCCAAGAAAAAGTAGTTAACTAGTAGTTACAACTACTTTTGCCCAGACTAGTTGGTAGTTGGTAGTTAACTACTTTTTGACCAGTAGTTGCCGAACACTAGATTTGAGATAACGTCTCGTTAAGGACCGTTTCCACTTTTGCGTTTGGTTGCGGTATAGGAATCCGAATTTACCAAAGAACGAATCCTAAACAGGCAAAAATGAACTTATTTCATTTGGTCAAAAACCAAAGTGGAAGTGCAGGTATCGTGTGCTCTCAATGGACTAATAAAGAAGTTAAGAGAATAATTAAAACAGGCATGAAGATAAAAGAAAAATTCAATGAGATGAACGTGTACAATGTCATAATAAAAGCAAAAAAATTTTCATGGAATCAATCTGTTTGAAAATATATTAATTAACGATTGATATAGGAAATGTTCTTTGCCTCTAAAAAGGATTGTTCAGCAAATTAAATACTTTTTTCGATGATAAAATGTGATTATTTGATTGAACTCTTTTTCGGTTCATTCAAATTCCAATTAAAAGTCCTCTGTTATATTAAAAAACTATAACTGCTCACCAACGTGGTACTTCGTTAACGAGACATTGTCTCAAAACTATAATAGTCTAAAATGGAATTTCCAGGTGAACATGAATAGAAGTTAAGATTTTAATGTGTCTACCTACAGGGTGATTCAAAACTCATGGGAGATGCTCTAAGTTATAGAGTACTCAAAGACAACACAGAAAAACTTAACATATATTTTATAAATAAGTCAAAAAGTAACTGGCACTGAAATTTTATTTTTACCCCCCACCATTTACAGTGACCAATCTTTCATTGCTTTTGCCAACTTTTTTCCGCACTCCAGTGCCTCTGTATTGCTTTGGGTCTTTTACGAATTGCCTTTGAGTGCTCTAAAACCTCTAGTATTTTTGTCCATGAGTTTTGAATCCCTTTGTATGATAAGCATTTTCTTTTGTATTATTGTTTAATACAAACAAGTGAACTTTTTATGAACAGAAATAAGTTGTATTAATTAAAGAACACACACTTGTTAAATTTTAATTCATTTGTATGGCATGAAAGAAATTTAATTCGTATTTCAATAAACCTTAGCTATTGGTTTCAGCTTACAATATCTTACAGGAAGACGATAAACTGCGTCAACGTTGTGTAAAAATGGGATTAAAGTACTTTTTCTTCGAAAGTTATTAATTGGTTTACTTACCAAGAGCTCCGAGTCTGAGGTAAAAGCTTCCGCAATGCGAAGCATCGTTAAATCTTCTTTTACTGGTGTGACCATTGTTGACATTCTCCATCGTACTAATACTATTAGCAACTGATCCCACTCTTCTTAAAACTTGTTTAAAAAAGGAATTCGCCTTATTATTCTTTGGTGTTTCTGATCTCAGCAAGAAAAGATACACGTAAATCAAAAAGACGATGCTGCCCAGATAGAGGTAAAGATAAAATCCCTAGAAAAAAGTACATTTTGAGTCACATAATTTATATTTGGTAGTATTAATTGAGTTTACTCTAAAATTTACCTCGTAATAAGAAGCTGGAATCTTGTGGGATATCACTTCTGCTAATGGGAAACTGATTCCCATAACAACCAGAAGTTTAGCATATACAGCACTCAACATAACAACCAGAGAATCACTAATGAAAAACAAAAATACATTTTTACCTAAATTCCAATAAACTTAGGAACTCTTAATTTAGATTCACCATTAGAGTAAGTTAAGTAAAATGGGTTTAAGAAATATGAAGATAAACATTATGAGTAGCAAACAATCTATTAAAAACGGATATGGTTTTCATTAAACTTACTATGCATATATTTTTTGTTTGTTTTAGTTCATGAATTTTATAGCTATAAAAAGAGATTGCATACATTTTTATACTTATTGTAAATAATTTGAAAAAAATAGTTGCATTTTAAATAAGAAAAACCTTCCATACACCACAGATAAAGGTTTGTAAATAGATATTTATAAAGTTAATTTCGTTATAATTGCACTCACTACACAATAAGTCATAAATTCAAATAATTAGATATAAAAATAATGCATAAACAAAAAATGTGAAACATATATAAATAAAAAATTTTCATACCTATAAAATAAAGATTTAAAAAATTATACAGTTTTATACTTCGATATGAATACTTAAGTAGTTTACCAAGCTGGTATTTTTAAGTTTATTATTTTTTACAAAATAAAAAATTCAATTTATTTTTAATGGAAATAATACCTCCAAATGTCGTCCTCAATATTTTGTCTCTTTGCATTTTCTTCAAATTCTATTTCGAAATCGGTAAAGGAAAGCATGGAAATGCTTACAGACAGTAAAATGAAACAAGAACTTGACAGAGAGAATAGATAACGAAAAAATGTTCCAAAATATCAACAGTGTGAAAGAATGGCTGTATATAAACCATACATTTTAACTAAACTCAAGATTTGTATTAAGATATTACGTGCACGTGCAGATATATATATAGCACAACTGATACGCAGTAAGTACTGTAAAGCAGTTAAGATTACTAGGTATGCTTTCGTACTGATAAATTCCAGATTTGTAATTTTTTCAATACAAACTAGTTTTCAACTACAGGAAAGGGAATGGACATTCCTTTTAGTCATTAGTTAGCGCCATTAATTAAGCATGCGTAGTTATAATGTTGGACATGGAGTATGGAGATCTACGACATTAACGTGACATAGGCATGAAAGGAACTCACTTTTCAGATGACGTTTCTCGAAAGAAAACGTATCCATCTTTTCTGGTCATAGTCGGAGTGGTGGGCAAGGTATTTATGGACCCAGCAAAAGAACTTGTCCTTGAAACGACACCCATGTCTAGGTGCAAAGATGGCGCCCTTTTTCGGTTCAGATGAGAACTGAGGGCTCCCAACCCAGAATCGTCGCTGGTACGAGACGGGATATTTGGACGTATCTCTGCACATCCTGTTTCTAAAAAAATAATATACATATTAAATGCAATACAAGCGTTATAATAGGGCTATAACTAAGTTTGGATTCTTACTTGAGAACCTTAAGAGTCCCTTCTTACTCTTACGCTTTTCAGACGGCATTTAAATTCCACTCTCACCGACACTTCTTGGACCAGAAATTCGAGTTTATTACTAGATTTAGTACTTTTTGACCTTCTGATCACTTATGGGTAGTGCCGAAGTATTTAAATTAGCTGTCATCTCTCAGCATGAAATATTTGTCATTCCTTCATGCCGGATTCTATCGTTTACGTTTTATTTAATGAGAATGGCTTAAATCGATGAAATAACAAATAGCATTTGAATTTAATTTTTATGTTCTACCAAACATGTACAAAATCAACAACTTGAAAATTGTAAGCATGAAAGATTGAATTCTTTGAATTAAGGTATTAATTTGATTTAAGGTGCCTCCATTAAGAAATTTAGAATTACAACAACTTCAATAACAATTATAAAGTTTGAAATAATGTGAAAAAACATTGCTTATCATTATGGATTTTTATTTCAGGAACACGATAAATAATATGTTAACAGTTAGAAAAACAAATTTCAAGTTAAATGCAGAATTACAATACTTTAACCTGTTTTGCGAGATTAAAATCTTCAGTGCAGAAGGGTTTCTTATTGATACGTAAAACTGACTCCCATAGTCATCAAAATGTATTGTCATCAATAGAAGGAAATAAGATACGTTCCACTTACAGGTAGAGTGATTATAAAAGCCAAGAGATCAGAAACATATTAGTTAATTTGGAATATAAAAATCAACTGTTTGTGGAATTTAAACATGTTTTATGCATTTCTTTCATTTCTTTCTGTGAAATATCAAGAAAATAATTTGGTAGGGTGTTATGAATAAGTTCGATAGGTCATATTGTATAAAACTTTCAAAGGGATTCACAAAACCTAAGAGGGGAAAATTAAGCAAAAAGTTGTGTGTGTGAACCTCAAATTATTTTTCTCTTTCATTTGTGCTTTACCTTTTAACACAAAGAAATAAAGACATTTAAAGACAAAAATAGATCCTAGAAAACTTCAAGTGAACTTAGTAAAGAGTAATGACCCAAATATTTGCTAAGGATGACCGATAAGAGATAGGTTCACAGATTTTGAGAATATGTGGGAATTGCCGAACTCTTTGATACTCGCTCATAAAAAAAATTACTCATTAATTTATTAAAGAATTTCGGGGGTGCACAAGCAACTCTCAGAATTTTCACAAGGCTTTGCAAATGTAGGTCATATTTCGTTTGTACATGTATACATAGGATATTCCCTTAAGATAATCATAAATTTTATATTTTTGGCAATTTTTCTTTCAAAAAATAAATCACAATGCATTTTAAAAGGGTTTATCTTTGAAATTATCTAGACGGGAGGTTATTGACCTGTTTTTGTGTTGAGCAACCCAAATGATTTTTAAACTCAGTGATGCCTTGGGGGGGAAATTGGATCTGTCCATCAGTAAAAGCAAAATGAATACAACTAAAGCATACTGTTTTAACTTTCAAACTAAGGGATACTAGAAATTAGAACACCACTACTTAAGCTTAGAGTCCAATGCTGCTTAGTTTGATCTCTTAATAGAAGTTTTTATCATAAAGCTCAATTAAATGAATCCTCTCTTACCCTCAGAGTCGGACGACGAAGAATTCATATTGGGGTCAGTGTTGGAAGAAGACACCGTACCACTTCGTACATGGCTATCTACATCCATGTTATTCATGTACGACATCTCTCCAGGTAAGCAGAGATCAGTCTCTTCCTTCGTAAATTAGAGGAAATATGCCAAGCAGTCAAACTGATGGAAAGACCCAATCGATGTATCAGAACTGCATAGTTGCCAGTGTTTATACTCCCCTTCGTCACTCAACACTCTATCTCTAAAATCTTAAATGGAGAGAGTTCGCCGGTCTACTTCACTGATAACCTTTCTCACCAAAACATACAATCCCGAGACCTGTCTTTAAAGACTGAACCATTAGGCATCCTTAGATTTTTGAGTGCAAAGAGGAAATCCTTGTAAAACTTCCGAGAATGACAGAGATAGCAGGTTTGAATGATTTCTTCAAACACCCATGAACTTACGCGTTGATAAAGGGAGACCCCGTCTATGATGTTATTGGTAGAGACGAAATTTGCCATTTTTAATAACAAATGAAGTTTTAAGGCTTCAAGGGGTCAAGTCCACAAATTGGTTTATGTGTCTACAATTTAAAAAAAAATGCTCCTATACTTAATACGGTGTTCACTATTTTGCTTAAAGTATTGTAGTACTTAAGATATATCTATTGACTTTCAGCACATTCATGACTTCTAGCTTTAAAATAAACAAGCACATACAAAAGAGAAATAATGTATTTTTTAGAATAAAGAAAACATTTGATTAGAAATAAACTATATGTAGTACTATTACTTAATAATGCGTCTATGTAAAATATTTTCTTTAAATTCTTCAAACAATGCATTTTAGTGGTAAAACTGAACTATGAACGGGCTTCCATGAAAAGGACAAAATTAATTAATTAACTAATTATAGTTTTATTAGTCTCAAAAGACTTTAACACAAGGATGAATCCAAGAGGAGGTTCTATGAGGCTGAAGCCCCTCCCCTAAAATTAACACTTTTCCAGATTTTACTGAAAAAAATCCTTTAATATTCAAAAAATTATTGATAAGAAATTTATGCTGTAAATTATACATAAAAAGCTTTTAAAACTTGAAAAGTCACGGAAATAAAATCTATTTGGACCTCAGCCCTCACCAGAAAAAGAATACCAGTCTAGATTTTCTATTATTTCGACCAAAGCTTTTACCTGTCTCCTCAGCATCAACATGCAAGACAAACATTCAGGGAATAAGTATGACAAAAAAGTAACAGTATAAACAAAACTTTAAAAATGAATGGATTCAAAAAATTTTAAAAAGTAAACAGCTTTCTTAATTTATCATATAAATACCTCACCAAATGACTTCCCTTATTATTACATTTTTATAATAAGGAGATGAATTTAAAGATGCGAAGGGACATTTATTTGCTGTATAAAAATCGGTTTAATCGTGGAGGAATCTGCATCCCCAGAATGTTTTTTAATTTTATGTTTTAATATATTTCTTTCTTCATACAATAGTATTCAATTCAATAACTTTTTCGAATTTATTAATAATTTTGTAAATCTCAACTATACTTCTACAGTGCAAATCTTATTCGTATAAAAATACCTTTTCATATTTTTTAATTTTAAAATTAGGCTACATATAAACAAAAAATACGTATGTGTAGGGTCATCATTAAGTATGGGTATAAAAAATTTCTGTCGTGTATAGTCATACTGACAGAAAAAACAAACTATGAAAAAGAATTGCAAAACCAAATGACAGATTTTGCACGAAACGTTTTACCGTCATCCCTGAAATTAAGTGAGAAAATACGACGACATAACAATTAATCGCAACAATATTGGAAATACGTCAAAAGTTTTTCTCCTGGCGTTATGACTATAAATTTCTTTATTTTGATAACTTTTACACTATCAACTGTTACGTCCATGTTAAGTAAAACTGTTAACATCCCCATATTTTAAAAGTCAACATTTGATATTTATTTAAGCAACAAAAAGGCGCAATCTTAAGGGTCCTGAAAGTGTATCTAAAACAAACACATTCTCATAAAAAACTAAAATGTTGCGATTTGCTGATAGCTGTAGAATCTTTATCAAAAGATTACGATGAAAGGTCTTAAAATACTCTCACAAATAAGCTTTTTAGTTGTTTTGATTGCTAAAGTTTGTCTCAAATATTTGTTGACTTGTTTGTTTTGCTATCGTCAAACGTGACATAAAAAGCATTCCCAAATAAATTGAAAGATTTTAAAGTAACAGGGGTTAAGTGAATGTGTTTAAGGTATTTTATAAAAATTACATAAACAGTTATTTCTTTTAAGTGTTTTAAAGAACGATACAATGAATTTTAAAATTAAACTAATGAATATTTAAAAGAGACAAGAAGATTTTATGTCTTATGGTTAAAAATAAACATAAAAAGTTCAACCAAATCCTTTTTTTTAAATAATTGCTGCACCTTTAATTGCGGCACCAATAAATTCATTAGAATTCTTCTAAATTAAAGAATTTAGCAATAATGTATTAAATAGAGCACATTCTATTATTCAGTTTTCTAAAAAATTATAAGCTTATATTTACCTTCTACTTTCACCTGTAGGATGAAAAATTAATCGAACAAATAAAACAATTTGTTAAGGAATTGTCAAATAAATTTGAAGAAATGAAAAATCCTGGTTAAAAAATGATAGACTATGACTTGTGATAAAATAATAATCAAGAGGGGGAATTTTTTAAACAACCTAAAGATTCTAAGTAATTTACTAAGTTGAATTTTCAAATATTGTAAAATCAATTTAAAAGACAATTTTTTTCTGTATTGTTCGATGCAAAAATATAAAATCAATAACAATTAGAAGATAAATTTAAAAGTGAACTAACAAAACATTAAGCAAACTAAAACAAATCTATGGCTCTTCAATTTTCCCCTAACTACCTAAATTTGGTTTAATATAGGTATACCCAAAAGTATTGAATAAATTAACTTTAAACGCGTATTGCAGAAGGGACGATTTCAAGAAATTATCTGAATCTATTCCCATTTAGAAATCATCTGAATAAAAATCAATGAAATACAACATAGTAAGAAGGGCTTTATTTTCCAATTCGGTTCGCATTAACTTAAATATTTGGTATCAGAACTTAATTTTTACAAGTATTAAAAAATACATTCAAAATAAGAAAATTTTATGTTTCAAACTATAAAATTAGTCTATGAATCCAAAAACTAAAGTAAATTCGATAGTTTAAAGAACTTTTAAAAAATACTGCATAATTCTTAATTTTCATAAAAACTTTCTTCGTCTCCAACCTTCCCCCTTGAATTTCAAAAATAGTCCGTTTTGAGAGAAATAATATAATAAAGGAATAATAATTATGAAGAAAAAGAAAAATTATTAATTTTTTGAGTGTCGTGTGTTAATTTTATCTTACTTTCTATGCGCATCGAGGAACCATCGCTCAAACTGTTAAGAGATATACTGCGAGCTTTCAAAGTAGAAGCCAGAGTCATGGGCCGAGGAATGCTCCCATCATCCTTCGATAGCTGGCTTTGACTGGAAAAGAAATTTAGAAAATTAGGTAAGAGTATGAACCCCTTTACCGTATTAAATGTTATTGAAACACTTGAATTTGTGGATTACATAGGGAGGGGAAAGTTGAGCATTTTGGGGAGCAATAATTTTTCCATGCTTTAAAAGTTATTCCAAAAATTACAAAAGATGTAGCTCATACGCCATACGGAGATGATATTATGCAAATCAGGAAATCACAAACAGAAATTTAATGAAATGGGACTTTTTTGTGTTTTCAGTCCTTTTTCCTCGATCGAAGCTTTCACACTATAGTTGCGTATTCTTGTAGAAAGATTACACCACTCTTTCTCTCTCTCTCATTTTCTCTATTTAATATAAGCTCTTTTATTTTCGTTACGACAACATATCGTGATGTTCGTTGAAAACAATCCACTATTTAATTTTTTAAGCTTTATAAAAAGATAATTATAAATCTAACAGTTTTGATGTTACGGCTCATCCTCCCTAACATTTTAGTGCATGGCAGTTTTAATTTCAACTCTCCATTAAAAATTGGCAGTCAATCGAGAGTAAGAATTTAAAAAACCCCTTTCTCCTTAAACAAAAAAAACATGTTGAACAGTATTTTTAAGTAAAGGAAATAACAACCAAAACTATTACGAATTATATCTAAAATTAAAACTGTGTGAAGTTATTCTCCTAAAAAGGTCGTCTTCAAAACATAACGAAAACAGCTTTTTTACTGTTGTATTTTTTATTAAAAAATTTTAAAACATAATAAATGTCACTGACATTTTATTTTAATCCCCAACTCATGAACTCCCATCATCCCCATCTTTGCATTGAAAATGGGGGGTGTTTGTAACAGTAAGTTTTTATTAAAAGAACTGAAAAAAATCACTATAAACAAACTTTCAATTTGTATAATTAATTGCATATCATTGCTTTACTCTTTAAAGTCTTTATCTTTATAACCTACAGTATTACGACATCAAAATCTGTAAAACTAAGCAATTTTTTGCCAAAATGTACATTAGGTATGTGTGCTTATTTAAAAAAATAAATAAAAAGTTCTTTGACTTATTTTCATATCCCTGCCACTGTAAATGGTATAGAGAGACTGAGTATGAGAAGTTAAACTTATTTGACTTATTTATTTAACTTTAAAAAATCTCTGTTTTTTTAGGATATACGTACTTTGGTGTAGTTTTTAAAAGGACGATAAATGCTGTCAATATCTTATCATTTTCTGATATTGTAATGAAACACAAAATCTTCAATCATTCTTATGAAAAACTATTGAGACAAAGATTTTATTTATTTTTAGTTAAAGGAGCGGAGGGTTATATGGAATACCATTTATATCTTTAAGAATAACTCTACTGGTTTTAACTAAAAACCCACAAAATCATTTAAGCACATACAACTAATGGTAATTAAGTGTCAATTGTGGAATAAAACATGATTTATTTTGTTGTTATGAAAAAAGGCACTTTAAAAAAAGTTTCAAGTGACTATTCCAAATATGGAATAGTCGGGTAATAAGAAATACTTCTCTACAACTATTGAAAAACTGATTAGACTTCAGAGAGCATAGTTACTCTTTTAACTATGAAAACAATATTTAAAAAATTATGTTCAAATATATATGTTTTTAAGCCTATTTATTCTATTTTTGAGTCAAGAAGCCCATAGAGCACAGCTAATGAACTGAATCCAAATTTCTCCTCGTTTGATCTTTGGAGAATTTTCCGTTACAAATATCTTTGTTTAAGATGCTTCAGTATCTTTGTTTTCCGGTCCTATAGTTAATGGCATGAAGTAAATTTCAGGTGATACATCAGAATGGACCTAGTATTCCATAAAACCCGACACACCATCTTGGATTATATGAACCATTTTATTGGCGGATAAAACATTGATAGCTAAAAAATGACTTTAGCATAAGAAACTATTATTAGTATTTTAGTGTACATTATGCTTAACGACAAAGTTAAAGTATCATAATTACTGGTAGGTTAAAATCTTTGAATTCATTTACTCCGGTAAAAGCTTTCGGAAATCCCAAAACATATTTTGTTTTGCAGCTACTGTAACGACAAAAACCATAAATTAACTCTTTTTGCACTGCATCATGAGAGTCTTCCTTAAGTCTTTCATGATATTCTCGTGTGATGACAAACCGAGAGATGGCTGAAACCTCGGTATTCCTTATGATTCCATAATACCCTCTCTCCTCTATACATATGAAATTTTTAAGTTTTAACACTAAGAAAAAAATTATAGCATTGATATTCATGAATTAACGTAATAAGTTACTTTAGCCACATTGATATAATTCAGGATTTTTATTTTTAGTGAGATAATACGTGATCTCTAAGCATTATTTCTTTTTACAATTCAAATCTTTAAATTAATAAGATACTAATAGAGATATTACTAATGTAATTATAAATACCATAGAATTCATTCAAAACTATTTCTAATGAGTACATTTATAAATTAAACTATTTTCAAATTAAAAAAACATGTGTAAAGAGTAAATCATTCGGTATGCAAAAAAACTGAAATAAGGAATAATGAATTTTAAAAGATTGAAATAAATCAAACAGAATTCGGTAAACAAAATTTGTAGATTTGTAATTGTAAAAACCTTGAAATCTTTTATTAAGTTATTATTTCAAACATTAAAAATTATTCACCCAGAATTTAGGAACCTAATTGAAACATATGTTAACTTTCTTTTTTAGTTCCAATCTTAGAATTTAAAACTTGATACATTTACATAACATTCTAGTTAATCTTTTCAATAATTTACAAGCTCGTAGGTTGAAAATATTGTAAAAAATTAGCTTGAATTACTATTACCTAAATCTAATTAACATCTAAGGATTTCATACCTGATAAATTGAAGTTTAATTTCTTTTCAAAGAACCAAAATTTTAACTCATAAAAATACAGAAAGTAAAAATGAAGTACTCTCTAATGCTTCAGGGATCTTTTAAAGAAATTAAGATTAAATTCATTGATGGATAAATAAATACTATCACACATCACACACAAGAACTTATCCGATAAAATAATAGATGCTGAACTATTTACCCGCATTTTACTGCAATTTGGCGGAATAACGGGCTCGCTGACATCGTGGTTTAATTTCTTTTCCCCCATGGAAGTGCGAACTAATGTTATTCTACTAAAACTATCCGAATTCATCTTTTAGATCTGGGTCAAGTCATCAGAAAATTGAATGATTCATGAAACATTAGGTTAGTCGTCACTTTGGTGCTATCTTCAGAGATCGTTAATCAAGAGCCAAAACTCGTACGTTGATTGTTTGATTTAGCCGAGACATTTAGAAATGTTTGAAATACAAACACGAAGAAACTCCTACTCAAAAACTATTTGCTTCAGAAAATTATATAGAGGAGCGAAGAGTGCAGTTTTTTCAAAGGGTTGTATTTTTTCTGTTTAATGTTACGTTAATAGGAAGAAAGAAAACCTGTTGTTTATATTGAAAATGATTAGCCACGTTTAAGCTTAATGAATGTAATAAGTTATTTGATTTTCATTTTTAATTTATTTACTTCAGAATCATCTGAATGAAAGGGATAAAAGAACCTTAAACAACTAAACATAATGGAGTAAACAAGAATAAGTAATCCAATTGAAAAAAAAAGTTTCTTTTTAGATAGTGTAATTTGAATTTTTACGTTAACTTAAACTTTCATTTCTCTGTGTATGAAATTTCATTTTTTATAATAAAAAAATTGATGTTAACGATTGTAGAATCAGTTTTTGTAACTTTTTAAAGAAAATCTATACCAGCTAGGTACAAAGCTTTAAAAGAAGCAAAAGAAAACCTTCAACATTACAAATATGGAAATACAGTACATAAACTGTCCTGCCAAATCAATCTATTAACCATTTTAGTCTTTTTTCGTTTAGCTGTCCTAAAAGCTGAAGAGCTATAATTATATATTTATAAACACAAGACAAAAATTATCACTGTTACCGAATTTTTTATTCAGAACTTAAAATTTTCTCTCAAATATTAACCAGAAAGTATAATTTTCGTATTTTTCTTCCGTTTGCTTTTTTTAAGGAAATTGTAAAAGGACTGTCGCGCATTAGGAGCCTGAGCTTAAAGAAGATAAAGTAAAGATTCTTACCTTCTCATTTTGAACGTGACTTGTCTAAGTTTCTGCATAAGCTCAAGGTTAAAGATTTTACAGGAAAATTCACTTGAAAGTCTCTAAAATATGCAAACTAATTTTCATTTCCACAATTTTCAGAAGAATATAAATATTTTAGTTAACTTCCGCTTTCATTTCATTACTGACATTGATTCCTTTACATGAATAAATGTCGTCAAAATGAAGATTGTATTGGTACAAGGCTCAGACGAAGGTCAGATAAGGAAACTGATTGACCGCTTGTTTACGCTCCCTCAAGACAGTCAAAGCGAAAGCATCCATCATCATAAATAAAATATTTCTTCATGGGACACTTCTCGCTTGTATAAAGTCCAAACAAAAAACCTACAATTGATTTCTCTCCACCAAACTGCAGCGCAAAATTTGCCTATTCCTGTCGCCACTTTAAAGTATTTAAAAGTAGTCATGATAGCACGCAGTTGAGGTTTCATCGATAGCCGTCTGTCTGAATGGTTGTCTTCGCCTCTCTTTCTCTCTTCCTTCTGGTACTCGGAGGGTTACTAAGTATTTCAGACACCTGGATTTATATCTTAAATCTACTTAATTTTACAGTACTACTCTTAATTAGCATATGAGTGCGGGAAGACCACATTCTTAACCATTTCCATACTTAAATGAAGGACAAAAAATTACATCACATCAGGTCAACAAAACAGATAAATTGGTTCATTTTTACTTTTTTCCATTCCCTTTCTTTTGAATGAAATGAATAATTATCAATTTCATAATTCATACATTAAAATTCCCATTACTTGTTTGAAGATATCAAAGTGTGCAATGGCACATTCAAAGCTTTCTCATAAAACCAATTCTATATAGCCTCTTATACAGGATATTTCTGAAGACCGTTTCACAACTTGAGTTTTAAAACAACGCCTCGTAAATTTATGAAAGTAATGAGAACATATAGCACAGAGACCAGCGCCGTATCCAAGGAAGAATAGGAATACGACCCCCCCCCCCAAAAAAAAGTTTATTTTTTACTGTTTTTTCCTTGAATATTCTGCGGCTTACAAGGGGGTTATTTAGGTTAGGAGGTTATATGGGGTTGAGTGTAACCCAAAGGGTATCAAAATTAAAAAGTAAATTTCAAAAATAAATATATCAATCAAAAAATAATTATAAAATAATAAAGAATAAAAAATAGGAGGGGTTTCTCCAGCCCTCTTGTCCTTTCTTTGAGACTCACACAGTACTAAACTCTGCGCCCTGAAATCAACGAAAATTCAAATTGGGGGCACAGGTAAAAAATTCTCGTATCAAGCTAACATTTTTTATGCGTTTTATTAAAGCCATTTGCCCCCAAAACTCACCCTAACCGCCATCTGATGACTTCTTAGGTAATATTTTTTTGTTTTTTCCCAATTTCAGGGTGCGTAAGTGATAGCCATCAAGTTGAATTTTTTTGCACATTTCATTGAAGCTATTTGACCAAATATTTACATTTGTCACATGGAAATTAAAAAACAATAAAATAAAAGATCTCTACATCCTCTCTAAGGAATTCCTAAGTTAAAATGATGTAATTAAGAAGTAGTCCCAAGAACGTAAAACAAAGACGGAGCGACAAATCTTTGTCAGCAAATGTCTCTATTTCTTTCAACTCAACTCAACTCAAAACACAATCATAAAATGTTTTCTAATCACTGGGTCGCAATGTGCCAGCAAGAGGAGTTTTCATATTTAGCTGACATTTTTTACACATTTAATTGAAGCTATTTAGCCAAAAATCAGTGCTACGTTTTTTTTGGGGAAAACATTTTCCAACCAACCAACGTCAGGAGTCTATTAACGTCTTCCCTTGAACTTTTTTCTCTTCTAATAATATTTTTACTACAGGTCGAACTTGAAATTTTGATAAGTTTTATACCATACATTTTTACAAACTGTTTTCCTGTACCCTAAACGTTCATTTCATTACTTTTTCTATCAAGTTTTTTTTGTTCATCTAAATTTTAAAATTATTGAAACTTGTTTTTATGAATTTAATAAAAGCATCTGAATGTACATTTTTAACGCATGTCACAAAATGTTTGATCGTTAAAGTGAAAAGTTTGCAAGGTTTTTCTTTGACTTTAAAACTACTTAATACTTTTTTATTTCAATAAAAAATATGAGTAAATATTTAAGGTGTGTGTATTTAAAAAGGGCCGCTTAAAAAGACCGCTCCATGCACATTATCACCTTCAAAGCGGTCCTTTTTAAACATCAGCGGTGCCATTTCTTAAAGTAGTGCTGCCATCTACTTAAACTTAGTAGAAGTTTAGTTTTAGTTTTATTTCTTTGCATAATAATATTTTTGATTAAGTAAAAGTCACAGTTAAAAATTATTTTGACTGAATTTTTTTTATGAATATAATACTCATGTTCTGATATACAGGGTGTCCCACGAGAAGTGGCCCAACCCCTTTAACTTTTGAACCCCTACAGATATAGTCATGAAAGGGGGGTCTAGGTATAGTAAAGTGACCATGCCCTATCCGATGAGACAACTTTCAACGCCCTCTAGCGGAAATTTTAGGAGTTATAATTTTTATTTTAAAAACTATTTGAGCTATGTGAAAAAAGTCAATGACTAAGTTGTAGAGCATCATCGATTTAGTAGGAAAAGACACCGGAAACAGAAAAATATCTTGAATAAAATCCCTAAAACGCACGCTCAAATAGCTTGAATTTACGTAGATTTTACGTCTTAAAACGCTCCTCAAGAGGCGAAAAAGAGAAATTTTCAATTTAATGAACTAAGAATACTTTTAGTCATTTACTTAAATCATAAAAATAAAAATTTCTCATTTTCGCCTCGTGAGGAGCGTCTTAAGACGTAAAAACTACGTAAATTCAATCTAATTGAGCGTGCGTTTTAGGGGTTTTATTCAAGATATTTTTCTGCTTAAGGTGTCTTTTCCTACTGAATAGATGCTGCTCTACAACTTAGTCATTGACTTTTTTCACATACCTCAAATAATTTTTAAAATAAAAATTTTAACTCCTAAAGTTTCCGCTAGAGGGCGTTGAAAATTATCTCATCGGATAGAGCATGGTCATTTTACTATACCTAGACCCCACTTTCATGACTATATCTGTAGGGGTTCAAAAGTTAAAGGGGTTGGGCCACTTCTCGTGGGACACCCTGTATTTTCCAAGTTAAAAATAACCGAAGTGTATATTTGGACGGCCCAAACGGCCCGTGGCGCATGCGCTGTAGGTCTCGTGGTTACGTAGCAGTCTCGGCGCTTAGTGATGGAACCAATGGAACGCCGGGCCGTGGAAATTAGAGTAGAGTTTAGTTGAAAAAAGGCCGTCCAAATATACAGTGCCAAAAATAACAGGGGCGCGAAAAGTTTCTAAAAAAAAAGTTGAAGAACCGCTTCCTTGTGAACGGATTTCAAAAACTGTTTTGAAATCCGTTCCAAGTATTTTAAATACATTAAGAAAAGTACAAAAGTAGTCGACATCTTCCATAAGTATCGCTTTAAAACTAGTACACGCCTAGTGAACCTTCTTCTATGTCTTCAATTCTATGGGCGGTCCTGCATTAAACTAACACCGCCCACCTCTAGTTAAATCGCCAATCACGTAAAAGGAGGTAAACTCTCTTGAATTGGAAATTTATTTTTTGAATCGATTCTTAGGAATTTTCAGTTCGATTTATTTGGGACGATTTTCTTCGATTCACCTCTATTACTCAACTCTACTTGAGTTGGTTTTGTTGTGTTGTTTCGTTCGTTTGTTGTGTTTTGTTTTTGGAGGGCTTTGAACTTGTAGAATGAAACCGGTTATTCACATTTTTGTTTTAAATCTTCCTGTCTTACAAACATCAACAGTCTAGTATTACTTTATTTTTTACTACCCTAAACATGAATGTTTGTGTAAATTGTTCTCAAATCTACGGAAGCTGCCTTGTTAGCGACCGTAATCATCTTCAGTAAACATTTAGTTATGTCAAGCATTCGTTCGTGATCTTTCTTTCGTATTTAGGTTGTGTGAGTTGTATCTTACATTGATAAATTAATACACCTTGTTCGGAATTTTCATTCATAATTAGTGCTACTTTTTCATCGAGCATATGGGACATGACAATTCTAGAAGGCAAGTATTGGGTTGTCCCATAAGTTCTGTTACTTTTTACAAAGTTTTGTGTTTGAAAATTTTTTATGAAAAAATGGCAATAGGTGGAGATTTCAAACAAAAGGGATTTTGACTCATGTATAATTATGAAGATAATGTGTGATTTTGGTAGTTCTCGTGATATTATTTCTTTTCAAAATGGTGGTTTGAAAAAAAGACCGCAAACGACTATTTTCCCTCAATTTTTTTTCTTTTGTTTAAAAATCTAGGAAGAATGCATAATTCATGGCTAAAAAAAGTTTTACTGTAAGATTGAAATGTTTAGTTCAAGATGTCATAGTTTCGAGATAATTCGATTAGTTTAACTTAGGAAATTTCGGTCTCAAACATAACATCTTTTGCAAAAAGCTTACCTCAGTAATGTTAGTCATTTCAGAGAAATTTTCACGAAAAAAGCACCAAAATCAATAAAAAAGCTTAGGAAAGAACCGAGTATTCAAAATATGCAGTATATTAAATTATATCTGAACTTAAGTTCAGAAAGTAGTGCGCACAATGCAAGCGCGCAAAGTTTTAGCTTATCAGTATTACACTCGCTGAACTTACGCTATGCGAACAAAGCAATTATTTGATTCATATACTAAAAAACTACAATAAAAACAACTCGTTGGGATTTAGAAATAAATCAATTCATCGATATTATGAAAAGAGTCTTTCTATGTTTAAACCGTTGAAACAAGCATTATGGTTCAAAAAACATCTGCTTTTAGTTTGCTTAATACCAGCTGCTTAGAAAAACAATAGGTGTGCTTTAAAAAACACGTGAAATTGCCAATATATGAAGTTTTAAAGTTAAAATTTCCTACATTAAACTTATCAGATCATCTTGAAACTATGACATCTTAATCTTAACATTTCAAATATACAGCAAAACTTTTTTTAGCCATGAATTATGTGTTCTTCCTAGTTTTTTAAACGAAATAAAAAAATTACGCAAAAATCGTCGTTTTTGGTCTTTTTTTCAAACCGCTATTTTGAAAAGAAATAATATCACAAGAACTACCAAAATCACACATTATGTTCATAAATATGCATATATCAAAATCCCCTTTGTTTGAAATCTCCACCTATTACCAGTTTTTCAAAAAAAATTTTCAAATACAAAACTTCGTAAAAAGTAACAGAACTTATGGGACAACCCAATATTTTAAAACCCTGCATATTGTACTATTTCTCATGCCATTAATTAGGTATGAAGATAGTTTAGACTGTATATAAATTTCATTAAGGATAAACAATGTATTGGAGGAGTAAAAGAATTAAGTTTCTCAATTAAACTTTGGTGTATTTCTTTTAATTTTATATAATTTCTATAGACAGCTCTTTATTTCTTGCTCATAAGACATTTTATTCAATCATAAATATATGGTCCTTGCACCATAAAACCTCACCAACCAACCATTTAGTATTAAGTACTATTTCAGTTTTTGTACAATAATTTCAGGGAAAGAAAATGATAAGATGAATGGTTTCCATGTAGCCTCTCAAATATCGATCTGACAGGTAATTCCTTATAAGTAATGTTTTCAATGAATAAAATAATTTACTCTTGCATTCAATTTGCCTTAATCCTTAGTCATCTTACATAGTACTTGTATTTTAAGGCAGTGAGTTAGTTCAACCCCTTCTTGGTTGCATATCATATGCTCAATGCATACTGGCAGGGTTTCCACTGGTCAGGGAATTTAAATTTCACCTATAAAGTCGGGAAACTAAGGGAAAATTGCTAATTTTGGCCAATAACCTGGAAATGAAAATTTGGTTCTTGCGTTATATCCCATCAACCGCTGAATCCGAAAACAGTGAACAACCCATTGACTTTTCTATGGCTGTGCCGCTGACTTCCACAGTCACGGAACTGACGGGAAAATACGTAAGTACCCAAAATTTTTAATGTTTCAATTTTGGCTCTAGTAAGTGAAAAACTAGTCAATTTATTGAAAATTATGTGTTCAAAAATGCAAGAAGTATCCGAAAAATGCCATGAATTGCTAGTGTTTTTACCGAAAAATCTTAATTGACCTGGAAAAGTCAGGGAATTTTATTTCTGAAATTGAGTGGGAACCCTGAATGGCCAATTTTGGTAACAGTTGCACCTCATGCATCAGGCTGAAAACTAAGGCTGCAGCTAGAGATCGTTTTCCCATTGATTGTCAAAACGAAAGATTTATGAGCAGGGGAACATCTTTGGTCCGCTAATTGACCTAAGCTAACCACCCAAAAGGACCAGGCTCCTTCGGGCATTCGGGGGGAGATTCGGAGCATTGATAATATCACCTTCCTTTTGTGTGGTTAGCTGAGGTCTATTAGCGGGCCTCCTGCTCATAAATCTTTCGTTTTGACAATCAACGAGGAGACGATCTCTAGCTGCAGCCTAACTGCTCTGTGATTTATTTCGTTGATCTAGTTGTCATAGTACATTTTCTTATCTCATTCCTCATTCAATACAAATAGCAGAGAATGTAAAAGGCAAGCACTGTTTTGCTGAACTTCAAATCATAAAACTGTCACAGTTTCTATTTAAATTTCTGTGCCTTTTTTAAACGCTTTTATTCTACTTGCTTTTGGCGGCGTTTTACGGGAGGAATTTTAAAACTCGATTTTCGGGCACTTCCCGATATGTTAGGGCCCCGAAACTTTGCACATAGGTGTAACCCTCATGACACTCCAATATCCAACCATTCTCTAGTCAAACAACCAAAGGATTAAGTTAATTAACGAGTATTTTTAATTAACAGAAAAACCAGAATTTGAGACCTTCCCAAGGGGCTATTCTCCCTAAACCGTGCACAATTGTTTATAAGGCATAACTTCATCATATTCAAAAGTCAAAACGAGAATTGCCCAGTAATTACGATAATTATAGACGATTAATCACTTTTTTCTTTCCGTATTCTTGTACATTAAATTTCAGCCACTTCCAAACGATATAAAGTTCTGAAACTTTGCACCGTGGTGGAAACTCGATGACAATGCAATATTCAATCATCAACTAGTCAAAACCTCCGTAATTAAGGTAATTAACGAGTGTTTTTAGTTATCCTTTTAATTCATATTTGAGACACTTCCGTGAAGCCAATGGCTCCCAAAACCTGTAAGATAATATACTAGGTATACAACTACAATATTTAATCTTCAAAACGTGATTTTTTACCTTCCAATTAACAATTAAGATAATTAGCGATTTAAGATAATAACCGCGAGAAAGAAATCGCCAGAAGAGCGAGAAATCGCCGAAAATTGGTGCCCATCCCGAGGAATCGTGAGAGAAGAAAATATGCTACTTTTATAATTTATGGACTACTGAAAAGCCTGAATGGGATGCTTTTTCTTTTTTTCTTGTGAATCTTTTTGATATGGACGGATTTTATCGGCGAGTGTTATATTTCACCATCATATTGTTGAAAACTAAAATTCCATTCTAACATCAGATTAAATATGGTTGAAATAAATACATTTTTCTTGTGAGTTTTTGTTTAAAAAAACCATGACTAAAAAGTAGAAAATAAAAAAAGTAAAAAAAAGATTTTTTAAAAAACGCTTTTATTGAAGTGTTCTAAAAGGTCAAAAATAATTAATTCGGTTTGACAAATAATTTATTGGGAAGTAGAAAATAACTTTTTGGTAAGTAAATAATAACTGATTTTCTAATCACTAAAAATAAAAGCGTGGGCGCTAGTAATTCTTTATTCACTATTTATTCTAACTTGTTTATTCTATGTTCTATGTAAAATTATACAAAAATACCGACGTAATGGCCTAGTGGTTAGAGCATCTGACTGCAAAGCCGTACGTCTGGGGTTCGAACCCTCGTTCGGCATAGATGTTAGTGTTACTAAACTTGAATTACATATACGGGTCCATACCTTCAGGTGAATTTGTACAAATTAAAAAAAATTTAAAAATTTAAATTAAAAAAAATATATAAATTACTAGTGCCCACGCTTTTATTTTTAGTGATTAGAAAATCAGTTATTATTTACTTACCAAAAAGTAATTTTCTACTTCCCAATAAATTATTTGTCAAACCGAATTAATTATTTTTGACCTTTTAGAACACTTCAATAAAAGCGTTTTTAAAAAAATCTTTTTTTTACTTTTTTTATTTTGTTTACACTGAAATTCAATAGATCCCCATAGTAATTCCTTGAAATTCCGTTTAACGATGTTTTGGGTCTCTTTCAATGGTCAGCATAGAGGTCAAGGAGGTATAGAGGTTAAGGGGCCATTCATTAATTACGTAAGGATGATTTTGGCAATTTTTGACCCCCCCACCCCCATGTAAGGATACGTAAGATTTTTCAAACCCCTCCCCCCTATTCTTACGTAAGATTCCATTTCGTTTTTCAAAATAATAAAATGCTAGAAAAGGATCAGTTACACAAAAACTCTCAGTTTGATGTAAATCAAATGTTTTTTATTTTTCAACAGATGAGTAATTATCTTGCTGTCAACTACATATTACCATTATATTATTATCTCTAGTATCTGGAATTTGTTTATATTAATATGGAAAATCTTACTTAAGAATGGGTTTGACCCCCCCCACCCCCCCAAGTAAGCGTATGTAGAGATTTTTCCAACCCCCCCTCCCCCTCGGGACCCTTACGTAATTAATGAACGGCCCCTAAGAGCAATTTTCTAATGCAGATATTTGGTCAGCTTTAGTACAGGAAAAACTTGTGATCAGTACACAGAGTATCAAATTGTTTAAATTATATTTTTAACTAGTCTTTTTATAGGCAAATGATTGTCTTAAATCTATCTTGGAGTAAATAAACTTAATTTCATTTCAATTTATTGTGTTTCATTGGAAGAAAATGTGGATTTATGGGGTAAGGTGTATTGCAAGGAAATCTGGAGTTCAGTATACAAATTACTGAATATTTGGCCCCTCGGTAAAACAGTCAATCATAGGTTAAAGACAAAAATATTTGCACTTTTCTGTATTGAATTTCAGCAATAATAAAAATTAAATATTTGGTTTGGAAATTAAAAAATAAAAACATAAGAAGGAGTTTGAAACTATGCAAGTTTATTTTCATCAAATTATCATTACCTAGATCCTTCATTATTGTTGAAATATATTTTGTATTTTAAAAATACTTCAATCGAAAATTTATTTATTTAATGATAGTCTGTTCTCTTTACCTTTGATCTTAAATTTTTTTTAAGATTAAGGTTTTTCTCTTAATGATTCCTTTCTTTTTCAGGTCATCAATATGCATGAGCTTTTTGCTCAAGTCCTTACAAATCGAGATCTCTCTAGAGCAGGAGATCTGTTTTCAATTGATGATAAAAGTTTAGTCACAGATATTTCTGAGGTTTTATCAAAGATAGAAGAAATTGCCAGTGCATCAGATTTTTGCCAAAATGACAATAACCAAAGTGTTGTTGAAATCTGTATAACAAGAGTAACATCAGCTATCAGGTAATTATCTTATTTTAAGATTTATGGTACTTACCCAATAAGCACTAGTACCCATCCGAACTGACTATCCTGATGTAGTCAACTTGCATAATGCAGTGGACTTTATCCAATGTGTATCTGGCTTTATTTACTATTTATAGACTCCTTTATTCTCAGTAGTAGATTTTTAACTTTTCGTTGAAGACCGTTTCATTTTATGTATTTCACACATTGCTGATTTTTAGGGATACTGGCACAATTGAAAAACATGCACCTGCAATGGTATCTCTTCTGGAATCTTGCCTTAATCATGATCTACGTCCATTACCAAAAGACGAAGATCCTCCTCATGCCAAAATAGCTTCAGATATTGTTAGTTGTATATTTTTAGTAAGTATTTTTTTTATTTTAAAATGCATTTTACGATTATTTTACATTCTAATTTAATTTATCTTTATTTGGTCACAGTCATCTATTTAATATCCAGTTTTCTGAAGAATTTCAAAATCATTGAATAAGGTTTCTATCTTATGTTCATGAAGTAAATTCTGTTATCCTTTTTAAATAATTTATTTATGTATTTAATTCTTTCAAAATTATGTATTACTATTTAAATTATGTTTTGTTTCAAAAACTTTCTTAAAATATTAGTGTTGAGTATCTATTGTAAAAAAGTTTCAGATTGTTTTTCTTGGTACTGAAACTGTTCCTTTTTATCTAGAATCATAACATTAAGTCTGTTATGAAGCTTGCTTTACCCGTTGCTGTGAAATTTTTGCACAGAGGAAATAAAGAACTGAGCAGAAATTTATCCAGTTATCTTTCCCTTGCTGCTATAAACAATGCTGAACTACTCGCTGTTCATGTACAGCCTATCATTGATAGCATAATTAGTGGTATGTAAAGATTTCTCTCTCTCATGAATAATTTATGTGTAACACATTAAAATGTGTGATATTTATAATTAATCATCATATTTGTATAAAAATACATTCCATTGTATGATAATTATAAATTATTTTTAGGGAATTATTCACTTGCTCGGGTTCTACCACAAATATACATTGTTAATAAAGAGCCTATTCATGACCATGTAATGGCTTTGGTTTCTTTGCTGCCTCAATGTGAAAATACCGAGAAACTTAGTCTTCTGAGTCTTTTTGGACTTATAGCAAAATATAAACCATCGGTAAGTTTTTAGATTTCTTTAATTTCTGTACTAATCTAAGCTTATTTACGCAAACAGAAAGCTGATCCAAACAATAAGCCTAAAGACACAATGATAATTTTTATTCCTAATTAAATTTCTGAACCATCTTTTTCGCTTGTGTCAGACATCAACTCAACATTATCTGACAATTAAAAGAGCTTTAGTTGAAAAGATATGTTCTGCTAGGACCACTCAATGTCTGATGTCTTTTCAACTGGACCACTCAATATGCAAAATTTTCTTTTTCCAGAGCTGCTTGGATCCCCAGCTTTAAGGTCCACTTCAGCTTTTGACTTTATTAATAACATAATAAAAATTATCCTCTAATTTTAACTCATTAGTGCCAGCAGTATATTTGAAATCCAAGTAATGGAAATGCTCTTATATATTGCCTGGAATTCGCCATATTTATCTATGTCTTTCATTAATAATTTGATCCATTCTTGTAAAGAAAACAGCTAAAATTGCTTGTAGAAAATTTCCCTCAACTTCAGTTTTACTTGCATTGGTTTCCAAAATGTTTGAACACAATAACTTATTTTGTGCTGGATTATAACAAAGCAGCTGTGTATTTTTTATATTTTTACTTTGATATTAATATATCAATATTTTCATATCCTTTACTCTAGTTTTGAAACCTCCTTTTTTGTTATATTTTCTTTTAGCTTCTTGAAAGCAATCTTCCTCATTTAAGTGAGTGCCTAACTATTCCTAGTACTGCAGCATCAGCACTACAAATCTTTTTAGACATGGCTCTTGTGCGCCCTCAATCATTTACAGAGCATGTGCAAAAAATGAAAATGGCTGCAGAATTACAGTTGGGAACTTTGGTTCTTGTTGCTAGAATATTAGGAATTATAGGAAAACTGAGTATTGTAAGTTTCTGTATGATCACCTTTTGTTTCAGCTAAAACTATGCTTTGCATTTTTTTTCTTGATCATAGTAGATTTTAATATTCTTATTTAATGAACATGGTTGTTTTAAAAATGATTGAAAAATATTTTTTTTATTAAAAAAAATGTTAGAAAAAAGGGTTTACCTTGTAAAAAAATAATTTCAAACCTCTTATAGTCGACCAAACTAACCCAATATCTCTGTCTTGATAAAAAGATAAATTAAATTTTGTTAAATCTTCTATTTAATTTGAAAATATTTTTCAATACCTCTTTAGTACTGTATTTTTTATCTTAAACCTAATGGAGATATTTATTTGTTCTACTTTATAGGAGCGAGCTAAGGACTCATTAGAATTTTTGATTTCTCAACTCAGTAAAGTTGACCAGTGGACACTTATGGCCTTATTACGTATTATTAAAGATATTACTGATACCTTCCCTTCGCTCATGCCTCAGTATATAACCTCAATTTGCAACCAAGTTGAACCTTCTGCATCTTCAAATATTCGAATTTACTTGCAACAACTGAAAATGGATTGCAGAACATCAAAGTAAGCTTTTATTACAATATTGAGTCATATTCTTCAATGGCTTGCTTATAGTCAATTCTAAAGTTATGTATGATTAAAATAGATGAGTTTGTTTTACTTCTTTTCCTTGATGTTTTAGTTCATATAATTACAGTTAATTTTTAGACCTCAACTGTTTTGGATGAAAAAATAATAAATTGTTCAAATAATAAGACAGTTTAAATTTAAATTCAATTGAAGTTTTCAAAATAATCATATGTTCAGTTAACGGAAGGAATTAGTTTTTAACTTATTTAATTTAAGATCACAAAGGAGTTTAGAATTATCAAGTGTTATCAGTAATTTGGAAAATATTAGTTGATTTTTAATACCTTTTTAGTAGTTTTTTTTTCACTTTCTTAATGGTTTATTTGATACCTGTTAATTCACTCATGTGCTTTTAAGACCTCATGCAATTTTTTTATACTAAACGCTAATCAAGACACCTCATTCTTGAAAATTCAATCAGTCTGTGTACTATGAAATGTTCCATAAATATTAAATTATACTCGTTTTAATTTATTTCTCATTCATTAATTTTTGAAAATTAGTTGCTTGTTTTCATTAGGGAAAGGACAGTTTTGTGCATGTGTGTGTGGCTCTGGCTTAGAAACCAGAACACATATTTGCCACAGTTTTATATTTAAAATATTTTAATTTGTTCCCATTTCATAAGAATGTCTTCTTATTCAACAACTGACAAGGATTTGTGTGAGAACTAATAGCCAAATATAAACTACTTTTTCTTATAATTACTAAAATGTACCCATATATTAGTGGAAAACAACCTTTGTAATGGCCCTTTTCTTTAGTATTAGTCACTTGAATTGTTTGGTTAATGTTACTTTTTAAACTAAAATTTTAAAATGTTTTAAACCTTATTGATATTTTCCTCTTATTTAAGCATTTTTTTGTGTCTCAACTGAATTTTCAGAAAAAATATTATATACAAATTTATTAGGAACCTGAATTTATATACATTATCACTTTTAAAGTATGGAAATGATTAGTAGGTATTTGAAAGTAAAAACAAAAATATGTAGAATTCCATCATTAAGTCTTTTACTTCAGTTCAGATTTATGTCATTTACTGACCAAGATTTTTTTGCTATTGGAAGGATGCAGCACATTGCCAATCAACCTTCCTGTGGAATTACCATTGTTAAGGTTGGCAATAAACAAGACGTACCCCACATGACTGTTGCACCTTTCTCGGCACACATACCTTCTGCTGTACCTTTATCATCATTTAAGACAGTCCATAATGGATTTAGAGAAAGCAGGTCTCGGCATAATTTACCTAGGCATGCTGAAGCACGTTCCATGTCACAACTTGGTTCTATGCAAGCTATGAATCGGAGTATGGGACGTCTGCCATCATCTATGAGCACTTTATGTATGTCTTGTGTTTTTTTAGTTCTTTGATTTATTATTATTTTATGTTATTAATGATGTTTTTAGTTTATAAGTTCAGTTCTTAAATAAGTTTGTGTGAACAAACTCAACCAAAAGTAGTTTTTTCTACCTTGGTTGATAGACTATTAGTATGATAATCATAAAATTAGACATTCCAAAGATGAAATGTGATCAATAGTTTATTTAAAAGCTTAAAAAAATCTTAAAAATTAACCTGGAAAAGTCGGGGAATTTTATTTCTGAAATTGAGTGGGAACCCTATTCATCCCATCTTTCCATTTGGGTGTGGTGGTAGTAATTTGGTGTTTTATGGCACGAAGACCTCATAAGGGTATAATTTGGCACCACTTGTAGGTGTTTATTATTACTTTTTTTAAGCCAATGAAGTCTTTTTCTAATATGAATTTTTTAGGTTACTATCAAAACCTTTTTTTTTAGATTATCAAAGTGCTACCCGTCTAAGTTCTCCAATTGGTTTACATACCAGTATGATGCGTCTTGGTTCTTCTTCAGCCATGAATCGCAGTATGACTGCCATAAATTATAAGAACATCAACATTCCAGTAACATGTGTTTCCAATGGAGTAACAATAATGACTTCATTAACTTCACCTCAAAAGGGTATCAGGTGTGTATTTTATTACTTGGTTTTTTCTTTACATCTGGAAGTAAAGGCTTATTCTATATAAACTTATAGATGTGTTGTAATCTTATCCAATAAATATAATTTTTTAAATACATGAATTGAATCCTGTGTACACATTTTAAATAATTGTTAAATGAGAGACTCAACAATTATTTCAATACATGTCCTGACCTATAAAAATTATTTTTTATTTTTGCATGCCCTACTCGACATAATATTGTTTCTTCAAAATTAGCTATGCCATTTGAAAAAGATGTTTAGTGATGTAAAAATTGTATTCAAGCATGTGTTTTCTAGAATATCATGCCTGTCAGGTTATTTGATGGGTTAGAAACCACAGGGTATAAGTAACAATTTAGGGTAATTTTCCCTTGGCTTTTAAAGGTAGTTTAATTGTAGCGATAAACAGAATAAAGAATATCAAACTTCTCAGAAGGATATTGAATTAAATTTTCAATGTTTACAATTTTATCCACTGTGCATATTAAACATTTTAATCATTGTTGTTTTTAATTTGAAAAATATCCAATTAAGTGTCTCTTTTATTAGTTCTTTTGCAACAATTTGATACAATTAATTTCATTTGAAGTGGAACTGTTAAGTTTATTTTTTGTTTATAAATGTAGTGGAAGTATGCCTACACTTCAGGAAGAGGGCCCAGTAACAGTCACCATAAGAAGTACCCAGCCTGTTACTTCCCATGATTCCTATATGCTAAGATCCAGTGTTTCAACTTCCACTAGTACATCAGTGAGCCCACTATCTAATATACCAGTATCTACAGCTATAAGCAGCCAAGTGACTGTATCCCCAGTGACTACACTTACATATTCTTCAAATAATCACACCCTGCAAAATGCTAAGTTAAGAAATGCTCCTGGTGTAACTGTTATAACACATTCAGGTTCCCAGTCATCAAATCCTCAAGTAAGGATAATTTAAATGTTTGCACAAATGTTTTCCTACTATGACTTACAAATTTGTAAAACTACTAATTCTCTCTGTTTTGTGTAAATTATTTTTAGATAAGTTGTTAATTGTGATGCATTTTCTTCTAGAGAATATCAGTGTTTGAGCCATATCCAATGAGAGATGCTGTACAGCATTTTTGTGAAAAGCATTTGGATAAAATTAAAGCTTACATGGTTAAAGTGTTTGTGAAGATTCCATTACCAGTTCGTTGCACGATTGAAGGTATAAGATTTTCTTAAAGATATATTTTTATATAATTTTTTCATTTTCTGCAATACAATACAATTTTTTTCAGAGCGTAAATCAAGGAAGCATGCTAAAATTTACTTCACTTGCCAAGGAAAAGGTGAACATTGTTTGTACAACAAAATATTTTTTATAATGAAAACTAGAAACCCTCGAGTATGGATTCATCTTATGTTTTTAGCTTTGCAAGTATGATTTTTCTTCTCTTTTAAAAAAATATGATGAAAATATGTCACTAAAATGCATCTTACTAAGATTTTATTGTAGGCTAGAGCTTCAATCGCTTTGAGCACTCGAGAAACATCTGTAAGCAGTTTGAAAAATTGCTGGGATACTCTTAAAGCAGATAACAAAAGTTTCCTTACTCTTGTTACGTCAGCATTTCCATCTGCTAAAGTGAGTGTGATTATGATTTTTAATATACGTTTAAATGTATGTCTTTTGGCTGAAAAGTGTATGTGATCAGTGAAATGACTTGATTGAAATGTAAGAAAATGATCTATGAATATTTCACTTGCATTTAAAACAAATAAAATGTCACTTTATTTTGTTTCAATAAAATAAAGCCACAAATTTTTTTTAATATGTAAGGAAATTATATCAGGAGTGGTTTTAATAAGGTTGAAGTAGTGCAGGTTAACCTGATGTTACCTAGTTATTGTATGTGACTTACTTGACTTATCCCTCTACCACTCCATTACTGGAGCATAGGACCTCCGTTATTGTATGTAGCAATTGTTAATCCATAAAGTGCTTGTATTGTAGTCTTTATTCCAAAACTATGGCGTTTTCAATGTTTTTTTTCCAGGATCAAGATATGCTTATCAATGAACTAAGAGTGGCTAGATTCTTTGATGTTTTTGAATACAATGGACCTCTAAATATATGGGGCTGTTTTCTGTGCAATCATCCTGATAGAGCACGAGGATTTTTGCAAGATACGCAACCAGTTATAGAGGTAAATATCAATGGTTTAGAAAATTTAGCTTATTGTGGCAATTCTTTACTAAATTACTTGTTCTAATTTTAGGGTCAGTTGAAAGAAAAAAAAGGGAAATGGAAAATATTTCGTAGATGGAGAACACGCTACTTTACTTTATCTGCAGGACATTTATCTTATAGGGGATCTGTAAGCTTATTCGTATTTATTTATTCTTATCATGGTCAAACGTGTAGAAAAAATTTTCTTTTCACTTCCAAAAAGTTTCCAAATAAATTTCTCTTATCAGTAGTCTTCTAATACCCTGTTCGCACTGCACGGATAAGGGGCCCCTTATTTTCCGCTCCGCCCTCTAACCGGTTCTAACCACCCTTTAGCAGAGCGAAAAGCGTCCCTTCCTAAAGTGTGGTCGAAAAGCGCCCCATCCATCTTAAAGGGTCCTTTCAGATAACAAAGATGGCGGCGCCTGTGGTTGTGAAAAAAGCGTTTATAAAGTATTTTAAGTAAATTTTGAATTCAATTTTGATAATTCTTGTTTCTTTTGTCAATTGAACACGTATAGTCATATTAATGCTATGACAACGTTTTTTTCATGCATTTTCAGATGTCTGCCCCTGGCGCCACCTGTCGCATTCACATATAAATAATTGTACACTTGCATTTTCCACTTTTTGGTTTAAGAATAAATCAAATCCCCTTTAAAAATGAACGAAGAAAATTTTTATTCCCGTTAATCTTTAAATTAATAGCAATTATTCTATGTGAATCTTTTGATCTGCAATTACATATTTTTAATTTTTTCGGAAGATGGCAAGGAAACTGTGGGAGACACTGGTCTCCTTAAGCTTTTAAAAAAGGCAAAATTAAGCGTAAAACCAAATAAGAGGAAAATAATTATCTATGAAAAAATTGCTCTAAATTTCTGCGAATTTCGCAAACTGTGCGGTTAGTATTATACTTATAATTATTTACAAGGAGGTAATTATTAGAGGTAATTATTTACAAAGGAAGGGGCTCGCTCGCCCCTTATATCAGTGCAAACGCCGTTTGTACAAAAGGGCCCTATCCGGGAAAGTGCGCAATGCTTTAAGGGCCCTTTAAGATGCAGTGCGAACAGGGTATAACCTGCATATCTTAAGGAAAGGTTTTGACTTCCATTGATAAAACTTGTCATTTCAAGTTGTATTTGATAACTTATGAAATTCAAAAGAAAAAGTAAAGCTCTGGAATGTTCTCAATTTCACAAGTATTGAATATTTGCTTGAAATATTTTCCCAGAACATTCATGTGTGAAAGCCGAAAAATTTGCTAGGAGAGAACAATATTGAAAAATTTTTATTAAACAATAATTATTTTACTATAACCTACTTTTAAGTTTTTTCTTTCTGTTCGATCTTGGAAAAAATACATAGGAATTTCTTTCTCCACACTGAAAATTAATTTTCATCCAGTCAAACCTTGTTATTATAAAACATCATGGGACCTAATAAATAATGCACTATTTTATACTCTATTCATTTAGAATTGGCGCTTGAGAAATAGTGCTTTCCCCCACGCTAGAAGCGTAACCATAGTTGCGCTCTTCGAGCAGTCAATAGTAAGCCTTCTTCGTCACTTTGACGAGGATAGTTGCTATGGTTACCGATCAGTGGTGGGGGAAGGAAATATTTTCAAGCGCCAGTTCAAAATTGAACAGAGTATAGAGGTTCATTATGACTGGTATATTATAATTTTGAAATTTCTTTGGGACTGGTCTAAAGGTATGTTATACCCAGAGTGTTCACTACAACAGGATTTTATTTATTAAAAAGAAAAAAAAAGTTATTTATACTGCCAATCTTAAGTTGAACATTTAATGTAGACAAAATCAGTTGTACCAAAATAAATATCCCCAACAGGTATTTTATTTTAATTTTGACCTAAAAATACCTGAGATGGATTCCTTCTGGTCTTTTTACTGGTGTTAATATATATATATATATATATATATATATATATATATATATATATATATATATATATATATATATATATATAATGTTTTCTGTATGCTAATTTTAACATTTTTTACAGCAAGATGAAAAGGAAGTTCAGCCGATTGATATCAGTCAAATTCGAAGTGTGCGTGCAATCAGCAGTAGAGGACGCAACATACCTAAAGCATTTGAAATCTTCACAAATGAGAAAACTTTTGTTTTGAAGGCAAAAGACAGCAAAAATACTGAACAATGGGTACAGTGTCTATCAATAGCTATGGCTCATTCTCATGCTAAGGACATAACCCATTGAAAAAATGTTATTTATGAGGGACTATTTAGGGGGTTATATGCCCATTAAGTGAGCACACCCTAAATGTGATGTCACATTTTTGAAAATTAATCATCCTTCCCTAATATGTGGGAACATTACTAATAATAATTTGTTACAATTATAAAATTGTTTAAAAAAAAGAAATTTTATGAAATGGCCCAAATCTTCTTTGAATATTTGTATAATGCTGTTACACTTCCCACTTAATAATAGTACCTTATGTGGGTACCATACAGTACATAAAATAAATGACCTCTGTATCATAACACTACCTTCTCAAAGATGTGACATAATATATGAATGGCCCCTAAGATTACCTGTGAAGTATGTACTGGTGTGAGGCACCCCAACATAGTCTTGAATACCAAAAGCTTTTTGACTGGTGCTCGAGTTGTTCCTGTCAAGTGGACATTTGTTAAGCTGATTTTGCAGGTCAATTATTGGTCTGTTGACTTAGAAAACTACCCCAGCAAACAAATAATTTAAAAATATCAAAATCCCCTCTTAACTAAAATTTTAAATTTTTCTGAACACCGCCTTTATTTTAAACAGGGTGTTCCAGAAATTCTCTGATGTCCCTTAAAATTTTGGAACACATTTATAATCAAGTGTCTACTTTATTTAACATGATGTGGGCCTAATTATGACACAAGGAATGGCTAAATATGGCCCCTAGCATCATAAAACCAGTCCAACCAAATTATGGCAGCTTCAACAGCCACTCAGGCCAAAACCCGACCTTTAAGGTAGTAGCCATATCAACTTAATAGCCCATAACCACAAACCTCAATAGTATTTTCTTGACTATAGCTGTAAGCATTCCAAAGTTAAAGTCTAGGGACAGGACTTTAGAACACCTTATATATATAAAAATCAATAATATATTTATAGATAATTTATGACATGATTTGGGTATGCTGAAGC
The DNA here is from genome assembly GCA_024610705.1 of Tetragnatha versicolor. Lineage (NCBI taxonomy): Eukaryota > Metazoa > Arthropoda > Arachnida > Araneae > Tetragnathidae > Tetragnatha > Tetragnatha versicolor. Next base: position 32,085,045 of record JANDEH010000010.1, read on the forward strand.
TATTTTAGCTTTGTGGGTATGTGTATTAAAAAAGATGCAGATTTATAAAACTTTTAAATTGTTTATGAAAGAAATATAAAAGAAAATATTTCTGTTATATTCACTATCATTTATGTTTGATTTTGAATCTACTTCATTAAATTTGATAGCCCTGGTTTTTCAATAAGAATAAAACTATTTTCACCAGTTAAAATCAACTGAGAACTTTCAGTTGCACTAGATTAAATAGTGGAGTTTATGTCAATAAGCATAGTATAATTTGCTAAATGTGTTTTCAGAGCTTTTATTACTAAATATGTAAATTTTAATAGCTTTCATAACTAATGCTTACGAAGTTTTAAAATCTTTAAATTTCATCCAAATATAGAGTAAATTCTTTTAGTCAATTTAACAACTTTTTCAGTACTTATTCTTTTATGAAAATCATTAAGATACTTTTTAAGTTATTAAAATATTCAAACATGATAGATTTTTAGGTTTTTTATTTCAAGAGAAATTTGTTAGGAATGAGCTTTTTATAAAATCTAAGTTTTATTATTAGATGTTCTAATGTATTTTACATTTATTTTTTTTACTTGTGAAATATTTTACATATAGTTAGTTAATTTATACTGATTAAAAAAGATTATTTTGTGGATGTATATTTTACTTAAATCTAACTTATTACAGACTATATTTTTAATAATGCTAGGGCTGAAGAAGATTTACTGGAGAATTTGTACATTGTGAAGAACATATACATACTTTATGAATGTTTTTAGATTTTTGTCTACTTATTTATGTAAACAAATGTTTTATAAAAGTTTGAAATTTACGGGTTTTACTGTAAATGTATTGGGAGTTCTCAATTTGTGCAAAGGTACTAAAATATTTATGTACTGAGGTCAAGTACATTTTCTAATGTTTTATAAATTTATACCAGTGATATTAATAGGTGTTTTAAATATACACTTTTTGGTGCCTTGTTTTTTCATACAAAGTATGAATTGTGTTAATATGTATATTTGTAATAAATTTTTAAAAATTATGAATTATTTATCTTAACAAGTTTGAATTTTCTGTGTTTCACCTTTCTTACAAATCAGTATATGGAGGAAATTTTCTATAAGCTGTATCTAGATGGTGCTAGCATCTACCACACAGCCACTTTTCCTAAACCTCACACGTTTTACTTCACTATGGGGATTTGCTTGCCAACATGTGCTAAGAAATAATGGAATACATTAGAAATTTCTGATCACTTTTCAGGCACTTCTCATGTTGTTGTGGAATTTGCTTTGACTTGACAACTTGGAGCTAAACAAGATTTCTATTGGTCTTGCCTGAACTGGAAGTCTTGTTGGGTGGCTCTGATTTGTTTTTGTTTATCGTCAGAATTCTCCCATAGCTGTGATTTCAGCTCTTTTTCATTTTACACAAAATCATTTAATAAAATTCAGTATATAAATTTTCCAAACTTTTGAAAAAAGATCAAAACTTTACTTGTATATATGTTACAGGCAATGTGATAAATTCAATGGAATTTATGAATGAAATTTATCACTTTGCCTGCCTCCACTCTGGGCATTATTAATAAGGCCCAATTAATCACTTTGCCTGTAACATATATAAACTTAAACACTTTGAATATGTAGTTGAATATGTAGTGAGGTTTCTTTTTTTGCAGAAACATAAACTCAAATTATATGAACTTTCTTCATAATTTTTTCTATAATCATTTCCTCTCAAAATTGAAAATTCCACTAATTAAACAAAATTTACAAAACTAAGTTTTTTCCCCAGGGCACAAGGCTATAGAGCTTTTCGCGATGTCACAACCAGTTATTTTCATGACAGTAGGGCAAAACAATAGCATGTGCATGGACGGAGCATGCACCTGATCCTGCTAGGGCCAAATCACTTGATGTGAAAAGCTCTATTGGTAGTGGTTGACAACACCTTCTAGCTATGGCTATGCTATGCTTTTAACAATGAAGAGAAACATCCTTTTTACTTAATGAAGGAATTTTTTAGGTTTAGCCAGACTTCTAAACCAAATAAAAAAATTATTTTAAAAAGCACTTATTAAAGAAAATTAATAAAATTGCAAGCTAATAATTTTTAATTTCTTGCCTTTACATTGACCTATCAAACTAATAACATACTATATTATACTGTGTTAGCCAGACTTCTAAACCAAATAAAAAAATGTATTTTAAAAAGCACTTATTAAAGAAAATTAATAAAATTGCAAGCTAATAATTTTTAATTTCTTGACTTTACTTTGACCTATCAAACTAATAACATACTATTATACTGTGTTAATTAACTGCCCAAGCATGTGTAGAGTTAAAAAAAGGTTCCAAAAAACTAATATATGTTCACTTTTACAACTGAGCATGGTGTTTTTCAAAAGTTTCATAAGCATTTCCCTGAGTTTAATCCATCATTATTAATAATTTCTTAACTAGTTGGGATAATTTCTAAGAAGGAATCTTCATCGAGTATAAATAAAATAAAATGGTCCACTGATTAAAAAGTTTGATAAATTCTTGCTAAGAAATAAAAACCAAGTTCCCCCCCAAACCAACCAGTCAACTTTTAAATTAAATTTTAGCATTCTGAAAAGTGTTTTAAAGTACTTTTTAAAGGATTCTTTAGGGACCATGGCTCACTTTCTGGAACTACCAATGGTTTAGTATATGTAGCTATCATAAAATAATTGGGAAACGCGTTTTATTTTTGTGCAGAAGTAGGGTTTCTAAAAAAAATAAAACTTTTGCATTTAAATTGCCGCTTGACCTGTTTCTTTTTCAGTTTCTAGGGTATGCAACTAAATTCAACCCCTCTCGTAATATAACTATGATGAATTATATAATTAAGCTTTTTAAAAGATAAATTTTAAATCTTGAGCAAAGAAAAAAATTTTTAATAATTATTTTTACATTATTTTTTGCTTGTGATCGATGTGTAAGCGGTTAAAGCTGCGAAAGTAATCAAATAAAAGTATCTAGTAAAACACAGAAACAATATTTTAACAGAAAAACCAAGATTTCCTAAAAAAATTATATGAGACGGCAAGAGAGGCGTTGCTTTTGAATAATTCAATTCGTAGCACATGAACTCGATTGTGGAGTTTTGGTTGAAAGTATCTGGGACTGGAAGTCCGAATGATCTTCCTGTTTCTTTAGAAGAATGATTGATTTATATGTAGAGAGAGTTGTCACACTTATTTTCGTATTCAATAGAAATTATAGTTGGAATGAGGTAGGTCAAATCCTTAAAATTCGAACAAAAGCACGAGTTCATCATAATAAAAAATAATTAGTTTGATCAGATGACAACTAATATTAACATCTCAACTTTTTGTTTTCAATGTTTATGTTTACATCTAGGCTAATAGGTTCTTGTAAATCAATAAAATGTCTCTTATCCGTATCAACATGTATATTTATTAGTTAATTTTCTCTTTTGTAGGTATTTTTGTCAGTTAAAATTTTTCTATACATTATGCTACAATTAATACTACTCCCTTACAAACGTAAATAGAAAATATTTACTGCTTCGCGCAAATAAAAGTGTCGTTCGACTATTAAGTTTAACATTGTGAATAATATTTTAGAGTGAATTTATCCTTAATTATTAAGCATAAAGAATATGAAAAGGTATTAACCATCGTCCGGTTAATTGAAAATATTCTTGCTCAGTATGAGTGCTTTTATGGTTAATTTACTTTCTTTGTATGTTGCCCAAAATCTACTTAATGTAAAAGAAAACTTGAGTATATTATATATAGTTAACGTGCCAATGAAGTAATTTTAAACTCAAAATTGAGTTTATTTAGAGAAGATGTTTGAAAGTCATTTGTTGTTTTTTCAGTCATTCACTTGTTTCATATGTAATTCCAATCTTTGCTAATCCTATTTTACCTCTGCTTACAGCACGTAAAATTTGTGATACATGAATCAGTTATTTTGTTATTATAAGTGGCAATTTTTTTTAGTTTTTAGACCAATTAATTAAATTTCTGCCCTATATTTAAAATAATTAGCATGGTAATGTGTTTTGTCTTAAAAATAAAGTGCATAATTACTAGTCCTAATATACAGATTATTTTCATCTTTGGAATAGTTCATTAGATTTTAACCCTACTGTCGAACCCAGTTATTGTGAATCACAACACAGAACTTTATCAACAGTTAATGATATTAAATTTTTTTAAATGTTTCGATTGTTCACTTGGGATCATTAAAGTCCTGTTTATATGACATAAAAAGCGGTATCAAAGGAGTGTCAAAACCTGTCTACCTACTCCCGTTTCCCTACTTGAGAAAAGTGAAACTGAAAAGGTTTGCTGATTTTGGACCTGATAAGATTGGATAGTTATGTGAACCAACACTCCTAATCAATGGACCAATTAAAAAAAATCTGGTACTTCCTTATATCTAGTTGACTATGCCACTAAAAACAAAAGTGCATAGCCAAAGCCCATTAACTGTGGTGCTGAAATTGACAGTCTACGGATGAGATAATATGTAAGAACCAAAAATCCCTTTCTTCCACCAAAAACCCGTGTGGGTTTGGTGTGTTCATTTAAACAGGACTAAAATCAAGATTTCACTGTATCCAGAGCAGTGCAATTTATTGATCCCTCTCAGTCTCCTTTTATGGCCCAGGTAGTAAAATCCCTATAGAAGGGTTTAACTAAAAGAATTGTAAAATTAGTGTGGTTTCTCCACAAAAAAAATTAGTTCCATGTGTTACTTTTTAAAGACTATATTAACAGGTAATTATTGATTTTTGTCATTACACTGGTCCCATTGACCATTGAAAAGAACTGTATATCCTATATGCAGTAAAGTGTATTGCATTAGTTTTAAAATAAAAAACTCTGGTCAACATTTTTGAAAAACACATTATTCTACAACTGTGAGTTTTGTAAAAGTATAGTGTGAATCTTATAAGGTATATAAGTAGTGTAAATAATTTATTAAAAAGCTAATACTATTCTTAAAAAAAGTGCACTGTTGTATATTATCTTGAGACATCAAGTTAATAATTGATTTTTTCAGGTATCTTGTTCACATGGCACATTCAAGAATATCATGAAGGCTGTTTCCTGAGTGCTCTTTATAAATGAGTGCCAATATGTTACTTATGAAAATTTTCTGTTTTGTACAAATAGAAATTAAAAGTTTATTCTTATATTTATGAAAATCTCTTTTGAGAACTTTAAATATGCCTAAAGGTGGAACACAGGGATGTGCCCTGGGCCATCATTGGCGAGCTCATATGTGTAAAGCTGTGATTTTAGCTCTATTAATATTCTTATTTTTGGAATATGCATGCAACTTATTATTTTATAAAAACTCTATAAATAAAATTGTAGCTCCAGGATTAGCATGGATTTCCAATTTGAATCAAAAGTATAGTGAAGAAAGACTATCATCCATTGAAAATTTTCAATTACCTTCTTCTATTAAAAATGTCTCTGTAAATAATACTCTTCATGATGAGATAGTTAGGAATTCTCTAGCCATTTCTATTATTAAAGAAAATATAACGAATAGTTTGAAAGAAAATAGCACTAGTCAAGTGAAAATTATTAAGGAATGTCCATTAGTTCCTCCTAACCTGGGTAAGTAAACCTTAAATTAGTTAAACCCTATCAGTTCTAGCCACCTTAAATTTTCTATAGAATTTAAGGGCAATCTCGGGCGTTTAGAAATGAAAGGATTAAGGTTGTATTTTACCAAATTTTCATGGATTTAATTGGTGTAACTCGATTAGTTGTTTATTCGATTAGCTTTCAATTTTTAGAGGTATTTCTAATATTTAGTTTCTAAAACAGATTGTTGATAACAATAAAAGACAGATGAAATTAAACTTTTCCCTATTGTTGATACTTGGTTGAATAGGTTTACTTTTTACACAGTTTTTCAAAAGTCAGTTCTTTAATAGTATTAACAACCTGTTACAGGTCTTAGCTGCCTTGATGCACACTTCTTCCAACTCAAATAAAAAACCACTTATCTAAAATAAATTATATCTTACTTCCAAAACATGCTGCCTTTATAGGAAATTTGATCCAGGATTGTCTGCCTCTATATTTAACCTCTCACTTTTTCACAATGTGTTAGCCCAATAAGATATTCATATTCAGTCAGTGCTCTATAAAAGAGTAAAATCATACTGAAAGTTTATTATGTTTGAGCTTTTTGATTAATAAACGCATTTTTGACAAAGTTAACTAGTTTAATAGTGACAGGTTTACTTGGCAGATTCACACTTTCAGTCCCAGCCTTTCTTAATTTTCCATAGGCTTGAACAAGAATCTCGTGCAGTCTAGGACTGAAAGGGTTAAAATATGATTTAATAAATCGTTGCTTTTATCAGCAAAATCTATTTTGCCAATCATATTTAATATTTTTCCAGTTGGTCGTCTGAAAGTGTTAACAGAATCACCCTCATTTGATACATTAGAGCAGATGTTTTCCAATTTGCGTCCTGGTGGACGTCATCGTCCATCTGATTGCATTGCACGAAGTAAAGTTGCCTTAGTTATTCCTTATCGAGATAGAGAAGAACACCTTCGAACATTTCTCCATAACATGCATCCCATTTTACAAAGACAGCAGTTAGATTATGGAATATATGTTATAGAAGAGGTAAGTTATTCTTATTTTAATGTTAATGATGTGACTTGTTTTACTTTTTCTAAACATCTGATTCATTTGGTTTAAATATGTAGAGGAAACCTATCCCGGTCGTGAGTTGCTGAAATTTTTTCTTTTAAGTAGTTTAAAAGGGATTGGAAATTACTCTTTTCTAGAAAAGGGCTGGCTTAAAACGGTATTTCCTTGTAAAAATATTAATTCGTAATTTTCATAAAAAATGATAATTTGAACTAAAAGTATTTAGTACTTTCAATGTCTAGAGTGACCGCAGTGGGTCAGCATGCCTGGCTCCAAGCATTACTGACCCAGGCTCAATGTCATGTGGCCTCTTTGGTAGTTGGTCACAGGTCAACTCAGCCCTTCATCCTTATGGGGTTGATAAAATGAGCACTAAGTTCACTTGAGGAATCCACTGGGGGACCAGCTTCGAGCTAGCTACTCAGCCTGGACACAAGCCAAGTAATTAGCACCCCAAGCCCGAGGGCTAATGAATTGCAGAGGCGTAACTAGGCGTTGGCGACGTCGGCCCCCGCCGACGGCCTCGCACAGGCCCGTAGCCAGGAATTTCCCTTTGGTAGGGCGCCCACTTTTTCAGGGGGGGCAAGGGGTTTTTCAGTTTTCAAGAGGTATCATAGGCATTACGTTCAACTCTTTGATTAGGGGACAAAACCCAATAAGACCTAAGGAGCTGTTACAAGACTTTTGTTTCGGGAGGAGTTGGGTCCTACACTTTTAGTTTTACCTTTTCTGTTATCTTAAGTTTCCTTTTTTAAATTTTAGAAATTTGAAGCTTAAAGTACTGTTTTGGCCCATTTTTAGATCCTTTGGATTAGTTAAAGTATAGAGGAACTGCTCCACGCAAGCTCCAGAATTGAAAAGGAAAACTTGAATATCAAGGTGGCCCCCTCCTTGTTAACCTTTAAATAGACATAATTTTATAAAGGGTGTCAACCTAACCTCCCTTTTCAGTCATAGCTAGGTTATATAGAAGTTTATTTCGATAGGGGCCTAAAAATATTAGTCAGCCACTCCATATTTGTGCATATTTAATAGATTTAATGTAGTTTGTTATACATTTTTGGGTTAAATTTTCGTCTGAGAGAACTTTATTAATTCGTGTGGTCTGATCTTATATTAATATTAGAACAGGTTTTTTTTGTAATAATGGTGATACAAGTATCAAAGGGGGGTCTGGGGGTCCTCCCCCAGAAAATTTTTGGAATCTTGACCCTAAAAACATGTTTTTAAACTGCTTTTGATACTTTTAGACCGACATTCGGATATAAATTTTTAAGTAGAATTTTGATTTTGATGAACTTGTTACTTAAAAAAAATTGTGAATAATAAAGTTTTAAATATAAGTGGGGGGTATGGGGGCCCTCCCCCAGAAATTTTTTTAAAATTTGACCCTAAAAACTAGGTTTTAACTTAGCTTGAAGGAAAGAACTCGTGTTTTAGAAGGGGACAGCTGCCCCCCATGGATGTGCTTGTTTATAGAATTTGTGAAAAATTCTCTAGGGGGGGCAAATGAAGATGCCAGGGGGGGCTCAGCCCCCCCTGGCCACCCCTTAGCTACGGGCCTGGCCTCGCAAGAATTTAAACTATATTTGATTCCATGCTTAACAACAAAGATATAATGTCTGTTAAATTACGTTTTTTCATGTGTGCGTTTTTTCAAAGCCCGTGCGCGAGGGCTTTTGTGGAGCCCAGGGAAGGAGCTTTTTTTGGAGCTCAAGCGCGAGGCCTTACGGACTTTCACAGACAAAAAGGAGGAGGTTATCAATTCGTCAGCTATAAATGCTAAATCTTTGCAACCGCACTTTTGCATGGTCTAATGGACCGATTTGGTCGCATCAGGCACAGATTATATTAGATCAGGCACAGATTATAGGGGGGTGAAGGGGGCGATCGCTTGATGATATTTTGAGAGACATGATTATTTTGTGTGTGGTTACGAAAATCAGAGCATGATGAAGAAAGTTCAGTTTAACAAGCAATAGAGTAATATAATAAGTTAAAAACCTGTTATTTTAGGGTCAAATTTTCAAACATTTTCTGGGGAAGGACCCCAGACCCCCTTCGGTACTTGTAACTATTCGTTATTACAATATTTCACATTAAGTTCGACAAAATGCAAAAATTCTACCATAAAATGTATATCCGAAATTCGGTTGAGGCGTACCAAAACAGAGTTGAAAAACTGGGTTTTTTCCTTAAATTTCCTAGTATTTTTTGGGTGAGGTCTCCGCTTCTATACTTGGAACTCTACTATTTTTATGAGATCGTCAAAATGTAAAAATCCTTCCAAAGAATCGGTCAAATTCTTGAAGATAAATGTCCAAAATTCGGATTAGGTGTAAGAAAACAGGTTAAAAACTTGCTTTATTGCCTTAAATTTCCAAAAATTTTCTGGGGGAGGACCCCCAGACTCCCCTTTTTAGTACTTCGAGCATGATTCACAGCCTGTTATACATTAAGATGATATAGAAGATTCAAATGAACTTTGAACATTCCTAGCCTCAACCCCCCAAAAAAAACAATCTGTATCCGCCACTGATCAGTTGAAAGATTTGACTTGTATGAAACCATTTAAATTCATTGGAAAGGGGACTAGGAAGTAGGGGAGTTAATTATATTTGAAATTAAATCTACGGAATTTCGGGGAATCTAGACCGCCCCCTTAAAAATTGCTATAATCCGTGCCTGTATTGAGATATGTGAGTAAAATTGCCATTTGCTAATTAATCTTCATAAAAATTGATTAATTAAGCTATTAATAATGTTATTAATTACAAAAAATGTCAATTATTTAACAATAATTCATTAAATCTGGTATTAGGGCCTCGGGCCTCGCAAACCACTTTCGCCGACACTGCTTGTGGTACTAGGAACGCCACTGATGAAATGAAGATGGGTACTGTGTGATAGGCTACTAGGTCAGGACAGAATTTAACTTGATTGAATGCTTAGTATAATGTACCAACTATACTATTATAAATTACATAAAAATTCTAAAAGGTAAAAATGTGCATAATTTCTCTATTAGCTTTATCCTATTGATTTTTTATTTTATTTGTAGACAGCTAATATGAAATTCAACCGAGCATTATTAATGAACATAGGGTATGCCGAAGCCTTGAAGCAGTATGATTATGACTGCTTCATATTCCATGATGTAGATTTGATTCCGGAAGATGACAGGAATTTTTATAGCTGTCCAGAGCAACCGAGACATATGTCTGTGGCAATAAACACAATGAACTACAGGTATTTCTTTTTATTCTGTTTCAACTGTTATTGGTGCTAATTTTTTGTCATTTGTTGTAATTGTTTTACAAATTTTAGATTACCATACAAAGATATCTTTGGTGGTGTAAGTGCCTTGTCTAAGAAGCACATGGAAATAGTGAATGGCTTTTCAAATGAGTTTTGGGGTTGGGGTGGAGAAGATGATGACATGTCAAATAGGTAATTTTCATTTAAATTTCTAAAGTTCATTTCTTAAATATCAGTTATTTTATTTTTTGGTTGTATCTTCTGATATCTCACTTTTAACAACCTAATCTCCAGTTTATCTAGAACAGGGGTTTCCAACTTCTAAGTACTCGTGGGCCGCAAGCAAAGTGGTGGGCTGCAAAATAATTCAGCTCCTTTTTTTATCCATGATATATCTTTTTGGGGGAGGGTCGTTAAAATGGAACTTTTCTGGTGATAGAGGGACAAAGATTATTTACGTATTGTAAACAACAACATAATTCTTTTTACGCCAGTCTGGCGCATAAGGCCTTCAGTCTTGTCCGACATCTCCACCTCCCTAGCTACGTTCCAGCTTGACCATCTGAGTGCCTCTCATCTGCATGCGAGGTTCCCAAGGGCTTTCCCCCGCACAATCATACTTGTGGCATTCCAGCTCAGTTAATCATCTGCTGGGACTTCACAGGTCGCCAAACTTCGTCCCTGGGAAATGTAGGTTTCCGGTTTCTGTAATCAAGAGTTTTTTAAAGGGATGGGTGATTGGCCCATCACCCAACCTGCAGAGAGGATCTGGCTATACCCCCGGACACTGGGCACCCATTTCAGTCGCCTCTTACAACACATGCATGGGCTATGGTGGGACTATTCAAACCCGGTGCCACACGGGGGACATATTGTAAAGGTACAACTGTATTTTCAAAAATTTCAGAGGATATGTTAGTTTTTGAGCGTATACATCTTTTAGAACTGGGTATTACTTAAGGGGGGGATTTCTCCAGAAAATCTCGGCAAATTTCTCTAAAAATAGTGTTTCAATTAATTTTTGGATACTCCGTTTACGTGATAAAGGTTGACCTAAGCTTCCTAACCCCTTGCTACGCTCGGGGGAATTTCAGGGTAGTACACAATCTTCCTCTTGAAATCTCAAACTTTAATTTTTTTTAAAATAGAAACCCACCAAGCTACTCTTTAATTTAAGAACTGAATAGGGGGTTCTCCCTTGAAAAAGTTTTGAGTTTTAGTATGCTAAAAAGGGGTTTGAAACTACTTTTGGTGGGTTTATCAGGGAGCTTCGAGGGCTGCACAAAATGACCCAGATGGGCCACCAGTTGGAAACCCTTGATCTACATCATATCTAACTGAAGTATTCAACTTTTTATTTATACACTTAGTAAAGTGAATGAGTAGATATAATAAATTACAATAATTTTTTTACAAAACAAAAAAGATACAAATACAAATGTTGTTTACTAATACTCTCCCTTTTAGTTGATGTAATCATTTATCTAATGCCTGAGTTTTGTTTGCAGAATACGGCATCATGGTTTAAAAATTACTAGGTACTCTCCTAAGATAGCTCGATACACAATGTTGAAACACAAAAAAGATGATCCAAATCCAGATAGGTAGGTCAAAAGCACTTTACTTTTCTTTCTACTTGGTTAAAAATTGTAGATTAGTGAAAACGTTTTAAGCTTGTTTAGTTCATAGATTTAAGTTTGTAGCCTGTAACAGCTAGTTTAGGTCTTTTTTAATCTCTAGGGAAGAATGTATACACAGGGTTAAGGGGTTAAATTATTTTTTTAACTTTTTTATTTCGCCGCTATGGGCGCTGTGAGTAATTTCAATGGATTCTCCAGGGTCACTCTCCTAGGGGTAGACCTTACTTCGGTGACCCTAGGACACGTTGCTTCCCAATAAAAGCCGCAATGTATAGTATAGTATAAAATATTTTTATTTTGATAGCTTAATTTTTAAATAAAAAGTTTCATGGAATAGCATTGTTGTTATAATAATCTCCATGGAAACGAGGATGCAAAATCAAATGATGATCATATTGTAGCTTTTAACAAAGTTGGTTAATAAAACAAAAACTAGTGTTAATATTCAAAACCCTTTCCAGTGGATATATTGGATTTTTTCTTAAATCGCAGGAATATGTTTTATTTATTAAATTTTACCAAAGATATAAAAAAATCATAAAAATATGATTAATTAAGGGCTCTAATTGAGCATTTTAAGTGATTTTTGGGAGAATATTGTGTTGTTTTTATGGGAATCATGTGGTAAATGCAGAAATCGTTCGGAATTTAAAATGCTTGATTCGACACCTTTCACTCATCAAAATATAGGTGCGGATCCAGCACAGCTCCAAGGGGGGCACTTTTCCAGACAAGAATCCCCATTGGTACCATTGGGGGTATGGGGGTCCTCCCCCAGAAAAAAATTTGAAATTTGATGTATAAAAGTAGGGTTGGAACTCATTTTTAGAAACGTTTTGAGTCTAAGGGGGCACTTTTCAACACTATTACCTTTACTTTTTCACCCAAAAATGTCAAAATATTGGAGATTTCCTAAAAGTTATCACTGAAGATCCACTGGTGTTATTAATGGGAGGTATGAGGGTCCTCCACCAGAAAAAATTTAGAAAATAGACCGGTAAAAGTAGGGTTTTACTCATTTTGACAACCTTTTTGGAATCCCAGGCGCTGTCCAGAGTGCTACCCCCTGGATCCGTGCCGGGAAGGTAGGAAATGAATTAAAAATTTTAAAGAAAAATTCTCCATCTCTACCCATGCAAGGCCGGGCATATCAGCTAGTAATAAAATATAAAGCAATATTAAAATAATCTTTTCTTAAAATATCTTAGAATTTAATAAGAAATTTAAGGAACTAAGTGAAAAATTAAAATAATTTATAACTAAGTTATTCAAGCTGCGCCTTGTGTTTGGAGGCTAGGTCTGTGAATTTCATTGTGATTTAATTTCTTTCGTCTCTTATTTACATATATCTAACCAAGTAAACCAACGATTATGAATGATAATGGATTCCAAATTAGAACAAACAGAGAATTGGAGATCCTGGTAAAAAATGAAACTATAACCCGTTTTATTAAGGGACAGAGACTGGCTTGGTTGGGTCACATTGAAAGATCGGATGACAAAAATAGAGTTAAAAGGACATTAAATTGGAAGCCAATGAGCAATAGACCTAGAGGGAGACCCAAAATGAGATGGTTGGATGATGTTCTTAAAGATCTTAGAACAATGAAAATAACCAACTGGGAAAAAAAGGCGTGTAATAGAGTTGCCTGGAATAAGGTAGTATGGCAGGCCAAGGCCCATCAAGGGCTGTAGGGCGACCAAAGAAGAAGATCTAACCAAGTTAACAGACCTTTTTTTAACTATGAAAGGCAGAAAAATTTATAATTTGAAACTTTTTTTATAAAAATTAACTCTACTCTGAAAACATCTATATTGAGTTATATTTGAAAATTTCTTAACTTTTAGAGCAGGGATATAAATTCTTGTTATTTGCCTCCAAAAATTAATTTAAAGTTTCACAAAAGTTTAACTAAGGTATTTATTTTTTATTTCAATATCTCATAAAAATATTAAGAATTATTCAGAAATGTGTTTCAAAATCTCATTTCTTTTGCCTGAAGGCAACTTAAGTTGTTTTCTTTACCTCACATGTTTCTCATTATTTCTGTTTTCAGAAAATTTTCTCTTTCTTATATTTGGTAACATTTTAATATATTACCTTTTATTGGGCACTGTGTTTGGTTTATCATTTATATCAGTTTCTTTTATAACTTTTAAGTTTTATTTAATTCCTTTCAGTTCTTAGTTTATTTTAATAATTTTTTAAACATACAATTCATGTTTTCAGATTATGCTTCAAATTTGATTTTTAGGCATTTCAAGTATTTATAGATTTATTTTTTGTTTCAGGTATAATAAACTTTATAAGGGTAAATACAGGTTCAAGAAAGATGGTCTAAGTAATCTAAAGTACACAAGAGTTGATATAGTTTTTAAAAAGCTTTACACTTGGGTTTTAGTGGATGTTGAACCAATTAAATAGTAAGTTACTCATTTATTTAATTTCAAGTATATTTTACCATTTATTTTACTGTTAGGTCTTGAAAATTTGATAAAAGTAATTACTTGCATCAAACTACCTACCGTGGGATGTTGTGAGATTTCTCTTTTCACATTCCAATTTAACCAATTTTTGGAATCAAAGATCTTTGGATCAAAAAATTTTGATCCAAACTTTAAGTCAAATCAAGTCAAACTAATTACAGAAAATATAAAAATATTACATAACATACTGTGAAACACAATTAAACATTAAAAAATGAACCAGGGTACATATACTATTTAGTCTCAAATTACATGCCACACGGAAATATTTTTTTCTTGCATTCATGTGCATTAAAGAAGCTGAATCTCTAGCTCAGGTTGGGTTGAGAAAATAAAATTACATATTTTGTGGAGGAAAATAATTACAATTAAAGCATCATTTTCTGAGCATAACTTGATTTAAATAAAATAAATTATAATTATAAATTAACTAATCAAGTTATATTTTACAAATTGTCAAATCAATTTGTTTTTTTCCTATAAGTTTTAAATGTGCTATCCAATTATACTTTAAAATGAAGTTAGAATAATGATTTTTTTTTCAGATTTGTACGATTCCATCCAAAACCGAATGCATGGGCTGAAAATCTTACTAATATTTATGGGTTTTGTAACTGCTCAACTTCACAGGTTTTGGCGATTTAAGGTTACACATTCCATTCTTCATTTTGAATTTCTGTGTGACTTTTAGAATCAAGTTCAAACAAATCCAGATTAAAATAGAATCTTTTAAATTTTTATAATCATTACTTCATATTTCCTAAATATTAAGTTATTGGTAATTATTTTAGTGTGTGTTGCATGTACTATGTAAAAATTAGATTAATCTTTTTCGTGTCTGTGTTATTTACTTATAAATGATATTTTAATCGAAATATGAATACTCCTGGTATTTTTGTTAATCTTATTGCCTTATGTATATTTTCATGATTTCTACTTATTGTTTTATACTTTTCAAAAGTTAAAGATATTTTCTAGTTTTATTAATTTTTGAGCTTTGAGTATTAGAAAATTATTAGTCTACTTAAGATTGCAATAACTAAAATATGCCTTGTGTTAGAAATCTTGCAGTGCTGTTCTCTCTCAATTATCTTGCAAAACGACCAATGTATTATTAGCATGCAGTATGAAGACGAAATCACTGATTAGAATATTTAGTATGCAAAAACTGCATTACTATGCTTGTTTTATACTGAAAACATAACTGCACACACCAAATAAACACTTGTAGAGCAACTAAAGCTACAAAAATGTTACTTAGTATTGATAGTTTTTATTTTTTCGATTGAAAAGAGGTTTGTTTATGAAGGTATTAAGATATCTACTTGTGCAAAAATGCTGGTCTCAGCATAATGAAAAAAAATCAGATTATATTAAGTAAATATATTTCATTCTGTTTCATAAAATTTTTTATTTCACTTATAACTTGGTTTTAAAAATGTTTGAGTTATTTTTTCAGTAAGAGGTCACATTCCAATTTTCATGCTGCAAGTTTTTAATTTCTTAATTTCATTTCATTATACTAATTTATTGTAGTAACTTGTGTAGTTATTTATGTGATCGATATTCATCATAGGAATTTACAAAATGTGCTTTGATAAAAAACAAATATACTCTTGTCTTTCAAAGTTAGAGATAATGAACAAATTCATGATCATGAGTTTTCAGGATAATAAAGCTCATATAATATAAAAACGAAAATGGAAAATTTCTGGGACATAAAAGTGCAAGAGCCTGTGAAGCATTCCATTCACCAATAACCTTATTTGCTTTTTACATTACAAAATCACCTTTACATGACCTACGATTATTTTCTCAAATTTTTATTTTAAACTCTGATTAATTACTAAAATTAAATAAAAAATTAGATAAAGGGAGGATTCGTTTTATATTTCAAGTTATTTGAAAATACAGTTGCACCATTATAGTGAACCATCATGGGATTTAATTGTTCACTTTAACTAGAAGAAGAAGAAGTAACTGAAATTGTGAAATTTCATGTTAAAAATAAAAGTGTCACATTAAATTAAATCAAAATTATACTCATTATAATTGTTTTTGTTCTCAAAGTTTAACTGGGTAAAAAACTCTTCACCCATTTATTTTTATCAATCCTTCATTACCTATATGAAAACCATCACTTTCTGTGTCTGTTTATATTTATTCAAGACTTAGTATTTAGGAATATATACTAAGACTTTATTTTAGTATTATTGTGTTTTTAAACTTTGACTGTTGATAAAAAGAGCATTTAAAAATTAAATCTGTGTATTTCACTAGCTTTATTGAAATAATAATCATCATTAATTTAAAAGTTATAAGGAATGAAATATTTAGGAGGTAGAACATATTTTGCACTAGTTTGATGTATACAGGGCAATTCCAATTCATTAATATGGTGCAAACGTCTAGAAAAGATTGACAGCCCAAAGACAATATGAAATCATACTGGAAAGTTGTTCCAAATGAGCTGTAGAGTTAGGAATAAGATGTCCCGGAAAAAAGGGGTTATTGTGGGCATACAGTAAGGGATTGTCATCACTTATCAAATTTCGTGATTTAACTTAATATAATCACTAAAGCAAATTATTTTTCCTTTGGTCCATCTTCATATTAAAAATTAGAATAATGCCTTGTTGTACTAAGCAGCTATGAAGTTAAGTAAAATCAGTGCTTGATTTCTAGAAATACTGGTGCAGGAATTGTAACTCTCCTTAGGGTGTGAGGGGGGTATTCCAATTTGTAAAGAGAGGCACCCGATGCAGTTCAAATGCATTCTGCCTCAAATTGAGCCCTGTGAAAATATGCTATTTTTGCCTAAATAATATTATTTTATTCTTTTTATATTTATACTAAATATTTGTAATAACTGATTGTGAGGTAATCAAGGATTTTTTTACACAATTTTTTATTGATAATCATGAAGCAATCAAAAAATGAATTTTAGTATGTTACACATATTAGATGCTTTTTATATCTTTATTACTTCCTTTAAGTATAATTTTAAAATGTTTTGTCTGTTTGTATGATATTAGTAAACATACTCTATACTACATAAATATACAAGACATACTCTAAATTTGTCATTGTTTCATTTGTAAAAAAAACTTACCAATCAAATATTTTTCTCAGCACCCATCAAGATAAAAGGTTTTTGAATGTATTTTTGGTAAGCTTACTCTTAACTACTTAACTGTTTTCCCGAGCAATGCTCCTTTTCCTTGTTGTGGGATTTCCTTGATTGTCCAAGTGCTGCTTTGACATTGCCTCTCTTTTTGTCTTTCTTTTGGCGTTCTTAATCATTTTTTGATTTTAGATTCCTAATATTAGTAAAGATGTCTAGTTGTCAAGAAGAGGTTGACACTTTTATCTCTAAAATTTTTTTCCTGAGTGGTCATGCAAAGCTTAATAAACCAAACTTATAAAGCAAGTTTTCCTTTTTTTATCCATGATTAAAAAGGATTATTCGCATTATCTAGTTCCCTCTTTTTTGTTTAATCATTAGTCTGAACATGAAAGTTTGGAAATATATGCATTTTTTTACTTAACATGTCAAAATAATGAAGCAGTTAAGTAGTTATACTTGTAGTATAATTTGCATTTTAGCTCTGACCAGATAAGTTTGTTATATTTCATGCTTTCCCTCTTTTTTAAGTTAAAGGTAGGGTATTTTATATGTTGTGTTTGTGTAGTGAGTGGTTTTTGTGTGCATTTTGGTCTTAGAGATGAATTTTGACAAATAATACCAAATAAAACAAGTTATTTGTGCTAATTAAGGACTAATAATTTTTGGGATGCTAGTCAAATTTTTTAATTTTGATTTTTTCCTGTTTTCTGAATTGACATGTTGCTCCTTTGTAGTTATTTTTTTGAATGATTGAATTCTTGCTGTAGCCCTTCCTTATAATTGTTGAAGTTTGGAGTGAAAAGTATCTTGTTAAGTTATTGAATTGGTTGATAGTGTCTGTAAATGCTGGTGCTACTGTTTTGTCTAGTTTGAAAGAATGTGTTAAGTAAATGGAATTTGGTGAGTTATTATGTCCATCAGTATTGTTGAGTTTGGTTGAACTTTTTCTTTACTTACAGATTTGCTTAAAAAAGGATTTGTTTGAAAATTGCTTGACTTTGATTTGTGTATTTTTCATACTGAATAAAAGCTATTTTCATACATATTATGTTTTAAAACAATCAGGTATTTTTAAATTTTGCACAAATCTGTTCTTAAACTGATTTTAATACCCTTATTTAACAACTATTATTTGTCAATTGAACTCACTCAATAGAGGGTATTAATTTCAGAAAAGTTTATTAAAACATATTTTATTATTTCATTCACAAAAATATCTCATTAACAGTACTTAAAATTATTTTGACAAACAAGTATTCAAGTACTTAGTCATTCAGTGATTTATTATGTTTAATATTTGTTTATGTAAACTTCCATGCCCAGCTTGTTAGCCTATATTTCTGCAAATAATATTAGTTTTGGTTACATTTTGTAGCTTTCAAAGTTGAATATTAATTATTAGTTTATGTATACCTGAAAGTTTTTGATGGCTTGTTTTCTCACATCTCAATGTACCAATTTTTTTATCCTATTTATGATGCTTTGAATGCATGTTTTTTCTCTGCAAATTCAAGAGTATTAATATACGAGGGTTGTTTTTTAATTAACTTCCGTTTTTCTCCTGAAAAAAAAGTAGTAGGAATTTCGAAACAATTTTGGTGCTGGTAGTTAGATACGTCCTTCAGGTTCAATTTGCCACCTTACTGAATAAAATCGGACATTTCTTCTATTTTTTATCGATTTTACAAGCGCGCTCCTCGAACTATTTTCCCGCCAACTCATAGAGAATTCGGCATTTTTTTCTTCCTTCGCTCCGTCCGCGAGCAGGCATTAACATTAAACAATGGGTGGGCAGGTGATCGAGGACGGAGTGAAGGGCGAAAAAAAAGCCGAATTCTCTATGGGTTGGCGGGAAAATAGTTCGAGGAGCGCGCTTGTAAAATCGATAAAAAATAGAAGAAATGTCCGATTTTATTCAGTAAGGTGGCAAATTGAACCTGAAGGATGTATCTAACTACCAGCACCAAAATTGTTTCGAAATTCCTACTACTTTTTTTTCAGGAGAAAAACGGAAGTTAATTAAAAAACAACCCTCGTATATTAATTTAATGTGTTTTTACTTAGTGGCATTATTCAGGTGTAACTGCAATTTGTTTTAGATCAGCTTTTAGAAATGTATGATAGTTACGTGATGTTAACGTTTATGAGTAGTTAACATGTTTGGTCTTTATTTTTATGTTATGAAAGTCGGTGTAGTAAAAAGTTTTGGCATGCTTACTCTTCAACTATTTATTGTTTACATTATTTTTTGTTTAAATTTTTAGAATAATTATTTGCACCTTTTAAATCTGAAACATTGTCGATGAGCTGTTTTTTTAATATCTTGAAAAGAATTAGTGAAAATTATTTAAGTGCCCTTGTTTACACTATGTATTTTTCCATCACAACATGCAAATGGTTTAAGGTGCACATTATTTTGTTTTCTTGTTACAGCAATTTGCAAGAATGTTTATTACATTGTCTCTGATTTGTGATATGACCGCTAAGTGAAATACATTTCTTAAAAGATGTTAAATGAAAGTATATCCTTGATGCTGGATCCTGGAGTAAAATTTTTTATATAACTTATTACCAAATATACCAGTGTCTTAAGATTAATATTTTTTTTAAATAAGATCACAATTACTATTGTCTTTCATTCCAAAGCATAATTAAAAGGAGTGATTTAATAGTACCAAGAAATGGGGCAATTTTACACCTTTTTTCTAATTTTCAGATATTTCTGTGTTTGTTATGTGATAGAAAAATTAAAAAAAAAATGTGTTACTTTCATTATTAACTCAAGTGCTGCACAATTTTATATTAATATTTTTTAAGTATACAACATTTTTACTTTTGTTTTCCTTCAAAAGTTTGAGAAAAAAATCCTCAATATGCTAACTATCAACAAACAGGTTCACATAACTGCATTTTGAAACTGCAAGCTTAGTAAAACTGCTTGAAATAAAATCAGTGAAGCTTCTACGAGAGGGAGAGTACATATAAATGCCGGTGTATAAATGTAACATTCTTGATTTTGGTGTACAGGTATGTGGCATTTTGTCTTAGGAAGATGATATCTCAATGTGTACTCTAGCGATTGTTGCAGGGGCGCTGACTTCGGAAAAATATTGGGGGGGCCCAGGGCCGTAGCTTGGGGGTGTACCTTGAAACTCTTTTGACCAAAAAGGCAACCCAACATCCCTTCTGATTTTTTTATCGGCTACGTCTCTGGGAGAGAAGCTAATAAACTACCCCAATTATAAAAAATCGAAATAGAAAACTTAAAAAAATTGGTCCATCATTACTAATTTGGGACTGTCACTAAACCGTCGCTGAACTTGCATGGCACATGTAACATTTTGTAAAAAAATTTATATTTTTAAAACCCTAATTATTTACTTAAAGAAATTTCGCTCTCCTTAAATCCCATTCTTAAATTTATATTAGATAATTATTTTTTAGTTTTAAATTTCTGAAAATAGATAGTTTTACACTTTTTTCACACACAAGTAAAAACCTCACAAAAAAGTTTCAAACCTTTTTCACACTGTTAATTTTTATAATTGTTGCATAAATATGGAACCTAAAAATATACATACTTTGCAATTTTGACTCTGGAGACGTTTTTTTAACGCCAATACATAGACAAGGGCATACTTTAGATCCCCCAATTTTTTTCTCAATTTAAACATAAATTTATATCTACCAGTTATTTAATTAGTTTTCTTCTTATATGCAACTTAGTTATTCTATCTATGTAAAAAGTGCACAGAATTCTCCTGCAATCGTCAAGATTACGCGTTTACAGTCCATATCCTGGTCATTTTGTCTGTAGTATAAACCAAAATAAAATCATTTGTTTAAACGGAATCGCTTTCGAAGTAACATTTTCTTTTACCAAACACATTTAAAACACCCTAAAGATAAATAGTTCACCCAAAACTATAAAGAAATTCGTTTCTATGAATCAATCGTATGAATGCTTGTCTAAAGTAGTATTTTGACTGAATTATTAGATAAATTCATTTTTTCACAAAAAAAGTAAGAACAGATGAGCAAAATTAATTTGCTTCTTTGCTCAAACAGGAAATAATAAATCTTTCAATGAAAATAATAAAAAAAGGCGTGGGAAATATCCAAATTTTAGGGAGTGGATTTGTTTGAATTTCTATGAATAAAATGGAGATATTGATAATATAATTTGATTTGTTATGAATGGAAGCGGAAATTTTCTATGCCCAAATTAAAGACATAAAGAATAGAAAAATGCCAAATATTTTTGAAACTTTAAAATTATTGGGGGGGGGGCAGTCCCTCTTCCTAAAATATTGGGGGGGCTCGGGCCCCCCCAAACCCTATGAAGTCGGCGCCTATGGATTGTTGACTGTGTCAGGCTATCCCTCAAAAAGAATTTAAGTATGCTTTATTACAAAATGCTGGCATTCACCATTAATTTCAAGGTGAATGTGGATTCAGAATTGGAATGCAGTTTATTAATTTGAACCTTTGTTTGTAGGTGGGTTGGTAGCACTATGAATTGTATATAAAATGAATTGGATGTTTGCAATTGTAGAATTTATTTGCTTAATACATTTTCTAAACACATTAGGTTCTGTGTTATTTTAAACTGTATTAAGTATTTAGGGCTGGATTCAATGCGTTCCAATCTTCATTGTCAGGAGACACATCTTAAAATGATTGGTTCAAAGGGAAAATTTGGTGCTTGGCATAAGAAAACGCTGTAATTAATGGATGGAATCGGTTGAATCCTCTCCTTACTA
Organism: Tetragnatha versicolor; assembly: GCA_024610705.1. Taxonomy (NCBI): domain Eukaryota; kingdom Metazoa; phylum Arthropoda; class Arachnida; order Araneae; family Tetragnathidae; genus Tetragnatha; species Tetragnatha versicolor. The sequence continues at coordinate 32,106,994 of JANDEH010000010.1, forward strand.
TGAACACTGCTCACTTCATCTTTCCCCCAAGTTATTCAAAGAAAATTATTGTACATAATTACCTCACGCTTTACTGTTAAAATTCAGTGGTCCAGTTTAATTCATTTGATTTTAAGTGTTTAAAATTCTTCTATCGATAATTATTCAAATAATGATTTAATTTTTATATATCAATTGCATTTGTCTGATTTGAGGGAAGATGTTTTCTGTTATAAATCTGAAGTTCAAATCAAAAAGATTTTTTTTATATTGTTAATTAATAACCATTTATTTTGACTTCCTACCTAAGATGATGAATTTATGCTTTTTGAAATGCCTAGGTGACAGATCATCGGTGATTTTTGATGATCCATAAATACTATAACTTTGTAACAGTTGCCAAATTAAATCAATATTTTTGATACACATATCACTCATGGCAGCTGTCACTAGATAATTGTATTCGGGACAATGTCTCAGTATTAATTTTGTGAATTACCTGGATTAGTTTTTTACAGTATAGTTTATATGTTGGAGTTGTGTTTATGTTAATTAAAGTTGTTCTTCCAAATAAAGATATTTGCCTATATTATAATGTAAACTGGATTATTACTGTTGGTGTTGGACATACATAAAAGGGTGTGTTTTGTGAGTGGCTACTCAATTTGGAAGTTAAGAGTTAATATTAAATTATAAAGGGGTTTTTTTATAATAAATTATAAAGGGATTTTTATAGCAGATATTTATATGTCAATCCATTGATCCTGTGGGCACCTGTAGACTGAAGCCATGAAACACTACCAACCTGTCACAAATTCTCTTGCACAATTCTTTGATACAGTGTAGCCACATTCATTCATATACCCTTTTTTAGGTTAATAGCAAATATCCTTTCCCAAACTAAATCAGAAGGATTATGGTTCAAACAATTTAAACCTTCAATTTATTGCTTAAAATTTAGTGGTACTCATAAATTTTCTCTACTACTAAAGCACTTGTTTAAATTAGTTTATATTACAAATAACATATAAAGCCGGTTTCGCTTGATGTGATCATATTTGGTAGAAATTAGCCTTAAAAAACAATATCCGATCCGATTGATATACCAATCAAGTGGCAAACAATGTAATTTGATTGTTTAAATAATTACATGCAAGTTTAGTTAAAATTTAATACTTTATTATACTTATTTTGAAACTTTAATTTTTTAGGATAACTATAACTATATATAACTACTTATCGTCGGCTTATGAGAGAAAGGCACTAGGGCCTTTTTCTTTGCTACCTAAACAGCAGTCAAAAAAGTTAAATGAGCTTTTCCCCACTCTTACGGCCGTATTCACCGGTAACTTGACTGGCACTAAAACTTCTGATTGGCGTTAAAGAACGAAAACTAGTTTTCCGCCAATTAAGAAGTTTAATTTCTTGTTATTAACCAGTCAAGTAAGCAGCAAATAAGGCCGTTATTCGCAAAATCTCTCTGACTGCTGGTAAACCCCTGCTCAGCACCGAATAATCATAACCAACTCTACAAGATTTCACCAAATTTGGCGACACTGGATCAATTTCTTTTGCGAGATGCTATTTAACAAACTGTCGTTGGCATCATTCCACATCTCTCAAAAGATTCACCACCCAGTGTCTTTCTCTGGCAAGCCGACGATATAACATTTGTAAATTAACTCGTATTTGTACCGTGAAATCCTCTCTGAGGATGATTTGTCTCGATATTTTCCCGCAAGACTTCGTTCACAAAATCTTCAAAGCGGTATAGTTCAATAAATGTGTCGGCGTTTTGCATCACCCCCCGCCTCAAAACATGAAGTGCGTTTCGCATTTCATCATTTGTTGGGGGAAGAATTTCCAACTGATCCTCAGGACTTGAGGTTGCATCATCCATTTGGTCATCAGAAACATCTTCTGCTCCAGGACAATACACCTTACGAATGTCCAACTCTGTGAGATCTGCCGCCACTTGAATTCCGTAATCTATCGACATCCAGGCTTCGTAGTCCTCTAGGCTGAGATCTGTAGGCTGCTCATCTATCCCCACACACACGCCATAGTCGCCTTGCGAATCGTTTATGAAAAACCCTCCTCGTGAAAAGCCCTGCCTGATGATGTCACCTGTCACTTTGCCCCACGCCTTGTTGAGGAGATGCAGTGCTTCGAGAAGAGTGAATTTTTCTGCCGGGTTTGCGACGCGTATGTCTGCTGCCGAATCCAACTGCTCCAAAATTCTCGCACGCATTTCATTGCGGTAATGAACTTTGCAGGCGTGAACAATGCCTTGGTCAAGTGGTTGGATCAGAGACATATTATCGGCAGGCAGATACACAAGGTTGATATGCTGTAACACCACGTTTACTGTATGGGCAGTGCAGCTGTCAATCAAGAGCAGGACGTTTTTCGTCAGCGCATTGTCCCATTTCAGTAGCCATTCATTGAATATGGTGGCTGTCATCCAAGCAGATTTGTTTGAGAAATAGTCCACTGGCAGTTCCTTAACATTCTTGAAGCATCGTGGGTTTTTGTTTTTGCCCACAACTAAGAGCCTCTTCTTTTCACCTATCATGTTCACGCAACATAATACGGTTATGTGCTCCTTTAAAATCTGCTGTTCTGTAGAATCGTCTGACTGGAATAGATGTGTATGCTCAGGCATAGCCCGAAAGTAAAGACCAGTTTCATTGGCATTGTATACGTTTTCAGGGGCGTAATCATTGCAAAGTTTCGGCCACTCCTCTGTAATCCAGGGGTCTGGGACCCGTCCATCAGCGTCTTCCGTCTCTTCGTATACACGATCATAGACAATGTTCTCTCGTTTTTTCCATCGTTGAAACCACCCAGAAGTAGCGACAAAGTCTTCCTTGCCCATCTGAGAAGCTAACTCTTGGGCTTTGTGCTGCAAAAGTGGCCCATCAACAGAAACACCTAGTTTCCGAACGTGAGTAAACCAAACTTTCAAAGCCTTTTCAACATTGGCGGCTTTGCCTTGACGGTTCCGCTTTATGCCCAGGAATTCGCTTTCTCTCGACTTTCGGACAAGATCCTCGCGATTTTTTAAAATTTTACACAAAAGGGGCTGTGAAATGCCCAGTTGAGCTGCCGCATTTCTTTGGCTCATTTTCGGTAATTTATCGAAGCGTTCCAAAATGTCCATTCTTTCCTTCAAACTCAAATCCTTTCTCTTTCGCTCCATGTTGTTTCCTTAAGAACACCACAACTCACGGTAAAGCCGGCTAACTAACTCACCAACTAATGATGACATCAATACCAAAATCTAATCTAGCAGTCATACGCGCGATTATTTAAGCGAGCACCCAGTCTCTCAGATCCAATGACAAGGCTGCAATTCAAAACAAGCACCGCGCTGCAGCTGCGACTGCGCAGATCTAGGTTCCCCTCACCTACCCTCACCCTCCTCTTTCTATGCTGAGAATCACATGAACCGGATAGCGCAGCTGTTTTTCAGAACGCAGACAATTGTTTGACCTTCGGAACTGAGAGAAGGCGCTTTTATGTTGGAGATAGGGAAAAATTTTGATAACATTAAACGATGTGTGATAACAGAAATCGATAAGTTTGCGTAAAGTATGAGCAATCGGGGAAACTGTCGGTTTTGATAACATTATCAGATCGATAACATTAACCGTGATTACATAAAGCGGAATCGATTGCCTGAAGATTAAACCTCGTAAAATAATTTTACCGACGTAACGTAAGGGCGAAAAAGTGCAAATTTCAATCGAAAATAGTGAATAGTACACCGCGAATATCTAACATAACATTATTACCTTTTTGTGCTCCTGATATAATATTGCTCACATTTTTAAATTAAAGCTTGAAAATACTAAATCTTTAAAATTTTTTAATTAATATTTTTTTTACATTTTTAAACATTAATTTTCACTGTAAATTCAGATTTTTTAAGAGTACAGAGCATCAATTTATTTTTAAAACATTTGTCGTCGATTTTTCCCCGTTTTCGAACTTATAAACATTAATTTCTGTTAGTTAAAAGCACAAATGTGGGAAAAACTGAAAACCTTAACCAAAAAAAACTTAATGATAATAGGTGAAATAAATATCAACGGGGTAAATCTTATCCACTAAATAGGTATACTAAATTAAAATTATATTATTTTGCGTAAATTATGGGACATATAAGAATTTAAAAAGGCTTTGACAAAATTGATTGAAACAAAGAGTAAAAATTCACTTTAACGATTGTCAATGAAGTATGTTATCTATTTGGATAAAATTGATATTTAATATTGTTTTAGCTTAATTTACAGTCCATATGTGCAAATAAAAGAAAGATTTAATTAAATTTTAAATAAAATGAAATTTAGCCTTTAACCCTTTTAAGACTACACTATAAACTGGAATCGAACGATTTTGATGGCATTTATTACAAAAAACCAATTCCAAAAACTAGAAATTCAGTTATTGCTTAACTCGCATCGTAGTTCCTCAGTCAATAAGGGATAAGTCAATTTAATAATCGATGTTCAATGCAGTCAACTAAAAATAAACCTAAAAATTAAATTATATTTTCGCTTCGTTTACAGCGAAAATGTAAAACATAAATAGACTAAGGCGGCATAATATGAGAGAAATTACAGTCGAGTCCGCTTAATGTGATCGCAATTGTCCGAGACTAATCTGATAACATTATCCGATCGATAACAATAAGCGATCTTGTATAAAAAACAGCAAACAGTGTAACTAGATTGTTTGCTTTAAAATCAAAATAATGTAATCGTAATAAATGTATTCAAAACTCTATTTTTACACTAGGTAAAATTTTAAGTGGAAAATATAAGAGTAGTTCAATTAATAAAATTAAAATAATCGCTTACTTTGTATTTTTATAGAAAAAGTCTCTTTTTTCCACACCATTATAGCCTTCCACTCCAATAAACCACTTATTTATTACATAATCTAAATTTCAGTAAACAAGGGAAAATCAAAATATCTTATTAGAAACATCTGCAAAGCGTGGATCTTGGTGTTTCCGCAATCCCCAATTACAAGTGTGGATTCCATAGAGTTAGTACAAATATAGAGACAGCTTGCTCTTCTCCGTAAAGCAACCCTGCATGTCGAAAACTGTCGGACCTGTTTGCGGGGCAGAAAGAAATTTTTAACATGGGAAGTCCCATAGGCGGGTGGATTTTGGGGCATAAAAACTGCTCTTCCTCACAGAAAAATCAGGAGAAAATGATACCGACAATTTTCCATTAGAGAAAAACCAATGACGAATCGTTTAGCGAAGAAAAAATTACTCTATCTGAATTAGTTTTTTATCTGTGATTTTTTTAAATTCCGCGGATTCGGAAAAACAATTTTAAACTGTATTTTTATAATGTTTCTGGGGGAATTTCTTTAATAAAAGCTTCACATTACATAATATGAACCCTCCTGATTCGATACGAGTCATTTCCAATTAGTTTTAAGAATATTTAAGGGAGAAAATTGCTGATTTTGTGGCCGAGGTAGAAACTGGAAGTTGGCAAAGCTTGGCGGTTTGAGCTTGGCGCGCGTTTTTGCCGTAGTTTCTTTCGGTGGTCATTCGAAATAACTTACTGATTTGATTTTGATTTATTAAGGCCATGATTATCTGAAATACTTCTGCATCTCGACGCATAAATGTTAAATTAGCTTTAATTTTGTTAAATTTTTATTTAAGTTTTTAATTCTTACCACTGATCTTCTTTTAATACTTTATTTTTATTTTTTGATAGGAGGAAACTTACAGTAAAGTAATCTGTGTTAATCTTTTCTTTCCAAGTAACAAGCGATATTTTTAAAAATTTATGGCCACTATCGAATTATCTTTTTCAACTTACTACATTGTTAAACTAAATAAGAAAAAATATATAGAGAGGAATTAAGAGTAGAAATTTTGCTTCCAGTGTTCGTTTAATTTAAAACAGTCGTATTAATGAAATATTATCTTACCTAAAATAATTCACGACACAGAATATTCCTTGAACTTATATCTATGGATTTTTCCGCCAATCTAAGGCACAAAGAATCTAGGGCAACGGTAATTCTCTCCTAACACCAGGTGATGGTTTGTGACATTCGACCACAGGACCACATCATCTGGCTTTAACTTTGTGAACTATGAGCTTTTTATGTTTAAAGTTATCACACTTTTCTCTCTTATTCCTGGAAAGAAGTGTTGAAGCGAATCTGATAGCTTAGAAATTAACTTAGTTTACCTATTATATTTTAATAAAAACTTATTTTTGTCTTATTATATTTTGATTTAATTAACAAATTTAAGTACAAAAATAATTTGATTGGCAATTAACTGAAAAATACCCTATATTGTTTTAGTAGTTCATTTGGTATAATATTTAATAAATAATATTTTGTAAAATGCTTAACTGATTCCTTAACTTTTCACTTAATAAAAGAATTTTTTTGCAAGTTATAAATAATAGTTTAAATTTTTAATTTTCTATTAAATAATGTTTAAAAATTTTCCTTAAGTGTTTATCAAGATAACAAAAAGTTAAAGTGTAAAAATTGAAGTATGAAATATAAACATGACATGAAGTTAAACATAAGGAATGCATGCATTTAATATTAGTTGTTTTTCTTCTGAATAATAATTTTATAGCGATACCTTTAAGGGAATCTTATAGTGATATAAGTAAAAGGGGATTTTTAAATGGTATTTTAATTTAATGGTATGGACAGTTTAAACAAAATATAGTATAAAATACCTGTTTTTCGTGTAGGGGAAATATATTTCCTAAAGAAGAAAATTACAGAAAAAAGATGGGAGATACGAGTAGCAAGAGAAGCATTGTTTTGGTGGAAGCATCGACTAAAAATGAGATTTAGAACATTCATATTTTATTATTAAAGCTGCAAAATTTTTAAAACTTTCCTTCAAAAATAAAAAGAACATTAGATAGGGCCCACAGGTTGGAGACAACTGAGATAAAGTGATCGAAAAAAGCAATCACACGAAAAACCGTAAACGCCAAAAGAGGGATTTAGAGGCCAAATTGGCAAAGCAAAAAAAACCGATTTTGCAGGGCAGCGAAACGAAAACCCGACACGCTTAGAACAATGGAGCAGATGTTCCAAGCTGTCTCTATATTTGTACTAACTCTATGGTGGATTCGGACTCCCCCCCTCTATAACCGTTTTCTTTCCAATATAATATGGGGAATGTTTTATTTTACTTACTCACACTGAGTTTCAGAAAAAAGAAGCGCCAGATGTTCTCATGGAGCACATGTTTACTTGTAAAAATTGACCTTCAAAATGAAACTCGAACTCAAAAGCGGTCGTTTTAAAGGGGATATGGACACATTTTGATAATATTAAGCGGAGTGATAATTCATAGTTGATCACATTAAACGATGTATTTTACATTAAATTAAATAGGAATGATCGGGACCTGTCGATTTCGATAACATTATCCGATTGATAACATTAACCGTGATCACATTAAGCGGATTCGACTGTAATTGAAAATATAAGACTTTAATTCTGTCCCTAAAGTTACATCTAAACAATATCGAGTCGACCGATATGGGTTTTTAAACAAACATTTTGAATTTGCTGACCACTGTTTATGAGTGGTTTGTATATTTTTTTTATGAAAAGGGGTGTAAACTCCACTAACTGAAGTAGAAAAAATAAGAACTAAAAGATAATTTTATCCGCAAGTATTTAATAAGTAAGTGTAATTCTTAATTAATTTCCCATTTTAATTACCAAATCCTTAAAAAGTTATTGTTAGTTATGAAAATAGGCTTGAACACTGTTTATTACAGAAATCAGTCAAGTACAAAAACTTCAATATTTTTTTGCAAAAGAAGAAAAGTATTTTTTGTACTTAAATATCCAAATAAGGTAAACTTTAGGAAAGAAATATTACTTAACGCTACTAGAAAAATGCAGTGAGTTGCTAAACAGTTTTTCTCAAAACAAGAATTTTGTCGTTTAATAAGTTTATAAAAACGATTCAACTGTATATTCAGCATTTCCTTTGAATAAAAAATTTATTCCCTACTTTGGGAGAATAATTAATTTAAAAGTGCACGGTCGTGCACTTATGGTGCACTTATGCATGGTATTATTGTTCGGTTATAGAAATTTATTTTCAATCAATCAACTAAACAAAATGTTGCACACTGAAAACTTTCAAAATTGGCCACTAAGTAGAAAAAGAAGTAGTAATATGCAGATGATTTATATGAAAATCTCCTTCTCCGTCGACTATCAAAATTGAACTTGAAAATATTGGTACGACATTATTATGTTTATCATAGTTGACTTAAATTTTTTTCAAAACTGTAAAAGAAATCTCAACTTATGAACTAATAAATTTATTTTAAAATCAAATTTATATTGATTTCAGCACATTAAGAAATGTTAAAATTTTCAATTGGTCATTAATTTAATTTCTTTCTTTTTAGGGGCCTTAGGGGTAAATCTGCTTCAACGCTCTTTATTGCATTTATTTATTTATTTTTACCAGATTTATTTTTTATTTTATTTCTTTCTTCCATTTTTCATACAAGTCACGTTTAGTTCATATTTATTGTAAAGACGACGCATGTTTCTTAACTTTATAATAAAATAAATTATATTTCTAAAATCAAAATATGACTAATATGAAAAAATTATAATTAATGATGTTACAACTTCTTACTTTTAGCATATAAAAATTTTAAAAACTGTATTTTTTCAAAATTGATTATTTTAAAATATGTTAAAATAATTTTAAATTTAATAGGGTGGTAACTCCTAAGTATGTAAAATGAGTAATAAATTATAATTTTGATAATTGAGAAAAATAAGAAGGGAATAGTGTTAAATTTTGATAGTATAATAGTTTTAAAAATTTTAAATTGGGAATTACTTTTTTACCCTAATTTGTTGTCATAGGTTCAAATGATAAAAACAGTGCCTGGAGTGTGGTCTGTGTGGTAGGGATACCAAAAGAGCGACGAGGCCTCGTAACCCTTTAAAATAAACAAATAAAAAATAATGACATTTCTTCTGAACGTGTATCAATTGAATCGTCAGTTTGAAGAAGGGAATAAGTCCAAAAAATGACAAATTGACTTTTTGTGCTCAAAACAATCTCTAAGCTTTGTTCTACACATGGGTGAAAAGAGGGGAACAATAACTAACCCCTATAGGGAGATATCGCCCCTTGAAGTTGTGAAATCGACGTCCATTCATTGTATTTTTAAGCTAATTTGGAATTAAAGTTAATTTTTCTTTCTCTTCATATTCTTTGTGCTGTAAACTAAGTTAAAATAAAATTTTCTCTTAATTTCAATGTTTTTCAAACTTTTTTTTATGTAGGGAATGTTTGACTCCATTCATATTCACTCGCTCCATTGATACTGCTTTAATAACCCAGTTTCACTATAATTTTGAATTTCATTTGTCTTATTCTTTTTATTTCACCCTTTTGTGGTGTAAACTAAGGATAAATATAATTTAAATGTGATTTTAAGGGTTTTTAAAGATTTTTTCATCAGAAAAATTTCATAAGGTGGAAGAAGGGAATAAGTCCATGAACTTTTTTTGGCTGTAAAATATTTTTGAATACACTTATATGTATTTGTTTTGATGATTGCTCTGTTTTCTAAATAGGGTTCTGAACTTCCTGTAAAAATTTGGCGGTTATACAATGAAAATTCCATTACTTATACAGTTTTTTTCGATTTTCTCAAAACTTGATTTTTGGACTTATTCCCTTCTTCAAACTGACGATTCAATTGTGTTACTTCTTTATTTAGAGAAGATGGTTTTGCTATACAACCGTACAGATATCGGGACCCAAACTTTATTTATTTGAATATTCACTTAATGTGTGATTGAAACAGTCAAAATTGGTGCTAAAACGATAAACGGGTTCCTTATGAAGGAAAAAAGTAAAAAAACTAATCATAAATAATAATAGTAATGTAGGTCATAAAAGCACATTTTTAAAATGAGTAAAAAATCCCGGTTTTATCCAACCGGTTTGGACAAAACCGGGAACTGGATAAAATAATCAAAATAACATAGTAACTTAAAAAACATTGTTTATTATAAGAAAACTTGCATAGTATGAAAATAAACTTCTTGAATTTCAATTTATATGAAATTTTCATCGAATAACAATTTAATTTACGATTTAAGGGTTAAACGTTTTAAGAACAAGTTAATTTCAAGTTTGATCTTGTTCCTCATTTCATGTGCCCACCCTTTTCTGTGAAAGTACTGTATCCATATCTCCTTAGATTTAAAATGTTCATTTGAGCAAAAGATGCAAGCTTCATCCTTCATTTACATCCCGGTTTTATCTGATCGTGCCTTTTTCAAGAAATTTAATCTAGTGTTAATAAAACAACTCTTAGGCATCAATATACAGGGTGGGCCAAAAGTCAGTACACTTTTGAAAATTCCATAAAAACCGGAAAAAAATCGGAAAATTAAACGGTCTTCACTCTCAGCATCCTGAGGTCATGGGATTTTTTAAGTAAATAAAAAAATTAGTTCAAAAAAATGCTTACAGATGTCACCACTAGAAGCGATTTGGTATTTAGAACCTTCCGGATTCAAACATTTAACTACTAGCAAGAAAGACATGATGGCCAAGTTAATGAATTGAAGTGTAAAACTTTAAGGAATCTAATTTTAACGATTTACAACAATGATTTCACTGTGGATTAGGATTACCTGTTCTTTTAACCCTCCCATTTGCTTATTTCCACTAATGTCGCTTATATGCGCATGATCTTGGTTGTACATTTTCTCAAAAGTTTTATACTTTACTACCTTAACTTGACTATCATGTCTTTCTTGCTAGTAGTTAAGTGTTCGAATCCCTTGGAGGATTCGGACACTTAACTACCAAATCTCTTCTAGTGGGGACATCTATTAGCATTTTTTCGAACTAGTATTTTTTTATTGGCTTAAAAAAACCCGTGACCTCAGGATGCTGAGAGTGAAGATGAAGACCGTTTATTTTTCCGATTTTTTCCCCAGTTTTTATGGAATTTTAAAAAGTGTACTGACTTTTGGCCCACCCTGTAAACTTTTAAAATATTAACCAACAAATAATCAGGTATCATACGCTGTACTTACCGAGAGTTAATCCTTAGGCATTTAAGATTGGTGGCGTTATATTGCAGACGCTAAAAAGGTGAGATTTTCTCATGAAACTTAAAAATGATTCCCTCTGCAAAATGGGTTGGTTTATTTAACTTCTGTTTACTGGAAGTTATCAGGGTTCATGCCTGGAAATGGTTCTGGCATGATTCGCTAGATATCACTCCAAATCAATGAATAAAGTCCAAATCCCTGTTTAGTCCACCTACCCGGTTTTGTCCGACTCTCCCCTACATGTAAAAATATTTTTACAGAAAACTAAAGCTTCCGTGATCAGTATTAATATTATTGTAAAATTTGTTTTGCACAAAACTCTGTAAGCTTCCGTTATTTATATTTTTTATTAGTTTTTATGCGCAAGTTGATTTTGCTGCATTTTGACTGTCATAAAGAACTCGTTTTAAAGAAATACGCTGTTTACGAATATCACGCCAACCTTTCAATAAAATTTAAATTAACTGTGGAAAAATTGAAGCATTTTTCTCAATAATTTTGTTTTTTATGCTTCAATTTTTCCACAGTTAATTTAAATTTTATTGAAAAGTTGGCGTGATATTCGTAAACAGCACTAAAATATAGCCTAGAGACATGTATCACATGCATATACTACAAAATTTTTAAATTTTAAAAAATTTAAATTTTTTAAATTAATTTAAAATTTTAATTTTTTGAAAGATATTTTGTCCTTTTTCAATTTAATTATTTTTAAAATGATTTATTACCAAATATTGTCTAAATATTTTCCTTATTACTTGATTGAAAGATTTTACCTGTATTTTCAACGTTAATTTTTATAAATTAATTAATTAACTAATGATTTAATCACCAATTGTGATTTTTTTATGTTATAGAGGTATATACCTACAACATCCATGGAAAAATGACCTTGGTAAATGCCTCAAACGTTTTTAACAAGAGTTTTTAAAAAGGTCGATTTTTGAGGCCAAAAAAATTGAAAATTTGAAAAAAATTAAACTTTTTATTGTCCGATTTTCTTCCATTTTTAGTATGTTATTATTTAAGTCATTTCTAATTGAAAACCGTTTAAATTATTTCTTTTGCAATTATTTTGTGGTTTTGAGCGATGTTTTAATTTTTTCGACTTTCCAAATTTTGAATTAATTTTTAAAAATTGAAATTTTAAATTTTTTAAAATTTAAATGGTATATTCGTATTCAGCACTGAAAAATAGCCTATAAACATGTATCATAAGTCTCTATTTTTATAATTTGATTTTTTGAAATATTTTTTCGGCCATTTTTTAAAAATTTAAAAAAAATTAAACTTCCCCCCAGCCGATTTTGGCCGATTTTAGTATGTTATTATTGAGGTCATTCCTAAGTGAAAACCGTTGAGAAACCTTTTACTGCAATTTGTCCGAGGTTCGGCCCTTTTTTTCGCTATTTTCAGTGGACTATAAATTATTTATTTTTTGTTAAGTTGGTTTTACTGCATTCTATGTAAGATGAAGGTAAAACTGGTTTTGAAAAGTTGGTTTTGCTGCATAGTGACAATCATAAAGGTAAAACTCGTTTTACAGGAAACTAAACGTTGGCTTTGTGTGTGTTTCCTATTCACGGTAAAGTTTGTTTTGCTGCATACTGACTGTCATAAAGGTAAAATTTGTTTTACAGGAAACTAGTCAGCGTTATTTGTTTCCTATTCAGGGTAAAATTGGTTTTGCTGCATGCTGGACCAGAGGAACCAGTAAACCTTCAGTGAAAATGAAATAAGTCAATCAAATTAAAAGAAAAAATATAACAAATATTTCAACGTATTTCAAATATTCAACCGTATTTAGGATGAGATTCCAGCGTACCATCTATTCTAAACTTTAAAAAAAATATTGCAAACAATTTGACAGCTTTCAGTGCTTTACGGATTTTTCACCTTCAACGACACGCGCAACCAAAAAATAGGGAGGCAGGGAAGCCTCTGCCGAGCTGGGGTCGTTTTCAATACTATTAGCTATTTTTTTCTTAAAATGTTTAGTTAGTGTGTTTTTAAGTGGTTTTAAGTGTAAATTATTTTAAAGAATTTCATTGCTTTTTTACCGTTGGAAAAATATTTTGGGTCGAAATACAGTTCAAGTGACAAACCAGAGATTTCAAAAGCATATTTGAACCAAATTTTCATTGCTAATCGGCATACTTGTGTATCCGAATAAACTAAGAAGTAGAGGAGAGGAGGGTATTATGGAACACCCTTTATATATTTAAGAATAACTCTATTGGTTTTTAATAAAAATCCGCCGAATCATTTTAAATACATACTATAACTAATGAAAATGAAGGGCCAGTGGTCAAATAAATCAGCAATTATTTTTTTTAATCAAAAAATGTACTTTAAGAAAAAGTTACAAATGGAGGGTAATATGGAACAGTCGGGTAATATGGAACAGTCGGGTAATATGGAACAGTTGGATTTACAGCTATTGAAAACTAATTAAACCTTAGAGAACATAGTTAATCTTAACTATAAAAAGATATTTAACAATTTACGTTCAAAAAGTTTTGTTCATGAGTCTATTTGCAATAGTCACAAACATAATCGTCTTTTTCTGCTCCAGTACAGTCAAGATAAACAGCTAATACATTGGATTCAAATTTTTTCCTCGTTGATCTTCGGAAAATTTTTCATTACAAAAGATCTTACTTTAAGATGCTTCATCATCTTTGTTTTCTTGTCCTTTAGTTGATGGCAGGAAGAAAATTTCATATGACACACCAGAATGGACCTAGTGTTCCATAATACCCGACACACCAGCTTGTACTATGAACCCTTTTACTGACCGATAAAACATGGATAGCTAAAAAACGGCTGCAGTATAAGAAACTACTGATCTTTTAGTGTACATTATGCTTAACAACAAAATCAAAGTCTCATAGTTACTGGTAGGTTAAAAGATTTGAAATTTACCGTTAAAAACTTTCGAAAATCCTTAAACACACTTTGCTTTGCTGCGACTGATCAGACAACACCAAGAAGCTAAACTCTTTGCGCACTGCATCTTGGGGGATTTCTTAAGACTTTCGTGGCACTGGCACTGCCACGTGATAGCAGCACGAGGGGGAGCAGAAACTCAGGTGTTCCATATTACCCGACTATTCCATAATACCCTCCTCTCCTCTATCACTTATTTGTCTTTGGTTAACAAAATAAATGTTACCTCTCGTTGAATGAGTCAGTTGAATTACTTGTAAAATTTGTTTTGTAATCTTAACATAAATAATTATAATTTCAGTTTAATTGTAAGATTTTTACTTAATTACAATTTTTAAAATACAATTGTGAACCCCTATTTGAACTACGCACAAACTGCTACTGATACTGACTGTCCTAACGGTAAAACACGTTGTACAGGAAACTAAAACCGTAGTTATCTTAATGATAGGTATATTTTTTTAATGAGAGAGAGAGACGCTAACAAAATTTTCAAACCGAAGTGAAAATTAACCAGGTACTAACAAGAACATCAATAAATGTTGTGGCAATATCGGGAATATTGATTAATTTTGGACATTTTGTAGTTTTGTTAATTAATAAAGGCAATTTTAAAACATTCTGAATAATACTACTGAAATGAAAAGAATAAAAACAGTAAAATATCAAACACTGGGCTATAGAGTGAATAGTGGTCTATATTTCACGCCCCGGGGGTTAGTTTTGACAAGGGCCAATATTGAAAAAACGATATTGGCTAGTGTTTTTGTGTTGCATGAGTAGTTTTACTCCATACTTTTGGTGCGAAAGTGAATATTTTTTTAAGAAAAAGGTTTAAAAAATAGTCATCTACTAAGTCTAACTAGTCATCATGATAGTTAATTACCTTTAAAGTAGTTCCATAATACCCAAAAATATCCAACTTTATCAAGTCAAGCTGTTATGAAACAAACGAAATTTTTCTTCAATAGTTCTACTAATTTAAAGATTTATTTAGACCAGCGGTCCTTAAACTTTCGATCACCAGGGCCCCCCTTTTTGTAACAGCCAGACAACGCGCCTCCCCCCAAGAATTTGAACAATCAGATCCGCACCCAGACTTTTGTTTCGGGGGGGGGGGGGTGACTCCACGTGATTCCAAAGGTACCCCCTCACTTATGAGATGAGTTTAATTAATTATGAGATGAGTTAAAATTTTACAATTACTCCAAGTAATAAGAAGGGTTCTGTGGGTCTCCCCCAGAAACATTTTGAAAATTTGCCTCAAAAAGTAGTGTTTTAGCTCATTTTGAGACATTTTTGGTTGTACACGAAGAGAACAGGGTCCTCTTCTTCTCCCAGAATTTTTTTTGAAGGTAACTTGAGTGTTCCCCAAGGTAACTCGCGGATCCCCGGGGGTCCGCGGACCACCGTTTAAGAACCGCTGATTTAGATATCACTTTGGGTGTTCATTTTGGAGGAATCGTCCAAAGAGGAAAGTGTAAATTTTCATGTCACTTTTTAGTCCTCAAATTTTCAATGAAAGCGAGTGATTCACAGGAGTGAATCTCTCAAAGAGAGCATTAAAAATGAAACAGTAAAAATATTAAAGGATATAGCTATGCTAGGATAAATATTAAAATCATCAGAGCATTAATTTTCGCTTTATTCTCTACCATTCCTTCACGGGAAGCGCTATTTCATTAACCAATTAACATCAAGTAACTACATTAATGGTCGATGAACCTTACAGTTACTCAACAAGATTGAATTGTGCCCATTTTTTCGGTCAAACTGAGCATTAAATTTCTTGCTGTCAAACTGCAGCAACTTCCTTCTTGGGGTGCTATTTTCATAAACCACCACTGTATTCTAACGTAATAATTTTGCTGTACGTTTGAAATGATTTCAAGTGAAATTTTATACCTTCTGATGTAAAATTACTTTTAAATCTCATGTTATTTTAAAAAATTCGCAGGTTTCCCCACAAAATTCTTAGTAAATTGCGCATGCGTACGACGATTTCTCTCTGAGCTTTTCTGCCTGTAACGCCGACCGGTTAAAAGCAAAACAGAAGATGCTATTGATTGGGTAGGGACGGGGATCGTATTTCCCTTCTAGAAGC
The DNA here is from genome assembly GCA_024610705.1 of Tetragnatha versicolor. Taxonomy (NCBI): domain Eukaryota; kingdom Metazoa; phylum Arthropoda; class Arachnida; order Araneae; family Tetragnathidae; genus Tetragnatha; species Tetragnatha versicolor. Next base: position 32,123,168 of record JANDEH010000010.1, read on the forward strand.
AAGGCAGGGATGCAAACTGACAATGTTCGCTGGAAAAGCACTCATCTGAGTATTATATAAAGAATCCTTCGTGGTCGGACACGGCTTTTCGGAAATGAGTGAGAGTAGGTATAGTCTGCGAATTATTCCTGATATCAAATTATTTTCCAGATATCAGGATCTAGGAATAAGTTTATGTAAGTGTGACTTGTTTTATAAAGTGATTTTTACTGCTTTGTGAATCTGAAATGGTTGCATGTTATATTGAAACGAATATTTGCTGAGAAGAATGCTATGAGATGTATTTTGAAATCGAATATAAATTTGGTGGAATATCAAGCTAAGACAATATCAAGCTATACCAAGAAAATTTTGCTTTGTTTTAAGGATTTCCCAACCTTACAGGTGATGGCTTACCTGAATATTATTTTAGATTTGAAGTTTTAGGAATTTACAAATAGAAGTAGTTGACGCAACTTTTATGCAAGAGATGAGATACGCAAAAAATTTTGCTATCTCAATTGAAAAGGTTATTTAGTTGTGAAATAATTACTGAAACGAAATTGGTTGCATTATATTCAATTTAAAAACGAGGTGAAAACTAATAACATTTAAATAGTACTTATGTGAACATTTTTAAAATGAAAACTTCGTTTTTATAAAAGAATCATTCTTCATTCTTGTTTTATTAGGAATTCTCAAATGTTATTCCCCCCTTTTTGGCTATTTATTTAGAGAACTATTTAATGCGAACAACTAAGTACTGCAAATAAATTCAAATTTATTTATGGATGCATGTTTATGAAAATTGCTTGTTTTTATTAACTTTTTATTTGAAAATCTCATCTATAAATGCACGTGCTTCTATGCTTTACCCTCACCTGCTTTATGAGAAATTTTATTGTTTTTTATTGCGTTTTTTACTTTTAAAAAATGTAGTTTTACTCCTATAACACTTCTCTTTTTTTATAAGAAGCATTGTAAAAGTAAAATTGTAAGATTCTTCAATTTTTAAAAATTTACTCTAAAAAGTTATTTTTAAAATTATATTCACATATTAAATAAAATACATAATTCTTGTTATATGTGCTAATGCCAATCACAATTTGTTATTATTTAAGTTCTATTTTTAACATGATTTAATTACATATTAATTTTCAATAACCTAAGTTGTGAATAGATTTGTTATTTTTAGTTGCTTAATATTTAAACTCCCATAGTTTTTATTACCTGTTCTCCTGTCCCTTTTTCAATTAATATAAGTTCTCTGCTTATATTTATTGAGGTTCTCATTGTTTAAATCCTAAGTAATGGATATTATTAATTTAATGAGTCTATGAATAGCTTGACAAATAATATATTAGTAGCATTCCTTTAATTTCTTCATTATGTTATTTAAAACTAGTGTTTACTTTTGTCTCTAGCCTAATAATAAAAAGAACTTACACTCCTCACATGCACTCTGAGGACTTGTATACTATAACTTTTAATACTATAATAATTTTGTTATATTTTTAGGGTATAGTTTCTTGATATTTATTAGCAGGGCTCGATTTCTAAAAAAAGAGGTACCGGAACTGTAAAATTATTGGTATCAAAACTGAAAAAGCGAATACTTTTTTAATACCAAAACTTGAGCATTTATTTTCAAATTTAAATTTATAAAATAAATTCAAATGTGTTGTACTAGATTAGGAAGAGTGTTCTAACTTAAATATTAATTGTATAAACGATGAACTCTTTATACACCTTTTTTACAGTGGGTTACACATTTTTTTCCCATCAGGGTGCCCCTCTTGTAGGAGGTGGGACGGCTTATCATCAATGAACCATTAGTGTTGTATATTTTGCCAATTTAAAGAATATAATGCGTAGTTAAAGTCCTTAAATGGTAGAATTTAAGAAGTCGCAAATTTTCTTTGCAAATTTGCCAAATCTGGCAAATCTGGTTCACATAAAAAAGAATCAACACCAGGAGCGGATTGTGGGTAGTTCAATTGGGAGTTGACAATCATGTTTTAAAAGAACAATTAAGTAAAAACCTTACAATTAAACCACAAATATTGTTATTTGCAAAAAAGATAAAAATGCATTAAAAATATTTTTTAAAATTTGAAATATGCCTTTTTTATTTTTTTGGTAGGATTCTTACTGTTATGAACTTAATCTGAAAACAAATCTGATAAGTTGAGTTCTAAGTACAAAAATGGGGTCTGGGGGTTCTCCCCCCGAAAAATTTTGGGAATTTGACAGTAAAAACAGGGTTTTAATTCATTTTAGGAATTTTTTTCGTATACATAAAAAGGTATCCGCTGGCCTGATGAATGGGTCTCTCGGTCCGGCTGAAATTGAGCCCTGTTGATTTGTATTGAGATTTTAGTGATTTTTCGTTGAGCTTGTATAAAGCAGGCTATCTGTATGTGAGCTATCCCATCCCTTTTATTTCCTTCATTTTTGATATGTATACGAACGATATGTATTCCTAAAATATGTATATTAGCATTGAATTCATGTAGTTAATGAATTTCACAAAAGTTGAAAACTCTATGAACCTAACTTTTTTTAAAAGGCTATACGTAGATTTTTTGAGGTCAACGCCCTTACATCAGAAACCTAGATTTATACTCTCTAAAATATCGTTCCAAACATAAAACCTACTTTTTTAGTTGATGGTTTTTAAAAGAGTTTGGCTTAAAGAAAATACTAAATAAAAATTGAAAGAAAATTGAAATAAATAAAAGGCTTTGGTAGATGCAAATTGTAAAAATTGAAATTTAGTAAAATCCTAATGTTACCGTTCTTAAACAAAGAAAGTATTTTTACATCAGATTTTCTGTTTAAGATGCAAATCTGTTGTGAAACATTCCCATATAGAAACAGAATCCGTTCTTTAAGCACTGACACCGATCCATAATTATATAAAAGAGCCATCCCCCTATATTTTAATCTTCTTACAACATTGGTTACTTACATGTTACAACATGGCTTACAACGTTACATCGGCCATTCACATTGAACTGAAATTAAAACTATCTACTCCACAGGTGGTCGAACCCGCTACCCTCTATGGATCCTCTACCTCATCCTGCTCTCCCTCTTCACCGACCAATTCAAGTCCGTCGTGTCCTGCGAGTTCAACTTCGGCTACGAAACCGAAGACTACATGTCAGCCGTGGTCAACATCAGCTACGTAGACCCCTCCTCAGGATTACTGGTCCAGGAGAACATCGAAATGGGCAAGTTGCTGCCAGGAAAGACGGACGAAGTGTTGGGACTGGTGGTCCACGTCACCAGCAACAACCACACTAGTCACGAGGCTTGTGAGAAGCTGGACACATCAGGACTTCCGAAGGAGCCCTTCATTGCTTTGATAAAGCATGGCAGCTGTCGAGATCAGGTCAAGCTTAGACATGTGGCAGATTTAAATGCTTCTGCGGCTGTTTTGTATAGCGATAACCACAGTACGAGATTCATAAAGGTGGAACGCAAAGGTAAGTCATTTAGTAACCTGTTTGTGTGAAGCTTTTGGTAAGACCATTAATTAGGGTTAATATTACTGTCACAAAAACGTCAAATATTTTTATTGCACTGAGAATTCAATGCTTTTTGTAAGCCAGTGGTTCTCAACCTTTTTAAAGCTACTGCCCCCTAAAGAGGGAAACAAGTTTCAACACCCCCACTCAGAAAATTTTGTAATTCAAGGTATGGGGAAGGACGATTACTTAATAATTAAATTAATTTTAAGTATATTACGCATTAGTAAACTTGAGACGCCCAGTGCCGTAGTGGTAGTGCATCGAGCTTCCACGCCACAGGTCCGGGGTTCAATTCCTGGGTCCCGGGCTGGGCAAGGTCCACTCAGCCTTTCATCCCTTCAGTGGGTCGATAAACTTAGAGAGCTTGTATACGAGAGAGAGGCGACAACTCAGTATAGCGCGCGCAGATCGGTAAATCGGTTTTCTGTTCACCACAGGCGGAGTTAGGTTTCCCTCCATAGGATTAGCATGGGACGCGAGACAAGCGGCATGATACAGTTTGTGAGAATTTGGACAGAATTGGATGCGCAGAGACGCTTTTAAGCGAGTTGACGCCTCTCTCTCGTATACAGGCTCTCTAGATAAACTGAGGTCCAAGCGTGCTTGGGAACTAAACACTGGGGGTCTCGCGTTGGGATGACCACCTAACCGGGACATTTGCCTAGCACCCCAGGCCCCACGATAAGGATAACGAAGATAGGCATCGTAGGCCTTAGCCCACTAGGGCTGTTGCGCTGATGGTTTAGTTTTTTAGTAAACATAGGCACCAAATATGTTCAATCAGAACTCGGCAAACAGCTGATACCCTTCAGAGTATATGTGTTTTTATTCTTTTTCTGTGTTCTTATTCCTTACTACTTAAAACTGATAAAGATCTACTGCAAGTAGCGAAAGCCCTGTGGTGAAATTGAGTCGGTGAATATTGTCCCTCAGACAACTTCTTTTAAATTCCAGACTACTTTCGAAGCTCTTAGGAATAAGCTATATGGTCTGAAGGCCACCAGATTGAAACTTTTGCCATAGTAAGGGGGGTCTGGGGGTTCTCCTCCAGAAAATTTTTGGATTTTTAGCACAAAAAAAAGCTTTTAAGCTTTTTCTTTTAGTCCAGGATCATCGCTCCCTTACCGCCTAAAACAGGCCCCAAAAGCATCCTCTAACCTCCCCCGTTGAGAATCACTGATGTAAACTATGTAAGCTAATTTTTAAGCGTCAAAACCAACAAGTTATTTGACCGTAGTAAATAATGTAACTTGTTTTTATTTCTGGATAGTATTTTCCTTACAATAAGATTGTTTATTTTAAACTGTAATTTCAAATTTCTCTTTCAATGTGTATGAGATAAAGAAAACCGCTGCGTGGCATCGTCATTTATGAATTGAACAGTACGGCTTCCTAAAACTTTTGAGAACCGCTGGTAATGATAAAATTCATTGCGTTTTTCCATTCTTCAAGTTATAAGACATGTATAAAGACATGTTAAAAGACCACACGTAACTAAATGAATAAGATAAGCAGTAAATAACATCTTTATTTTGTTTGATTTCTTCTGATACCTATAATCTTTTTGCGTTACTCTGCAAAATGTACACTGGTTTGCTAATAAAAGAGAAAGCAGTAGAGAAAAATAAATTAGCGCATGACATGAAACTAATTATTTAGAAATTCATTGCCATAAAAATTTGATTTTATTAATTGTAGTTTGATTTTTCTTTTTTTTTAAATTTCATCAACTTTGAATACAGGGTAACAATTCAAATAAAAAGATACTTTGATAATTCGAAGATAGCTTATAGAGATTTAAATAAGATAGGTGCTATTTTTCATTACCTTAATTTTTGGGGAGAATAGAAAATTTTGACAAGAATTTATAAAACTTTTCAATTCAACTTTAACCATACAAACACCAAAAGTTCCATCAAAATTACTCAAAAAACGGTTTCTTAGCTCTAAGGAGAAAATGGGCCAGGAAAGATTAATGTTTTGTAAATATATCTGATCATAAGGAATCATACGGAAAATCTAGTATAATTTCCTTAAAATATCCATTTCGTCACTTTTTCTGAATTTTTTTTAGATAGTTCTTGTTTAATAACATTAAAACATATAAAATGTACTCAGTTTTCTGTGCTTTAAGAAAATGGAATTTTTTATCTTTAATCTTATGCTTATATTACAAATGAACATGCGTTTTCAAAATGTATGACCACATTTGTCCACCTCGTCGTTATCTTTAACATCAGGTTCAAAGTTATTCGTCAAAACTTTTAAGGCTTCGGAAGGGATACCGAAAACAACTAATATTTTCGATCGGATCGAGAAGATTCTATTTCGGGAAAAGTTTGCACTAGAAAATTACTTTCCTCCTCCTTAAAAGGTTTGAACGAATCTTAGAGAATGAGATAGAAACTTCATCACCGTTGTTTGTTGAGTATGTTTTCGTCAGCTTCGGAGCTAGAAATCTTACAACGTAGTTAACTGGATCAAGGAATCCGTTCAAATCCTTTTTTGATATCGAGCAATTTTGTTGAAGGGTTCGCTTGATACGATTTTGTTGTTGAAACTCAAGGGTTTCTTTAACGGATAAGCCACTGCCATTCAGCTGGATAATCTGATCGATATTGAGTAGGCTGTATTAAGTTAAAAATAAGTATCTCGTTGTCTGTATCATGTTGTCTGTACTTAAGGGTGAATGTACCACAGTTGTGAAATCCTTGTAGAAGTTATAAATAGCAATACATGAGGAATGATCGAGATATTTTAGGTTTGAGCTGTATGATATGTTTTGGCTTAATCTCAGAAAATCGTTCAGATTTGTGACTGTGATGTGTCCTTCTCTTAAACTTTTGTTACATTGTATTAGAAACGCATAATGGAATTTTTAAAAGAGAAATATTAAACAGGGGCTGATTGTATAAAATTGAGTTTTAAGCTAGAAAAAGAAAATAACTTTGTATCGAACCAAATCAAAGATAATGGTTATACACCAATTTACTGAAATAATTTTAAGAGAATTCCCGTATTAAGCAGTTCCTACAAATTGAGAATCGACAAACTGGTTTTTCTTTTTTAATATAAATAACAAAAGTTTCTCTGTTTTTATTTTTTATGCATTTTATGTAACTATAACTTAAATTTTATCTGGTATAAAAGAGATAATCTGGGTATAAAGTGAATTTTTTTAAAGAGATCAACTGTTTAAAAAATTAACAATTTCTAGTTTAGAAAATGACCAGACACCAATTGGTTAGAGCAAAAGTGAAGTCTTTTTTTCTGCTTTGTCTTTTTATCTGTGGTGAAGACAAATGAAAATTTAGGGGGATATGATATAACTTCGGTGATGAAACACAGAACTACACTTCTTTCATCATTTATTGTCATAAATAGAAATATTATTTTGAGTTCAAATGAAGTTACTATTTTCGTGCCATAGTCTATTCTAAAGCATGAGCCCAACGTGAAACAACAGTTCCTATATCAAGATTTTTTTTTGTTTTGTGTTAAATAAAATCCCCTATCTGGCTTTACCATTAGATTTCTTTTTCTTGATCCATTAGGTCTGAGAGTTATCTTTTAGATTAAACGACGCAATCTGTTTTATTTAGAAACATGAAATGATTTTGAAGAAACATATTACCTATTTACATTATTACATTACTTTTTTTTCGAAACATTTGTTACAAATGTTATTTGGTTTCCATTTCAGCTAATCGCATCACATTTCTTGTGATTAGCGAAAAGAAAGGCCAGCAGATTGCTTCTTTGGTGGACAATGGTACTAGAGTTGTGATGAGGATCGGCATTGGATCTCGCGGAATTTTCAGATTTGGACAAATCAACCGAACGTCAGTGCTTTTTGTCACGATATCTTTCATAATGCTGATGATCATATCATTTGCGTGGCTTGTTTTCTACTACGTTCAGAGATTTCGGTACATCCATGCGAAGGAAATTCTATCGGTAATTGTAGAAAGCTTTTTCATCTGTCTTTGCTGTCAACGCATTAGTTTCTTAACCTTTGTGACTTAAAGTGCAATTCCTTTCTTTTCATAAACATTGTATTTTCAGTTTATTATTACTTTTCAAATGTAACATTAACATTATTTCTTTTTGGAGAAACTAAGTTTCTTTGAAGGAGAATTAATATCTTAATAAAGTATTCAATTAGTTAAAAATTAAGAGTGTAATGACAAAACAAAGTTAAAGGTTGACTGTGGTTTAACTAGGAAAAGTTGGAAGGATAAATGTTTTTTTTTAAATAAAAAAATCAAATTTTGTGGCATGCTTATACGATTACTTCTCGTTGTATTTACTACAGTAATCCCTATTGAATATTAAAACCATATGTAAGTGGCAATGTTTATTTTAGATTATAATCCAATACAATTTCACTAAGTTACGGGAGTTATTTACTGTTTTCTGGGTACTTTTTCCAGAGACGCCTTTGCAGTGCAGCTAAAAAAGCCCTGGACAAAATTCCTGTAAAAACCGTCAAAACTGATGATTCCGTGAGTTTCTCAAAATTTTAGTTTGTGTTGAATGTGTTTACGTTAAATTAATTGGTAAGGTAAATTTAATTACCTCAAAAAGATTCGTAATTTTGTTTTTATCTACTTTATCAAGCATGTTACTAAAAATATACTTTGCTAGTCAGTAGAAATAAAAATTTCAATAACATGTTTAAAAAATATGATTAAACATGCTCTTTAATTCCCCCAGTAAATAGTTTAAACCTCAATCTAGGACCACGAAGATGAATACGAATGCTGTGCCATTTGCATTGAGCCTTTTCAACATGGTGAACTCATTCGGTCCTTACCTTGCAAGTAAGTTAAAAAGCAGATTTCAACTTTACAAACGGATCTAAAAGATATCAAAATAAGACATTCATTTTTATTCAATTTTAAGTTACTAAATCATTATTTTCTTTTTAGGCACTGTTTTCACAAAATTTGTATAGACCCTTGGCTCTTAGAACAAAGATCATGTCCCATGTGTAAACTTGATATACTTCTACATTTTGGTTTAGTGGTAAGCAAAATATATTTGATTACTTTTCTTTGTAATGTACTTTTTACCATTTTCTACTTTTGATTCCTAATCACTGTAGCTATCAAATTTGATCATTTTTAAAATAACCTCATCCATATTTAAATTACGGGTTAAAAACAAATTGTCACATTTAGCTGTTATGGAGGGGAATCTTAGAACTCGGATATTTTGATGCTGTCGAAACACTTTCAATTAAAATAAACCCTTAGTTAAGACGTGTTCTTATCGTAAGTCAATTGGATGATACAGCTTTTTATTTACATGATACAGGATTATAGGATTTTAGGCTAAGTGGGGACCAGCTCCTGAGAAAGAGAGGATCTGTAATGGCAGGAAGATAGTGATTAGCTCCACTATTCATCACAATCTCTATAATTTAGCCATGTATCTGAAGGAGAGGGAAAATCTCAGACGACATGGACTCATGGTAAACTTTTCCATGATCGAGTGTAGTGCTTTCGGACTTATGTATTTGAATTTTAAACTGAGTTACATGCACGAGTGCACGTACTCATCAAATGGACTTAAATGTACCAAAACTTTCTAAAAAGCCATTAAAAATTTAGTCTAAGTAGTTCAAATAAGAAAAGTCATTAAATAGTTTCTCCAGAACGCATCTTAAGAATTAATAGTCTTCCACTGTATCTAGTAATGTATGTATCTAGTGTTTTCCTACATGAAACCATTCCTCTTCCCATTTCACACATTTCTTAAGAGTGAAAGATAAAGAAAGGATATGAAGGCAAGGGGCATAGTGGTAGTGCGTCTCGCTGCCGCCCCCCAGGCCCGGGTTAGACAAGGCAGACTCATCCATTCATTCCTCCTTGATTGATAAAATGAGGACCAAGTTAACTAGGGGAAACAAGGGATTTGCCTCAGTTATCTATGACTTTCAGTCACACGTTCTGCCTCAGCTTTGTTTGTGGCTTCACCCAGTAAGGCTGGTTATACTGGAGTTTAAAGGTCTAACGAAGTCTCAATATGAGGCGGTCCGTGCCAGAAGGGCAAACTCATATGGATAGACTCATACAGGTTCGCCCTTCTGGCACGGATCGCTTCATATGTATCTTGGGTTTCCATACATGGGTCCTTCTTTAACCTCTCCAACGCATTTCTTAAAAGTGAAAATTGACAAAACTGTATGGAGCCCAATGGCGTAGAGGTAGTGCAAGTGCACCTCGCTGCCCTTCCACAGGCCCGAGCTCTTTCCTGGGTTTTGCAAGGCAGATTCAGCCTTTCATTCCTCCGGAACAAGGGGCTTCGCCTCAGCTGCTGTGACTTTCAGTCACACGTTCTGTTACGGCTGTGCTCATGGCCTCACCCAGTGAGGCTGGTTACACTGCAGTTTAAAGGCCATTATTTTTAAAGAAAGGGAAGGGAAGATCATCGATTTCTGCTCACTGCGCTTGTCTCGTTTCAGTACACGGGCAGCCAGGAGAGCGTCCTGGAAATCGACGACGACGAGTTCATGCGTCCGCGCCACAGTCTGACCGAGCACGAAATCGTCCTGGTGCAGGACCAGCGGCGTCACTCCAGCGTCCGAGTGGCCATCCCGCGGCGAGAGGACCGCGCCACCTCCCCTTGCAGCCTGTCCTCCCTCAACCCGGACGGTCAGGCTTTCGCGTCCGCGGACGTAGCGGTCAACACCAGCGACCCGCCCTCCGAAGTGGACTATGAGAGCAGCGAGGAGCGGTGGACCTCTCCCTTCCCCAGGAAACTGTCGAAGGCCTGTAACCCCAAAGACGCCGCCCTCAATATTGAGGAGGAAACCTTCGAAGTCTGTGATTTGAGTTTCGAGAACTGATCTCCGGTGAAAACGTTGTTTACTATTTCATGTGATATTTTTCCAAAATACTGTGCTACTCGTGTCCTTTTTCGAAGGGTGTCTTTAGAACGGATGTTGTGGACGGGGGTGACTGGTTTAGTCTTCCGGAACGCACTTTTTGGTTATATACTTTGACATTTCCCTCCACACTTTTCATTGAGTTGATACCATCCATACTTCTGTATGTATTGTATTGTGATATTTCTATTGTTTTTAGAATATACGTATCAAGGTCACGTAATTTTCTTACCCTCTGTACTTTCCCCCTCATTATTACCATGGTTCCAGCAAATTTTTTTTTCAAGCCACTATAAAAACCAGTACGTTTCAGTATTGAAGGAGAAACAAGAATGTGGTCAAAATCTACACGCCAATTTTATGTTGACTAGCAGAAATTTCCGCCCTATCTTTTTCTGATGTGTGAAAACAAAGTCTATATTTGCCTCATCGTTACGGAGGTGACGAGGTTTAAGACTTGACTTTGATACGCCTATTCGAAATACTAGTTTCATATGGATGGATATCAGTCTCTGCGGTGTGGCGTAGTTATAAACTAACGGATTTTTTGCATGAATATTAACTGGCCTGGTCCTTACATAATGATCAAACTATATGTTCATGAACTACTGATATGATAACTATCTTATCCGTAGCAGCATTCCAGTGTGTTCCGGTTTAACTAAATCAATAGACATCTGCAAGATACATCCACATTTGTCAATGCCAGTACGGAAAAACAATGAAAATTACGCGACTTTCTCTAAAGCGGAGGTTCCCAAAGTGGGCGGTACCGCCCCCCCTGGGGGTCGTTGAAGAATTCTTGGGGGTGGTGATGAGTTGAAAGGAAATTGGGGGCGTTATCAGAGTAAAAGTGGAGTTGACTACTTTTAAACTATTGTTAATGTCATTTTTATAGGTAAAAAACATCCCCTTTTAGCATGTCAAAATTCAAAAGTTTTCATGAGGACCCCCAGACTCTCGTTTTATCAATGGGTTGAGATAACAATAATTTTCGTAATTTTTAAAATAAATGCAGGAAATTTTTCAGTACGATATACCAAAATTCCCTTTGGACGTAGACGAAGATTTCAGTTCATTCAGAATTAGGTTAAGAATGATTTGCCTTTAAAAAAGGTAGAGTCGTATAAATAAACGGTAGAATTATTTCCTAATTATTTCAAATTAAATTTTTAGGTGAATAGAAAATTTACCTTTTGAATACTGTCCATATACTATTACCTTTTAATTTTTTAATTTTGTTTGGTTACAAATTTAAGACTTTAAAAAATGTTTGTATAAAATTCTATAAAATATAAGCAAATTAGAGGCAAAAATTTGTGGTGGAAAACTTTCTTTTTGAAAAGGGGGGTGGTGGTCCCAAAAAGTTTAGGAACCTCTGCTCTAAAGTTAAGTGAAAGCAACACAGAAAAAAAATACTCATGATTTTATAAATAAAAAATGAGTGCTTTCCTTCATTAACCCTAAAATGAAATTTTATTAGGTAAGTGCTTGTTAATAGAATCGATAGTTATGAAAAAAGAATTGGAGCGTCCGAAATTGTGTAAAACCGAGTAAGATGTAGAATTTTTTATTCTGTGATCAAATTTTATTGGAGCTTAAAACCGCACTAAGATAGTCAATTTAATACATTTGATTCTACACCAATGGGATGATTACATGTTAGTTTCAATTTGTTTGTGGGATGCAATTTCAGATATCGTAAATAGAGCTCAGTGTTGGCGGAGAGACGTCTGCAACATCCTGATCTATAGTTATTCGCATTTTAAACCGATTTAAATTTTGAGAATATGGTTGAGAGAACTGGTGTTTTGATGAATGTTGTTATGGTGTAATAAGTGTTTGTGGCATTATCTCTTCCATTTATTTTTGTGAAGTTAGATTAGGTATTTTTGTGATGGTATTTAACAAGTTAAGGCTTTAACGTTTAGTTTGCTAGATATAAGCCAATCTATACTTCATAACTACTGGTTATTTTCTTTTGGACCATATTAAGTATAAGTGGTAGATGTTTTTAAAAATAATATGCTAGCGAATGTACGAGGGCATACCAATAAGCAACAAGCATACACTGGAGCATTGCTTATCCGAAGGATTAGGGATTGAAAGTGTTTAAAGTATTAGATTTTTCGGTAAAAACTGTATTATACAGGAGAAATATGAAACAAAGAAACAAAAATGTTAAACATAAAACTGCATATATTTTGTATCACACGTCTTACAAACGGTTTATAGAAGAAGTGTACAGGGCGGGGATGATTTTCAGAATCAGGCGGCTGGAACGCTGTTAGTTAATCATGTTTTGCTCTATTGGTAATCGGATAATTGATGCTTTACTGTAGATTGTAAAATAAAAGCAATTAATGACAGACTAAAATAAGTATTGAAAGTATCTATCACAGTGTCCCATAACAGAGAGTCCATAGCCATAGATGATAATAGAAATCGAAAAAACCCATTGGGTATGCCTTATGATAGGGTCCTTGGTGGCGCTGGGATTGAATCTACTAAGTCATGATGGGCGGAGAACAAGAATCTCAATCTTCGAATTATCTAATACTTGCTCCGAAAGTGACAGATTGAATGAACACGTCACATCCAATCACAGCTGTAACCAACAAATTGTACTGACTGTGAATCACACCCATTTGCAGTGCTGCCCTCTAACACGAGATGACATTTGAAAATAGCGTTTTGAACTCTCTGTTCGGCTTTTGCTCTGTGATATATATATTATAGTATCCATTTATTACTTTTCTACTCTACTAACTTTCATGTATGTCGACATATTATTTCTCTCAACGAATTGATCAGTTTAAGATCCCAAACTTAAAGAACTCAATCGGGTATGTAAAGAGCCATCTTCGCATGGTTAGGGAGTTTTAGAAATATACTCTACGGAAATGGCACCTTCAATCTCTGTCTGTTTAGGTGGAAAGAAGCCTGACCGAGTTAGTTTCGATCTTGTTCACAGTAGATGGATTTCTATATGACAGCCGGGTTTTCAAAGTAATCTATCAGTTATATCAGTCCTCAACTTGCATGAAAGTTTTAGGGAAAAGTAAAAGTACCTTTCTTACTTTCATTTCTGCTCTTTCCATTGTTATTTATTGCATTGGTTTTTCTTGATTAAGATACTTAATGATATGCCCTCGTATAAAGATTACTTCCTCTAGTTCAAGATATGTTGTGAATATATGGAAACTATAGTTTAAGTCAATGTCTCGTACAAAAATAAATTAGGGAATTGAAATGATATAACCTCAAATTTGGTGATTAATATTTAAGAAGTGAAAAGGGAAGTGGTTCATTACCGAATTTTAAACTAGTACACAGTATTAATCGATTGGTTGACAATAATGTATATTTGTTACCATGTTGTCTAAATAATTTTTACTAGAAATAATTTTAATATTTGTTAATTCTAGGCTTGACTTATTTAAATCCTTACCTTGAGTTTATTTTTACACTTTTTTCAACTTTCATATTTAAGCTTTAGTATTACGAATATGTTTTACTTAATATTAAGAATATGTTTATTGTTTAAATAACATAATGAATAGTATAGCTTTTTTAAAATTGTTTATGCTTTTTAAATATCTGTCAAAATTAGTTCGATTTTAACAAAAAGAAGCAGTTTTTAAACTGATATTCAAACTTAAATTCTATAGTGAATCTTCATACTTAAAATTCTAATTTCAAATACACACATAAATGTTATAAAATAAATTTATCTTTAAACATCCTCTTTGTCTAACTGCAATCTACTCTTTTCAACATATTAGGTCGTTTTTGTTGTTAAATAACCTTTTATGATGCTTTCTTATCTCTTAACTATTACATGTATATTGTATTTGTGACGCTTCACTGGATGATATTCAATCTATTATCTTTGGAAAGTTATATATTGTTTGTTGTAATACTATGTTAGTGAATTGTTGATGTTATGGCATTATTGTTATCATTGTTACCTCACACAATTTACTACAATCATGTTTATGAAAAAAAATTTAATTTTATATTCTAATTGTAAAGATTTTATTTTTATATCGAAATTTGTACGTACAAATACGTATCAACATTTTTTACCTTACTCAAAAATTTTTTTATTACGATGTCTTTAGTTTTATCCTGTTCAACATTAAAAAGCAATTGTCCACATATGTGGACCTAATAACCTACTTAAATTACAACTGATTAAGCGATTAAGTAACTAAGTAAGTACATGCTTATTTTCCAGTTAAAGTTTCAAATTAATCTCTGTCTTCCTTATAAATTTTCTCATAGTCGTTCTTCCATCAATTTTAATGTCCAAGAGATAATATAGTTTTACACTATATCTCCTCTCCTGCAATCGAATTTATTCAGGGGGAATTCGTTTTTTATTATATGCTTGTTTCATTGTTTAAAAAAATTTTCTCTCTCATGACGTAAAAACTATTGACACGCATTCCAATATTTTAAGCAATAATTTGACTTTCAGATTGTATACTAACTGTGTTTAAGAAGGGTTGTAAAGCTTGAAAACTCGGATGCTTGTAAAATTTATCTATGTTAAATTTAAGATAGTCAAAGTTTGTGATGCAGGAGAAACCTTGCGTGAGTGCAATAATTGTAAAAATGTGATTTGATGAACTTACATTTATCTAAAAACTAAATAAGCTTGTTGAATGTTGGTTGTTAAAATGTGTATTATTATACTTTAAAATTGCAAAAAAATATCTTTGAAGAAAAAAAATATCTTTTTTAATCTTTAATCTCTTACGAATTCATGTTGAAATACACTTTACCATTGAGAAAAAAAGCACTTTCAAATTATTCTTCAATTAAATGTATGGTTTTTATCCACACCGCAAATAACATCCAATATTTTTAGATATATACTCAAAAACACTCGAGATATAATTTATATTATTGTTGTTATTTAACAATATTACATATTTGTATTATTTCCATGTCAGACTATTTAATTATATACTTTGATGAGTGTATTATTGTTAACTTAAAACATAAAATAGTACCTCTTTTTATGAAGTTCGCTTTTTGTGCGAAAATTTAGTAAAAAGTGTCTAATATTCTTTATGATATATATTGAGGTAGAATCGAATCTCCATACAAAGAATATTCTATTTTCGTAATTATATAACAAAATAAAATAACCTTGTGCACTTTCTTATTTAATTATCTTTAACTTAAAAACAGAATACCCATAAATATGTTTGTTCTCATGCAGCATAATGCTACTGTGTAGTTTAAAGTATGCTACTTTTCAGAAGCAGTTACTGAGCAAACGAAAAATATACATTGAGATAGCTGAATCCTAATATAACTGATACATTGAATAAATTGTATGGAGACTCCAGTTTAAAAAAGCAAGGCCATCCACCATCTATGCAGATCTTACATTGAATTTGTTTACATTTGATGTTGTAACAAGTGAATCAATTGTTAAGGTACATTTTGTAACTGAATGCCTGTGATTTATGATACTTTTTGTAGCTTAGAAAATTAAAATAACCAAAACGTTAAAATATTTTGTTTGATTTCGATGAATTAACTCATCTAGAATATAATCATGCTATTAAAATATACTGAGTTATAACTAAAATAGAAGGTTTGAATTGTGCCATAATAGATAATTTTACTGATTGTTTCTTCTAATTTTAGCTGCAACGCTCATCAATTGTCATAGAACCATTGATTTTGAAAGTGGATGAGTTCCCTTTTCATTAATACAAAATATTCAAGGTTTTTAGGATTTATAATTAGATTTCGATATAGTATTTTAACTACTAAGTACAACTAGTTCATGTTATTAAATGCAGTAGTGTAAAATGGTATTTTGATGTATTTTTTTACCGGATCCAGTTTAAAAAAACAATATTCACACGAAAAGCTAGTTTCACAAAATAAATACTCCACAACTTAAAAATTCTTTATGATTACAGGGTCAAATTGTTTGTGTGTTTCAGTGAAAAATGCATCTAACACACACAACACACTCTATCACATTCTTACATTTCGGAAGGATGTGTTGTCAGAAACCTTCAAAACCGATAGGACATAAATGCCACTAAACAGCGATTCTCAAACTTTCTTTTCCTTTTTTTTCATTTATGGTTTTAACTAACTCATTTACTTTAACCTATTTCATTGTCTGGTGGTATAAATTGAAGAAAAATTCGTGATCAAGGCTTTGCTTAAATAATACGATCGTTTTGAAATATGTTTACGTTTAATATATTTGTGTGAACTAAAATTCGTAATTATGAAATTGATGTGTGTGTGAAGAGTAAAAAATTTTCCTGTGAACTTAGAATCTGTGAAAAACTTAAACCGTCAGTTTTATACAATAATATATGTCTATGAAGTGAATAAAAACTTAAACTTTGTCTTTAATGGTTAGAATCCTTTTCTGTCATTTTTTTTAGAGTTAACTCTCTAAATGACCTTAAAAAGAGCGAAAAATAAAAAAAACTTATCTCGAAATGATTGGATGTGTATCAAAATATTAAATATATCCCTAATATGAGTTTTTTGTGCCTTTTTTTAATAGATAAAATATCTTTGCACGTACTTTGTGTTCATTCCAGACATCTAGAAAGTGCCCTCACAGTTTGAGAAACGCTGTGCTAGCATCAAGGATCTAAATATCCCTCACTTATGGCTTTGAAGGGTTGAAATTCGTGAATACATTGCATCCTGGTTTGCAATCACACTTTGGTACCAATTTCTTGGGTTGGTTCCCTTCCGAAGAGAATGTAAACTGCGAAGGAAACTACAAACAATATCAGAGTGAGAAAAATTGAATTTAGGAGCCAAAATGAATATAAATACAATGTCTTGTTACAGAATAATGCACTCTCTGTATTGATATAGTCCGGTTTATATGCCCCGTATATCCAATAACAACCTAGAAAGTAAACAAAATCTTAATACAAGTACAAAATCCTGTAGTAATTTTGGATTAAATTATATTTAAAATACAAATCGTATTTTATGTATATTTATTACTCCATAAGTCGAATAGGTCTGCTTTGAACAATTGAATATTTGACACTAATTTTAGAAATAGTTCCTTATTTTAGGCCTTTACTTTTTTAATTTTATATTTTCTCGTCTTTAATAATCATTAAGATAAATAAGAGGATGTGCATGGTACTTTATAGTCTTATAATAAATAACTTTACCTATATACTCCTTGTACGTATTTGAGAATTATTTTTATGTGACAAGGACATTACAACGAGGGCATTACGATGCAGAATTACAAGGAGTTAAGTAGTAGTACTTAAGTATTAAGTTCAAGACAATGCAAGTAGATTAGTTTGGATGTGATTAGTTATCACGCGTAAATAAACAAAAAAAAATACCTGCAATAAACCATCCCGCCTGGAAAACCACAGCTGTTTGCAGAAGCCTTTTGTAACATGATTCGTCTTCATAGTTCTCTTTAGTAATTCTGCCAAGTTTCCTGAGTAGTACAATGGAGGATAAAAATGTTGACCCTCCTACTATCAAGAAGATGGGAATCATAACTTCAGTAGGGCACTGATGAACATAAGCACTCCCTAAAAGAGGTAAGTTTTGTTTTGAAAACCTTTTAATGTAGAAAAAATTTTCTTAAAAATTTCTTCCAGTAAATTGAAACCTAGTTTACCCGCACAAGAAAAAACTATGATTAAATTTTAATAAGTGATACTTATAAGTATCATTGATTTTTATAGAAGAGAAACCAAGGGGTATATAGAAGTGAAATTCTGGGAAAAATTATGTATAAGAGGTAGGTTTTTGAACTTGGAAAAATTTCGATATCCTGGGTAGATTATACTACGTTCACACAGGAAAAGTTAAACTAGTTTAAGTGCTAATCTAGTTTAAGTAATGTGTGAACGAATTGTCTTAGATTTAAATTGGTTTAGAGAAGATAATAAACTGTCTTAACTTAATAATAAGATAATTCCCCAAACTCTCTTAAATCCATCGTGGCGTCATCTACTAAGAGAGGAAAAAAAACTACCAAACTTTCTTTTTACTTGATATCCCATCGGCGCATCTGTTTGTAAATTAAATATAGTATTTTCCAAATTAAATACATTTTGATAATGAAATTGGACTACACAAGCAAAAAAATTCGTATTCTGCAAATATAAGTGCAAAATAAAAAAGTTTAAGTGGAGTGTTTAGGCGTAGAGACGAGCTCTTGGATGGCCGCCATTTTTGTAATCGTAGCTTCATCTGGGTTTAAGATAGTTGTAGAGTGAACGGGTAAAAATAAGATAGTTTAAGTTAATATATCTTAACTTCTCTCTTAAGTTGAGTTTAACTTTTCTTGTGTGAACGTAGTATTACGATATTAATTCAAGTGCCTATTTCCACACTTAACAAATTTGGCGATTTATCTTACCCATCTCATAGAGAAGCTTTTCCTCATTGTCACAAGTAATCCTTGGCCTCTCACCCACTCATATTACATTTTTACTGAACCCTTCTCATAAATTTATTTTTTACTTATTAAAGAAATCAATGTTAATTCTCTCTGGTAAACTTCAAAATAAAATATCAACTAGACTAAAACCAAAAATTATTTAACATTTTATAAGTTTACTAATCACTTACCCATAATTATCATGGATAAAGGGATGACTATTATTAAGATGAAGCATACTGAAATAAGGGAATAATTAGTCTTTTTGATTCAAAATATAAATGGGTAAAAATTATTTAATATGAAATATAATTATAAATTAAAATATCTAATTTCTTTTTACCGAATCTATTTTAAGGAAAACTTAAAAAAAATGTTTAAGAACAAAAATTTAAATTTAAAAAAAACCTGTTCTAAGTATCTTATTTAAATAGTTAAAATATACAGTCTATGTCTATACAGTAAACCATCGGGGTACACCTTATAATACCAGTTTATTATAATATGAATTTAGAAATAATAATCTTAATATATAAAAGAGAAACCTGGAAATCGTCTGTGTTCTGTGGAGTATAGTTTGAGTATTTCATTGGTCGAAAATCTCACTTCCTCTGTGATTTATTAACATCGAGGCGGCGGCGAATGAACGGCGTTTTTTATGAGAGCTTTGATGCACTGATGGATTTGTGTATTTTTATTCCATTTTCGTTCCTACACAGATACTATTTTTATTCTTTTTGACGCCGATTATTTTATTATGTTTTGCTTTGTGGGTGTAGATTTGTATTTCACAAAACTTGCTCACGGTTATTGTAGGGCAGGGGTTCCCAACCGGTGGTACGCGGGAACGTTTCAGGTGGTACGCGTGAGTGCGCGTTTAAGAATTATTTCTCTGAATATTATTCAAAAGTGGACTGGATCAGAAATCCTTTTTCGGGAACCTCACGAAATGAATTGGAACTAAAAGAAAGTTATATCGATCTTTACAGAAGATAAATCCATGATAGATTATTTTAAAGAGAAATCTTTAATTAACTTTTGGATCGGGCGCAAAACCGAGTACCCTTTGATTTTCCGGCAAGCTCTGCTATTTTTGATGCCATTTGTTACGAGTTACTTGTATTAGAGTGGATTTTCTGAACTCTTGTACATAAAAAATAAACATAGAAGCAGAATAAGTGTTGAACAGGACTTAAGAGTTAAGATAAGTTCCATTACTCCTAATGTTGATATTTTAATCACAGGCAAACAATAACAAATTTCGCCCTTAAGACTACCATTTTCATCTTTTTATTTATCCTTTATTAAGCATGTTTATAAATAAACAAATATCTAACCATTATATATGAAGTTTTCTCAGGAATTTAATTCAAAAAGCCTTTGTACACTTTTAGAAGAGTAAATATTAAACGTTTATTAAAATATTTTGGTCTGGTGGTACGCCAAAATTTCTCAAAAAGTCAAGTGGTACGCTGGTGCAAAAAGGTTGGGAACCCCTGTTGTAGGGCAATGCGATGAATAAATGCTTAGGATGCATTGTTTGTGCATTTCGTGCACTTAACATTCTTATGTAGTTTTTTAATTTTTTAAACATAGTTTATAGATTTCTTACATTAACAAGTTCACCGTAGTTAGTATCTTGAGTAATCATTTTTATTGAGTTTGCTTGCAGTGTCTATCATAAGAGAGGGGAGGGACATAGGGAAATTAAGATTTCATTATGATATGTGCTCTGAACGGGCGAAGCCCGTTCGAATTTTTCAACTATAAAAGGACGTTAACTTTTAAATGCGTGAAAGGTATATATAAGAATTTACTGCGCCGGGTCTAGCGCTTTAGCGCTATATTTTTTAAAAGTATAGGGGAGAGTGTTGTACCCTTTGGGGGGGTGGACAAAAATCATGTTTGGATTTTTCTAAGACAGTTAAATTTACATTTCTACCATTTAATGTGCCCAATCTATAGTCCTAACCTTAGCAAAGAGGGTAATATTTTTTATTAGCTAAAATCTTCAGAACTGAATTAAGAATTTTAATAACTTGACGAAATTTGTGTCTATAGGTACAACAACGTGCTCTCCCTATGGACAGACCCAGTTGTACTGTGGACACCCTTAAAAAGGAAGGTTTTAGTTGAAAAATGCTTAAAATGAACATTTTTATTGGTGTATTACCTTTTAATAAACTATTTCAAGCATTTAAAAATTGAAAATAGATTTTTTTAAGATAATGTAGTTTAAGATCGTAAAGGATCATTAAAACGAAGTTGATTGATAAAAGTCTTAATTTTTTACCAAAAATACATAAATCAAATGGGATTTTGAATTTGAGGTAATAGTTTCATCAATCATGCTGATTGATCTGATCACCTCACTGATCCAAAAAAAACAATTCGATCGACACTTAGTTATACAAGCATTTGGTGGTAATAACTTTCACAAATCTTCTTCGGTGGAAATTTTAAGTTTTTTGTAATCGTCATACTTAATTGCGATAGGGTGCTTAAGATTTCGTACCATATTTTACATTAAATGCAAAGTAAAAGCAAAAATTTTAAAAAGTAGTTTAGATCACAAAATATATGATTTATCATCTAAAAATCACTTGAAAATAATCGCCGACAAATAGATAACCATTTAAAATTAATTTAATATGCATTAAAATGTATTCACTTTAAATAAACCTGATTCTAAAACGCCGATTAGCTTCGGACACCCACAAGAACGTGTCCTTAGGTACAACACTTATGGTATCCGAAGGTACAACACCAGGTGTTTTTGCATTTAAAATTCTATAAAAAAACAAAATAATTGAGATCTGACGATTTTTAATATCAAAAATAAAAAGTCAAAATCTCGGGGATTCGCCCCTTATATCTCATTCATTGTATGATAATTAAAGTGGGATAAATATATTAATGTAGTGATGCACTAAAAAAACTTTGAGCACCTAAAAACAGTAAATTTATTATATTAAATTTAAATATTATTTGAAAGCTGATATTGCGTTAGCAACTAGATAGAATCTGTTTACATTCAAATTCAACCACAAATTCAAATTTTCATTTTTCCAGAATTTTAAAACGTGGTGGCTGAAGGTACAACCGTCCTTAGGTACAGCACTCTCCCCTATAGTTATTAATTACTCCTTAATTTGCTGGATTATTTCGCTTTATACTTTGTAGAAAATGCTTTTCTTTCTGAGTAAATAATCGGTGAATTAATGTTTTCTTTTCTGCTGCCATGTAAACACTTTAATTCCATGCGTATTTTATGGTACCTATAAAATATTGCAAGGTATTGTGGTTGCTGCTTAAAATTTATATAAAGATTTATAAAAATATATTTAAGTTTTTTAAATTCTATGAATTAGAGGAAAAAGAAACATCCTAAAAAATAGAAAGAGAAAGCCATAATGTAAACTTACAAAATACAAAAGATGTGAATTGCAACTCGAGTCGCAAGGAGTAGTAAGATTTGTTTTCTTCTTTGTCATCTTCTACTTTTTCTAAAACGAAACATTTCAAAGATATAAAAAACGAATGGATCTTAAATTTTTGAAAGTAATTTAGGTTTTTGGTATTATTCACAGCCTGGTCACATCTCAAAGTAAGTTTGATAAAAATTGGCAGGGTGGTTCAGCTCAATGGATAAACTGAAAAAAAGAATTTTTTTCGGAATTTTTCTGAATTGAGCTTTTGGGAGGCTTTGCGAAGAGTAATATAGGAATTCTGTATATTGGGAAAAACAAAAAGGTTATTCAGCCAAATCGTGGATAAATTTCCAAACTTGATTACCCCACCCGTAGCCAAAAATGTCAAGTGTAGTGTTTTTTGGGGGGGAGGAGAGCTGTAGCGATAGAAAATAAGTGATAGAAAATAATTTAATAATCTAAAATTAATGAAATAGACGAATGTAACTTGAAATTCATGTGTAAATAAATTTAAGTCAAAGTTAACAATCATATAAATATTTAAATTAATAATAAATAGATATTATCCAAAATATTTTAAAACAAATAAACGTAAATCAAGGTTAATAAAAACAGTTAAGATCATGAAGAATCATCAATATGAACCTATGGAGGGAAACAGTCTCTTTATCACCGTTATTTTAATAAATGAAAATATTTTAAACTTGGAAGTTGCTTTAAAAATATCGGTGCCTAGTACAAGATCTTTACTAGAAGTCGACTGGATCACAAGGTATGTATATATTTCTTTTTTTTATGGTAGTAAATTTTTATACTAGTTTATAGTATATGAAATGCATTTAAAATGTCAGTGTTTTTGAATAAATTTTTTGTAACGGACCAACGGCAAAAACGGTATTAAAAAAGCGAAATGTATATAAAGAGCGAATGTTCAACTTTATATGGTTCATGATGAAATTTATGTTTAACTTTTTTAATTGAAATTGTGGTCAACCCGTTTATACAGTTCATGTTGTATACAGCAATTATCTGAAATTAAGACATTTGCAAAGCATGCCAATCAGTAGTATTTAGGAGTGCCTAAAGTTTCCCTTGACGATAGTAGGACTAAAACTTGTTCCAAAGCAAAACGGAGGTTGAATAAGAAATAATGTTCCATATCAACCACACAATATTCTTTGCTTCGGTATTTTGCCCTAATGGAAAAGAACAGTAGAGAGCTAAAGATTGAAGATTAGTCCACTGACCTGGTATCGGGTCTTCCTTTGGCTTAACCAGGATGCTCTTCGGCGGAGTCCCTGCAATGAGATTGAGCCTTTGTTGTGACAAGTCCAATTTTCGCTGGGGGCTGTAGATCCCCGGTGTTGAGCGTGACAGTTGAGATAGATTGTGATTCCGAAGGTTGAACACATCCTGACTCGAAAAACTGAGCCGGGGGGCAGACGAGATTCTTTCCATACCCATCGAGTTTTTCATCCTGTTTTCGGAATAGAACAAAAGGGGTAATGCGAAAAATATATCACTGGGATTCTTTCTTTTTCTTGAAATTCAGTGGGATTGAATCGGAAAAGGGGTTTTCTTTTAAGGTATAAATTCTTTTGTTATAGTTCCCATCTTTTGTTTTCTTTCTAAGCCTCTATGAAAGTTTTTCGTTGTCTTTCAACAATCAAGCTAAGAGGAGAAATTTTACACCGGATAAATTTCATTTGCTGTGATTTTTTATTCTGAGCACTGCTACCTACTAGCTACTACTACTTTACTGCATGCTTATACAAAAAAATCCCTGTAAAATTTTCAGGGAGTAACTAATGATTTCGACCATTGTTGTGTAACTGGAAATGTTGTAATACGTTGACTAAACACTTTAAATTACAATTTTTTAATAATCGAAGAATATTTTTTAATATAATTTTTAGTGGCACCCACCAGCTTTTTTAAAAAATTAAATTCTTATTTCAATTTTGAAGTTTCTATTGTTGTTCGACAGATAAAAGGTATTGCATTAATTTTAGTATGAGTAAAATCTGAATTTCATCCTATCAGCAGACTGTTAAATAAAAGGAAACGTAACATATCTCATAATACTGATAAGTCCTTTACCGGCATTAGCCTTACATTGACCAAAGATTCCTTTAATTCTTTGAAAGTTCTGACCCATTAGGTTTAAAATAGGTTAGGTATTTTAACTTTTGTTGTTAGACATTTACAGTATTAACGTAATTGAAAGCAATTTTTAAAAACTAAAGTTTCATCTAGGCTACTAATTTTAAAACGTTAAATGAATAATTTAATCTAAAACATCAAATGAAATTATATAAAACTAAATAATTAAAATAAAACCAAATCAGTCAATTAAAAGCAATCGGATGAATTAAATCACAATTAGAAAAATGTCTAACTTACAAATGACAATCTTTCATGTGTTGCTAAGCTTGAGAGATTGAAAAATATATAAAACAATTTCTACGTTTCTCTGTCCAATCTCACGTGCAGTTAAAAGATATGAATTCAGTTAAACAACCCATTTACACTTATCTATTATCAAGACCTTTTCCTTAAGGTTTCTTGAAGATAAATTGCTACGGAAACATTCAAAAGATAAAACCGCACGCTTTCGCTGTGAATATCTGTCCATCTGATGGATCCACAAACTTTTCAAGGCTCGTCATAATCAAGAGTATCACAGCTTTACCTTGTCATGATAATTGAAACATTATCAATTTCGAGTATTGCTCTTGAAATCCTAAGGAAGCATATTGGAAAATAATTTCTGGTTTATCGGGATTTTGAAAAACAAATAGCTGCTACCTTTTCTTGCAAGAAACTATCTCGATTAGTGTGAAAAGTGTTTAGAGATAAAGCTAGTGTTGTGATTCACACCAAAATATGGTCGTTATCTAATTTTGCCATTAGGTGAATAATTATTCTTAAACCATTTAAATACCATCGGAATATAATATTACGGATGTAGAGTTTCAAAGACTATGGGATTATCTTATGTCGTGTATTAATACATGATTTTTATGTTTTACTATTTTTTAACATTTTATCTAATTTTTCTTTTCCATTGTTACAGAATTAAAGAGTTTAAAGGCTTAGGATATCAAATGGTTTCAAACAACGAAGAAAAGGTTTTTGATGTGGGGGTTATAGTTTGCTTAAGGTTTGATATAGCATTTAAACTTATTGGGTGAATTTTTCAAGGAAAAAGGAACTTTGGAAAAACAGTGCTTGAAAGAAATAAAAAGTTTTAGGAAGGCTATATAGTAGTGAAAGTTTTCGGAGATCTAACTAAAATAAATCTCCAAGACTTTAAATATAATTATTCAACTACATTTTAGTTAATGTTGAATAAGTTATTCCTTTTTAACATCGCGACCCACTTTTGAGAAACAAAATCTAACGCGACCCACCGACTTGAAATTGACTTTTTAGAAAATTAAAAGTAAATATTTGAATATAAGTGTATGAAATAGTTTAATTGTGGGCTAACAATGATCCCTACAATAAAAAGGGGGTCTGGGGGTCCTTCCCCAGAGAAAATTTTAAAATTTAACCCTTAAAAACACGGTTTTAACTTGTTTTTTAGCAATATGGGATAAACTGTAGTTGCATCATTTCCTAAGAAAATTGTTAAAATTTGCATTGCTCCCCCCCAGTGTGGATGGGGAGAAACACTGAATATTTTTTATCAAATCTTACTTGAATAGTCGACTAGATTTGCATTATCGGCACATTAAAGTGACACACATAGTACGTATTTACATTAATTGCCTTTTCCGTTCGACACCAAGTAGTGTAGTTTTTCCTCAAATTTTTATTCGTTTTACAATATGGTAATTTGATAAATTTCAAAAGTTCAAATAATAGTTTGAATAATTCAAAAGTCAGTAACACGTTTGTAAAAATTATAAAAAGATTACTTCACATTATTCAGAAAAATTAAAAATCTTCTCGTGACCCACCAAAAACTGACTGGTGACCCACCAGTGAGTCGCGACCCGCAGTTTGAGAAACTCTGAGTTATTCTATAAAAATCCAAGGTATAAAATTTCTGAAAATTTAATAATTTTACAACTACCAATATCTTGTTAGGTTGAGAGGTTTTTGATTACTTTTTAAATATTGATTCGGGGGATATAAAAATAGGTAAAATCCCTTAGAAAAGTTATAAATAATAACTGAGTTACTTAGTTTGAGAAAAAGATTTCGAGCGCATTTGCAAGTAAATATTGCTTTATTTGTTAGGGAAAAAATCGCAAATATCTTTGTTTCTCTGCAGTGTGTCAAAACCAGTTAGTTCCCTTAGCTTTTTCTCTAGCTTATCAATCCAACGGGGAAACTCCATTAATTAACTTTGGGAATTCTATTCTTTGCAACTTTTCAGTATATTTCATATTTTTTTCTCTTTCAAAAGGTCAATATATATACCTTTTTTCAAAGGTCATCAAATATACCTTGGATCTTATTTGTCACATCACATTCTTTACTAACTTATTAAATATGAAAATTTTAAATTGTCTGAATCTAAAAACGGGGTTCTTTTAATAAAAATACAAAATTTACTATGACTATTTTAGAATTTAAATTCATGATTGATATTCAAAAGCTTGAAAATGTTTTAATAAATGAGAAAAACGTCAATAGTTTGAGGAGACAAAGGGGATTAATTTATAGAATAGTTAGTGTTACTTCATATGTAATTTAATTTAAGGACACAAATCTCAAATCATTGCAACTAAAAGAATCTTCATCCTAGATTGATTAAATAAAATCATCATTGCAATATTTTTTGGTTGACAACTTTTAAATTTTTTCTTTCTTGTTTTAGAAGTTACAAGGTGTGTTTTTATTACATGAATCCAAATTCCCAAATTCACGCTATTTTTAGAGCGCTAAAAATTTGTATCACTGTATATTTAGTCACAAAAGGATAAAGTTTTTAAAGGTTTTTCACTAAAATTCTCACTTTGAAGTTTTGGATATAACTATATTTTTTAATTATCATGCTTTCTCATTTATACTAAAACACCCTTGAAACTTCAAAAAATGAAGACAATAAACAAGTATTTCCCTTGAGAATATCTACACCTGCAAAGCTCTCAAAAATTGACGTAAGATAGATAAGAAAAACGTTGTTTCAGAAGCCCCTGATAATATTTAGAAATTTTATCTTTTTTCATGAGATAATATATATTTGCATAAAAGTTCTTATACTTTAATACTGCATTAAATATTAAGTCTGAAACATATTTATGAATAGAGATTTAATAGTAAAAATGTCCCTCTTATTGTGGGACTGTTTGTTCATCCCATTCTTATAAGATATGTTGAATTCTCATATTTTCATTTTCTTTAGCTATTCTTAGAAGCCGCAAGACAAGTTTAAGTCTTTAAAAAATCTAACTCTTTCCACAAAGGTACAGATTATTTTGTTAACTATATGTAAAATTGCATAAAAAATATTATTACAAATAATCCTTTCTAAATATAATAGGTAAAACTTCATTATTTAAACGTTAACTAATACATTGAAAAACTAATATAGAAGCATGTTAAAGTATTTGTGTTTAAAAATATTTCATTCTTAAGAAGATAGAATAGAAGACACGTATTAAATTCTTTAATTTTTGAGCAACTTTTGGGAATTGGACAAAATTATGTCCAGGTATTCACTGATATTAAAAAAAAGGCTATAACACTGATTTATTCCTGGATACAAGGTACAAAGGTGTATTATGCGAAAAAAAATTTTTGGTCTGTGAGTGGTATGAAACCCTATCTATATCTCTGTATTATGAGCTTAAGCGCTCTCTCAACTCTAACACATTAATTAAAAAGAAGTCAAGTTATGTTAATCCATGGAATAGTTAAGCATAAAAATTATCACGGTATTTTCTTGAAAACAAATGTATTTTCCGTCTAATAAAGTAAGTTTACCTGCCTTATATTTTGGGAGAGTCGCTTAAAGTGGGTAGGGGGTCGTATATTCCCGGATGGAACCCGAGTGTCAAAATATGTGTATGCCGTGATTAACCGAACACTCCCGAGTTTAGAACATCAGATTTGTAAATGAGGTGACTGGATGCAATATAAGAAAAATGGTGATTTTGTTAAAAAAAAACTTACGTTATGTTCCTTCTGTAAATCATATAAACTAGTAAAATTATCATATTGTTGATTATATATTATTTTGACACAATCTAACTTTAAAATACCATGAGAGAACCGTCTTTGTATTTATGAACAGAATTTTTTATGATTGTTAGGTACATAGCAAAGGTCTCAAACATTAGCGGATTTACGGGGATCAAGGGGGTCAATGCCTCTTCCAAATTTTTTAAGGATATCCCTTTCTTTCATTGTAAACAATGTTTTCAGTTAAATCAGGGACAGAATGGCCCTCAAAAATATCTAGCTTGACCACGAGGGCCTTCCTCCTAAATCCTTCCATGTTCTCAACATTACTTCTAAAAAAGATTAAATTGTGGTAAGATTTATCTCGTTTGAAGTGCTTACCCGCTTTGGGACACCTATCCGGGCAAAGCGGTTTTTTGGCGGGTTTTTTTTACCTAATCCGACGCTATCGTGCATTTTTATTTTATAGTTATATAACTCCTCTATTATTCCCCTTTAAAAAATCAAACTCTAACTCCCGATATAAAATAAAATAACTAACGCACATATATAAAATAAAATTTGTAATTACGATCAAACAATAACTATGATTTTTGATCATTCAAAGTTAGCATATCCGCTTTGAGCTTCTCTCCCCTATTTTAAAAGTCTTAGAATTACCTCTCAGTTCAGAACATTGTTCCGACTAAATTCCTTAGAGAATTGTTGGTCATCATCTGAGATTTAGGTTAAAAGATCTTTATTCATTTTTAATCCTTATTTATCAAGAATCGCATCAAAAATAATTAAAAGCAATACAAATATATACTAACTTTAAAGGGTAAATTCTTCCAGGACATTTTCCACTTTTCATAGATGAGGAATTCAAAGTCATTTGGGAAGATTTCTTGTATTATTTCACAAAGATAATCTTTTTTCATTTCTGTCAACAAAAAAATTGAATATGATAAATAGAAAACCAATATAAAAAGTTTCATTAATTTTTTTACTAAAATCAAATTATGCCTAAAGAAAGAAATTTATACTGTTGTATTTTTTTTTAAATAAAATATATATTAAGGCTTCTTGGTAGCCAATTTAAGTTTTTTGAGAATAAAATGATTTAGGACTTTAATAAAACAATTATGTTTTGAGGTTTTAAAGAATAACTAGCTTTCTTTAATTTTAATACTTGTTTTTTCATTGGACCCGTCTTTAATTTAAATTAATACTTTATTAAAAGAATTGAATTATTCAAAATGAATAATATAAAGTTATATTCTTTAATCACTAGATAATAAATTGTTTCTTTTTAATACATCATATTTTTTAAAGCTTTGTTTAATGAGATATCGTACAACTAATCGCTTGCTACTTCACAGTAATTTGCAAATTGCATTTCAATATCAAAGTGTTGAAATATCTGAAATATCTCTAATAGAATTAAATTTGAATTTATTTACTCACTAACTACACATAACCAGAATCGGTACTTTACCGTTAACTTGATTCGTTTTCAATTTCGTGACATTTCTTTCCCAGATGAGTGATAAGATTTCCTTAAAAACATAAGCCTATCTCAAGAGCAGCTAGGAGCAATCAAAACGATATCACCTAAGCAAGACATTACAGCCCAGCCCAACTACTGTTAGCTCAAAGAAAAAATAATGTATGAACTTTCATTTTGACGTCACAACGCTATCGGCTATCGCTTTGCAACTTCGTCTGGATATGGCCGCTAAGTGGTCCATGACTGGTCTCGCATTACTGAGGAGTAAAAGAATGGTTCAATTACTAACTGATAACTTTTAAGTCTTTTCAGTTTTCTTTCACCCTACTTTGGTAAGACGTTAACCCTCTTAAAGCAACACTTTCGTAATCTAAATTCCCTGTTTAATTAAACACAGCGGTGGAATCTCTTCAAAAGAAGGTTCATTCAGCCTTCAAATTTTGACCCTTTGTCAAATAGTATACGCTATTAATCGTTGCATTAGGTGATAGATAGCTTTCTCATTAAATTAACAATCATAAGCGATAATGGTTCTTCTTGCAAGTGCTTTTTAGATTAGAGTTAAAATCCTTGTGGAGAAGGTAATGAAGAAGCAAATTTCCGAACAACGGCTTTTGTTCCACAATAAAATCGTCATAAGATAAAAAATTAATTAATTAATTTAATTTTTTAATCTTATGACGATTTCATTGTGGAATAAAAACCGTTGATCGGAAATTTGCTTCTTCATTGCTTTTTAGATAAATGAATTTAGATAAAATGCAGCCTGCTTTAAATGTTCTCTATTCTATTAAAGTTCTATTATACTTTATTTTAAACAGCTCACCAGAGTGGCTAGTCCTTATTGTTTCTAGCTATAATTTTATCCTCTGAGCTAAACCAAAATGTTGTGTTTTCATTCCAGTTAATTGGATTGTTTTGAATTTCCTTTTAAAATGTGGTAAAACAAATATTTTTAAATGATTTTGTATTAATATGACGCCACCATTTTTCTTATTATTTAAAGATTACATAATCACCACCACGTCAAAAGTACCAATCCGCGGTTTTTTCTAGTTTCGAGAAAAACGCAAAGTTTCAACGGAATCCTTATTTTTCAATCCTGTTGGGAAATACGATTGTTGGCTCTGACATGGTGAGTAGCATCACCAAGGCATTTCAAATAAGTTCCTGAAATACACCAAAACAATCGTATTGGCCTTTATGGCGTGATGGTAACGATTTGTCGAGAAAAAAGGTGCGATTGAGTTATGCTTCTATAATTATAAACTGTATAAAATTTTAGTTATATTACATTTGATTGATATTATTCACATATATTTTATCATTGCTATATAAAAAAAGCTTAAGCAGGCTAAATCCAATTTTAAAATCATAAAACTGATTTTACAATCCTTTTGATAGAGTTTGAATTGAACTCCATTATTTTTTAAACAAACAGAAACAGGAAAGTTTAAGAAAAAACCAAAATATTCAACTATTTAATCTAATAAAAATAACATTGTTACACTCCTTTTGACAAAATACTCTAATACTTAGTAAGTATTTAAGCAGATTTTTTTCAGTTTTTATATAAATATTTTTAGATATTTTAACGATCTTAAATAGTTTTTTATCTGAATTTAAATTAAGTAAAAAAACCTCTGTAAAGGTTCGAAGTGATTCTTTTCAATTTCTCGTGTCTTTTTTTATTTCTTTAAAAATAGGTTAACGTGCTGAATGAGTTGGTTTTATCTCATCTTTTATTTCAGAACATAGATAAAAATGCCGACATATTACATTGATAAAACACAATTTTACAGTCTTCTCATTGACATTATATAAAAAGCGCAATCTTGTTCGTCAAAGTAGAACTGGGGTCATTTTAATTTGTTGTAAAAATGATCTCACTTGATTTTTATTCTTTTTTATTTCATATTATTTCTTTAATCATTAAATAATTATAAATTTTAAAATTTAAGTCCCTTTAAAATACAAAAACCTTTGTACCTATTTCATTATTTCTTAAGCATTGTCTTTTGAAACACTAGTTGGAAAACATCAGTCTACTTTGTTCTTACATGTTTGTTCCAATAAAGTACAATAGCATAGAACATAGATGACTATGACTAAAGAGGTTAGATAAAAACTGAAGTTATTGATATCCTAAATACTATATTTTATATGCATAAGGAATAAATAGCATCAATCAGGAAATTTAAGATATAACTGTTATTTAAACTTTTCTTATTCAAAATCAGCGAACTCATTTTAACAAATCATAAGTGACAGTAAATTGTTTTATTTTCTGGATTTTTTGCCCTTCCTTTTTTTCAAAACAAAATTGATTAAAATAATGTTCTTGAAAAATCAAGTTTATAAAAATGTCCTTTCTTAATAAAGGCGTATACTAACTAGTGTAGATAAGATAAAATAGGTTTTACTTTTACTTATAGAAAATAATGTTTAAGTATCTAGTTTTTTTTAAATTTAACTGATACATTAGTTTCTTTTTACTCTATTTCGTTCAGTCTCGGTTATTTTAAACTCAGTTTAACTCCCAATCACAGTTAACCCTTGATTACAATAGTAGACTTTTCACCGACATTTTAATAACTTAAATTACAGTGAATCTCGGGTAATAGAGAATTATTAACAACCTATTTGGCACCATGATTGTTCACTTTAACGATGTTTTCTACTGTATTTTTAAGTCTGTATAACACTTGACTAGGTTTGACTAGGAATTAAAACAATGAACTCCACTGTGTTATGATTACAACAAAATGCAAATATACAAATGCGGTGTATACGGTAGGATTCTCCACATATAAAGCACTTACTTACACTCAGAAAAATTACATTTTCAAATCTGAGGAAATCGATGTTTTCATTTTATTATGAAACTTTTAATTTCAAAAATACGATGACCTAATTATTTCATTTCTTGAATACCAGAAGTACCCACAGTTTCAAACAATTTAAATGGTCACTACCAGTCACCACTCAAATGATATTTATTTTTTATTTTATGTATGAAAATATTTATGTAGGATTATTCTTAAGTAATGTAATTGGAAGCTTTTATATAAAAAATGATAGCTGGAATCGCATAGTTGCGATATCACACCCAACTTAAAAAACGACTACTGTGAATCACAGTGTCGTTACATTATGGTTACAGGCCGGAATTCTGACCATTACTATTAAATCTGAAAAAAGCACTTACTCATAAATGAGTACGTGATGTATCGATTTTGAGTACCTGCATATTTTCAGAAGTTAGTTTATGCATGTTTCAAACTTGAGTAAATTTGATTCGGAGCCAGTTTGACTAAACTCAGATTTGAAAACGTCGTTTTAAGAGTGCATCATTTTCTTACAGAGTGCTTAACTAAATACATGCTGGCTTTACAAATGATGAATGCGTATCTTGATATAGTAATCCTAGCCATCGAAAAAACGAAGTTTCCTTTTCTTCAAGGTTTCAAAGTGTTTGTTTCATTTGGAGTTTTCAAAGAACGTTACAAGTAATGAGAAGAAAAGGAGGACGTGAAAAACCACTAGGACGCTGTAGCTGAATATAGGTAGAGTGCTTGTGCAGAAGGGGTCTGCGGTGCGGGGAGCTGTTTTGTTGAAATGTTCTTCGAAAAAGTCTTCGTTTTTTGTGCTGGTCCTGTTGCAAACGCGGTCATCTTCGGACTGAACGAAGAGAACCGTTGTACCTGGTCAAAAAAGATGAGCGTGTAAGTCTGAGTTGAGTATATCACTTCATCAATAAGAAAAATTAAGCACTTAGGGCATATAATGTTTGAAAAGTAACGCACAAATATATTAATATATCTGTTATGGGAGTGGAGTGCACTTTTTACCCAGATAGTTTTATAATACAATTTTTCTTAAAGACTACGTGACGGTTATTGAATAATATATTATAAGATGGGGTAAATTTTTATGGCTATGGAAAACACACAACCTAATTATAGAATATCTGAAATAGTATTTAAATATAGTGACAAAAAGGAATTAATCTAATGAGATTATAATAATATTACGGTTTAACCCTTTATGCCCCAAATTATTTTCCCCATCCTCATCCAAAATATGTCAAGTTTACGTAACTGCAACTATAAGTAAACTAAATTTGGCCTTACATGACGAAAATTAAACGAATTTGGAACATTGGAAAGTGGGACTTACAAGTCCCGTCGGGACATAAAGGGTTAAGTATTACCAACTACTACTTACATTTACACTTTTCAAACGCAAATAATGAGTTAAGTTTAATACATCTTGCATTAATAGGTAGAATTATATTCAAAATCTGTGTAATCTTAAATTATTCTTTTATTGCAAAGGGCAGAACCTGAACTTCACTCCCCATAAAAATAGGGGGTATTTTTATTACTGGAATATTCTTCCTTTTAGAAGGGGGGCTAACAGAAACAACAAAAGATGACGGGGAGTTCAATTCAGATACTACGTTTTAAAATACTTAAAAATTTAAAGTTCCAATTAATCAAATAATGAAGCTTCGTCAAGAATTACCAGCAATAACTAGTAGATACATTACACTAATGCAAATGCCTAACACGATCTTTAACGTTCCAGTGATCTTTGGATCCCCAGATGATGTACAGATGCAAAAAGTGAAGAGCAAGATCAAAATGAGGAGGCAAAAGAATATGGATCCAGTGATAACTAGATACTGCGCTATGACTGGAACGGTGTCGCAGTAGTCCCAACAAGCAGCCCCTATTTAAATGTAGAAATACGATGAGGTAAGAGAATTATCTATGTATGTTTTATTTAAGTGCATGATACTGTGAAAACATAAGAAAACTTACCCATGCTTATCATTGCGAGAGATGAAACAAGAACCCCTGAAATAGTTTGATATGTTAAAAGGTAAGCATATTTAGATCCTTCATGTATATAATTCAAAACAGCTTGATATTTTCTTATTCAATATCATGAATAACCAAAAATTGGATATTTGTTATGAAATTCAATTCAATTCAATTCAATTTTTATTTGATCACATACACTATTTACAAATGAAGCTATTTACACTTTGGGGATTTAAAAATCCCATTAAAGTGAAAAAAAATATTTGTATATACATATGAAAAGGAAAAACAAAATTAAGGATAATACAAGAAATAAAATAAGAATTATAGATTGGCAAAGGTTTGGTTTAGTTATTGTTTTACGGCGCAAGAATTTTATGAGATGGAACGGTCAAACAGATAGTGTATGTAAATAAAAGAGATAGCACTGAGGGGGGCATTCTCAGTTTGCATGTAATTTTATTTTAAGAAAAAATCCATATATTTATTTAAATTCTTTATAACAAGTTAAGGTTTAATGAAAGGAGAATTTCACCATTTATTGCTGGTTAAGCGGACAATAGGTGTAAACTCTCAAGCGTCACCTCCAACCGTGGACCAGTTTCGGCCTTGTTAGGACTTATCAGCACGGTATAGGATGGTAACGCAAGAGAGAGGAGGGCAAGTACTAGTCTAGCCGACTATAACTGAAAAAGTGGTGACCATTTATTAGTCCTCCACTCATCTGCTGGAATGACAATGGCATTCCTAGGATCAATGGTCACCACTCAATGTCAATCAATGGTCACCACTCAATGGCAATCAATGGTCACCACTTTTTCAGTTATAGTCGGCTAGACTAGTACTTGCCCTCCTCTCTCTTGCGTTACCATCCTATACCGTGCTGATGAGTTCTAACAAGGACGAAACCGGTCCACGGTTGGAGGTGACGCTTGAGAGTTGAGAATTTACACCTATTGTCCGCTTAACCAGCAATAAATGGTGAAATTCTCCTTTCATTTACCTTGCCTTTCTGGAAATAAATCTGTCCTAGGAATACCATTGTCATTCCAGCACATGAGTGGAGGACTAATCAATGGTCACCACTTTTTCAGTTATAGTCGGCTAGACTAGTACTTGCCCTCCTCTCTCTTGCGTTACCATCCTATACCGTGCTGATAACAAGGACGAAACCGTTCCACGGTTGGAGGTGACGCTTGAGAGGTTACACCTAAGTTAAGGTTTATTAAATAAAACATTCTCAAAGTTTCGCTTTTATTTTTCTACAGCGAGCTGAATGTTTGAAAATTTGATTCAATTGAGTAAAATATTTAAATAATAAGTATAATTTAAGACGTATATTAAATTATTTAAAAAAATAATAAGTTTAGAGATTAACGTGATTGAACTTAACGTGTTAATAAAATAACAAAAAGTGACATAAGAATAACTGAAAAAAATTTAAAACTGGTTTTACTGATATTATTAAAATTGGTAGCTTCTAAACAATGTTCCATGAAAAACAAATGCCAATACTTACCGACTATTACCACTGTAAACCAAATGAAACTTGCCATATTATTCATCATAGATGGTTGTGTAGTAAGTCCAAGCTCAATAAATAATTAAATGATCTTTAAGTTTTCCTTCATTATTCTTCATCTTTTTATTCGTTTTACATGCGTTCTTTTCTGTAAACAATTAAACAATTACTACTTATTTTTAGAAGCGGAGTTTTAAAATTATTATGAATCAGTAAACCAAATTGTTTTATTTCAATTATAATTTATGAATACAGAATCTGTGCCATGCAGTCCTCTAAATTATTTTTGTACGATATTAATACGCATCATGTTTAAAAAGCAATTTTAAAAACATACCAATCATAATGTATATGCGATTTTTATTTTAACTACTACTAAAGGAACAAAAACTTTAAGATTTTTGTTTGAACCTAAAATCACAGCTGAAAATTTATAGAACTGGAAAATTGTGTCACATTAAAACTGTATTTTACATTTTTCAATTATTAAGTATTAATAAATGAATAGGAGAAAAACAACGAGTTGGCTTCTTAGTATTTTAATGATTTAACATCACCAAAGAGTGGATATACTAATATGGGAGGGTAAATAAAGATAGCGTTCGAGTAATTTCTTACTGCTTTGCGGTTTATCGATGATCAAAGGAAGGAGTGGGGATTCTCCCAGGAAAAAGGTTTTAGAAATTGAAGCTTTACAAAAGGATTTTTTTCTTGGCTTCACTAATGGAAATAGACTAAGTAAATACTGTAAAATCCGGGGAGCATAGAACCTATAAACACGTTTAATGGATATAAAAACTTGAGTAGCCATTGTGTAGCATCATTAATTCTTAACTAAAGGGGTATTTGAAGAAAATCAGGTTTATATTTTATGATAATGTCAAATAATGCAATTCATTTATATTTCCTTGTTATTGTTTTTAACCATATAACTCTAGAAACGTTGCTTAAAATGAAGTTCCATAAAAATATCAATAATTCTATTATAAATTAATTTTAATTTATATAAGTTGTAGCTGAAATATACTTACCCTCATGTTGGAAAAATATTATCAAGTTTCATACTAGTCCTTTTACTTCATTATTTTATAAAAACCTTATTGCACATTTTGATGTTTTGTTTTCATGATTCTTTCTCAAATCTCAATTCAACAAAGAGGAGCATATGGGTGAACCCAATCGATAACTGATAATTCGAAAGTTATCAGAATCTGTGATAAGGAACCCTCAAAAAAGCTCAACCTATAACTATAAAGCAAGACCTATCCTATTTTGATGCTAAAATAAAATTCATTTCAAATTTAAAAGATTTAGATAAAATTGGATCTTTTGGGGGAAAAACATATTTTGTTTGCAATTTAGTAAAGATTAATTACTTATTATAAAGTGAGAAATTGTAAAAAAATTGCGCTTTTCAAACATTTAATAGTTTCAAACTTAAAAAAAAACAGTGTTTATCATAATTTTTAGGGTCCTTATATGTTACATTTGTATTATATTTTGGTAATTAGTATATCTAAAAGTTATTCATCAAACTAAAATAATAATGATATTTTTTGTTCATTTACATTTTTTCATTCATTTAAACATTTAAGAAACTTTCATAAATAAATTAATACTAATTTCTTTACTTCGTACATTAATTCGTTTTTTCTGTTTTTTTTATTGCACATAAATTTGTTATCCATGTAACAGGAGGAACTAAGGACAATTATTTCCTGACTATTATAAAGGGGTACCTTAAAACGTTTTATTGGGACCATAAATTTTTTAAAATAACTAATTAAACTTCTAATTGAACAAAAGTTTCGACTTGAATTAAATAATTTACAGAAGAAAATTAATAACAAATTTCATTACTAATGTGGGCTGCCGGCTTTTATATCAGATAAACTACAGGATCTTTTCCTTGTTCAAATTATTTCTTTTTTCTACCTTAAATATATCTAGAAAAAAATTTGATAGAAACTCCATACATCGAGATATCCCTTTAAAATTTATTTTAATTTTCTTTAATTAAAAAAATGTTTGTTTAAAATATTTAATTTTTTAATTGAGACTTTTTATGATGCATAGTTTTTAAATGCCTTATACAAACCCCTCTTTATAATAGATAACAGACACTTATAAAATGATAAGTAAATCATAAAAGCGAACGCCAAACGTACAGCATGCTCTTATTTATATTGAGTCTCAAAAGCACTTTTACCTTAAAACACGAGATGGCAGCAGGAAGTTTAAAATAAAAATATCAAGTCATTTTAAAAGATAACATATGATCATAGCATAGTAAATAAATATACGAATTCCACGAGTCATGGAGACTTCGGAAGATTTTAATGAAAAAGATGCATAAGTCTTAATAGAATTTATTGTTAAGCTTCAAAATTTCGTTGTAAATAAGATTCTCATTCGTAAGTACTTCGTTTTGTTTTCTTTTTAAACAGCTGTTTGCTGTTAGAAAAAGTTTGCTTTAAATAACTTCAAATTTTATGAAATAAAATTGGTATATCAATAAAAACATCACGTGTAATCCTAAATATTATTTTTTTTTAATTTAAAACTTTTTTATCTGCTAAAAGAGATTGTTGAAATATTATTTTATTTCGTGGGTTTTTTGCTATTTTTTAAAAAATATTTTCAGTGAAGGTTAATTTGATTACTTATGTCACAGTTAAAACTTTTTCAATTAACTCCGTAAAAATTTATTCATCCTACAGTATCAAAAAATAAAAGTAGTTTCATATTAATATCCTAATATTTTAAATTTATGTACCTTATTTTTTAACGCATGTATGGATTTTAAATAATTAATAAACTTAGTAATTAGTAATTAATAGTAAATATATCTAGCAAATTTGTTAAAAAATTAATCTACCTACAACAATTTACTGGCTTTAAGTTTTCTTATTTTCTTTATTTTCAAAAAATTTCCTAAATTAAGTAGAAAATTAATTTATGATAATTTTTTTATTATTAAAAAAATTGAATGTAATATTCTCCATTTTCATTACTTTTTTCATGTTTATTTCATTAAAATTTGAATTAGAGAAAAATTAACTTAATATCAATGTTTCATGTTAATGGGAAGTATTATATAAATTTTCAAAGTTGATCTTCCTCGTATCAAAGTATTATTGTCTTCTTAAATTTATTATATTTAGGCATAAATTAATTTATCTTAAATTTTAAGAAAGTACGTAAATTGATATAAAATTTAATAAATATATTTGATTAGTTATTTGATTTTTATAATGTTGTATGAACAAAAATTTAACAAAAGAATTATAATTAATTGTAAAAATATTCATTTTTTTCCTTTTTCATTTAACCCTTTAAATCCAGATTTAAATCCTTTTTACCGAAACTATGTTTTTACAATTTTGCTCTTTATTTGCTTTTTTCTTCTTTATCTCACAACATAATTAAGAAACGTTAGATGGGAGTTAATTATTTGAAATATTATGATTCAATAGCAATAAATTAAAAATTATCAATATAAGCAAGGGTTGAAAGAAATACAATTAAATAAATATGTGTGCAAAATTGTGTGAGGCGCGATGTAATAATAACCATACTAGTTTATTTCATATTTACTGAAGTAATAAAAATAATAAATATATTTTCTTATTATTAATATATTCTTTTCTTATTAATAATGTATTCTTTTGTTGTTATTAAATGTATCTAAAATGTTCACTACTTAGGCACTACTCAGTTATTTTAAACCTGTGTTCGGCAAGTGTGTGTTATAAAAATAGCGTTTACTCTATATTTCCAAAACTTCATAAAACTTTGAATGTGACAAACAATAAATTGGTTTAAGTTAAAATGTTTCGAAACATGTTCTACACTTTGTTACTCATTTCGCTGATTTTAGCTAATAATTGAGCGAATTAAGCAATAATAAAAGTAACCTACTCTAGTTTTGCAAATACCGATTTTGAACTTCTTAGAAATGTGATGTAAAAAATTCGTAATTCTAAAGAGGCTTTATTGATCTTGCTTTATATTGGGAGAGATGTATTGTATCCGTTACAAGAGTCTTATAAAAGGAAAAGGGTAGAGGGTATCCTTTTAGAAAGGTAAACTGAGCTTCTCAAACAAAAGTTATTGTAAATGCTCAAGCATCTGGGTTGATGGAGTAGATAAAAATAACCTACTCTTAAAAAGTAACTTCGACTCTTCAAAGTTTAATATTTTTATATGGTATTTTTAAAATTCAATACGAAATAATCCTAGTAATTACGGTTTTTGAAAAGTGCAAATACCATTAAAAATAACTTCTGTAATCGTCCCTAAACCACCGAGAAAGATTATTTCCCTAAATTTTGTCTGAATTCTGATACGCCAATCTCTCCTAGGTTAATTGAACCAAAAGAATGCAAACCCCCAATTTCAGCATCATTGTTGATTCTAACTTCTCATTATTGCTGATTTTTGAAAAAAAATAACCATTTGTTTTACCCAAAAATTGCTTATCATCCATTTTTAAAAATACGGGAAATGTCTATTTAAGCAATTATCTTTAATTCGAAACATTATCATTTTAAGTTTAATTTTTAACGCATTACTAGTCACATTTCATGCATATTATTTAAATCATGCATAAAGTGTAATTTAATATGAATGGGGATTTCTAGAATATTTCTTGTCGAATAGAATATATCGATTTCTAGAATATCCACTTTAGGCTTTATTTTAATAATGAGAGATGACATTAATCGATTATTTATTCTCATAAATATTTCATACTTTTACATTCTACATTTATATTAAACTTTGTTAAAAGTGTTGTTTTTAGTATTGTTATAAGAGAAATGCTGCTGAATTTCCAATCATATAACTCCTGGTGCCATGTTTTATTGCGAAAGAATTTCTACGTAGGATAGTGCAAATTATTAATTTTAAAAATTCATTTTTAAAAAACAAGCAATATATTATATTATAAGAGACAAGATAAGGAGGTTTTATTTCAGTAGAAACGACAACACTATAACATTACTTTAAGTAATTATAACCTTTTGAATTCTTTCCGTGAAATTGATAGAAACTTTTGCACCTTTAACAAAAAATTCAGGCGTTCTTCAATTAATTAATTAATCAAATGACAGAGTCCAATTTTAATGACAACGGATACTTCAAAAGAGAAGAACCCCTCCCCAAAATCGATTCCATTTCGCAACAAGAACTGAAAATTGAAGCAGTCAGAGTATATTTTGAACTTCTTTCCAAATCTCTCTGATTTCCTATAATTTCCAAAGGCAGCAGGCAAGCCCCTCTCGCTGTCTCAACTACTTCCCTTTGTGTCTTGTCTCAGCTGTTGGAATTTCTTATTCTTACCCCTATCAATAATCACGACGAGCCTCATTTTTTATTTCTCCAAGTTCGTTTCTCTCTTTTAAAAGAGGAAGCGGGGAGGCAGAGATCTCTTCGGGGGGAGAAGGATTAGAAACGAAGCTGCGAGAGAGTAAAATTATCGATTCTCCTTTTATCCCCCCCCTCTTCGCTGTTTCCCTCCCGGCTTATTGCGTTCATGCCTAGCTGCGTCTGTTCATTTGGCTGTTTTAAATATGAAAAAAGTTTCTTCCCCTGAATATCTTCTGGTATTTTTGAGAAAGAATAATCGATTCTAACTTGGAAGTTTCCCCCTTTCCCGCCCTCAAAAAAGGGGATGGGAAAAAATCTGCTACACTCTGTTTAATTATGCAGAAACTTTCCTGGGCGAGGAGGGGAATGCCAAAGTTCTTGTAATATAATCTCAATCACCAAACTTCTGATCAAATGAATGTAGTTTCAAAAGTTTTCTGTGATTATTTATGCTTTTTCGTTTTCATTGTGTCTCTCGGACTTCAAATGCGAGTGCTGCTTTTTTTTAACTTTTTAATGCTTCTCTTTCGGAACTACTCGTTTTGGAAGATGCGTCTTCAAGATGACTATATTTCCGTTACTTTTTAAGAGTATAGTTTTAGAGTTGCGCGAGTACTTTATCTGAAGATTCTAAGAGAGGTGCCGTCCATTTATTTAATTTTGACCTATTTAATGAGATAAATATATACCTTCTTTAGTATCTGTTTGCTGTATTGAATTTAACAGAGTATTTGCAGGACCATATAAATATATACCATTTCACATATTATATGGTAAGGAGATTTTATTATAATTGATCTTTTACGTAATACTTGTCTTTAAAATTAATCTGATACACTATTTATAAGGTTCTTTAAAAATGTATTGATTAAATTATCCTCAATTCTCAATTATGACAACTTCTAATTCTCAACTTAAACAATGTTTGTTTTATAAATGAAATAAACTAAACATTTAAATTTCAAAATTCTAGTTTTATAGTCTTGTATCTCTTTTTAGAACAGTTTTACCCTATCAGTTCTTAGCCGCCCGAGAATCCTATAAAGAATTTGGAGCGGTCAGTATTTAAACGGTTAAAATCTTAAAAATAAACTCTTAACATAGTTTACTTCATTCCAAGTTTCGTTTAGTAGTTTTAGAGAAAATTACATATAGTGCATATGTGTTGCTTCATCTTCTTTGTACATAAACTATTAAAAACGTAACACAAATAATATTATTCTTTATTTTGGGGTAATATCTTTGAAAAAAATGTGTGATTTAATAAAGAGATCCCTTCTTATTCATTATCTCATTAAGTTCATCTATCTCATTATAGTTCTAAATCTATTTTTAAATGCCGACCTGTGCAACAAACTTGAGGCTTTTGAACTTGTAGAAAATACGGATCTCGGTTCTCTGGTAACTTCTTATTAGCCACCCCCTTTGGATTTTTCTCTGCTGGAGGACTGTTTGTACAAACTTCGGCATCCGGTAATCACGAAGATATTTGTAGTTGCTGCGCAATTTCCTTTTTCCCCGCATTACACATGCTTTTTTAACGACCTTTCATTCACAAGTTGCAACAGATTACTAATACATCTTCGCTTTTAGCAAATTAAGGCTGAAATACAACTTGCTTTCTAGTCAATTTTGAAATAAATAACTAATTAATTCTTAAATGAGAAGTAGTATTTATTTATCTCCCTCTTGTGAAGGTAAAAGAAAAATTTGCTTTAACACTTTGGTGAAATTATATAATTAACATGACACGTTTTAATTCCATCATATTTAAAAACATGCATTAACTTTATTTAAAATATGCATTAATTTGTTTTAATTTAAATTTTTCCCATAATTTGTTTTACAGAAGTTTTTATGAAATTTATTATTGTATAGATTACACAAAAAATGATAATTATTCTTCAAATCACTTAAAGGCATGTAAAAATAAGAGCTTATCCTCCATTTCAGAACTTAGCCATCGTTTGTGAAGGAGACGCGCAACTTTTTTTTAACTTTCCCGCCTTAAATCTCTTACTGAGGAAAAACCCGTTTTACAGGCACTAATTTCCATGTGACCAAACGCA
Organism: Tetragnatha versicolor; assembly: GCA_024610705.1. Taxonomy (NCBI): domain Eukaryota; kingdom Metazoa; phylum Arthropoda; class Arachnida; order Araneae; family Tetragnathidae; genus Tetragnatha; species Tetragnatha versicolor. The sequence goes on from JANDEH010000010.1 coordinate 32,166,851, forward strand.
TAGGAATGTATTTCTCGGAGCAGATAATAGTTCATCTTGCTTCTAGTTAACTTAAAAACTCACGGTTTTTTTTTCTGATTTTTGCAAATTGTTAACCATAAATATTGAAAACAACCTGAATTTATATTCGTTTATTCTATAGATATATTTAATACGAAATCGTGACAGTAAATTTGTAAAATTTAAATTTAAAAAATTGTTATTAAGTTATTTCTTCTGGTAACGTGAGATATAAAGGAAAAATGAGATTTTATTTTTACTACTTTAATTACCAATTATTTTTAAACGATTGTGATCTTTATTATCTCAATTTTCGTGGCGCTATCTGGCGTCGGTTAGGGAGTTAAATTTTGGTTGAGTTATTCTAGGCTAGTAATGAATGAACATTTTTGTGTGTCAAGTCGATTTTCAATTATTCTATGCCTAATTATAACCCTTTGGTAAGGTAGAAGTGAAATAGGTACCAATAATATTTGAACCATCGAAACAAATGGATTAAAATTTTCCTGTTCCTAGCAAAAATTTCTTAAAATTTATGCTCTCCTTATTTATACTAATATTTACAACGATCAGTTTGATAGATGATAGACTTAATAGCTTTAATTGAGTTTGATTATTTTATATCCAATAATTAAGTTTTTTTATTCAAAGTTATTAACATAAATGTAAAATTTAATTAATAACGAGTAATAAGTAAAGTAAATCCATAAATTTCTTTCCATTTTACTCGTATCTTTTATAATTTCATGAAAAGAAATCAAAAACTTGTTAATATTGAAAAAATTTTATAAAAAGTTCCTTACATTAATGTTTTTTTAATATAGATGCCTATTAAGTTAGCTATTTTTCACATTATCTAATATTATTAGCATATTATCCTTTTAAAAAATTTCAAATTTACTCCATTTTAAAGAGAAATCTTGGTTTAAAATAGCTACTGTGTCTAATACTAAAACTTTTATATGCATTATGCGTAATATAGATTAATCAATTACTAATTTATATTATTAAAGTTATTTCAAAATTATTTGTTGAAAATACTTTTTTAGAAATTTTCGTTAACGATTTACGCTAAAAGTTTACAACACAAGTTTTTTTTTATCTCAAATATAAATGAAACGATTCACTCAAATATAAATAAAACGTTTAAATTCATTCTTAACAGCAATATTTTATTCCAATTATGTTATTTCATGGGTCATTTATTGAATTTCTTATCACAAAAACTTACTCAACATTTGTCTTTAGGGGAGAGTGGGGCTATTTCGCACATGGGCACATTCGGACAGAAGGCATTTCCCCTAGTAATTATTAATTTAAAAATCTGAAAAAAATACCAGTAGATGTAAGCATGACTACCATCTCCTGCATGAATTTTCAAAGCCCTGGAAAGCACTAGAAATTTGCTAGCGTTAGAAGCAGCAAAGTAAATTTTCTTGTCATTTTGTTGGCGTAAAATATCAATCAAAAATAACACTCAAGTGGACATTCATCCTTTTATTCAATAGAGGCACTACTAAAGTAAGTTTCTAGAAAGGTTTTATTTCCCTGCTTTAATTATAAATATCTTGTTGGGACGTGGTAAGCTTGTACTGGTAGATGGGGCACATTCGTGCACCAAAAGATGGGGCAGATTCGGTAGTGCGAATGTGCCTCATCTTTCCCATTTTTGATTATGAAAGTAATTTATATGTTTATAAGTGCAGTATATTTAATAACTTGGAAGTTTAATTGTTTTTTATTGTAATTGTTTCAAACTTTGGTGATAATAGAAAATAACACCTTAAAGAAAGCTTCAGTTTTTTTTGTTATTCCATATAAGTTTTATTATTGTATTTTATATGTTCATTAAATTTATTTTATTTTATGTTATTTTTCTATGATTAATAACATTAGGAAATCCGCAACCCCATGGAAGAGCCTTGCTGGCTCCTTTGGGATATAAAAAAATATTTCAGTGTTTTTTTTCCTTTATCATTTTTCTTTCCAGTTGTGTACTGTCGTTTGTGTGTTGTTGTTGAATAAATTTGAATTTAAATTTGTTAAAATTTGTTTTAAAAAATTTAGACCCAGATTTAAACATTGAAGAAATAAATGTCCCTGATAATTTTTTGATACCCATTGACTTGGACTTAAGTGATTTTATTCTAGTAGAATTTGCTACTAAAAAGAAAAAATTTTTATGTTGGTCAAATAGAAAATTTGGAATTGAATGGTGCTTATTTAAAATTAATGATGAAAAACTTTAAAATTAATGACGAAACTTTTATTTTCCCAGTAAGTAATGATTCAACATTCATACAAAAAGATAATATCGTATTAAAAGTTCCCCAACCGTCAGTTTCAGGTGTTAATAAGCGAGATATTGGTTCACTTTTCTTTTGGAATAAAACCTGACAGTTAAAATATTGGTTGAACTTTTTAACTAATTATATTATGTAAAGTATGTCAATGTGCAATATACTCTTCATTACTACAGTTGTTTTCCTCGTCAAAAACATAGATGTTCAATATTTTCTGAAGCTGTTTTCTTTTTGTAAAAACATCTTCAATTTAGAGGAAAAATATGTAAAAGTGCCAAATATTTTGTTTAATTATCCTTACTTTAAAGTTCAATAAACTTTTTAGTTTGTAAAAATAATTATTGTATAATTTTTTGCATGTGTACGAATGTGCCCCACACGTGTGCGAAACTGCCCCACCCACGGGGCACATTCGCACGAAATTTCTAGTTTTTTAGATTGATTATAGGGGAGAGTGTTGTACCTATGGACAAAAATCACGTTTGGATTTTTCTAAGACAGGTAAAATCACATTTTGACCATTTAAAGTGCCCAACTTATAGTCCTAACCTTTGTGAGTAGAGATATATTTTTTATTAGTCAAAATTTTGAAAATTGGATTTTTAATCATTTATAATAACTTGGAAAAATTTGTGTCCAAAGGTACAACAACCTGTTGTACCTATGGACAGACCCAGTTGTACCTGTGGACACCCTTAAAAAGGGAAGATTTAGTTGAAAAAAGCTAAGAATGAACATTTTTATTGATGAATTACCTTTTAATAACCTATTTCAAGCCTTTTTAAAATTGAAAATAGATTTTTTAAAGTAATGTAGTTTTAGATCGTAAATGATCATTAAAACGAAGTTGAATGATAAAAGTCTTGATTTAAAAAAAAAAACACAAAAATCACATGGTATTTTCAGATCAGAAATTAAGGTAATAGTTTCATCAATCATGCTGATTGATCTGACAACTTCACTGATCCAAAAAAAAACAATTCGATCGACACTTAGTTGTGCAAGCATTTGGTAGTAATAACAGTAATAATTTGGTGGTAAATCTTCTTCAGTGGAAATTTTAAGTTTTTTTAATCATCATACTTAAATGCGATAGGGTGCTTAGGGTTTTACACCATATTTTACATTAAATTCCAAGTAGAATCATAAATTTAAAAAAGTAGTTTCTATCACAAAATATTTGATTTTTCATCTAAAATTCACTTGAAAATAATCGCTGACAAATAGATTACCATTTAGAAATAGTATAACATTTATTAAAATGTATTCAGTTAAATGAAACCTGATTCTAAAACGCCTATTAGCTACAGACACCCACAAGAACGTGTCCGTAGGTACAACACTCATGGTGTCCGAAGGTACAGCATCAGGTGTTTTTGCATTCAAAGTTCTATAAAAGATAAAAGAATTGAGATCTGACGATTTCTAATATCAAAACTAAAAAGTCAAAATCTCTGGGATTCCCCCATATATCCCATTTTATCATATCATAATCATAGAGGAAGAAAATAATTAATGTAGTGATGCACTAAAAAAAACTTTGAGCACCTAAAAACAGTATTTTTATCATAGAAAATTCAAATAATATTTTAAACAGCTGATTTCACGTTAGCAACTAGATAGCCTCTGTTTACATTCAAAATCGACCACAAATTCAAATTTACATTTTTTCCCGAATTTTAAAATGAGGTGGCTGAAGGTACAACCGTCCGTAGGTACAACACTCTCCCCTATGGTTAGAAATTCTAGATGAATGAGACCAATTATGGTTCTAAAATATCGGGAAAGGTCGTAACTTTTATTTGAATCTGAGTTTGTTTCAATATCTCATCTAGATCCAGAGAAATATGCCGAAATGCATTTTTTGTGCGAATGTGCCCCACTCTCCCCTATAGTTGAAAATTGTGGTTGCAACGTACAGCATTTATTGAGATTCACAACATAGTACAGCATTCATACAACATTCTACAACGTTCTTGTGTTACCTGGGGAACCAAGACCGTACATATCACTTTCTATTTATTACTATTACACTTACTACTTTTTACCAAAAAAACCTAATTATTTTTATGTTGAAGGTTGAAAAGTGTTCAATCCCGTTTTAATTTATTGTATTTAAATCAGAAGTTTTAACAACGAAATAAAACCCCAAAAATCCTAAAATGACTTTTTGTGTTGTAAAGTAACTTTCCTTCTCTCGTAAGTGTTAGGGTAGAAAAAAAACTATACTTTAGTATTTTCTTAAAGTTATTTGCATTTAATAATTTGGGTAGCTAAACAGTTTGCCCCTTTTTCATTGAAGAATACTTCTGCCAATATTATTAAGCATCGTTTTAATTAAATTTCCTGAATATTTTTAATTTTCATCACTTATCGGACCTTATAAAAATGGGGCTTGTGAGCCGCATGTTTTTTACGGGTCATAGGCTGTAAAATTATAATTATTATAATTTTTTTCCACTGTAAACCCCCCTACCTTTTATTTGTGTGAAATATAAATTTATGGAAGTATGTTACTTTAACTTTTCATTTCAAACAAGAATATTTCAATGAAAACTGTAATTAAAAGTGTCCCTATTTTGCGTATTAAATAAACCCTTATCATTTAAATAGCTTATTCTCAATTAGATCAAATAATAAAAACAAGATATATTTACTGATGTATAGTTTTTGAAAGAAAGAAATAAAAATAATTTGTTTGGCATGTACTTGATAAGAATTTCTAATGAACAAATTATGAAAAATTTCTTAATTTATTCATGGCATCTTAAAAAGTAGTAGGTATAGTAGAAAAAAACTTGATTTTCATACCATGCTTTTTTATCTTGGGTAGTATTCAAAATGCCTTGAAAATTTTTATGAAAGATAAAATTTTTAATTTAAAAGTTTTCTCTATTATCATTGGCAAAAGACCGAATAAAAGGTAATAAAAAGTAAATTACAAAATCTCTCTAGATTCAATCTAGTACTTTTTGAAAGAACAAAATCATTGTATTAGAAATTCATGTCTTGGTTAGAAGAAGTGGTGAATAGTTTTAATTTAGTGCAAAAGTTGAATCTTATGTGGATGTTTTAAATTGTCTTGGGTTTATTTTTCATTTCCACAGTAAAAAGAAATATCTAGATTCTTTAGACTCTAATCTTAGAATAATATCATGCATGAGAATTACCTAAATAAATTAAGGTTGAATTAACTATTGTTACGCTATTTAGATAGCAATTACGTTCACTTTATTATATCTCGCTTACTCTGGCTCTTCACTTCATTTTGTAATGGATTACTTTATACCTCTATTTACTGTTTAGGGTTTATTCTAAATCTTAGCATCACACCCCCAGAGATGAAGAAGGTCGCTTTCGCTTGCATATTTAACAGACTTAAATTTAGAAGAAAGCTTCACCCCATTATAGAAGCTTTACTCTTGTTTAACATAATGATAATTTGAAAGTCTTATGAATAATTTAACTGTTGTTCCACTTTTCTGAGCTGAAGATTTGAAGTTTGATCACAAAGATGATAGGAAGAGATTGTACAAAAGAACTTAGTGGCTCTTTTATTTGGCAGGTATGCATATTTCATAAAAGACGCATAACTGCACTCATCTTGACTGATAGGGGACTTATTATCATGATCAAAAACTAAAATTATAAGTGTGAGTTCTACTCACTGAATCTGCACTAAGCGTATTTCGTATTATACCATGTTAAGCGTTTTTTATTAATATAAAGAATGAATAAAAGTTAGTATATAAGTGTATGTGAAATCCACACTTGTATTTTGAAGTAGAGAATATAATTCGATTTCAAGGCCTTTTTGTAAAACATTTAATTTGACTTAAATAGTTTTGCAAATTAACATCAAAAATACTCCTTGTTCAATTGATAGATTTAGATTCCTAAAAGCATCATTATTTTTGGTATGCTCAAGCCCTTCTCAAAAGTTATGTAATTATGAGCTGGAAACCCGAATGCTTTGCTGAAAGAGTGAAAATACACCTTACTTACAACAAACAAGGTCAATGCTACTTGTTCAAGGTCGAATCGAAAGCTACTTCTTTGTCTTGGTGTCCACTTTTAAAGCTTCTCTCATCCTTTCTCTGATCCTCTTTAAGCATTATTGGAGTTTAAAGAAATAAAATAAGTAAAAAATCTTGCCTTCCCACATACTAAATGCTTTTTGTGGTAATAAAGTTTTCAAGAGAAAAAACTAATATTGCTTAATTAGGTATTTTAGAACTCTTGATGGCATCGGAATAAACCTTTGAGTAACTGTGCTGTTTTATTTTTAAAAATTAAATTTTTATCGCAAGATTGAATTTATTTATTGAAACGCGAAGCTACATTTATATTCATCATATATTAATAAAATTTAAGATAATATATTTCTAGAAAGTTGTAGTAGGTATTTATTAGTGAAGAAAAACAAAAATCGTTTACCATCTTTGATTTTGTATTATCTGTTATACTTTATACATGTTTGGAAGTGTTTTTTACAAATAAATTACTATCGTGAAACTCATTTTGCACTTAAAACACTAATTGTTCATTAATGTTCGAAACGAAAATCCATTCATTTTGATATGATAGTCATTTACCTTTAGAAAAGTGTGCCGGCGAACTAGAGAATTGATAGCTCCTGGTGCGTTAAGCATGCTTAAATACTCAACTTTCAGTTACTGTTATTAATTTGGTATCATAAGTACGCTTCAGCAACCGAATGAAAAATACATTATCGAACACATTTATCATTATTGTATCCGGATGAAATCACATGTGTTCTGAGCCGTGAAACTAGCGCTTATTCGGAATGAAAGTGTTCTGACGTGAGAAAACTATTGACTCTTAATACATCAAATGTGAGCAGGGAAAATAATGAACATTAATTGACATACCTGTTGCGTTTGCTTAGCTGTAGGTACCGATGCATTAAGTGCTACCAGATAAAGTGGATTGCTTCTTTTTTTAGGTTTGGAGGGTATACAGTTCTGTTGACAGCTTTAGCGCTTTTTTGAGCTCCTCGGTTAGTTTAAAAAATCTACTTTTCAACTCCCGTTTTATCACTCAGGCGAAAGCGTGTTTTTCATATCGGCCTTTATTTTAACAGTTTCGTAAATACGCGATTTTCTTAATTGTTTGATTTATATTGGGAAAACCATTTTCACTTCTTATAGAATTTTATAGAAACTCTTATTTGACTTATTTCATAAATATTGATTAAAAAATGGTGGATTTGTTAGCATAAAAGATTGCCTCAAGAGAAATTCAAATCATTCATTTAAAACTATAAATTGCAGCTGTTTATGTGTTCAAAGTATTGAATTATGAGTACATATTTTACTCTTTTATATAATATTAATTACTTTTTAAACCTAACAATTTAGTAATATTGCTATGTAACGTTTTTGTTTCTTTAATCAAATTGAATTTCAAAATTTAAAAATGAACATGAATCATCCCACCTTGACAAATGTAACTTTTATACAACTTTTAACAGTTTACTAAAAGACTTAGTACTTTAAAATTGAATGTGTGAAAAAGACATTTATATATACCAGACTTTAAGATTTAAGTCATTTTAACATATTCATGCAATGAAACTTTTAAAAAAGTTATTTACTGTTTATTAAATAACATTAAATTTGCATTGTGACTAATGTAACATTTTCCTTAAGTATCTGTTACGTTAGTCACAGGTCAAGTTCAAAGTTATTTATAACAGTAATTATCTCTTTAAGGTGCTATACCTCATACATATGATATGCATGAATATATGTTAAATTAACTTGAATAACTTAATATCTGGTAGCTATCTTTTTCCAAAGTGAATATTAATGCATTATATCGTTCGACATGATGGAATGACCCAAAATCAAGATATTATTGTAAAGAACAAAAATGTGCTCGTTATTTTTTACATTACTTGAAAGAGAGAGTTAATACTGAAACGAATAAGAATAAGATTTCCTAAACATGTTCTTTCTTCAGCTTTTACTTTTCCATTAAACTTAATCTACAGTGCCTTTTCTAGGAAAGATTATATTGATTGAAAGATTTTAGTATTTTTTTACTGCGATTTTTGTCTTGAAATAGTATTTCTATGCTATCTGAAATCATAATTGAATTATAAATATTTCATTATATTAAAAACAATAATCTACTTTCTATCTGAAATATCTCCACATGGTTAATTAACTTTCTCTAAATTACGATTTAAGGGATTTTAATGTTTCGTAACCTGTATCCGAATTCAAACTATTTCAGAATGCATTTTAATACTTGCCTCGTTTAAATTACCCTAATTTCATACCCATAATATTTATTTTCACAAGGAAGTTTTTATAATGGAGTAGTATTACTATAGCTCTGAGTTACTTGAGTTACAATAAAAGCAAGATATAGGAGAAAGTGACAAGTCCTTAGTTAGTATAAAAAAAATATCTTCGCATGGTAATTACTGTAAAGATCACCGTCTACGTGAATGGATGACAAATTACATAGCCGCAAAACTACCACTTTTAGGGGGTATAAAAACCAGCCCCCAATATAATATTTTTTCTGTTCTCCTCTTCTTACACTGTAGTAATTACCAGTTTGGGTGCAAATGTACTTAGTACATTAGCAGGTCCCTTCGTAAAACATGTGGGAGTTGTCTATTTTCCTATGCTTTACCCTGGAGAAACATAATTACTACGTTTCACTCTCAAACATTGAGATAGCTCATTATTTTTTTAACTTTTCAAAAATGGTTGAAACATTTTAAAATAAAGTTAGTGATAAGTATAAGTGATACATTTTTAAAGTCTTTGGGAAAACAAAATATGTAGCCTAGTGTAAAAACACATTTTAAAATAAAATAATTGATTTTCTTTATTAAGGCCTCTTAACTTTAAGACAGAACCAAGAACTTTAAAAAGCTGTAATCAGAGGCTTTTTTTTTCATTTTAAAAATTACCAAAATATTTCTATCTATGATTGGTCAAAATTCTTAAATAGAATGTAGAATAGAATTCACAATATACTTTTTTCTGTTTAAAGAAAGTCTTGTAAATTTCTTTGACCTCAAAATTTTATTTAAGGATAAGTTAACAGATTAAAGATTTTTTTAAAAAGAAGTTTTCGTTTTTTAAAGGACACATGTTTAGAAAATAGGGAAAATCAATTATGATACTTTAATTAATGAAATCATGAAAAATAGAAAAAGAAATTTTGAACAAGCTACTCCAAAGGATATTAAAACCAGTGTTTTTGTTAAGGGTTTATTCACAAATAATAACCTTATACCCAGGGCTCGATTTCAGCCGGAACCTCTTTTTCGTAAAAATATTAATATTCTATTTTTAACTTCACATTTTTTGTACATACGCTTTTAGAATTTCACTTTTTTTTTTAAATGTCAAAAAAATACAATTCAGACTATTTTGTCCCGGGAAAATATGTGGACTCTTGGCATTTTACATCAAATTTGCCAAAATGTGTTTTACCTTGCGACATCTTAAATTCTACCATTTAAGGACTTTAACTACGCATTCTATTCCTTAAATTTGACAAAATATACAACACTAATGGTTCATTGATAAGCCGTCCCGCCTCCTACAAGAGGCACCCTGTTGGAAAAAAATACAACCCACTGTACAAAAAAGGTGTTATAAAAATTGTTTAGTTCATTTTCTTGTACAATAATTAAGATTAGTATAATTTATTAATAATAATTAAGTTAGAACACTCAACACTCTTCCTAATCTAGTAGGTACAACGCATTTGAATTTATTTTGTAAATTTAAATTTGAAAATAAATGCTTACGTTTTTGCATTAAAAAGTATTCGCTTTTTTAGTTTTTAGACCAATAATTTTACCGTTCCGGTACCTCTTTTTTTAGAAATCGAGCCCTGCTTATACCTATTAAGAATTTTAACTGACTTATTTAGTAATGAATTCCTAAAAATAAAATAAATTAATTAATCAAAACTTGAAACTAATTTTAAAACCATACCTATTTCTTAAATATGCAACATTGAAAGAGAGCTATTAAGTTTACTTCTAAATTTTTATTTTGTTTTTTGAGCTAAAGAAGTTTTAAAAAGATTTTTTTCAAGCCTTTTAAAGGATGGTTTCGATCAATTTATTATATATTTAAGAAACCAACTAACTATTCAGGTAAAGAAGTGTAAGAGAGATAAGAAATAAAAAAATCCAAAATAATTTAAAATGTACTCTTTTAATGTTTCCTTTGCCTTGTTTTTGTTATGTTTTGCAAAATGTTTCGCAAATGTGCCACTAATATAATTTATTTTAAAGTTTCTCATTCATCTTTAAAAAAAGTCTAAAAAATTAATCACCGCATCCTTTTTGAGGGCCTGAACATCGGAATGAAAAGAATGAAAATGTTCCGAGTGTAATAAAAAATTATCAATTTCCTTTCCCAATCATCACGAAGGCCCACATAACAATTTTTTATTGTACATATACAACCAGGCTAAAGGTAACTCTCCAAAAACCACTGTAATTTTCCCTTCATTTGACGTACTATTACACGTTGGCCACTATGTTGTGGTTTTGGTATAAAAGGTAATTTCCTTGGAAGGCATTTCAAAAATTATCTTTACTATTGAAAACAGTTTAAAAAGGTACCGTCTTTAAAATATTTAAATACAAGATTAAAATTGTTTTATTACTGATTTACAGGGTTTTTTTAATAATTTAAGTAGCATATTAGGGATTTTTTTTTCGTGTTTGAGAAAATCCCGAGAAAAAAGAATGATGGTCGCATCAAATTTACGCTAAGAAAAGTTTTTGGAAAACGTAAACATGGTTATTTGGATATGTTTGCACCCTAAGATGTTTAAAATATCCATTTCGCATGCATGCGTGCATCGTGAAATAAAATTATTTGGTTTTTTTATTGGATATGACGTCACATTTTCTGAAAAATAGCAGTCGTCATTGATGGTTGTTTACCTAGTTCTTTGAGCAAATTTTATCTATTCCACGCAATGAATCTTTTTGTGTAGAGTTTAGGAGGATTTGTAAATTTTTTCCTCTCAAAAGTGTATAGGATCCTGCAAAACCACAGAAATCTTGATCAAATAGCTATAAATTGATATGATAGATGTTTTTACTACCATTCTGATTTAGTTGAAGGTAAACATTATCTTAGAGTTTATTTATGAAGCTATTTGGTTTTGAAAGGAATCAGTAAACATAGTAACAATGTAATGCAGTAAGCTAATGTAAACAATTTTTTCCTTCATTAATTCTGACGTGCTAGTTTCCCTTCTTCCCCATTTTTCATCTCTATTTCGTTTTCTAATGGGCAAAAGTGAAAGTTAAGGAGAAAACGAGGGAGATAAATATATGGGATGTTACAGTTAATGTTCATAATCTGGTAATGTTTGGAATACCTAGGTAAAGTATGAAATATTTTGTACTTTACCTTAGTTTTTCCGAACATTACCGAATTTTGGACATTAACTGTAACATAATACAGTGAGAAAATGTTAGAGGGAATGAGATGTATAATGATAGCGAGAGAGAGAGAGAAAATGAAAGAGTGTGACACCTATAGTAAGAGAGAATTAGAGATAGTGTTGAAAACAATAAAAATGAGAGACAATTTTTTGAGTATAAGGATGATAGGAATATGAAAAAGAAGGAATTACAGAGATAACGAGGAGAAATCCAAATCAAGAGCACAAGAGCAACTACTTCCACCCGAACAGAAAAGATGAGACAAGGAGAGGAAAATTAGAAAAGGAAGAATAATAAGAGAGCATTACAGGGGAAAAGTGAGATAGGATGAAGAAAGAAAGAGAACGAATTGGAAGATAATTATAAAGGGATAAATAAAAAGAAGTGGGGAAAACTGATTATTTTCCAGAACACAGCTTTGACCAACCAGGTAAGGTATACCTTACCTGGTTGGTCAAAGCTGTGTTCCTATAGGAAAGGTTCCAAAGTGTGTTTCCTATAGGAAATTATTTTATCCCCCCCGGGAAAATTTCTTTTAAATATTCATCACCAGAATTGAATCCCTTATTTCTAATAGTCCAGTAAATCTACTGAAAAAAGTCAAACCGGTAAAAAATGTCCGAAAAAAAATTTCGAAAATCAAATTATAGTAATTGAAACTTATGATACAAGTTTATAGGCTATTTTTCAGTGCTAAATACCAATATACCATTTAAATTTAAAATATCATTTTTAAAAATTAATTCAAAATTTGGAAAGTCGAAAAAATTAAAACATAGCTCAAAACCACAAAATAATTGCAAAGGAAGTAATTTAAACGATTTTCAATCAGAAATGGCTTAAATAAAAACATACTAAAATTGGAAGAAAATAGAATACTAAAAAGTTTAATTGTTTTACAAAATTTAAATTTCAACTAATATTCCCACTTTTATTACCAAATCTTTAAGAAAATTAGAGTTTAACCTATGAAAATAGGCTTGAACACTGTTTATTGCAGAATCCTGTCTTCAATTACCAACATTTCAATATTTTTTTTTCGCAAGAATAAATTTTTTAAAGAAAATTTTTTTTGTCTGTAAAATATTCAAATGAGGTCTACTTTAAGAAACAAAATTGTTACTTAAAATTTATTAGGTACTTTAATTATCTTTTTCTCTTTTACTTGGAAATACAAGTAATAGATCCACGTTATTCCTTCCAGAATCTTAGCACCACTTTGAAACTTCTATTTCTAAACTCAATTTCTAGAATACCGAATACCCACTATTTAGATTTTATGATTGATACAGTTGTATGCTTTGCATTTTTAAGTTCCTTTTAAGCTTAATACTGAGACAGTCCTCTCGCGGTTCACATTTCATCGCCAAGAAGTTAATTTTTTTCTTTTTAAGAACATCTAATAATAATTACCATACCTTCACACACATAAAAGAATGCACTATTTTACGTGGAAATAGTATATATACATGAAAAGAAGAGTTCTTCACCAGTAACCTCTTGTTAGAGGAATGTGTGAGAAAACTCAGTACATATACACATTATTATTATTACTGAATTGAAAAGTAATTTGTTTTACGGCAGTTTTATAAAAGCAATAATTTTGATTACCGGTAGGGGCAGGTTTTTATACGGTTTTTTGAAGTACAAAAATCAAATAGCTTTACTGTCGCTTTGCCAGTCGTGACTTTTAATAACTCTTTAAATTATCTTATTTATGCGCTGATACATTGACGTAGCCAGAAGAAAAAAAAACATTTGTTTTGGTGTATTGTAATTTTTTTAGGGGATATTGAGTAAATTTAGTCCTTTTCTATAATCAAAAAAAGAAAATTTCTGATTTTGGGGTATGTGTCCTTAAATCCCTCTCCTTGGGTCGCCCCTCCACAGATAAATGAATGCAAAAATGATTCGATTTGATGAACGCACTATTGGTTCATAGAGCTTAAACGCTCTACTTAAGCCAAAAAATATTACAGGACACACATATTTTAGATTCCCTTCCACCCCTTCTCTCATATCTCTCCTCGCCTTCCAGGAATGATACACGTATTTTTCCCTCGGTATTGTTTTCCTTTTGAGGAGAGTTTGCTGTCTCGTATGGTTGAAAAAATACGAGTTCTTTACTTTTACTCGAAAATGACTCCTCTTTTTCCATCCGAACCGGTAGAACACCGAAATTCGAGTTAGCCCGTTCCGAATCTTGGCTCAGTCAGGGAGAAAAGGTACTTATTCCTCTGTATGTATACACATATTTATTCCTCGAGTTCATTACTTTTTTTCGGGTTTTGTTTTTTGTGCAGTTATTTTAATAGCGTTTCAGTGGTACTTGATGTCTTGGAAACCGGTCGCCATTATTTTTTCTCCGCTGTGTTCTTGCTCTCGCTGCATCTAATGACTAGTAGATTTGGACCTCGCGTCGAGGCTACGGAGAAAACAAAGCCGCTGCCTAGATTGGGACCTCGCGTCGAGGCTACGAGCTCCACGGTTGCCAGTTAGGAGTATTGACGGCGGCGCGTGATAAATGGGACTCGGCTGGCCCGTTGCCAGGTTTCCCCCTCTACCACAAACTGCCTCTTCTTTTTCGCTCCCTTCTATTTTCTCCTTCGCTCGTTTCTCTTAACTACTGCCCGCTCGCCAAACTTCGCTCATTCTTATTTCGAGGCCCAAATTTTTGAAATTTCCTCTCTCCTTGTTCGTTGCCTTTCGATTTGCGACGAGTTTCTGTACTTCTTGTCCTTTCTCAGGCATTGGAGATGACTAAGTGGAGGGTTTGGCATTAAAGTGAATTAAGTCCTTTGCATTCCCAAATTTATCTTGGATCTCATCAGCGAACATTCTAAATATATGTTTTGAAGTTTCGGTATTGCGCCTTGATGTTAATTTTTAATTTTTGTAAAGGTGGATCGAGGTTTCGAGGATTGAAAATATCCTGGAAAAATTCGTCAGTCTTTTGAATAAGCCCGACGAAATACCCTCGGGGACAAACAACCAATTCGGACCCGACAAACACCTGCTAAATATCTACTACAACTCTCTTAATTTGTTCTCAAATAAAATCCAAGTTGGGGTGTCCCTATCTTAGTTTTGATATCTCCCCCGATATTTTTGAAAAGTTTTCATTTTACATCTGGGTGGTCCAACAATTCTTCAGAAAGTAAATTCACTGCCTGATATACAGATGGTTAAAATTACAAAAATTATTTTCATTAAAGCGTATTGATTTTGAAACTCGTTTCCTCAAATTCCCAACATAGACCGCTTTTACACGGAATATTCGAAATGTCAAGAGCGACCTGCTTTTAAAATGTTTTGCGTGCGTGTGGAGGTTTTTTGCTTTCTTCCATTGTCTTTTTAAATTGGGTAATGTGTTAATCAAAATTTGGGTGCCCTAAACTGGGGGCTTCCTCTTTCCTTACTGCTTTGCGTTTGGGGACTTATTATTTTTAAACGTAGGAAATTATTTTTAATTTCTGGTATAAATATTCCCAACTAATATTCTAATACTAACATAAAATTTTTATTTTATGATTAGGAGCATTTTTTCTAATTAATAATTAATTTTACTGAACATAATTTAGGAGTCTAAAAATAAAATGTCTTATTTTTCCAATTCAAAGAAGTAAATGTATATTTATTATCTCATTTAAAATCCTGCTGCATTGAACCAAACTTAGTATACTTGGCTGCTTGCTTATTGAATTTTAAATCGAGATCATCATAACCTGCATAAAAAATATTAAATTACATAAGAATTCAATTTAAGAAGTAAAAATTAAAGATTGATACTTTCATTTCCATTAGTTTTTAACCTTCAATTAATAATCATAAATAATTTTTACGAAAACTTAAATTTGGATTACATACATAAAATAATTTGTTGAACATAAACTTTTATTTCTTCTTTCAGTTATTATTTTATAGATTTATTATGCCTACAAACTAACTATTTTTCGTGAGAAAATATTTATTTTTTCTATTCGTCAATTATGATTATTAAATAAGTTTAATATAGGACTAAAAACCTAACTTTTTTTATTTAATATTCATTATTTATGAGAAAAACTACTTTTTTTGAAACATGGATACAAGAATTAGAAATGAAAAATATCAGAAAAAATCAAGATTGGCTTTTTATACGAGGTTTCTAATTTTTAACCACAGAAATTATTATTGATTTTATCTCTGATCTCAGTTGTTATTATTCTATATTAATTTAATTACCTACGTATCGATGTAACTTTTCTTATAAAATAACGTAAACTATAAAGATTGACTTTCAAACCGAATTTTCATAGTTTTAATTTAAACAAACAGGGGATAATCTTTAAATTAAAATTGAACAGATTTAATCCATTTGTGCTACAAGTAGCTATTTAGATTGATTGTTATCTGAATACCACTCTTAAAAATATATATTTCTTTTTATAGCATTCATTCATCGCTATTTACTCTCCCATTCAGAAATTACCCAACCTTAATAAAACAATCATGTTGTACTGATGCCAAAGTTCGCTCTCCATTGAATACAGAGCACGTGTTAACTTTACGAGAATGCACCTCACATTACGGTGTTCCAAGTTTACAAACAAAAGCTTAAAAAGGACGGAAAAAATAGAGCATTAAAAAATCAACGCTTCAAAACATTTCCTAATCTAACATTAAACGAGTTGCTTATTCGCAGGTGTCTGAGCTGAGGCTTCATTAGAAAGTAAAAAAGAAAAAAAAGTTGTAGGGCAATTATCTTACGAGCACTTTATTTTTTTTTCTTTTCTTTCTTTTTGTGCGTGTCTGAAGGAGGATCTGATTATAAAAAAGTGTTACTTGAAACAAGTACGGAGGAGATGCTGTTATTTAGACGTTGATGGATCGTCTCGGTGGTGGACGTTCTTTTTTATTTATTTGTTTTAGAAATGAAAACATTGTTGTTAGCTTTTTAGGATAAAACACGCGACACAACCACAACAAAGGAAGTTATTGAATAAAAATTAGTTGTCGGTTGATTGAATGCTATGATAATTTCTTTCAACTTCTTTTTTCAAGAAAGTTTTTTTATATTGAGCACCAGGACTCGTTTATTAGATTAATAGGTGGTGTATTATAAAACACATACCAAATTATTCATATTGATAGAAATGAATAAGTTAACAAAATATACGAACTTATTTTTTTAAATAAAATAGTTAATACTGTGCACATGAAAAGTGAAATAAATAACGTTTCCTACAGTTATTAACTTTAGTAAAAAATGCTAACTCTTTGTATCATCTTAAAATTTTGAAATGCCCTTACTTAGTGTTTTAAATATTAAAAAAACCTCCATTTATTAAATTTATTTAACACAATTATTATACTAGTTACAGATTGAAGACAGTAATGAACACCTAAATAGAGCTCTATTATATTTAAAGCAGAATTCAAGAGAGTTTGCAACATAGTTTTATTTATTTAAACCTAATAAAAATGTATGATTAAAATCTATTTGAGTATTTCGATAACATTTAAAGTTATGCATAAGTTAAAATAAGAGTTAATTAAAAAATATGTTCTCAAATCGCAGTATAAAATCTGAAATTTTAATAAAAGCATTTTAAAAATACTTAATAACATTAAAAATGTATTAAAATAAATTTATATAAATTATGCAAACTGCATTTTCATTATGCAAATTTATCGAAATTGTAGCCAATAAAGCTTTTTCACCTGTAAAATATGTGTAGGAATTCAATAAAAAGTTTTAAATACTAATGAGATAACTGCTTCGAAAAAATAAAGTTTTCTATCTAGTCAAAATTTAATAGCGAATTAAACTGTAAAACGTAGTGTAATTTCAAAGCTCGATTATTACAACAATTAATGCTAATCTTTTATCTCAGAAATCCATTTAATAAGCCAAAGTAATGTGAGTCACGTCTATCTGATGATTATTGACTTATCTCGTTTTTGTCTATTGCCGCGTGTTGAAAAGAAAAGCCAAAACAGTTGACTTTCGATAGTAAACAAACAGCGCGTATAGACATTGCATTGTGTTCAATACGAATATGATTACGTACTCGGGACACGCAATAGTTTCTTCAATATTTACAAAACTCGCTGGAATTTAATTTACTCTGCGTGTAAAGGTATCATTAAATGTAACAGTGGGTAGTAATGGCTTGATTTTTTAAAAATAAAAACAGACGATTAAGTGACATGTTTCTTACGTTATCCCATTGCGAGTGCGTAAGTATAAGATGTCACTCTAACAATATTTATCAGGTAACACTTCTATAAAATTTAAACGGAATAAGAGGATGGTTTAAATTATTATTAATGAAATTTATATGATTGATAAAATTTTGGTGAATAATAAACTTAGCACTTGCGAATCTGAGAGAATCTTATATCCATTTAAAATCTAAATAATTCCCTAATTCCCTCACTTCTTATCTATGAGCGTTTTTTAAGAAAAATATTTACTACACTACAGAGGGAAATCGCTCTTTTATTTTTAAAAAAATATTCATTCAGTTTGTAGAGAGATAAAGCTTGAAGCACAAACTCATTATCTGCAAAACTTATGCTTATGGCCAAAACGTTTAATCGTTTTATCAGATGTTTTTGTACACTTTTACCTCTACTATTCCCTCCGATAACAATAGTTGGTTTTCTATTTTAAACGTGTCGTCAAACTTAAATTTATATCACAACTACTTTAAAACATGCTTTCCATCACCAATAGCTAATCCCTATAAGAGACCATTGCTTACTTAGTGTGGTATCTGGATAGATATTTTAGTTTAGATTATTACATCAATAAAAAATGCTATCTTTTCCTGGGGAAATAGCTTATAAACTTCCACTATCTATACATGTAGCTCAAAGTTCGAGTGCACTGCTGCTCTACAGCAGTCTTTCATCTGTGATACGAAGAAATGTCTCAGTAGCTGTATCGCTCTATAGATAATAAACAGACTGAGAGTTTTCCCGAAAAAATAAGTTTCGATTCCCCTTGTCAGACTCTGTATGCGCACTAGTTTTATCCGGTCTGTTTACCGAGTCCGTTTCTTGCCAGGGAAAATCTATATCACGGGGGTAACAGAACATGTCACAGTAAATTCGATTCCATAGACGCAGACAAAGCTTGAAGCCTATGTTTACAGCCTAAAACGATATATTTGAGACAGGTTTCAAGAAGTAAAAATGAAAAAAGTTTTTATAAAAGCTTTGGGAATATTTCGATTCCAAGTGATTATTTTATTACATAAATTCCCTGATAGATTTTATTAATAAATTTGTTAACCCCTGTGCAGGCATTTGGATAGAAACTTGAAAAATCAAAATCAACATTTTTAAAAATACAAGTTAAAATATACGTAAAAGTTTAAACTCACAATGTCTTGCAAAATAATAATCAATTTTTGACATCATAGCAATTAATATACACGTAATTATAGCCCCTCCTTCTCTCTCTGAAGAGAAATCTAATCTAACAAACCAAGAAAAGAAATCTAACAAACCAAACTTGCTACAAAAGCGTATAAGAATATTTTAAAATGCCAATGCAACCACATAATACTTGAGTTTTAGGTAACGATACTTAAAACTTGGTGAAATATGATTCACAAAATGTTAGAAACATTTATATTTCAAAGGGGAACATTTCTAAATTATAACATCTTACAGAAGAAATCTTTCTCCTGTTGGAAAGTTTAAGAATCATACTGTTTTGTTTCTATTTATACTAAACATCCCAGCGATGTATCTTAAAATTTTTCTAAAAACCATGTTCTAAAAGTAAACAGCGCCACAAAAACTTATCTGAATTTGATTTGTGAAAACCCAAGAAATAAGGTATATTTTCTTTTCAATATGAGACAAATGAGTGTAAAAATTTAAATAAACATTATGAACAGTTTGAGTAAACACATTTTCTTTCGTACAATCGATTTTAAAACGTGTATATGTTACGGGGAAAGTGATTAACTAGGCACTATTAATAATGCCTGAAGTGAGCCGGGAAATGTTATAAAAACTCATAAGGAGTATTTATCACTTTCCCCGAAATACGTGGGCATCATTAATACTGACCAGATTTATCTCATTACCCGTAACATATATGCTTCATACCCCGTATGGACCCCCAAGATATGTTGCAAATGTTATCAAATGTTGAGAAAGTCCGAAACGAACACTTCTTCAGATAAAGAGTGTTTAAACGAATTTCTTTATACATAGGATATAGTGAGCGTTCAGTACTTTTTTAATATGCTTATACAATATTTGACATAAAAGTCACAAAAAACTTTAAAAAATATTTTTAAATTTTAAGTTAAATTCTTAATTATATATAGTATTATTCAGATTTCTAAATCAATCTCCTGCGCTGTGGGAAATATATTTACAAGATATATAAAAACTCCTTAAAAAGTGTATCATAAACCAAAACTAACCGGTAAGTTTAAAATAATCTTTATTTTTTCCATTCCATTTTTAGGGTAATGTGTTCATCTTCATAAATTGACTCATCAAATGTTTCATACTTTTCTAAACTTAATTGTAAATTATAAAAATATGATTTCAAAACAAGTTAAAATTATTTTCCTGGTTGATGTGCCAACTTTTTTTTAATTTAGCACTATTACAATTTTCTTTATTCGTTAAATATGTTTTCAATAAATGATTTACACATTACCTTATGTTATCAATATCTCTTAATCATATGCATTTATTTTCCAAGTTCACATCTTTCCATATTAAGATTCTTAAAAACTATCTTAACAAAGATATTATAGAAGGAGTTTATATGCATGTTACTATAAATTTCCTTACATAAAATCCCACAAGTTTAAAACCATCACATGCTATATAATAATTTAATTGTGTTTAATTATTATAACTATTAAATGAAAGTTCAAGGGTTTTCCTAATTTATTCGTCGGAATTGTTCATAGTTCTCCATATCCATCGGAAAATGCATAAACAGCTTTAAATAAAGTCATGCTGTATAACGAAATTGCACTCTCATCTCGGAGCTATTCTCTCCGATTTTAGAGTTTTTAAGGATTTTCACTAATGGCCATTTTATTATTTCAAGTACTGAATCTATGCGCTTTGCACCGGTTTTCTTCTAACTAGAACTTTCTCTCTACTCAGAATCAGACTTTATATGTAGCTGCTAATCCAGAATCACTAATTGAAAAAAAATAATTATTAAATATTAATGAGGAATTGATTTACGTATATATCTTACAAATGGTGTCTGCACGACATTTTTACACACCCCTCCAGATTAGTTATACCGGTTTGCACAATCTTTTGGTTATAAAATATTGATCGCTCGAGATATTTGTAAAACTAAGCGGATATCGTAGCATGTCCCCAAATACTCCCATTTTTTAAATTGTGAGAATTTTTTTGAAAACCTCTCAGAAACCAGTTATGTACGATATGTTGCTTTCTTCTTAAATTACTCCCAATCTGTCATTAGAATTCGTATCAGGTTCTGTGAACAAGTAACTGGATCCTTTTTTTACTCCTTTCCACGACTTTAAGTTGCTTTCCAGATTAATGCTTTGAGTTATAAGAGTGAAATTAGAATTGAAACCTAAAGTTTAATTAGAGAGTAAAATAAGTTGTACCTATTTTCGAAGTTGATTAAGTAGTGTTCTTACTTATAGAAAGTAATATAAGTAAGAAGAAACAAAACAAGCAAGTTAGTTATTTCAAAAAGTGAAGTGAAAGTTGTTTCTTTTCTTTTAATTTTTACGACTTCTCAATATTTGTAAGGTATCTGATTACCTTTATCTATTGAGCGAATTTCAATTTTCTCAGTTCTCATTAATTTCTTTAGTAACGGGTTTTCATCCTTTCTTTTTTATATTTGCATTGGTTTATTACTTTTAACTTAATTTGTTACTTCTCATACCACGGAGTATCGCATTTTAATTAATTAACAAATTTAGCTTCATCCGGATAGTATTTTTAATTGAACGTAATCAATTTAAAATACTTGCTTTGAATACATTTGGTTACAACGTAATTATTGATATTGCTTGAATATAGATACATTTATTTACAATATTGTTTGTACGTCTTCAAATGCAATTAACAGAGATACGTTCAAGCAAGAACATATTCCCTGGTAATTAGAAATTCTGAGCTATAGTTGTTTTTTAACTTAATTTTTAATATCATAAAACCAAAAAGAGAATGTACGGAAATGTTCGAATGAGAAATCATTCATTAATAATAATCGTTAAAATTATTTTTATTAAAAAAAAGATTATTTCAAATTACATAATAAATTACCCGTCACATGTTCACGCTCATGCCTCAAAAATCATAACGAATGGAATTATAAAGAAATTTTGAAAT
This sequence comes from Tetragnatha versicolor, assembly GCA_024610705.1. Taxonomy (NCBI): domain Eukaryota; kingdom Metazoa; phylum Arthropoda; class Arachnida; order Araneae; family Tetragnathidae; genus Tetragnatha; species Tetragnatha versicolor. Next base: position 32,188,976 of record JANDEH010000010.1, read on the forward strand.
AACAGATACCTCTTGCATTTTTACTTAGAATTTTTAATGATAAGAATGCAAAAGAATTTCATGTTTATTTTATAATTCATTTTAAATAAACGACCGCGTGATTTTATGTGAATTCTGTTAGTTAGTCAAGGCAAAATTGTTCCGTAATTAATTACTGTTGTACCAATCTAGATTACCACATACTGAATATAAAAAAATAACCTTTAAAGTCAGAAAACAAATGCGGAAAGAACAACTTTGAATTTATTATTTTTGTTGAATTAAAATCAAACGAACTGTTATAATAAAGCATCGTGGATAGATTAGAAAATCATTGAGGATAAGCAAGAAAGTAGAATAGTTGAGTCAGTGTTAAGTTCCATATTTGGACCAGAGTCCACTCAACTTCTGAATGTAGCTTGAGTTTTGCCTTTACTATAGTTCTCACTCACACAGCTGATATCTGCACTTGCTCCTTAACAGAGTAATGAGAGTTGGAGACTTTTCCTTCTTCTTAAAATTTCTTTTTGAGGAAATACTCCATTGCAATGGATAAAAGCAAAGAAGTCTCCTCGGGCTCTCTCTGAAGCAGACCCATGAATTGCTGTTCTGCTCGCCTGTGACTTCAAGGGGTTGTCTACACATTTACATTTTGAAAAAAAAACTACATCAGTTTCTTGTGGGAATGGGCGCTAAAGCAAAAACAAATATTGAAAGATCTAAATTTAAATAAACAACGCCTATATTAAAAATATTGGACGTAAAGAAAGTCTAGTAATATAACACAAACAAATATATGTCAATATTCATTGTTTAGAAAAATGATCCATCATCAAAATGTTAATTTTGAGGTAATCAATTTGATCAAAATATAACCATACATATAAAAAGTTTATTGAAATAAGATAATAAACATACATACATTAAAAATATCTATTATAAAAATATTGTATACATTAAAAGTTTAACAAAATTTAAAATTGACTTACAAAGTGTATTACTTCAGTTACAAAATTAAATATTCATATAAATATAAAGTGTATTACTTTAAAAACAAAATTTAAAATTGATATATAAAGTGTATTACTTTTAAAAAATATACCGAGATTGTAAGAAAGTTTATATTACAAATATTGATATTATCATTTTTAAAATAAATATAATCGGTTCTTAAAATGCAAGTGAATGGGAATGACAAGTTTTGTTATAAAATCTTCTTAGACTTAAAAGCTTTGTTAAGATTCGAGGATTTTTAAGTAATAAACATTAGAAAATAATGTATAAAATATAACAATGTATTTTTTATTCCTTTTTCATTTGACAAAACTGTTGTGTTTTGAGTATTCTACCACAAGTATTTTTAATCCTAAACTCAAATTTTGACCATTATTACAAATAGTATACTTGGACCTTATAAATAATTGCTGCGAATAAACACTTTACCAATAGGTAGTTCAAAGACCTTAAAGAATTTTGCCTGTGTTTCAAAACCATACAAGATTCATATCGATCGAACATACTCAACCTTATAAACGACAAGAGAAACGAGATAACCAATACTTAGACCTAGCTTTCATTATCCCCAATACATGCAAACTTTTTCCTATAATTTGTTTTTTGTTATTCTTTTCGTGTTTTAAATATTTGATTGGACCTCATAGGAAAAACAAATTAAATTGCCATTAAATATAAAGAAATTTTTAATGTTTTTTTCTGATAATAAGAATTGGACGATTATTATTCTTTTGAGTGTACTTAATGAAAGTTCAGAAAATGTGTGCAAAACACGGACTTTTGAAAAAACCTTTCATAGCCTTCATTAAAACAAATTTAGTTTCAAACATTTAAGCGATATATAATTTTTCTTTGCATGGTTTCAAGTTCACCCAAAATATGCAAGATTACTTGCATAGAGTACATAAAAATGCATTTACCTTAATGCATACCTTTACTACGACTTTTTCAAAAAATATGACGTCCAATCCGATAAAAATTGTATTATTTCATTCCACGGCGTACGCATGTATGCGCACTGGATATTTTTAACATCTTAGTATGCAAACATATCCAAATAACTGTGTTCACGTTTTCCACAAATCTTTGTTAGGGTAAACCTAATATGACACCTTACCCTTTTGTTCTTTGAACATTTTTATGTAAGGTACTTCTTGGACAGACAAATTGAAACAATTATGTAAGTGTAAAATCCAACCATTAAGCGTCGCCTCCAGCCAAGGACCGGTTTCGTCCTTGTTAGGACTCATAATTAGTTGTTAGGACTCATAATGTAGAGCATGGCATAGGAAGATAACGCAAGAGATAGGAGGAAATTTGATTTTTCATTCCACGGCGTACGCATGCATGCGCGCTGGATATTTTCAACATCTTGGTATGCAAACATATCCAAATAACTGTGTTCACGTTTTAACACATTATGAAATAAGATAATATGAAATTATGTAAGCATTTCAAATTTGACGCTGCCCTGAAACATTATACATTAAACAAAGTGCGCACAGCAAAGGTATCTTAAGCGGTTGGTGATAGGGTTTTATGCATAAAATCAATTTCCTCTCCACATAATGCTTACACAAGGGCTTTAAACGGCATTTCAACTACATCTATCGACTTTTCTAGAAAACCCTTTTTACTCAACAACTCTACATGTATTGACAATTTCAGTCTTTTCAACTAAGATAGGGGATACTCCTACTCCGGTTTAAAAATATGACTGTATATTTAGAATCCTAATTCACTTTTCTTACGAATCCCATCCCACACAATATGGACACCATCCCCATACTCGCTGATCATCCAGCCATGACCCGAGCATGGTTGTTGGAACAGGGGCTGCAGAATAGCGGGTTCTGTCTGGTTTGGCGACGTCACTTGTGTGTGACTCGATTTTGCCTAAACGAGAAGTCCCAGAATCCAGTTTGCCTTTGCTCAGCCTCTGCGTAGTTTATCTCTGCCGTGCAGCTAGCTTCCAATACAATAACAAGCCAAGTCCCGAAATGTCCATCTAAACATGATTAAATTCTCCGACGTATTACGCGCGTTAACTGCGGTGAGTGAGAGCCCTGGAAAGTGGGAGATGCGCTGTTTCGTTTTAGAGTGTTTTCCTAGCGAAGGGGTAGAAGGGGAGTCTGTTTTTCCTCCCTGATAAATTTCTACTTTTCTCGAAGAAAGATGTTCCTCACGTTTCCCTACCTCGTTCATTGTTGTTTATCTCGAAATTTTTCCCCCGTGATTGAATGTTGATGTTTGTTAAGGTTTTGGTTGTTAATGGCAATTTTAAGCTTGGAATTTTTATAGCTTGTCCATCTATATTAGATTTTTAATCTAATATTAAGATTACAGTCTTTAAAATTTATGATACATATCTTTTAAATTTTAGCTGCTTTACCAAAACGTTAAAGGGTATGATGGAGTTAAAGCCTGTCCTTAAACAGAATATTAAAATTTTTTAAGACAATATAAAAGTTAGAAATTTAGACCTTCATACTAATAATTTCAAAACGATCTCCCTTCCCAAACTATGAATTTACAGTTTATCTTAATTTCAAAGAATGTTCACAAAACATAATTAGCTGCATAGTTTTTCATAAGTAATTAAAATATTTAATTAATTTCTATTTTTGAATGATGAATATTGCAACGTATTGTATGTATAAATAAAAATAAACGTCCCGAAATAAATATCTTTCTTTGATAGTTTGTGTTTTGACGTTTTTGGGATATTAATCTAATATTTACTTTAAGCCTGAATACCTACTGTAGGCTATGCGGATACATGCTTGAAGGAAAATGTGTAACTATGATAGAACTAGTGTAAATATAAAGGGTTATATGGAGTGTAATTAAATATACATTAAATTTTATATTTAAAACGGCAGGAAAAGGTTATTTTCCGTACAGAGAAAAACACTATGAATTTCTATAAACTTACAGATAATCAAAATATAGGCTCTTTTGGTTGATAAAGGAAGAACAATAAGGAAAGCTTCGATTGAAAATCGATTGCGACTTGGTTCACTTTAAAAATGAACGAAAATAGTTTTCTTATTCACTGACTAAGTGCAGAGATGTGTTTTAAAAGTTTAAATATAAATTCCTGGAGGCTGTGAATCGTACTTTTGGTTGGTTAAATTTTAATGTGATGTTTTAAATTTCTCAATCTACTTTTTGAATAAATTTATCTATCGAAACCCCTTTCCGGGTGACCTTTTTTAGATAGAAAATGAAAGTTGTCTGGTTTTGATTTTGACTATGACATTTTTACATAATTTAACATGCTTTTTTTAAATAAAATTTTTAAAATTTTTAATCACTGGAAAGAATTTAATGAAAAGAAAATAAAGTTAGAGATGTTTTAGATATTGGTATTAGAATGTCAGAAAGTGTAATTATAGAGATATTGAGATTTATTAAAATAAGGAATGCATGACAAAATTAATGATCAGTTGAAAACGAAATATCCAATAAACTCCTATCGTGTTTTGTTCTGACCAGGTCATTTTACAAATAATAACACAATATATATATATATATATATATATATATATATATATATATATATATATATATATATATCAGTGACTAAGTAGTTAGCACCCCAGGCCTAAAGGCTACTGAAACGGAGATGGGCACCGCCTGATAGGCCACTAGGCCTGGGCAGATTTGATTTTATTGATATATCAGTGACATTTTTACAAAGTCCTTAAAAGCAACATATACTTTTTACTACTGAATATCCACTATTCTTTTTATTGAAGTTAAAAAGTATACTATACAGGGTGTATCTGAAATGGTGCAACAAACTTTCAGGGATGATAGTACTCATCAAGACGAACAAGAATCGGTATAGAAAGGGGGGTCCCAGATCAAATCCCAGGGAGTTAAAAATGGAGCGACACCCCAAAAAAATCATTGAAAAATTCAATTTGTAGAAGAACTACTATTAGTAAAAACTTAATTATGGTCTCAAAAATTGTGGTTTAATATGATCTTTAAAATTATCTCAAAAGTCTTCACTTTAAAATTTGTTTTATTATGAAAAAAGTTAAAAAACACAAAAAATGTGAAAACTCTGCCAAAATCTTATTTTGTATTTCGAAATCCTTTCTTTTGATTTGATAATCTGAAAGATCATAGTTGAAAACCCTTAAGTCCAAAGTTTCACGTAAATACAATCAATATTGAAAGCTTGAGATCCTGTTAAAGTTTGTTTTTTGCGTGCGAAAACAGCTGTTCTGGAAACAACTCTGGAAAACTGCTAGCGCACGCAAAAAACAAACTTTAACAGGATCTCAAGCGTTCAATATTGATTGTATTTACGTGAAACTTTGGACTTAAGGGGTTTCAACTATGATCTTTCAGATTATCAAATCAAAAGAAAGGATTTCGAAATACAAAATAAGGTTTTGGCAGAGTTTTCACATTTTTTGTGTTTTTTAACTCTTTTCATAATAAAACTAATTTTAAAGTGAATACTTTTGAGATAATTTTAAAGATCATATTAAACCACAATTTTTGAGACCATAATTAAGTTTTTACTAATAGTAGTTCTTCTACAAATTGAATTTTTCAATAATTTTTTGGGGTGTCGCTCCATTTTTAACTCCCTGGGATTTGGTCTGGGACCCCCTTTCTATACCGATTCTTGTTCGTCTTGATGAGTACTTTCATCCCTGAAAGTTTGTTGCACCATTTCAGATACACCCTGTATAGCACAAGAGAATAAAAAATATCCGGAAAACCCTTAGAGAAAATAAAAATTAATAAGACGATTTCCAAAAGAGTGATGAAGTACTAGAAATCTTTCTAAAATTTTTTACAACTGAGTTTCATTTCTGTAAGAAAATTAAACTTGTTTACGTCCTTTAGAAATTTCATTCAAAAGTATTAAATAAAAGAATCCTTTCACAAAAGACAAGTATCTCATTAAATATTTGAACTCACAAAACAGTTCCCCCAAGTTACAGTGACCTAAAACCGGTAAATCGTTGGCCCCTTAATGAAAGAAAAATACACTTCTTATCATGACCCTGAAACCAACATTTCTAGTAGAGAAAGGCTTCGTCAATCTATGATGCTGCTATTAGAGATCGCACTGGACACGTTAGATTAATGAGGCCTTTTAGGGAAAGGATTGCGTGTTAGACATTTTAAGTAAACCTGAATCCTGCAATTTCAAGTCATCTTTTGTGTATCTTTATCGTTCGGTCAAGGCCTTACTAGTTCTCTTACGGATGGGTGGTAATCAGGTAGAAATATAATCTCGTCACGTTAGGAAAGTCTTTCTCAGGTTTCATTATATATCATTAAACCCTAATTTATTATCGCCCGCCCCTTTTTTTTACGAAAATATATAAATCCTGCAATCAAAGAGATAAAGTGAAGACTTGAGAAGTCGCTTGGTTAATAGCAGATTCGATGGTCACTTCAGGCATTTCGAGGCATTCTGTTTCGGGCCTTGAGGGTTCATTGGCAGCTAGGTGTCTCATTAGGTTGTCTCATTAAAAACTGTTTTTAAATACCGTACAAGTTATTAATTTGTAATTAATATGAAATGATGGGTTAGGGTTATAATCTAACTTAGATGGTTTATTTAAGTAAAGCATAAAAATTTTATATAAAATTTGAACAAAGTTTCTAAAAAAATTCTCAATGTTTAAACCGACTATTTTTTTAATTGCTAAAATGGTCTTTTTTATATTTGTGTTACTAATCTGTAGACTCTAGCATTACTTACAGAAGAAAATATTGTTTATTTGATTGAATTTAAATATATGTCATTAAATTGGGGATATTTTTAATAATATAACAGATGCATTGAAAATAACAAAATAATATTAGACCAGTAGACTCTAGCAGTAGCGGATCCAGGGGGTGGCACGGGGACACAGGGGCCCCCCAGAAAGATAAAAGTTTATTGGATAAAATGAAATCTGAAGATAATTTCTAAAACAATCGTAATTTTGGGAGATTTTTAAATGCTTTAAAGTGTAGCTTTAGGGCCAAAGTTATGTACTATCCAGGGCCGTATTTAGGCACGTGCAACATGTGCTGTAGCACAGGGCGGCAAAATTTTTGGGGGCGGCAGATTACACCAATTTAAAATGCTACACATTATGCTATACAGTTTTGAAAAAAAATGTACCTCACAGTTTTCACATGAAGGGTGAAAAATGAGTAAATTCCCAGTTTTCTAGGGGCATATATTCAAAAATTTTCTGGGGGGTACCCCCAGACCCCCAAAAGAATTCATTATGAGAGGGAAAACAGGATAATTTCACCATTTCTGAGAAAGGTGTGTTGTTAAATGGCGACAGTCAAAGGGAGTTAAAAGAGAGTCAAATGGGAGGGGGCATTTACTTGAAACAGAAAATGAAATAGGGGGCGGCAATAAATCGATATGCACAGGGCGGCAAAAAACCTAAATACGGGCCTGGTACTATCCTTTAATATTTTCAAAACCATAGCAGTTTCCGCTGCTGGAATTTTCTTAAAACAACAAACAGAAAAAAATTGTTTATTTGTTTAATTTCAATATAACGTTAAATTGGGTCATATTTTAATTAAAAAAGATACAATAAAAATGCAAGAAACTTCTATGAATAAAATTAACGGTATTCTATGGGGATAAAATTTGTGAGTTTATAATATAATTTTGCCTTAGAATCAGCATAAAGAAGGAAAAACGATTGTTCTGTTTTTCTTTAAAAGTTTGCGAAAAAAGCAAACTTAAATCCAAATAACCTTATTGGAAAAATTATTGATTAAAAAAATCGCTTCTCATTTACGCAAACTTTCATACGCTGGAAAACATTTTAGGAAATAAAAGTATCAATATATTCTCTGAGAGAAATATCTTTATTGATGATTTAAATAAAAAAAAACTTTTGAAGCCTTATTATCTTTTGAAGTCTGAAAATGCTAGATCCAAACTTAAGGATGGTAATTATGCTGATCTTCCCCCATTATGTTGAGCTGAGTATTCCTTTCAATTTCTGGGGGAAATCCTCTTGAAAATTCAATTAATCTTTTCTTAAATGGATCCGTAATTGACGAATCAAACCCTTGTTAAAGACTTATTCCCTGCCTGCCAAATTACACGGTAATCAATCTTATACTTTTCTCTATCGCGTTACACTCATTTTATTCTTTCTCTTTATCCCATTTACACACTTCACTGAAGACTGAAAAACACTTTTTTTAAACGTCTTCTTACATTTTTCGGTATTTTTATTATTATAAGGATTGAGTTTATGAACCTATTGTACATTTTACTTCCAAGAGATAATTGAGCAAAGGAGTGTTTTGTATTTTTATATTTTTAAAGTTTAATCATTAGACTTCTCTTGTACCTTTTCAGAAAATTTAACATATGATCTTTTAAGTACCTGCTATTGCTTAGATGAACTTTTAAATTTTTTCAGCAATGAAAGTTTAGTTTTTTTACAACACACTTTAATATTTTGATTGGCAAATAGTAGGGGAGAATGGGATAATTAAATGATAGAAATAAATAAAAATTCCACACAATATTAATGTGCCTTTAAGTTTAAAAAAAGCTGTATTTTTTACTCAATGTAATAATCACACAAGCTTCCCATAAAAAGTTTACCACCTGGTAAAAAAGTGGAAGAGAACTAAACAAACTAATCAACATGATAAAACAAAGTAATTAGGATTTAAGATAAGTAGGAAAGGTAGTTTTTTAAAATTTAGGTAAATTTTGAAGATTTTCCACAGTTTTTAATTAAGGGGTAGTAAGAAATATTACTAAAATTAACTTACCAACATGATAACATGATGAATGAAATAAAAACAATAAAATAACGGGGGGAAAGGAAAATATAAGCTGAATAGTTTTTTTCTAGGTTAAAATACTTGGTTTCTTACTACCCTTTATGGCATAAAATTTTACTAATTAGAATAATTAATAGATCATTTCTTTACAAAAACAATAAAGTTTGAATTATATTTAGTTATAACAACGGGACGGACTTACGGTAGGAAAATTAACTGTGGGTATCAATTTTAAATGACAGTTTTTGCCCTGTCTATTTCAAAATAATAAAATTTTTACGTGATGCGAAGTATGTTTTAAAGATACTGTGTGGAATTTCTTCAGAATTTTTAGGAACACACACTCAAAGTTGTAAAAGGAATGTGCCTTTTATTACAACTGTTTCCATTCTCCCCTATGTTAATAAGAAAATTTTTTCAAACCAGAGTAAACATAACATTATATGATCATTCAAACGTATGAATGTACTATCTATTCTGTTTTCATTAAATTTTATTTTTACGATTACTATCTATCTAATCCATCTTTATTCTATCAGCTGGTTACCTTATTTTGGTAAAGAAAAGTGTTTTTTTTCAGAAATTACCTGATACATTTTAGATCCTTATTTAACAAGAAATAACAGACTCCATCAAAGAGTGAAAGGTAATTCAATATAATTAATTCAAACGGGGAGAGGCATAAAAAGCATACCTAATCATACGTTGTGTATTAATTTTCTTTTGAAAAAGATGCAACAATATAAATGTGTTATTCGTTTGACAGGTACAATCATTAAAAAGAGTCGTTCCCTCTGAATCACCCTACGCGTACTTACTAAAGCGTGGATATCTTCTCTGGGGCATCAATAAATATATCTATAGTTGAACAAACGATTATATATTTAATTCCATGGCCAGAATATCATCCGGAATATGAATAAAATAAATTGTTTTTCACACGGAGAGAAATATCCTTTGAATAGTGTGAATAACTTTCATAACTAATTTACTTCTAATTGAAAGAATTTTTTTTATCTATTAAAACGATCAAAGCATATCCCGCTTAACATTAATAATCCCGCTTAAAATTTAGCATGTTAAGATGAGATAAGAAATTAGTTTAGCAAATTTTATTATTAATGAATATACTATGAAAATGGATTCAAGAGTTAGTGCCAAAAAACCATTAATTAAAACAATTTACTATAGAATAAACTAACAAGAAAATAAGGAAATCATCAAGTACTTTTTCAGGAGTTGAGTTTTTCATGTAGCTTAATTTAATAGATATTACAGAAACATTGATGAATAAAATTTTGTTTAGATCTTTAGAAATATTAAATATGTAGCCATATAACTATTCATCTTAAACAGTAGATCATATTCAGACATTTTTTGTAGTCAACAGTATGGCGTGAAAATTATTTATAAAACCACATTTTAATCTTCTTACAACATTTTTTATATCTTGGAATTCAAGTATAGAATTAAAGATAAAATTAAATGTATTTTTCAAACAACAAAAAGACATTAAAAAGAATAATTTCTTTTTAAACTTTTTTACGTAGTTAACAAAATCATTTATGCAGTATTGCTTTTTTGGAATTGAAAGTATCCCATTTTGTTAGCTTTTTCATCTTTGTAGTAAGAAAATAATATGTTCAATTCAACAATAAGATTCAGATAAAAAAATAAACCTTTTATACTGAAAACTCCTATTTAATTGTTTCTTTTATGCATATTAGGAAACAAAGTTTATTAAAACTGAAGCATATGAAGAGTGACTTTAATTTGAAAGCTGTATATTTGCCTTTCTGAATTGAGCAAAAACTAATTTATATCCATTTCCCATAAATAACTTTTATGGAGAAAAACAAACATCTCTGAAATGTATTACGATAGGGTATTACGCGTAAAAGAAATAAAAGATGTGAGATACTCATTATTAAGTCGTCTAGTTGCATTTAAATATTTTTATCACAAGGCTTATAAAAGCGTTCTTTTGTTCTGTTTTTTTAGTTTTATTTCTTCTTTATTAAAGTAAACTTTCTCTTCTAAATGAAAACTGCAGAAAAGAGAATGCTAACTCGAAGTTAAATATTTTTGAAGTAAATATTGCTTTCTTTCTGATTACAACTTAGGAGATAAAAATATAACTTTTATTGAAATGTAAGCTTTCTTTTTAAGTTCGATATTTTCCTTTTTTTCTCCCTTCTTTCTTTTTATGCATAAATTCATAAGTTTGTTCTATTTTTTCCGTCAAAGATCTTTGTTAGATTCTTCAGTGGATAAAAAAATAGAACATAAATTTTTAGAGAAGAAGAAAATGCCTGTAGTTTAAATACAAAAATTACACAATTTTTTGAAACTAATAATTATTAAACCAAAGTTAACCAAATGCAACTACAACTACAATACAATTTCATACCAATACAATTACCAGTTACTACATTTAGAATTAAGAAAAGTAGTCTAGAAATTAAAAACATTGCTTTGTTGGGTTGGGGTGTATTAAAAAGTTTATATATGAATCGTCAGTTTGAAGAAGGGAATAAGTCCAAATAATGACAAATTGACTTTTTGAGCTTAAAACAATCTCCACGCTTTGCTCTACACATAAGTGGAAAAAGGGGGAAATAACTACCATCTATAGGGAGATATAGCCCCTTGAAGTTGTGAAATCGATGTCCATTCATTGTATTTTTTCAGTTAATCTGGAATTAAAGTTAATTTGTCTTTCTGTTCTTATTCTTTGTGCTGCAAACTAAGCCAAAATAAAATTTAAAAATGCTTTTTTTATCAAGGGAATGTTTGACTCCATTAATATTCACTTACTCCATTGATACTGCCTTAATGATCCAGTTTCATAATAATTATGAATTTTATTTGTCTTGGTCTGTCTATTTCTCCCTTTTGTGCTGTGAACTAAGCAGAGATATAATTTAAACGATGAATTGAAGAGGTTTTTAAGATTTTCCTTCACAAGGTTGAAAACATTCATCAACTTTTTTCAACTGTAAAATGTTGAACGCACTTATACTTTTTCCAAAGATTGCCCTTTTTTCTTAATAAGTTCCTGAATTTCCAGTAAAAATTTGGTGGTTATACAACTAAAGATTTCATTATTTATACAGTTTTTTTTTCGATTTTCTCAAAACTTGGTTTTTGGACTTATTCCCTTCTTCTAACTGACGATTAATATATAACAGAGACTTAAAAGTAAACTTTGTGAACATAACTTAAGTTCCCAATTCAAATTTAACCACTTTTTAACATTATCCAAAATAATTGAAAGTAAATAACTATAATTATGCCTATTATAGGCATAATAGTTACTAAATTAAGTTTTTAAAACTTTAAGAACTTCGGCAAATTGTACTATCATTAGTTTAGTATTTCGGATACATTCCACTTTTAATTAGAAGTGTAACAATTTTCTATTCTATTATTTCACCATTATATATCTTAAAATAATTTTCATTTTTGGGCCGATTGGATCATTTCATTTTTCAAATACATTCATTCCCCTAAGTTTGTTGCTCAGGCTTCCAGGTTACACCATTGATGATCGGTCATTATTAAAAACCCTTAGGCATCTCAAATGTTGTTTGAACTGTTTTATCATTTACTTTTCAGACTACACTTAACACAAGCTCAAGCTCCCTATATAGCTCTTACTTGCATTCTACCATGAATTTTATTTTTATTTTTAAAAAATTATCAACTACTTTAGCTTCCTTCCAGTCATTTTTTATTGTTTTAGTTTTACTTCGAGGTTCTTCCCAGAAAACTATCAGGTGAACTTTCTGATTTACTTCAGAAATGGGAAATGTGTTTGTATCATTATTGATCGAACGTCTTGGAATAAGTTAATTTGCAAAGCTCCACTGCTCTGTGAGGTTTTGGAAGCATAATGACTAATGACTTATACATTTTTAAAATATCACTGGTGCTAAAATCTTATAAGTTAGCCACACACCGACTAACAGTCTAAAGAACTTAAGCCACATATTTGAAGTCAAATGTAAGATTTAAGGTAATCATTTATCCAAAATGTCTTATAAGTTTTACTTACAAAAGATCAGATAAGATGAATATCCTTAGTTGGGTGAATATATCTATTTAAGTGTATCATTAAAATAACGCAGACCGAGGGACTTTTTAACGGTACACATTTTATGATTTGTCACATAATGACAAACATTTGCCTATTATTTACAACGTTAACTTTTAATTTTAATGGTTTTAATTGTGCCATCTCTATCTTTATGATAAGACTTGTATAGATGAAGTAGGTTGAAAAAATTAAGGTTGATCAAAATGTCGTCTTGGAAATTATCGATACTAATATTTAATATAATGACTAATATTTAATTTTGTATAATATATCCAAAAGTTTAAAATAACGTTGATAAATTTTAAGGTGTAGATATTTTGCTTAATTATCACCAACCCCATCGAAATTTTATCTTCGTTAATGAATAGTAAAAAAACAAATACCTTCTTCAGACATTCAACCTCTTTTTCCATCCTATCGTTTCACTCCCATGTCGTGCTAAGAACAATTCGGAGGCACGTCCTCAGTAAAGAGCTCACTTAAAAACCGTCCCCGAACTTATTAGACACATTACCTTTCCTCCCCCCTCTTTAAGGGAGTACAGCTCGGGTGCGATCATTAATATTCACTGATAACAGTAACTCAGGTAGCGGAAGAAAACCGTGTTTCATTCTTCTGCTCAGGGAAATCAAAATAGGCATAGAAAGAAAAACGACCATCCTGTTAAGAGAAACCACCAATTATCCCAAACTATGTTTTATTCTCTGTCTCTGACTGTCAAATCTCTCTCTCTCATCTTTCTTTCATCTCTCTCTCTTCCTCTTGATGGTTAAGCTGGCTGCCTTCGTTTCCTACAGTCCCTCGTTATTAATCCCCTCCTTCACTTGTTGAAGTCTCCCATTAGCTGATGCGGACTTTACTGTAGGGGGTATTTGTTTTGACTCAGTTGTTTTTTTCTCTTGGAGTGCCATTTTTTAGTTTGGGAGTTTTTTTTAAATACTTTTTTTGTTTGTTACTTGTGGTTACTCTTTAAGTCTTTAATGTCAAAGATAACATCTTTATAATAAATCTAAATTACTATATATAATTTGTTTCATCCTCCTTCGCTAAATATGTAACCAGTTATACCATGTGGAGCATGAGGAGTTGTAGAATTTAATTAAATAAAAAAATATGTTAACAGTTGCACTCTCAATGTGGCGCGAAACTAATTTCTAAATAGTTCTTTTTATGTTCAAATTGTAAAATTGCTTTGAAATTAAGAAAAAATCAAGTTGAAAGAATTTTCGATCAAAGGGTTTTTTATTTCCAAAATAAGAAATGTAACTTAAAAGCTTTTACTCGTAACACTTTAAATGTGCTGTTTTATTAAAACAGCAGGTATCAAACTGTTTAATCCAGCACACAAAAATGTTCTAATTTTCAAATAGATATAATCATTTTTAAAAATTTTCTTTATTTTCCCCCATTGGAATATCTTAATAATTTTAGCGGTTAGCTGTTTTAGGGAGCTAATATCAACGATCCTAGAATTCAATGCCTTTCCTAAATAATATGGTTCATTTCACCTTTTCTTATCTTTAAATAGAAAAGTTAGGAACGATAAGGAGTTCAAGGTTTGAAAACATATTTTTTAAATATTTTAACTAATTTAATGTCTTCAAATTACGAAAAAATATCTTTATTTCGAAAATATGGGAAAAACTCTTTAAATAAGGGTCATTCCATGTCAAATCAACGCAAAAAATGCAGTTTTTGGACCTCGATGTCTAATTTCCATGGTTTTTGGTTTATAGGTTATTTGGTACTCGTGGAGAATAAGAAGGAACCAGTATTAAATTTTCTTAAAAGTTTTTTTAACGGATTTTTGAAAATGCCCAAAACTGCCTCTTTTCACAATTTTTTCAGTCACAAAATCCTTTATAACTCAAGAACTAATTGAGGTAGAAAGATAATAATTCGTGTCTCATTTAAAGCTGTTTTTATTGCCTTTATGCCTTTATTACCTGTTTTTATTATGTACAGAACTTATATTTGGAGTAAAACATTACAAGCTTTTAAAATTTTTAATTTGAACTCCTGAAAAACATTTCCCCTTCGATTTTTTTGAAAAAAAATATGGTAGTCTTTGACTTATTAGTTACAAGTATGTGAAATTTCAAGATGGAGAAATGATGGGATTCGGAGCTACGAATTTTTGAATAAGTGTAACGCATAAAAATTCCCGAAAAGGATGCAGAAAATGAACAATTTTACTAAATTTTTCGCAATTTCCTTTACTTTTTTAGTGATAATATGTCAAACCTTGACTTATTAGCTTAAGTACACAAAATTTTAAGAGGGAAAAATTAATGTTTGTATTAAGAATCCAACGCAAACACTAATAAAACAATTAAGGATCACAAGTCAGGACAAAACATGTCTGATTAAATTTTCATTCTTCTGAAATTGATGCTATAATTTTTTAAAAACTATGCCAAATATAGTCCTAGTTTCCTTCCCTCTCTACCTGAATGGTTTAAGTACTTAATATAATATGAACCAAAATTTAAAAATGTTCTAATTACGTACCACTTCTCTGATTCAGTACAACTGTAATTTGGACATAAATATTGTTTCTTTATTATATTTACATAAATTTAAGTAAATGGAAATTTATTTTCTTTTAAAGATTTCTATTTAAAGATAGTATAAGAAGAAACCAGTTAATGAAGCTACCAAAAACGAATTCTTAATTCAAATATTAATTTCTCCATCTTAAAATTTTGTACACTTAAGCTAATAAGTCAATGTTTGACAAATAATCACTAAAAAAGTAAAGGAAATTGTGAAAAACTAGTAAAATTAATAATTTTTTTGCATCATTTTCGGGAATTTTTATGCAATACACTTATTCAAATTCGTAGCTCCGAAACCCATCATTTCTCCACCTTGAAATTTTGCATACTTGTAGCTAATAAGTCAAAGATTAATATATATTTTTTCGAAAAAATCGAAGAGGGGGTGTTTTTCAGGAATTCAATTTAAAAATGTTAAGTTTGTAATTATTTTTACTCCAAATACTAAGTGCTGCACATCATATTAAAGCCCTTAAAACAGCTTTAAAATGAAACATGAATTAACTTTCTACCTTAATTCGTTCTTGAGTTAAAACGGATTTTGTGCCTGAAGAAATTGCGAAATTAGGCAGGGCATTTTCAAAAATTTATTAAAAAAACTTTAAAGAAAAAATTTTTAATACTGATTCCTTCTTAGTCTTTACGGATACTACCTATAAACCAAAAATTATGGAAATCTGAAACATCGAGGTCCTAACCTTGTGTTGATTTGACATGGTACACCCATAAATCTTTTGAATTTACTGGGCGTTTCATTGTAATTATTGATAATCCCTATGTTTATTAAAATTAGTTTAAAAACTAGTTGATAAAAATATTTTTTTGAAAGATAATTAATTAATACCATGCTTTCCAATGAATCAATTTCTTATTAAAAGCTATTACTACTATTAAACATTATTAAAAGTTTTGTGATATATTTGCATTTAATTAAGTTGTTAATCTCTACGAAAAATTCATAATTTTGAAATCAAGTATTTTTTAAAACTATGTCCTGAACCCCTTCTTTCATAGTGGATCATTGAAAGAAAGTAATATATTATGTATCCATTGAAAAAAGTTTAAAAAAATTGGAACCTAAATGTATCTCTCAAAAATCAATACGAATAAAATTAAAATTTAATAATTGTATTATTTCTTTTTAAAGAAGAATCGAAAGAACATCTGCAAAAATTGTCATTAATAAACATGATTTTAAGGATTTTTATTCCGGAAAGTTTGAGCATTCTGATCTTTTAAAAGTGCGAAATTGCAAGAAGAAGTTAGGTAACAATCAAATCATGATTACTTTCTTTATACTATTACTTTCTTTGCTTTTAGAGATATCAATATAAAAATAATTGAGTTTTATACTTCTAGAATATTTGTTCAAAATTGTGTTTCCTTACTTAAAAAAGAAAAATTGTAAATAAATACATTCTATAAAGTTTTTTTTATACATTTCTCAATTTGTCAAATTATAAAAAGCTTAATATACGTAGACATTTAAAAGATTTAAAGCAGCTGTAAATTGAAATGAAAAATTATCTATTTATAGATTCAAAGATACATAGATTTATTCAAAAAGTTGAAACTCATTCGATACTAATTACTAAGAAGCCTTAGTTTAATAATTAGAAATAAAAAAAAGAGTACAAAGAAAAGAAAAAATTTTATTTCAAATGATTTTTCGATTTTTCTTTTTCTAACATACGATTTAGTTTTTTGCAAAGTAATTAATAAAATTTGTTAATAAAATTTATTATCTTAGTTTCCTTGCTATAATCGAGTCTTTTATTTCATGAAAAGTTGGTGAATAATTGTGTGAAAATTAAAATGTTTTTTATGAAGATTCCGGAAATAGAGAAAATATAACCGTGATCAAAAGTAGTGGTTATTTTTTTCTTTCAAGTTACACAATAGTATTCTTTTTTATTAAACACTCTAAATAAATTTTTATTTATTAAAAAAGTATATTAAATAGAAAACTTGAAACGTTTGAAGAAAATCGCATTAGTGTTCTAAACTTCTTTTAAATATTCCATAAACGAATTTTACGACTTTTTTTACATAGTTGTTCCTAAAAGTTGTTTCCTCATAGTTGTTTCCATAAAGTTTTCCTTCGTTGTATATTTTTGGTACAATATGAACTATAACAATAACTAGTTGAAAAATTGGCGAAAAGCGTGCGTATTTTCATGTAAATTTTTATTGAAATCTCCATAAAAATTACGACCTCACAAATTAGCAAATTAAACAATTTTCTTCTGAACTAGTAACACATCCATGGTCCATTTGCATCCAAACGGGCCTAGTCCGTATGCGAAAAACGCGCGATCCCAGCAGCTCATGTGGTTGCATTTGTTGTGGTGCTTGGCGAGCAAAGATTGGCTGGGAATGGAAATCAGCCCTCCGCAACGGAGCGCTGCGGAGTATAGTGCCAGCGGCTGAAGTGTGTAGCGGACCTCGACATGGATATTTCGGCCGATCGTATATGTGTATTGCTACGATCGAAGGCCCTACGCACACACATATCGGCCCTGCCTTCATCATCTATAGAAAATGAAAACCAACTCTGAATATTTGTGGAATAAAACCAACGACTAGCTTGGTGGTGAGTTTTCGATCAGACTTCTCTCCCGTTTCTCCTCCATCGCTTGGTGGTTGGAATTTCTCGAGCCTGCGGAACGACCAGATTTTCGCTTGAATGTGAATTCTGAAGTATTTTCCAGTGTGTTTAGATCCGGGTGTAGTTATTCTTTGCTGGAGTGTGTTATTTTAGGCTATTAAAATCGCTTTAAATATGTAAAATCCGAGAAAACTGGATCAAAACAAAGCGGCTTGACGTGTACGGTTTTTCATCGGAAAATTTAGATTTTGTGAATTGGCATCTGTAAAAGTCTGGTGCGTAAACAATTATAGTTGTTTTTATTTTGGTTTCTATAGTTTCTGGGTGAGTCGTTTTTTCTTAGTTAGTAATGTTTATTTTTTGTTGTTTATGTTATGAATCGTAATGAGGTAAAACGCATTATTGAATGACACATATTGATTATGTTTATCTAATTAGATTTGTAATTTTTATTAATAATAATATGTGTTTTGAACTGTTAGCTGCTATTTCATCAATCGGGCCTTTCCTAGCGTCAAAAACTCCTCTTATTATACAGCTTATAAGATTTTCTGCTTCATAACTAACATAATTAATCACAACTAACATAGTTAAAAATAACGAACGTAATTACGTAATTTTATTACGAATCCCATTGCACTTAATATTTTGTTTACAAAATGAAGTTAGAATGTTTATAGCATCTAATATTGTGTAAGTGATCCCAGGTTTTTTAAATTTTAACTGAAACATATTTAACTCCTAACTGAATGTAATGTTTTGATAATTTTTAGAAAATAAATACTTAAAGATAGGTTATAGGTTAATTCATTGTACTCATCTGGTGTGCACAGGTTAAGGTTTAAAAGTATACAGTAAGTTATTTAAAGACAAAATATAGTCTCATCTCTAGAAATCTCACTCTTATTTTTAAATATAAATTTAATATACTGCCTCATGTTGAGAATTGTTCGAAATTAAAGGATTTCCTCTAGATTCAAACGGTATTATCTTAAACAAGATATTGATTGAAAGTTTTCAAATAAATATTTGCAATTTATTTAATATCCAAAAACCTTTAATTCATATATATAAGAAATTTAAAAGCTGAGCATATTGTAAGAATGTCTATGAAATCCCATAGTTTATATTTAATGTTTCATTTATTGAATAGACATAAATTAAAATAGTTCTAACTTACTATACTGTCGACCTTTCCACTTACAATGAGTATTACTAAATCTTATAGAATTAGCTGCTGAATCTGATGGCAGATAGGATAATACATAAAAACCACTAAAACTTTATCAACCCCATATTAAATTTATTACTACTCTGGGTCATCTATCCTGTTGAAAATCGCCAGAATATTTCAAGTGCCAAGTATTCCAATATCTCCAAATTATTCATGTTGCCATCAATAAAGATGTATGTTTGAATTGGCTGGTTTGCAATATTTGGCGATATTTCTAAATATTGGCTTCCAAAACAGCTTGGTGATATTTAACAGGATGGATAATGGAAAAGTATCTTAGAGGGGCTATTCAAACATTACAGGAGCACCTTATGGGGGAGGGGTTTGTTATTTGCTGACGAGGGGGATGTTTAAAAACACAGTGTTTTTGAAAGTCTTAAGTAACTTGCAAACATAATTTAAAAGTTTAATATAAATATTAATTTAAGAAGTTGGAAGCGCATTTCTTATTTCTTGCCAAGTTAGATTTTAATTAAATTTAAGTTCTACATTTTTAAAATTAGATCATTAGTGAAAACTTTGGTTCTAACGTATTATGCCGTCGACCGTACCACTTAATCAAAAACGTCATCAAAACACATTGACTTTTCTATTGATGTGCCACTGAATTAAACGGCCTCTGAACGGTCGTTGGTATAATACGTAAGTATCAAAACTTAATAGGACGAGGGCTGGGAAGATGATTGTGCAATTATGAGAGGGTGATAGATTTGCTTATTTTTGTTTACAAAAGGGGGAGAGGGGGTAAACAAACCAAAATATGCTTAAACAGTTATTAACTCTGTTAGTTTACATTTCAAAAACTGTTTTAAATTCAGGGGGAAAAATTTGGGTCTGTTTTCGGGCCCTTCTCAAAAATTTCAGTGTTTAAACAGACCACTCTATATTTTACCTTTAAACCAGACATATCATAAAGTATTTTAGCTTTTATGTGCACACTACTATTTGGTTCTTATGTATTAAGCCGTCGATCATGTCGCAGAATCCGAAAACGTTATCAAATCCCATTGACTGTTCTATAGCTGTACCGCTGAATTTAATGGCGGCTGAACGGTCGACGGTACAATACGCAAGTACTCCATTTTTCACAAAACTACAATTATGGGACCCTATTTTTACAAATTGACAAACACAGGCTCCTGGCTGAAGAAACTAATTTAACGCTTACTTCATATTCACAAAATTATGAGAAGAGTTTCACAATTATTACAAAAGCTAAGCCTTTCTCAAAAACTCTGGACAGATCCCTGAAATTAGTATAGATTTATCTTTTGTTTTATTTATAATTTTATCATATTGACATTTTAACTATATGAGAGGTATTTCCTCCCACCCTGCAGCTTTTCCGGTATGTCACATACTCTTAGTTGATTGGTGTTTGCTCGTCTGACATGTTCCATGTAGGAGCTATAACTGCTTCCCTATTTATCAATTCTTTGACGGGAATTTTTTATAGAGGATTTTGCTTTTTGTTTGTTTACTGTCAAAATTTCTCCCATATAAGAGTCGTTAGTAATCAATTTAAGTGTTATATGCAACAACAAGCTAACTACATTATAAAGCTATTGGAGTTGTTTTTGCAAACACCTAAATTAAATCTCGTCCTCATTTTGTTTAGCTAATATAAACTCTTTGATATTTAATTATCGTTTCATTACATATATTTCAAAATTAATAAAAATTTATGTGTATTATAAAATACAATTTTTTAGGCTCTAAAACTTTTGCATTATTAAGTACCAAGTTTTATTTGATTGATTTTAATCATGAAATTAACTTTTTTTTAGATATTTATATGGTTTATAATGGCCTTTTTTCTCCAAAACAAAGCAGGCCAGAATGGAGAATTCCCTGATATTATGACAAACTGGCCTATCAATAAGCAATCTATTTTACACAATAATTTGAGTAAAAAATTATTATTCTGGGGCCTAAACCATGAAGGCTTTCATAATCAAAGCTTATAATCCCTCCCCTCCTTCCATTCTGCAGTTTTAATCTAGTTATTATCACTTGCAGATTTACTGGGGGCATTCGAGGGCTTTGACCCTTCACTTTTTCTGGATATTCTTTTAATGAAAACTAACCTAATGATTATTGTGTTATGGTTATCCAAGGTTCTATCTTCTTGAGGCCTAAGAACTCAATATTGCTACTTTAATTATTTTTAGACAGAAAAAAGTTGATGACATACAAATACATACATACTACATACATATACTGCTCTTTTTATAATATTAATTGTATAATGCATGGATTTTAATTCAAAAGAAATATTAATTTTAAAATATAATGTGGGTAGTATATTATTTTTCAATACTCTATTTTTAAATTTTTAAGAGTCATAATAAACTGTAGTCGTAACAGTTTCTAATCTTCTCATTTATAAAATTTAATCAAATAACTTAAGTATAAAAATTGTATTTAAAGATTTTTGGGAGGGAATAAAATTTCTTTTTAAATATTGTTATGTTTTAATTATAAAATGGTAATTTCTTTAGGTAATTATTAGATTAGAATTTTCTTAGAAAATAAGTGAAATTGCTTCTGAATTACTAGCAATTAAAATCTAATTAGCATTTGTAAAATTAAAGTAAAAAGAAAATTTCCCCTCTTGCTTACAACAGTTTCTAAATTAACCAAACTATCTGGAAACTGCAATATGATGCCATGCAAAACTAGAAGTAAAATGAAAATAGTGTGGTTTTAGTATGATCAGGGTTACTACTATAAACCATATTTAATTGTAAAAACCAATCGAAAAATAAATTAAAATTATCTATCATTAATTAAAATGTTTCTTAAATAGCTCTATGACAATTTTTTAAGGATAAATTATTTTACAGATCAAATTCCTCTGCCCCAAATAAGTATAACAAAAAAAATTTAAAATGCTTAAGGGTCTGTTTAAGAAATTATTTAATTAGTGTAAAAACTATCTCAGTGTTAAATTTGTCTTGTAACTAAAACTATTAAAAAGTTTCATTCAAAATTTAAATTTTTGTATATAGGTTAGTCTTAATGAGGTATTTGCATGAGTGAGAGACTTGCTTGATTTTATACTTTTTTGATACATTATGGTTTGAAACTCCCAAATTTCTGATTTTTAAGTTCAAAAATGTATTTTAAATAACTTAAAATTCAATTTTATTTTTGTCAAAACGTCAGAAAAGTCACGTTATCAGAAAACGGGCTTCTATTGGATGTGACATCACAGCGCATGATTTGTGATTCGAGAGTGTTTTCGCGCCCCAAAAAACGAAATTTCAAAAATTTATATCTCAGAAACTAGGCTACGAAAAACCTGATGTAAACGTCATTCTTCATGGTTTTTTATCTACTATTTTAATAAAATTTAATCTCAAAACGTGAGAATACCTCATTAGCAGTAATGGAAATGGTAGCTGTGATTTTTTATAAAAAAATTTTTAAAATTGTTTTTTACATTTTAGAATGCAATGAAATAAAAAAAATTAAAGCTAGCAATAAAATTAAAAAATAAAATTAAGTGAACTATTTTTCCTATTTTTTTTCTTCACCTTCCTTTAAACTTGCTGGAGGAATTATTTTAAAGATAAGGACATTATATGTAATGAAATATCCTATCCCTCCCATCATTACATTCTATATAGACCAGGGATGGCGAACCTATGGCACGCGTGCCACTGGGTGGCACGCGACCGGTATTTCGGTGGCACGCGACATTCACTAAAAATGACACAAAAAAACTTTAGTACTAAACCAGATCCCCAAAACCAGATTCAGAACACTTTTTAGCTAGCTGAAATTCAAAACATTTTCGGGGGAGGACCCCCAAACCCCCCACTCACCTCTTAGGTGCCGTTGGGCCGTTCAAATATTACGTAACAACATTTTCTTGGTCATTTTGGACTCCCTCCTCCCCTTTTCTCAGCAAGGTAAGCAAATCCCAACCGCCATTATAATAATTACGTAAAGATACTGACATTAAGCCGTTAGAAAACAAAATCATGTATGCAAAAGGAGCCTGATTACTTTACGCAAAAGGGGGCATATAAGGGGGGGGGGCGAAGGGGCCCTGCCCCCCCCTCCGAAATTCGGACAAGGTATACCAAAACAAGTTAAAACCAAATTTCTTCGGGTAAAATTTTGAAATATATTTTTGGGGAGTGCCCCCAAACCCCCCTTTCCTACTTCAAACTTTTTTATAATACTCATGAAAATCAAAATCCTACCTAAAAATGTCCGAAATTCGGACTTAGATGCACCAAAAACTTGTTCAAAACCCTGTTTTTAGGGTCAAATTTCCAAAAATTATCTGGGGAAGACCCCCTTTACTTGGAACTTCATTATTAACATTTTTTCTTGGATTAAATTCTAAAAAATGCAAATTCTACCAAAAATGTATTAAAAATCTGCATTAAACCTATTAAAGATGCATGGGAGGGACTGAGGAATAATTTTTGGCCCATCCCAAAATAAATTTCTATATACACCACAGACTTTACGGCCCACCACTCACCACTTAAGCACTTTAAGTTAAAAACTCCTGTTCTAAACTATCAACCCTCAAAGGAGGATTTCATTTTCCAAGGGTTTAAAGATAATTTATTAAAAAAATAACAAGTGGCACACTTGACACCTGAAATTCATAAACCGTAATATAAATGGCACACTGATCCAAAAAGGTTCGCCATCCCTGCTATAGACATTCAACTTTTTTTTCTCATTTTGAAGATATAAAATTGTTTATATTTCTCATATTTTTCTTTATCTAAAATTTTCCTAATCATGTTTCAAAGTAGTTTCTTTTGTAAGCAATTGAATGTTTCTTCTACTATTTTTAATTTTTTTCGTACTTGTAATTTTTTGATACTATTTGAAAACTAAAACCTCAGTACCCGCATTTTTCTTCTCTTAGCTGTTCACTTACTTTTTTTAAAAATTAATCCCCTTAAAAAGTTAAGAATGATAAATTACTGCAATCATATTGACAGATTCCCAATATCCCATTATGACACTTTAATGAACGTGTTTTTCATATTGTTAATTTCTCAAAAGGTGTGATGGAATTTTTCAAATAAAAAATACCCGAATAAGAAGTATTATAAATAAGTATAAATATTTATATACCTGTATTTTAAGAATTTTTAGGTTTTTTAAATTCTTTAGCAATTTATTTTTTTGGTATCGTTAAGCTGTGCTTCAAAATTAATAGTAATAAAAAAATCTGAATTTTTACAAAGTATAGTTAATTCTTGCCATGTATTTAAAAATGAAATTGCTTTTTTGTGTGTTCAAATTTTTCAAAAAATAATGTTCAATGAAAAAGAAGTAGGGGAGACCGGGGCTAGTTTTCCAACCTAAATGCATTTTGCTTCTGAAAATTTTTATTTTTCTTATTTTTGGATAAACAAAATGTCCTTATGTTTCTCATGCCGTTCTCTACTAAAAGTAGCGTTCAATTTTCATTACTTTAGTTTTATTTTTTGATCAAAATATTTTTCATAATAATATAATGATTTTTATCGGAGTTAAACAGTTTAGCTCAATATTAATTATTTTTTAATCGAAACCAATTAAACTCAAAATATCACGATTCTTATGCCTTAAACCAGGCCCGATTTTTATAATTTTACTCAATATTTAATAATTAAACCAGGTCTTATAATGTGCTCGAACATGACCTATTAATAAAAATCAATTTTTGAATGATATTCCCCCACCCCAGTACACAAGGGTTGAATTAATTACATAAAAACAAATTTAAAAAGTGGTGGTCAAATTATATTTATAGTATTTTATTTTGAATACTGATCAGCATTATATTATTATATATTAGTTTGATTGGTTATATTAGGCGGCTTCTCAGAGTCCACGTATCCGTCCTGGTAGTACCCAAAACACCTTTGTATGTCCACTTCAAAGTCTGGGATCTACAGTTCCCGACCCTGTGATGTTCAAAGGTCTGAAACTCCCACGGGGAATCAAACTTCTTACCGGAAATGGCAGGGGGTGTAGACATTCCCTATAAACAATTCTAAATACTTCTGTAGAGTGGGGTACTAATAGAAACGTAAAGGAGTTTGAGCATTATCAAAAGTTACAAGGAATGAAAATGAAGTATTAGTATTT
This sequence comes from Tetragnatha versicolor, assembly GCA_024610705.1. Lineage (NCBI taxonomy): Eukaryota > Metazoa > Arthropoda > Arachnida > Araneae > Tetragnathidae > Tetragnatha > Tetragnatha versicolor. The sequence continues at coordinate 32,214,382 of JANDEH010000010.1, forward strand.
TACATAAATGGCTGGGAGCAAAAAATAAAAGTAATGTTCCAATATTATGGCTTACTTAAAAAACACCTCTAGGTTTATGTCCATAAGAGGTCCTTTTCGACCATTAACTCTAATAATAAATCTTTTACTGTCGGATTTTAAAGGTGATCTCTTTAGCTCAAAACCTTAACAAAATTTTTTTAATAAGCCAATGCCCATTCTTAATTTTTCATAACAGAATTTAAATTGTTAATTATACCTGTAGCAAAGTAAATAACACCAGATAAGTCTAATTATATGCTGGCACTATATGTACTTTAAATACAAGAACCTTTAAAAAAAGAAATTAAGTCAACTTTAGGAAAACCTACCCCAACTCAATTTTTGAACTTTGGGAGCCCTAGGGAGCCCCTGTACGAGTGGGGGTTTCATGTGTTTGAAAAACAAAAGCATAGTTTGATAGAGAAAGAAATCCTCTTTCAGTAATGCAATATCAAATTAGTCAGTTAAAATTAAAAGGACTTTTTTACATTTTTAGTAAAAATCCAAAAGTTTACGCAAAGAGTAAAATATTGAAAAATCGCATTTCTGACGATTTGGGGTGTTGCTTTTTCATCCAGTTCACATGTTGGGGTGATCTAATTGCTCATTTAAAAAGGAAGGGGGTTAGAAAATTTGCCCCAGTGGAAAACTAGCCCTGGTCTCCCCTATTATACTTCATATAAACTCATAGACTACTTTTCACAGCTGATTTCAAAACACTTTTTTCATTAAAATGTTATCATTTTTCACCTTTAGCTTTTTAAAAAATTTGATTGAAGCTATATTCATAGTTACAACTTTTATTATTTAAATTTAATATCTTAGTTTTAAAAATTAATGTAAACATTAATTTTTGTATGAATGCTGATGTAAGCAGAAGTTTGAAATTGTTCCTAATGATACTTGATTGAATACCAAAACAACATTTTCCTCTTTTAGAAAACTAACATCTTTTGAAATACATTATTTTGCACGGCACATTAAAGAAAATTCCGAAATTAGCATCTCATTTTTAAAAAAATGTAACAAAAAACTTAACTCCATCGCTCTATAAAAATGCCGAAACGTTTCCTAAACAAACATAATTTGTAAACAAAACTTAGTAAATATAAACTTTTTTTAATTTAAAGAAACTAAATCTTTAAAACACATAAATTAGACGTAAATGTCCAAATATCAATTCCTGAAATACTTCTAAGAAAGAGGACAAACCCCATAACCACCTACTCCCTCGCAATCCGCTCGTAAAGAAAAATGCCATGTGGGGTCTGCAGGTAAGCCCAAAAAAATCTTCACCCCATCAGCTGAGTTTCTTTTTTGAACAGGTGGCCGAGTGTTATCTTCACACGTGATCAGGAACTCCCTCGCTCTCATTCCTTTCATCACGTGACCCCTCCCGTTATTGATGACCGCTCTGACCTTGAGCCGGAGAAGATGCCGCCTCTTCCATTGACACCCGCAAGGATCTCCCAACTTTCCTTTTTTATGACGCCGCCGCATTTTTTATTCCGTCTTTCTCCGCTCTTGGTGTTCTTTTTTTTATCCTTTCGCGCTTTTTTTTTCTTCTTCTTTGCCGGCAGTGGTTTGTTTTGGAACGTTTTTTATGTGGAATTAAACCGGCGTGGTGTAGTATTTTCTGCGATGAATGTTTAAAAATACTACTTTGTTGCTGAATGAGGTGTTGTAATTTGCGTAAGGAGAGTATCGTACAGTTTTCGGAAAACTTTTCTTGCAGTGCGGATTAGTTTTGAATTCGCGTTACTTCTTTGGAGATATGCAATTATTTTATTAACGCCGGGGGTAAACTGTTGGATTAAGGAAAATTATTACTTTATTTTATTTTAAAAGTATATCAACAATTCTGTCATATATTTTAAAATTGTTCTGTTAATTTTATATTTTTCATCCATGGTGTTCTTTCTTACAGGTTTCGATACTTTGTCCTATTTTGCCTTAATTTGCATAGAATTTTTCATTTATTTTTTATGAAATAGGTTAAATTACTGCAATATTATAGTATCTTAAATCAATTAAGTAGAGGTCAGTGCTTAGTGTCATAGTCAGTGCAACCTTAACAGCGTTTCGGGACATTTATTATGACAAACAAGTAAATTTGCTATGGGCCAACAATCTTTCTTGATCCAAAAATTCAATGTTGATTTTTCATGAGATAACTTGATAATAACTTGTTAAAATATTTAGATTGTTAGTCCAATTTTGTAACTGTAATAAATTAACAGTAATTGATAAAATTTTGATAGAGGTGAAGAAACTACTTCCCCGTCATAAAAATGGCATAAAACATATTTTCTTTTTCCTAACTTAGATTAAAAATCACAGATCATTAAAGTTCATTAGGATGATTTAATAATATTATCTTCATTACACTGTAAAAAAAGATGGCAAGATTTTGTGTGTCAATAAAAAGTCCCGTCAGAAATAAATTTTGGCTGACCGAAAAATATTTTTGACACGTAAATGCATTTTTCACTTCTGTCATCTACTGTAATAAGTAGTTTAATTGTCTAGCACTAAATCACCAAACTATCATTTCATTTTATCATCTTAATTACTCTGCTGAATAATTTATTTAATCTATCAAAATGTTGAATTAAAAAGCAAATTTAATACGTTTGTTTCAATTTTAAGCTGTGATAAATTCAGAAAAAAAACTAATTATAATCTTATTTAAATTAATATTACTTTTATCGATCTACATAATTCATGCGATTCAGGTAAGTAGAACCGTAAAGTTCTTAATTATATTTAAGTTCTACAAGAACATTACGAATTGTAACATTCAATATTTAGTTACTCTTTCATTACCATCATCCTTCCACCAAAATTATACCAATTTAGTAAGTATCATTAAAAAAGGTTCACTGTTGCATATAGAAACCCATATTAAGGTTTTTGGCGGTTTTCACCAGTTTTTGCCATCGTCCTGGCAAAAATACCTTTTGGACAGATCTGTGACACTTTATATGTTTGCGTTTACAATCATGTCTTGCAAAATAAATACAAATACTTATTTTTCATGGTTTTAAACTAATGTAAAAAATTACATTTTGATCACCTGTCTGCGACTAAATACTGTCGCACTTTATTTTTTCAAACATATTGAGATTTGAGAAGTGTAATGGCAGTGAGATATTTTTCTAAAAATTTTCTACATAGATTTATAAGTTTTTCGTTTTTTTCTGTAGAACTTGGTAACACTGATAGTTAAAAACTGAAGAAGTAATATCGCTTTTATCGGTGATATGATTAAATGAACTAACACTATTTTAACATTTACTTTTTGGGGGCCTCGAAGTTTTTTTAAAGTAAAATGATATATTTATTTAAAATTATGATTTATATATTATTATTTTTTTATCAAAAATTTTGTGTAGTATTTTTTGTTTTATGGCTATTCTTTGAAGTTGTATACTCTGCTTCTGATAGAAACGATTTTTCAATCATAGAAATCCGACCTTTGTCTTCGATTTTATGGGTTTTTCTGTTAAAAAAGTTAGTTTTATTTGTGTTTTTATCCATATATTTTAAAACTTTACACTATAAACAAATTTTTAAGCGTTTGTGTGTGAATATTGCAAAGTGGAAAATTTGTTGTCCGTCGAATATTTGTTCATGAAATTTTATAAAACCTGTTTTTTACATTCCGATAAATGAGAAACATCTTCGATATTGCATTCTTTAAAACAAAAATAATTGAAAGAAAAATCTTAAAATGTGCCATCATTATCCTGTGATTTGTCCCTAGGTAAAAGGTTTTCGGTATGCTTCAACTATCATTTTCCAAGTTTCTTTAAACTTAAAGATACTAATGAAACCTTATATTTTTATGGATAAAGCAGGAAAATATTTAAGTTTTGCACTTTATGAGTAAACTTTCCATAATTTTAAGAACTGAAAATGTATATATGAAAAAAGATTTACTATGAAAGAGTGTATAATTTTCATGGCATGCCAGAATATGTTCAATATTATTAATTGCTTACTGTAATTAAAGTAATTTTTTAGGAACTTCAAATTTTACGATTGAGGCGCCTTGAGCAACCACGAGCTAAATCATACAGCTTTACATTGGGGTTAGCTTGCTTCTCTTGCAAGCGCCTAAATTTATTTATTAAAAATGCTCATTTATCCAATAGAAATAACTAGTATGTTCTTGAAATATTTTAACTGTTAATTCATTCACAATTCAATAGATAATTTTCTTGTCATCTATATAAAAATGTTCTTAAACTTCACTGTTTGGTAAAGCATATCATCTGGGCTGCAAAAAAATGCTTTGAATTTATTTAATCTTTATCAGTATTTAAAATTTTATTTACTCCTTTCTAAACTACTATTTTTTTATATTATTATTCCTCTCGAAACAATTGCTTTTAAGTTTTTTTTTCTTCTTAACTCATTCCCCAAATAACTTAGAGACGGATTTGAATACAAAATTCAGCTAACATTGTGTTTAAAAGTACCCCACCAAATGAAACTTGGCGTGTAAAAAATACTTAAATTATGAAACAAAACTTTTAAGAATTGCCTTATTAATGCTACTATAGAATGCAATGCTGTCATTCTAAAAAAACAATCTTGAACATAATTTTATTATAGAAGACTTGTTTAATTTACACCCTCAAAAATAAATGAACTCCAATTTTCAAGGCTCGCCTCTCTGTCGAAATTTAATCAAATGATGGTACGAGTCCAGCCATTATTTGATTTTTTTGTATCCCCCTTCAGATTAACTAAGCCGAATGTTTTATTTAAATTATTTCCACTCTCCCCTAGTAATTTTTCTTCCTTGCCACTTATGTATCAAGAGCTAAGTTTAGAGAAATGTACTTTAGACAGAACACATTATTTTACTTTGGCAATGTATCCCTGTATCTTTTATTATTTGTTTCTATCTCTGAGTTACCCTCAGGGTCAGCTTTACGGCCGTATTCACCGGTAACTTGACCGGCGGTTAACCGGCAGTCAAACTTCTGATTGGTGGAAAACTAATTTTCTTTCTTTAACTGCCAATCAGAAGTCTGACTGCTGTTTAACTGCCGGTCAAGTTACTAGTTAATATGGGCGTTATTTAAACCATGGCCACCTAGACTCATAAGGCCAGAAAAGCTCGAAATGATAGGCTCGACTTGTGATAGTAATCCTGAAGTCACTTTTGATCGCTTTTAGACAACAACTCAACTTTTCACTTTGTATTAAATTAAATTATTAAAGTTCGTTATATTCATCATTCATTCTGAATTTAATTAAATTTTTCAAGAGATCAAATTCAATTAAAATTACCACATTACCCTTCTAATATTATTTGAAATACCTCGAAAGTTGTACCCGAGAAGCATAAGAGAGAAGAAATGTTAAAGTATTAGGTTGACTTTTAACTTTTTAACTTTAGAAATTCGAATAATAAGCTTAATTTAAAGTGAAGTTGAGTTGTAGTCAAAGAGCGATCAAGTGTTATGTCACAATTTTCGAGCTTCTCTGACCTTATGAGTCTAGGTGGCCATGGTTAAACCCTATGGCTGGAGATATTGATCTTCATTCCCAATCCGCTAGCGACTCGCTAATTCCCCTCGCTCTTTTCAGAATTATAGAGAATTTACCCTTTTTAAGGGGTAAATTGAATATAGTTAAGTGATGAAAAGTCATATTATTTAGATTGTTTGATTAACCCTTTATCTACTGCATTGTGATTTTCTGCAATGTTTTTCGAGCAAATATTTTTTTTTGTTTTTAAATTAAAAATTAAGGAATATACTTATTCTTGACTTATTTAAAAATGCTTTTAAATTTACCTTTTATTACTATTGTGAAGGGAAGTTGGGAAGAGTACTAAAAAATAGTGACTTAACATGTTCATCAAAGATATTGCATAAGGATTTTTCAACGTTCTTTCCCTAGAAATAACCTAAATGTAAATTTTAATAACATACTAAAAATGGACTTACAGGACACTTGTTTTTCAGGACTAAATTTTCATTTTAATAATGGCCGAAAAATTCCATTTTTCAAAAATTAGTGTACAAACCTACGACGCATTTTTCGTGGTCATTTTCCCAGGGATACTGTTATTATGTCTTGGAGAAAGTCATAACTAATGTGTTATCATTAGTAAATTTTACTAACGGAAATTCGAAAAACGGGTGGTTCGTTTTCATACAAGTTTTAAAAAAATGTAATATTATGTCAACATTTATTTTGAAATCCTTACAAGACTTAAATATCTTTTTATTTTTAACCAAATAATTTCTTATTTTAAAAACATACTATTTGCTAGAGACTTGCAATGCAGTTTTATAATGATGGTTGTTTAACAATAGGTCAATATTGTAAAATTTGGAAAAAAATTAATAAATAAATTTTAATAATTTTTTATGTTTTCTCTTTAAAAATGTCCTGCGTACAGCGCATTGAAAATTGATGTGTGGAGAATTTACTTTTAGATCTAATGAGGTCATTTAAAATTTTAAATTAAATTTTACATGGGTCTTTATTTTAACTGTTTTTTCTGCATGTTTTCTTTAAGTTTACATGTTATTTCAACATTTCTTAGAGAATACCATGCAAAATCTTTCTCTTGCAATTTCTGTGTCGGGTTCGGAACTTAATTTTCAACATAAAATTTATCATTTTTAAAAATTATTTTTCAAATTTTACTACAAAACTTATTTGACATTCCAGAGGGATGCTAACCATTCCGGATTTTGCGGAATCATTCCGCATTTCGGCCCCAAATTCCGCTATTACGGATAAAGCTAGAAAAACTACGCTTATTATATTTTAAAGGCAATGTATTAAGTATTTATTCTCAATTCTGTTTTTAGCTGCAATCTTTTAATACATATTTTTTTACTTAGCATTGCAAATAAAAACGATAATGCTAGTAACTGATGAGATGGGGGAATCAATTGGAATTCGGAATATCCTAATCTGCATGGATGACTGATTCATGGGAGAGAAAAAAGGCCTTTTCTCAAATATTTGCGTTTTCAGGACTTTTCTAAAACTTATCAAAAGATTGGGGCATTTTTCTACGTGCAGAAGGCGTGGCGTCGGTCGGCAAACCACGCCCCGCGCCGGATTTTTTTTTTGCTTTGCGGACGGGGGCGATTACGGATAAGCGTTGTTTCAGGTTGGCATCCCTGCATTACCATTAGTGCTAAATATTACCTAATAAACAAGCTTTGCGTGGAAACAAATATGCGTGGAAAGCTTTTACCATAAAATTTAATTTAAATGTAATTTTACTTTGTTGTGCTCAACTGGGGGTCCGCAAGTAACCTTGGGGAACACACAAGTTACCTTTGAGTGTTTCCCAAAGATTTTTGAAATGAGATAAGACCCCCTAATTTAAGGGATAAATTTCAACATTTTTTTCTGGCGGAGGACCTTCAACCCCCTAAATTTTGACTTCTATTTACAATATTTTCCCTTGAAAATTTTGTGATTCACAAAGAGCTGTTCTCTTTGGGTGAAACCAAACATGTCTCAAAATGAACTAAAATACTACTTTTTGAAGCAAATTTTCAAAAATTTTCTGAGGGAGAGCCCCCCATCATTAGTTGAAGTAAATGTAAAATTTTAACATAATGGGGGACATTAGGGGGTACCTTAGGAATAACGTTACGTTCGAAATCTTTGGGGGCCACGATGTCTGGCTGTTATATAAAGGGGGGGGGGCGCGGCGATTGAAAGTTTAAGAACCGCTGTATTAAATAATTCATGACACTAAAGGCTGAAAATTATGGTGATGGCATATGGGCAAGACTGCGGTGTAGCAAAGAGTTGGGGGTACAAAGGGAACTTAATTACCAGTGATGTATGAAAAATAATTTTTAACTACAAATCTGTAATTTTTGACTTCCAGTGAGTGTGCGTCTGACTTAAACCCTTAAATAGCACTAAAGATGTAAGAAAATAACTTATTACTACTACTTCTACTTAACTCCCATATTTTTAGTCATTATAGCTAATAATTATTAGCATCCTGTCTGTTTTAAAAAAATACAGGAAGGTTTTGCTTTTATTGTTTACTCACAGCACCTTGTTTTTTCTTCTAGGAGTATTCTGAGGATCCTTATTTAATTCCTTAAAGTCATGGAGAACTCTAATTCAGCCCTAACCCATCAAGCACCGCTGTCCACTCAAAGTAAGTACAAATTCTGGTTAAATCTCTTACGTCACATTCCTATTAGGGGAATTTAAAAAAAACTCCCCCTCACTTGTAGGCTGTAACAGGTAGTGCTATAAGTCTCAATCCTTCTGTTTTGACTTAAAAAGCTTGATTTATTCCTTGTATTTTTATTAAAAGAATTTAAAATAGTGCTTTTTAAAAAAATAAGTGTTGTAAAAAATTATTTCAAGCTATAAATATTTGAGATTATATAATGTGATTTTTTGCCTAATTATGAAACATTACTTAGAAAGTTCTCAACTCAGTTGTCTGCTGTTGACATTTGAATCTTTTAGCTTAAAGAGCTGCAGTGAGCACTTGTTACATTTCCTTAAAAAATTAAGGTAGTATAAATAATTGTTTGTTGTGCTCAACTGAAAAACTACAAGTTTCCTTAGTTGAATTTACTTAATACTTAGATTATTAAAAAATACTGGATGTAACACATATGGCAGCTATTAATTTAAATACTTTTCACACCTTGAAATAATAACTATTTTGCCATGTTTTCTTCTCTGGTTTAAACCATTGAAAAGACTCTTCATTCAAATAAAAAATTATCATTCTTAACTAAATTGCATGGAATTTATGTGGAAATGAAATAATGTTATCAAATGATTGTTATAGGATATAACCATCAAATGCAGCCTACCATATGGAGTGGTAATAAAGTAGGCCAGAACAGCACTGGACAAAATTCTAATTTGGATCCTTACTCTCAACAAATGAATCACTATTATCAAGGTAAAAAAATCAATTGTATTTTTACAGCAGTTATTATGAAGTATACTTTCAGTATGGCTTAGCTTTATTTTCTTGCTAAAAAATTTGATGCAATTGAGGTCCTTGCTGCAAATACAAGCTAACTAACAATTTTACTTTAGAGTTAGCTTGCTGTATTGCTGCTAGTACCTCAATTTAAAACTTTTTATTTTTTAATACATTCTAAATAAAAACCAACCCTCTATTTATCAGTGCAATATACAAATTAATTGCTAAATTATATTAAAGCAAGTTTTTAATTTATATAAACATTGAAGATCATTTTGTGGAATTTCTAACTTTTTTCATTTCATTTTAGCTCAGTACCCATCTCAAACTCCTGATTTAAATAGATATGTGTCTCCTATATCTAAAGACCAAAATTCCAATCCTGTTCCTTATTCCCAATATCCTGTGACAAGACAGCCAAATTATCCATGTACAATTCCTTCTCAAAATTACCAAGGAGCTGTAAAAAATAACTGCAACAATATGTACTATGGGAATATGAATGTGGCCAAAAATTATCCACCTAACATTCAGAATTCAAAGAAGTATGCTAATTCAAGCCTTGGACTTTCACAACCCCTTCCTCAGAACCATCAAGTTACTCGAAATACTGCCACCCCAATGCCACAGATGCCTCACTTTGGAGAACAACACAGTTCTTATTCTATGCAAAATATGTATGTTTCCAATTACAATGTTCATGGTAATTCAGAAAGTGATCAGTCGTACATGTTACAACCAACCATGACCTCTCAGACAGTTTTATCAGCTCCGGATAACTTGATGCATTCAGCATCATTGGTTCCATCAAATCAGGTATCGCAAGTATCTTCAATACCTACTCCTCCAGAAACTTCATCTTTAACAAGTGACGGTATTTCTGTTATGGACAGTGCCTCAACAGATGGATCAGCCGATAGCATGAAAATGAATGTTTCAAATTCCTCATTTGGTAAGTGTTATAAGATTTGAAATTTAGTAAATTGTCGATTATTCTCATGTGTGTTATGAAATGAATTCTAAGTGTAAACAAAAACAACCCAGGGTCACCCAGCAAGATTTCTGGTTTAAGCAATCGACTATAATGAACCCGGCTTAGATCCCCTCTCATACAATTCGAAAGCAATCGCACAACAGAATGAGAAGTGTCTGAAAAGTGATAGGAAATTCCCAACTTTAAAGTGTTTTTTCCAAGGCACTGAGCTGCTATAAAAGTCTACAAACCTTTCATAAGAGGGCTGCAAACATTTCCATTTAAATTGCACAATTATTATTCTGTATTCACATTTTTCTTGGCACATGTTGGCAAGCCAATCTCCATAGCAAAGTATAATTGTGTGACATAGGAAAGATTGCTGGGTGGAAAATGGTAGTGCCATCTCTCTAGATAGAGCTTGTAGAAAATTCTGTTGACAATCTAAGACTATGCTTTAACTTTTGGCAAAATGTTATTGTAAAGCTATGATTAAAATTGAAGTGTTTTTACAAAAACAAACACAACTGGCTATTTTTTATTGTGAATTGAAATTTATTTAAGTAATAAAACTTAATGGTTATATTTTACTTTGATTTAGTTCTCCCAGGATCAGTCATGGGCCATTTACCAAATAGCATGCCATCATCGGTTTCATCAATATCTAATCCTGGTGGGATGTCTGCACGAAATTCTGGAAATTTACTTCAACCTCCTGCCAATTTAGATGAAGGAAGTCAAGCTTCAAGTGCTTCAGCATCTTCTTCTATACCTGATGAACAGAATTCAGTTAAAACTAATTCTAAACCAAATTTTTCATATCCACCGACTCCGAACACTTTATCATCACCTGGTGCTGCTTCTATGTCATCATTTCATGATGATTTGGAATGTATATCTAGTCCTGGCTGGCCCAAAACTCCTGCTAGTCCTGTAAGTATTTTTAATAACTTGGCAGTTTAAAATTTGCTCCTCTTTTAGGTAAAAAATAGTTTTATTCGAGTGATGTTCTTTTAAATGAATATTATATTCATTTACAAAATAAACAAATCCTAGTAGTATTTTTCAATAGCTATGCTAATGGAGTGTACAAATTATCTCAATTAAAAATTATACTTAATTTGAAATAGTTTATTAAATACTCCTACAGTAATTTTTTTTGAATTATATAATGCTTTGCTGCAATATGTACAGTTAAAATATTTTTAACCCAACAGAGAATGTGATAACTTTGCAATTTCTCAACTTGACTGTGCTACATTTTTTATCAGTTTAATTATATCGCACTTTTATGCAGTAATTAATGCATATAAAAGTTGATCTTATTCTAATGCATGCATATATTCCTTTTGCTTTTTATTTGCTTATAATTCAACATTTTTGTGAAAAATTTCAGAATTTTGAATTAAATTCTTTTTGTAGTATATCAAATATTATCTTTATTATTAAAAACTAAGCACACTGCCTAACAAATTAATTTATTCTTATGTTTATATTTTAAACAGAAAAGTATATTTTATTAAGTGAACTAATTTTAAAATTTTTTTATAATTTAGTCTTATTTTAAATTTTTTAAATGCTAGCCACATACTTTCTTTCAATTTAATTTCCACTGCTTTTTTTGTTACAGGTTGCAAACAGTAATTATGAATTTGCTAATATTAAGGTTAGTGACTTAATTACATATTGAATATGTACTGCTCACTTAAATTATTCCATATAAATGTATTCAACTTTTATACCTTTCAGTATCATTATCTTGAAATTAATTCAAAAAAAATTTTTTTTACTAAAAGGAATGTGTAGTAAACTTATTATGAGCAACCACCTAGACTTTGGGTTCTCAATCGGAGAGTTACAAACCCCTGGGGGGTTGCAAAGTCGTGAAATGCAGGATAAATAAATAGAAATAAATTAGTTTTAATTTTGAAGAAAACTATAGTGTCTATAAAAAAAGTCACTGTTTTTATTACGTGTCTTACTTAAACTTATGTGTAATTAAATTATGTTTCATAATAAGTTATATGTGATTGTTGAGTTTCAACATTACTACTATAGCAGATGTTAAAAAAATTTTAACAATCCAGAGGGTGTTGTCTAAATACACAACCTAAAAAATCACTGTACCAAAAAAATTGAGGACCCAAACTATCTGCCAATGCCCAAATTTTTTAGTGCTGATTTTTACCGAACCTACTTAATGTAAAATAGCTCTAAAAAACCAACAACCTTCTAAAAGTATTTGAATTTTGATTGCATATTTCTCAACATAAAATGTATTTGGTTTTAAAAATCTGAAGATCCCTCAATTTTCTTGTATACTAAAAAGGTTTTAAATACTTTTCTTATAATGATTTCATTAATAAAATAAAACTGTTGACTTTTCAAAGCTGCACCCCTTTTAATTTTTAACTGATCAGAAAAAAGGGTGGTTGCTCCTCAGAAATTTTACTGCATTTGAAATTTTTTACTTTTACATTTTAGCATAGATTTATAGTATTGCATTACTGAATCATCCCTGTTTTTATTTTTTTAATAAAATGTACCATTTGTATATTTTAAAAACATTAGTACTGTGAATGTCTATTTTTATGTCATATTTTTTACATGAATGCTTTATATCTTGTTTTTTCCCTTTCAGCGTCCAGAAAATTTGCTTAAGTTGTATACATTATCTGATGAGTCTGACAGAAGATATTTTCTTGATAAATTAATCGTGTTTAATGAAGATAGAGGTAGCCCAATAACACAATGTCCAACTATAAGTAAACAACCCTTAGATGTTTTCCGGGTTTACCTCACAGTCAAAGAACGTGGTGGATTTGTTGAGGTAAATATTGCACATTGTTATTTTTCTATTTTACTTTACCTTTGTTTGCTGTTTAACATTCCTTTAGAAATAGTGAATAAATTCTGTGGTATAACTAGTTCAAATTGCATTTTGCATGTTGATGTCTGTTTCAAATATTTCTAATGAGACTTTAGACACATTGGCTTTTTGTAAACCATTGCATAATGCTGATAATATCTCTATTTTAGCAGTTTATGTGGTAATAACTTGTATTAAATGTTTTCATTAATTTAAGGTCACAAATTCAAAAAGGTGGAAGGATATAGCTGGTGCAATTGGAGTTGGAGCCTCATCAAGTGCTGCGTACACACTACGAAAACAGTACATGAAATTACTTTTACCTTTTGAATGCAAATTCGATCGTGGTGGGATTGATCCTCAACCTATAATTAATATGGTAGAAGCATCTTCAAGAAAAAAAGGAAAGAATTCTCCCCCTGGTGGATATGGTAAATATTGCAGATTCATATTGTAGACTTTTACGTTTGAAATTCTTCATATTTGAAAGAGGATAAAGCGTGAATTTATATCAATAATATATTTTATTCCTTGAAGTCAAGACTGTTTTTTCTCTCAACTAAACTCATTGGTGCAACAGTCCTAGTGGGCCGAGGCCTATGATGCCCATCTTCGTTTTCTTGATCGTAGGACCCTGGGGTGCAAAGCATAAGTCCTAGTTAGGTGGTCAGCGTAACACGAGACCCCCAGTGTTTAGTTCCCAAGCATGCTTAGTCCTCATTTTATAGATCCACTGAAGGGATGAAAAGTTGAGTCGACCTTGCCCTGCCTGGGAACCAGGAATTGAACCCCAGACCTGTGGCGTGGAAGTGGGAAGCGCTTCCACTACACCACCGGGCTCTGATTTTTCTCAGTATCTCATTAATTTTGCTTAGTTATGATTTCCTCAACCTCTATTTTGAGACTTAATTAATGGTTTTAAGTTTTTTATATGAATGTTAAACTGCACTCACTACTTGTTACTCTTCTTAAATATTATATTTTTTTACCTCTATGGAACAATCACCCTCTGTACCAAGAAAATTGGTGGTTAATAAGGTCGGAAGCTAAGTGATATGTGGTTTTAATTTTTTATAAGTAGGCATTCTTCTGTCATATATCCTTTCAAATTTTGATAAATTTTAAATTTGTGAACATTGGGCCACCAAAACTTACATAAAATTTCAAACTTCATAAATTTGGATTCTATGTTTTCATAAGATTTTAATGCATCATTTTTTAATGGTTCTTGATAAAAAAAATAACTTCTCATTTCAGGCAATCAAGGTCATTATGGTCCTGGATATGCACCCTCTATGGAGAGATATCACTCTGGATACTCAGGATCTTACCAATCTTCTCGTTATCCATGCAATAATAACATTATGGATTACCAATGTGCTCCTAATGCTATGCATTATCCCCCTAACACCCCTAGCAACGTACCTCATAATGCTGTACCTGGTCAAAGTCAGTTTAATCAGTACTCTCATGGTTCAACATCCAATTATAGATATTATCAGGGAAACAATTCATCAGCTTCTGCAGGTTATAACAGCAGCAATATGCCAAACAGTAGTAGCAATCTTTGTCGATATGAACGAAGTGCAACTTCTACACCAGTGCCTCAAGAACAGGGATATTATTCGCATCAATATCCTACTACTCAACAAGGACAAAACATCCAGGATATGTATAATTCCAACAGGGGTTGTTCGGTACAAGAAAATCATGCCCTGCCTGCTTCTAATTCAGTTAACAGTGACATTGAACAAATAGCTTATTCATCTGTAAATAACACACTTGATTCATCACAACTGAAATCAGATGCAGTTTCTCAGGAAAAGGCTACTCCTGACAATTTTGGAAATTTAAATGCTGATGCTACTCTCAGCACCTCCACTGATACTTCTCAGGACTCAAAGTTAGGTTTTAACAACAGGTATAATGCCAACAAAAATACCCCAATAGATCAAAACCCTTCTACCACCAACAAACCATTTTTAGCTGCCCCAAACACACCTCAACCACCATATCAGCAGTCTATACCAGAGAAGTAAGATTTCATTATTTTTACTTAACTCTTTTTACTTTTAACAGGCATGTGGTTTTTCTGCTAATTAGCGGAAATCCGCTTATTTTAGTGGTATTGATTATCGGAATTCCGATTTTTTTGAAATTTTATATTCCATTCAATTGTGTGCAGAGTACATTTTTCAAAGCAGGAAAAAATCGGAATATTTCACTTCTGGTTAAAAATTAATGTGTACCACAAAACAAGTTAAAACCCTGCTCTTAGGGTCAAATTTCAAAAGGATTTCTGGGGGAGGACCCCCTAACTCCCTTTACCCCCTTTGGTATTTGTAACTCAAGTATTCACAATTATTTTTAGATTGAGTTTAGTAAGATGAGAATCCTATCTAAAAGTATTAAAAAGCTAAATTGAACCTGTTGTATATGGAAAGGGGCTGAGGAATTTGGGTCCTTCACAAAATAAATTTCGATGCCACTGTAACTAATTTAAAAATTTTCAGATAATTTCTTTCTTGAGCAATCACATGCCTGTTTTAAAGTTCTCATGTTTTTAAGTTCTTAAAAATTGCAAGGAAATATAAAATGAAAATATCTTGAAGTTTTCTGTAATATAATTTAACATACTGATTAAGGCGTATTAATTTTTGATTTTGTAACTTTGTTTCAGTCCTCTGAACAAATCTGCTGAAGGAAATTATTATCCAGAAACATCCCTGCTATATCCCAACCGAAATCAAGGGCATTACCTAAATTCAGTTCAAAACTCATATCCCAATCAAAAATTACCATACCCAGGAGATTATCCAAACAAGAATCAAATGCAGTCAAGCCAGTATTCTCGATTTTCTGACTCTCAAAATGAACCTTACAGAGGATCAGAAGGTCCACCAAGTGCCCTGGTAATTAAATTTTGGATAGTTCAAAACTGTTAAAAGTATAGTACTACTTTCTTTTCTAACTTGGCTTTTCCTGTTATCTGTTTTTATATGTTTTATTCTGAAATAATGTTTTAAAAGTAATTGAAGTTAATTATAATTATTGTTATATTTTTGTTATCATTATAACAGATTGAAAGAAGTCAAAATGTGTCCTCCAATGATGGTTCTTCAAAGCCTTACCAGTACAACTGTGCTTCTCCCAAGATAGATTCATATGCTTATCCTGCCCCTCAACAAGGACACAACAAAGACCCTTATAATAATATGATGTATAATCATCAGTATAACAGTCGGCCACAAAGAGGTATTTTTTCCTTCAGATTTGTTCAATGAATTTTATGAACAGGAAAACAAAAAATTCATGATAAAAAAAGAAAATTGCAATGAATTTCTTGATCACTATAGTCTCTTAAATTAAAATAAAATATAATAATAAACAAGAACAATAATAGAAAGGCATATCACATTACGTACATGCAAAAAACAAGAAAATAAAAATATATGTGAACAAAAGCAATCAAATTTAAGGATACAAAGACAACCTTCCTTCATACATTTTTAAAAAAATACAATAAACACTCAAAGCAAAAATTACTACTTATTATACAGTCAAACTTTTGTTTTATATTTTTAAAAAGGCTTTAAATACCAAATAAATGCACGCATGTTATAAAAAGGTCTCAAAAAATTTTTCCAAGGGAATATTGTCTACTTATTTATTTTTAAATCATAGAAAAGAATGGATGTGGAATTTATATAAGCCCTTATTTAAATGATTTATTGTGTTTCTAAAAACATAACTGTTGTGATCTTTCAATTTTTAAATGATTAAAAAGTATTTGTGAACTTAATCTGTAAAATTACCCCCCATGGAATTTTTATACATTGTTGTATTATGAACTCAGTTTAAATTACTATTATTAAATTAAAACATATGCTCTTTGAGTTTAAAGCACAGGTCATTTCTTTTTTAGCTTGGTTATCTGATCAAAATCAACATGCATATCAACAAGTTGGACAACGACCTCAGCTTAAGAATCAATTGAATCCATCTGACCCTAAAACACCTGAAACTTCAAGATCCAGAAAATCTTGGTATCCAAATCTTTCTACAGCAATGCCTGCTCCAAATCAAAACTTCCTTGCTATGAAATCTCAGGTAAAGATTTATTTCTTAGATTAACCCTTTCAATACGGCTAGGGAATCAGAAAAGTTCAATTTTTGCACTTGTTTGAGCTCCTGGGAGGCAACTGCGATGAGATATCCATTAGATCATGATGTGTTTGGAGGCACAACGGAGCATTTTATTCTGTTCCTTGAAGTTTTTCAGCAACTGGGATATTATGTTGCCTCAGTCATAATTTCAAAATTTTTCCACCATGGGACAGCATATGTCCCAGCCGGTGCGAAAGGGTTAAAGTTCGCTTGAATGACCCCAAAAGTAATGGCATTTTCACTTAACCTTATATAATTATCTCAACATTTATTTTAAATTTTCAAACGTAATTTAAAATGTACTTTGTGATGACTTTTTGTCTACCAATCTTCAGTTATGTTTTCTTTGAATGTAAAGCAATAATTTACTTTACTACTAAAAGTCACTATTTACTTAATAAGTATTAAGCTTATTATATTTTTATAAACTATCAATATGCATTAATTTTTGTTGTTAAACTCACACAATTTTCATTATATTTCAGCCGCCCCAGTCCAGTACTCTTCCAGCACCTCCAGGTTTTCAATCTGTGGTTAAGAAGCCGTTAGAGTTTCCTCCGAATTGCATTGAATCTATCAGACCTGTGGCTGTAAAACGACGGAGATGCCCCGCCAAACGTCTTGGTTCCATGGACCCTTGGAGATTGATGTTGGCTTTAAAATCAGGATTGCTGGCAGAATGTACCTGGGCCTTGGATGCAATCTCTATACTTCTTGCTGACAACTCTACAGTAGTTTATTTCAACTTGGATCACTTGCCTGGGCTCTTAACTGTGTTGGTAGACCACTTCCGCTGCTTTCTCAATAAAATATTCGATCTCGCAAAAGACTTAGAAATTAAAAAGGCTGATTCTTCTGATAAAAAGTTACCCGGTGATCTCTGGACTTATGCCTTAAGTGACATGTTTGGCTGGGAAGGAGAGAATAAAATATTGGATGCCCCTAATTTTACTTACAAAACGAGATGTAAAAAGAAAGTTGAGATTCAATATGATGAGGCTTTGTTCCTCATTGATCCACAACATTCTTGGGATTTGTTTGAAGATTTTGATGTGTCAGCTGAACACTGGCAAAAAGGAGGAGGAGATATAACCGCTCATATTCAGACTTGTTTTGCTGAAAATGTCAAAAAGATTCCATTCTGTAGAGAGTTAGAAAGCAAAAAGGTAAAAGAGGAAGATAATCATATTGATAAAGAATCCTCAAAAATATTTAGGCCTTCACTGGTCTCTAAAGGAGAGCCTATAGTTGTTCTAAACAAATTTAATTTTACTACAAATTCAGACGAAGAAATAGATGTTGATGTTAGTTCTGCTAATGACCCTTCTAATTCTGATAAAAAGACTGACTCCTTGTCAAAGGATCCTTCTGAAAAAATTTCAGATCCTAAAGATGTTTCAGAACCGACTGTATCAGTTTCACCTCAAACAGAATTAAAAGCTGAAATTCCCTGTGATACTGAAGAAAAGAGTGTTAGTGATTCAAAAATAATAGATACTGTTAAATTGGAAGTGGCAAGTGAATCTTCTAATATTGATAAGAAAAACTGCCCTCAACTTAGAGGATCACTTTCTTCGCGCAAGAGGTTTCTTTGTGAAGATCTTGAGGATGAAGCATATTGCTTTGATCAGCCTGCACTGTGTGTTACGAGTGATTCTCAAGAAATGTTGTCTCGTCGTTGTGTTTGTGTTTCGACTATTTTAAGGAACCTCTCCTTTGTTCCCGGTAATGATATTATCATGAGTAAAAACCCTGGTGTT
Organism: Tetragnatha versicolor; assembly: GCA_024610705.1. Lineage (NCBI taxonomy): Eukaryota > Metazoa > Arthropoda > Arachnida > Araneae > Tetragnathidae > Tetragnatha > Tetragnatha versicolor. The sequence continues at coordinate 32,233,134 of JANDEH010000010.1, forward strand.
TTGGTTCTGCTTGGTCGGCTACTTCTGTTGCATCACGAACACAAACCCACAAAAAATGCATATCATAAGTATGAAAAGGAAGCTGATGGAAACAGTACGTGGAATGAGTCTTGTATTAGTTTGAAAGATGAGCATGAGTGGTGGTGGAGTACTCTTAATGTACTGCGTGATAACACACTGGTAATACTTTCTAACATATCAGGTCATTTAGACCTGTCACCATTTCCAGAGGAAGTGAGTCTTCCCATCTTGGATGGTTTGTTGCATTGGGTAGTTTGCCCGTCATCTTATGCTCAAGACCCCTTGCCATCTCGTTCACCGTCCTCCGTCCTGTCGCCTCAGCGGCTTTGTTTGGAAACTCTTTGTAAACTCTCAGTGCTTTCAAACAATGTTGATCTCATCATAGCTACTCCACCGTGGTCGCGCATTGAAAATTTACTAACCTTTCTAACGAAAAGCTTAAGTTTGGGACAGGATCAGATTCTGAGAGAGTTTTCCGTTGTTTTACTTTCAAATATCTCCCAAGCAGACTCTGTAGCAGCTAGAACAATAGCAGAAACAAATTGTTGTATATCTTATCTCATTGCTTTCATTGAAGAAGCTGAAGCCAATGCTTTCCAAATAGCTAGTTCTCAGGGTACAAAAAAACTAAGGGATAAACCAGAACTTATGGGTACAACACCTGGAATGGTACAAAGAGCAGCCAATACCTTAAAGAATCTAGCTGTAGTTCCTGAAAATAGAGTCTTGTTTATGAGGCATGAACCTCAACTACTTTCTCTCGTTATGTCTCAAGTTATGGACCAGGAGCTGGCAGCAATCATCTCAGATGTGCTATTTTACTGTTCTGATGAGACAATGGAAGACATTTCCGGTCATCTTCCAATCTCTTAGCAACTTTGAGCAAGAGTATTAACATTGAACTAAGTCATTGTTTAGCAAGCTGTAATACCTGTTGCTCACAAATGGCAGAGAAATATCAAATGGTGCTACTTAAGCAGCTGATATTTTCATCTGCATTATTAGATATTATATTAAAAGTGTTATTTGCTACATACTTTGGGGCTTCACTCCTATTTTGTGTCAATGTGGAAAAATTGTTGCCTGTTAGAAAGATTTTTGTATGAAATTATTACTGTATCTGTATTGCGGCTGGGATTAATCTTTTAGTGTATTTGTCTGTCTTCTCTAATTACTGATAGCCCTTAATGAATAATGTATGTCTGAATGTCACAAAGCAACTTGTAGAAAAGTTTTAAAAGTATTTTAGAAAATTTCCATATTTTCCTACAGATAATTTTGGTTGAGGTTAATGAGTCGTTCAATTGTTTTCTCACTTCATTTTGCATTTCATAAACCTTGGTTCACATTCATTTTTGCTTTCATGACTTATTTATTTTCATGATTTCTATCTGGTGCAATACATTGACTATTGCCATGTGAACTGTTTTACTTATATTTTAATTATTTTCTCAATCTCCTTTTTTTAAATTTAAGTAACTTACTGTAAAATATTTATTCTTGTGTCTCGGACTTCACCAAGATGTATTTGTGTTTAATACAGTGAAGCCCCACTGTTGCACTCTTTATATTAAAAAATGACTTTTAAAGAGTAAATGCACATAAATGAAGAAAATAGGCATAAATCCAGCCGGTCAATTTGGATTTGATGTAAATCCGTCTGTTATATGTTCTGTCCATCTGTGTATTTAATTGAGGCCCAAGGCCAATTTTATGAATTTTTTATATATTTTATCACACGAGATGGTAAGACATTTAAGATTATTTTTTTGTTTGATGTTAGCAATTTTGTTATATGCATTTAATTGGTACTGTTTATCAAATATTAAATGTTCCTACAAAATTTTGGGAAATTATAGTTGTTAAAATTTATATTAATTTACCTGAATGTTATGGTTTTTGATTGAATTTTATTTTCTTTTACTCTCTAAGCAATTATTCATTAACTGTGCAATTCTAGTTAAGTCTGTCGCATGTAGATTTTAAAATTTATTTAGGATATTTTTATAGGACACTTTTGTTAACAAGTAGCACATTTTAAATACATATTTTAAATATCCTATGTAATATGAAATATTTTGATCCTTATTTGCATTTACGAAAATTGCTTTTTGGGGGGTAAAAGCAAAAATTTATTTGAAAAGGAATAGACTGTTAAGACGATTACTGCAGTAAATATTTTATCTTTACATTTGTAAAAAAAATTTATTAAGTTATTATGCTTGTTATTAACAATCAATGATTCTAAATTTAAAACAATGATGGTCAATCTGATGAAATCAGCATGATTATATAGATCCTCTGAAAAGTGATATAGCGGTCAATTTTTACTACACCATTCTACTCAGGTCATCTAAATTGCATTGTATTACTTTTTTCAAATTGTTTACTTATTTGTCTAATCACAAAAAACGCTTTTCATTTTAAGACATGGTTATTGATAGAAATCTTAATTTTTTTATTACATTAATATTATAAAAGAGAGTAATCAATACTCTTCATTTGCTGCCTCATAAATAGTGAAATGTTTTGTAACTATGGACTGTAACATCACTTCTAGTCTTCAGGGTTGTATTTACTTGTTTAAATTATGTGAAACACAAGACAACTTTTCTCTTTAAGAGGAAGTAAAAGTGCTTAGAAAATTAAGTACTAAATGTATAAACCTTGTGTAAATATTTCTATAAATCATCGAAAGTATTTTCCATTACTAAAAATGAAAGTTCTAGTTAAATTATTTGATTCCCTATTATATAATTTAATTGGCATTATAAATTATATACTCATTTCAAAGTTTTCTGTATCACACTAATTGTTTTTGAAGTTCTAATTACTTTTGTATTTTCAGCAACCTAATTTTATGCAAAATTTATTAAAGTTTTTAAAAAATATATTGCTAGAATATTCAGGATACTCTCTGGAAATCTGGTTGTTCGAATACACTATTATATTGTACTTTCAAATATTTTATTCTGTAATGTGTATTACTGTAATTTATCAATTATTAAGGAACAAGGATTACAGATTTAGCTTAATCAAAGCCATAGTTTACCGAATGTATTACTAAGATATTTTCTCTTTTTAATGGAATGTGCAACTACAGCATGTTGAAGTTTTTTAATTTTTGAGTTGGTTCAGTTTTATCCCCAGTTATCAATTATTGATTTTATAGTTCAAGAAGTATGTTATTTTATAAAGGGCTGACTAGGCAAAATTAACTGGCCATCATTGTTTGAATATTTCATTGGAAACTATTGACATTTACAAAGCCTTTGTTCAGAATGATTGAAATTAAGTTTTACAAGTAAATCTTTATTTATGAAACTTTAGTTTAAAAAAGACATTTTACCACAAGTTAGATTTATATATTTGTTTTGTTGTCAATGTTATCTTGACCGAAGATTCCAACTGAAATTGTGATCATGTTACAAAATATTGTTTCTATTTCCCTTTATCTCTTGTTATTGCCCAAGTATTATTTGTCTTTCCATCTCTATTACGGTGAATGTCATTGTGTGTATGTCGAGTGATGCAACACCTCAATGAGGGTAAAAAAATCCACACTTGTGCAAACTACCCAGTGCAAATTACCTTTTGTAAGTGATAAAAGATGTATACTTATCTAACTTCAGGGGCTCTTTTTAGCTTATAAATTTGACAACACTTTGTAATTTATGTAAAGAATTATTTTGTGTAAATATTAGAGGTTTTAAACTACTGTCTAAATGAGTGGTTTTATTCAACTTATCTGGACAAAAATTAAAGTTTTATTCTACAAAAGAATAGCTTGGATTATAGAGTAAACTTTATTCAGCAATGTGTCTAAATGTTTTAAGTCCTCCACAAAGTGGACCAATTAAGACCATTTCTGAATACCTAAGCTATTTTGCAATCTGGGTTTCATATTGCTGTATAAACTCTGTTTTTCATATGTAGAAATTTTTTTATTGTTGTGATTAGTAAATATTGATGAACATTATTGCTTGTGTCTAAGTCAATGGTTACTATTCAAAACCCTCCCCCTATTATATGGAAAAGTGTTACACCCTTTTAGTATTTAAAAATAAGCAGTTTGACAATAGTTACATACTAAATAATTTTTTTTATTTAAGAGGTTAAAATGGAAAATAATAAAACTATTGCAATTTTTATACACATCATGATTTTTTGAGAAAAAAGTAACATGTTTTAACAGTTAATAGGTCAAACTCTTTTAAAATATAAAAATAACAATAATAAAATAAATGTTTAAGGAATTTATTAAATACATCCTTTTGTAAATTGAAACATTTTCATTGGTAAACTTTCTATCCCTCTTAGAATTAATGCTGACATAGATATTATACAATTCATCGAAATCATCTTACTTGAAATAGGTTTTAGTATAATATAGCTTGTTAACACCATTTGGAAGTGCTATTTTGAAGTTTTAAAAAGATAAAAATTAACAGAGCTCTGTGAATGAAACTATGAAAAGGAACTTAAAAAACAGGCCTTTCAAAAAGTTCATTCTTTAAATATCTTTTATCACTTTTGAAACATAATATAGAATCAATATGTGAAGAGCATACAATATCCAAGATGGAATAACTTGGTTCCCTGAAAGAAAGAAAAATCACCTTAGCATCTCATAAAAAATTTTGCATTTAACATTAAAACCATATGTCACTAGCAGTCTTCAAACTGTAATAATTCCATGGACTTAACAATGATATATATTTGCTTCTCTAAGTTTAAAATATCATTTGAAAAGGCATAGGTGATTGTGTTCCAGGGGTACCCAGATCTCTGGGCTTCTTCTCCATCATTTGGGGGATAGGGGAAAAGAATTTTACTAGTCTCCCAAACAGAGTAGTAGAGAATCTATCTAACCACCCAAAAAAGACAATACCATGAAATACAAGGATACTACTACATGGTTAAAAAGGTAGGAGTGCTCTTTGAAGCCAGTGGTATCTATTCCAGGAAGGATGTAAAAAATAAGCTTAAAAAACGTGAGGAATAGGGGAAAAAGTCCATGATTACGGCAAAATTTCAGAAAGTGTTCGGTAAATTTTCAAACTTACAGCAGCATGTGACCCCATGGCCCAGTGTGCACGAGCGTATTGTCTCAAGTCGGAAGGTCCACAGATCAAACCCTACCTACTACGATGCGTATTTTTTTGCCATCTCTGAATTTATATTAACTTTAAATTAATGAGGTAAACACGTTAGGGCAGGAACGGATGGCATGGTTGGTAAGTGCACTGGTATCCGGATCTGCAAGTTCACCTTTCAGGTCGTTTAGAATTTTATTAACATGGTGTAGTATCAACTTCAAATTAATTAGAGATGATGGATAGTTGCAGGAACCGATGGCTTGGTGTGCTAGCGCACGTACCAGTATCCATCCCAAAGGCCCTCAGATCGAACCTCCCTCGGTTCGAGTCTGAGCCTCTCCCCGGGTATAGCACTCGGACAAATACAGTTGGGTATTTATAAATTTGTTCCTGCTTACCTAAAGTGGGGGTCTTAACGTTTTCTTTTTCAACCGTTAACTGTAACCGTGACAGTCAAATTCTTTGAAACAATGACTATTTTTCCAAGATTTTAATGAAAAATTACTATTTTTCTAATACTTTTAAGTCTTTTTTTGCCTGCAATGGAAACTTAAGAATTTAAGAGAGTGGATGAAGACTCCCATCCACAAACCCCAACCACCTCCCTGGGCTTCGCTTTTATTTTATAAATTTATCTTAATTCTTTGAGTGGTGACTGAGAAGCACAGGTGCCTAAAGATGAAATGGAATTATCCGCGACTTAAATTCCTAAAAATAAATCATTTAAACAAAATTTTCATGTATAATTTATTTCAATTATGTATAGAATGAATTGCCCGGTCCGGTAAATAAACAGTTGACCACATATTCAAAGGAATGGGAATTTAATCTATCTGGAGGCTCCCAGTAAAGTTCAATATAATTGCAGGAAGATCTCATAAATGTTTAACAATTAATCATTAAAGAAAAATCTTTGAATTAAAAGTGAAAATATTTTCAATTAAAACCGTGCTACATGAGAACGAAAGAGTCCTGTAGGTTAAGAACTGGCATCTTCAGTCATATTTTTTCAGATTTTTATTACACAGCTTACGCCTCTTCTTGTTTTAATCAATTATTCAAGTGTTTTCTTTGTTAAGTAATAATATAGAAAATGCTACATTTTGGGAACTGGGGGAGATAAGGAAGTGTTCATTTACTTAAAAGGTAAACTAACATTTCCCAGTGAATGAACGGCCGTTCAATTACTGGGAAAAGGGTTTTCCTCGTGAATCTTAAAGTTTTTAGCTTATTCAGTGTTTAATTATGTAAACTTAGCTAGGTGCAATGTCCAAAGCTTAAAATTGTGTCCTTCAGTAAATGAACGGGGTGGGTTGGTCAAAGTTTATGCACGGTATTTCGAAAGTTCGCTTCACGGTTTTAGTTTAAAACGACAACAAATTGTAGAAGCATAAGAATAAGGTGTACTTATAGTAAAGTAATACATTTAGCTGGCTAACAGTCAGTGGCGGCTCGTCCATAGGAACACAGGAGCACGTGAACACCCACCGGAAAAGTAGAACAAAAATCGAATGTAAAGATAAATAAAATATCAAACGAAATTTATTCTCAATTTCTTTTTTATACTTAGAATTTTATGTTTCTCCCCCCCCCTTCTCTCCTCAATAAAAAAATTTACTACCGGAAACGCGAAAGAAATCGAAAAAAGACTGAACTCTTATTTTTCTTTCCCCTTCCGCACGTGTGAGCGGAAAAAATATGAGAATCCGAGGAAACCCCGACCGCTCGCCGGAGATCATTTGAGCTTTCGGCAACGCGCAGGAGATCTCCGCTAGCACAGATTTAGTGTGCCGAGGCTTTCACTTTTGACGCACAGCTTTCTTTTTTGACGTCTGATAAAAGGGATTTTATCGGCTAATTGGGAAGTACGAGTAAGAGCACTCTTTAAATACAATTTAAATCAAAATATTAAAATATTTATTAAATATTATTAAATATTAAATATTTGTTATTAATTAGGATGTTTTTAAAACGATGGCTTTAAGTAAAATTTCCTTGTTTGAATTAAAGCATCTGTATTTTTCTCAATTGCCACTGGGAAAAAAGTTGAAATAAACCTCATCTGACCATGTTCCAAGTTACAGAAGGAAAAGAAAGGGACTTTAAAAGAATTTAAAGATGACATTTATGACATAAATGGATTAAATTAATGGAAATTTTATTTTTTATATAATTGGTGTGAACACCCTATTAATTAACTCACGAGCCGCCACTGCTAACAGTGCTTTAAGAGGCCAATTAGAGGTAATACAAAAACTTCATCTAGAAAAAATTTTTACTAAAAGTAGTCACCAGTTTTATACTATTGGAAAAGTTTATAAGGCAAACTTTGTTCATTTACTTGTACATCGCAGTATTTTCACTAAAATCATAATAACTTCAAAACCATAAATTTCTGCAATCTGAAATTATTTTCATCCCATTGCGGAGAAAAAGCCTGTGTGGAAACATACCTTATTTTTAAAGAATTGCCCGAGAAAAAAGCCCTGAAAATTATATTATAAGTACTGAAATCCAAATGCTAAATGTTCATTCACTGGGGAGTTCACCCAATATCAGTCAAGGAGCATAGGGTAGATTGCTCAATGCTCACTGCCCAGTGAATGAACACTTGGCATTTGGTTTTGAGATTTTATCACTTTAAATGTAATTTTCAAGGCTTTTACTCGGTCAATTCTTAAAAAAAGGCATTTTTCCACACAGGCTTTTTTTCTCGGCAGTATGGTGATGGTACTTTCGGATCGCAGATATTGATAGTTTTGAAGGTGCTGTGATTTTATTGAAAACAATGCGAAAAAACCAGTAAATGGACAAAGTTGCCCGAAATATAAACGCCGTTTTCCCAGTGAACGAACACTGAAATTAGTCACCAGTTTTGGTATTTTGGAATAGTCTATAGAACAATATTTGGTTCTTACATGGGTGAATTTAATCTCATTTTGTTATTTCAGACGGAGATAAAGCGCCTTCGGCGCTGTGCGCTCCTAATAAAGATGTATGTATATATGTATGTACATGGATGAATAAACCAAACAAGTCTTATAAACTTTTTCAAAATGTAATAAGGTAAATGTGGGTATAGTGGGACACTGTTCCAATAGTGGCCACCTAGCTGATTAATTTTAAATAATACAAGTTAGAGGCATCGGATAGCGTCGAAATTTATAAAAGTAGATCATGCTATCAGGTAAGCTGTTAAATAACCCTCGATACCACAGATCAGTATTATGGGAAGGATATTTAAGTCTTGGGAAAATAACACCATCGACCGAATGACTGCAGTCTGATTTTACTTATTGAATCGCGTAACAAAACGAGTATGTCAGATCGTGTGTGAAAACAATGTTGCTAGTAGGAATCCTTCTCCATCTTTGTTTTTAATAGCAAACTCCGTCACAAGTGTCACACATTTTTCGACAGTTTACTTGTATCAAGAATAGCTTAAAAATATTATTGTGGTATTTTATGTTTATGTCCACAGCAGCTTCGTACTATCAGCGTTACAAGTACATTTTATGTTGAATCAAAGAAGGTCATGATATGTAAAAATTCTGTTGTAATATTCTACTTGTCATTTTTAAATTGAGTTTTCTTTCAGAAATGTATTATCCTAAAACCAGAATGACTATAAGCATCTAGACTAGAGTGTCTTAATAACTCAAGATCTTTTACAGCAAGATCGAAGAACACTCACCAACCTGTAGTGCCTTAACCATACTTAGAAAGTACCTCTGATCTTATTTAAGATCAGTTTTTAATCCATGGATTACTCACTTTAAATTCCTTTGAAAACTATCGTAGGCAGGTGACAGCCAGTTAGTTTGCCAATTGCCCCGTTTTGAAAGTTAATGGTCCTTTAGTTTCCCCATCTAAGTATTGAAGCAAGAGTCTGAAAAGTAGCTGAGTAGCTCATAGCAATAAAAACACTACTATGTACGCTGAATTAGGCCCTCACTGCTAGGAACTAATGCCAATTGGTGTTCTATCACAACCTACTTCTACCCCTCCATCAATATAGAAAAAAAACCTGTTCATTGAGGGGTTAAAAACTGTTATGCCTCCTGCCATTAAATTTTATGCTAATAGATTAGGTTGATTCTCTCCAGTGGAAAAAATGTGTGTCCTCTTCCTCACCCATGCTGGAAAACCTAATTTCTGAAGACATATAATAAAATGGGAACAAAGCATTGTACCACAATAATATTTTTAAACAATTCTTGCCACAAGTAAGCTGTCGAAAGATGTGTGATACTTGTGACGGAGTTTGCTATTAAAAACAAAGATGGAGAAGGATTCCTACAAGCAACATTGTTTTCACACACAATCTTGTATCCCAGATTTTGATTGTGAACCCAACTTTAAAGCTATTTCACAGACTTAATAAGATATATTATCTATGATTAAATGGGGTTTACTGTATGGTTATGTATTTAGGCATGCTTCACAGGAGATATTTTTTGTCTTCATGTAACTAATTTTTTTAATTGTGCACTATATAAAATGACGAAAAGGTGATGATAAGGTATGAGGGAAGTTAGTTCATCAATAAAAAGCGCATTTGTTGAGTTTTACATTCAATAGTGCCTTTCTTTTACAAGTGCTAAATTTTAGGTTTTTCACTGAAATTTACCACGTTTAGGCCTCCTTTTCGGATTTCAAAAATGTAGTAAACTTTTCAGATATTTTTACTTGAGTTCAGACAACTAAAAGGATATACTTACACCTAGTTTGAAGTTTATGAACACAATTACGAAATTCGGGAATTTTTCAACTTAAGGTTATTTTTGTCAATTTTCTCAAACTTTAGGCCCGATGCGCTCTTCAGGGATATTTTTAGGAATTTTTTGATTATTTTTCCAGTTATCAGCATGCCAAGACGCAACTTTTGAGACTTGAAGCGTTTCGATATTCGAAAATTTGTCTTTTTCGACCGATTCTTTCGACCGATTTCCGTCGATTCTTTCATTCACTGATAAATGTCAGTTTACCGTTCCAATAAATGAACACCCTATTTTCTTCCCAAGTTTCAAAAACGCAGCGTTCTACATAATTATTTAACAAAGAAAAACACTTGAATAAAACTAGAAAAAGCATAAGCTGTACGACTAAAACTCAGAAAATATGACTGAAAGATGCCAATTCGTAACCTGTAGGCCTCGTTTTCGATCACATGCACCATGCGGGAATTGTGACTATGAGACTACAAAACCTAACTTAACAAAATTTTGATAAATACACATTTATTAATTTTTCAATAAAATTAAAGTGGTGAGGCAGAGTGTTTCTTTTTTACCTCACAGTCTTCTGGATAAAATGGGGTTATAAGAAACTTAGCTGAATTTGACTTTTTAACTTGTTAATAAAATATTGAAATAATAAAGAGATAATAAGAAAATACTAGAGTTTCTTACTATCCCATTATTTTGTTTAAATGGGTTAATAAGAAACAGGGCATTTTTTAGAATAATTCACAACCCTAAATTAAAGAACAAAAAGTGAATTACATAGCTCTCTCTATTAACCTCTATTAAGAAGTTCCCTAAAAATTCCAAAATAATTTAATTGCAAAAAGATAAATTGAAATTATAGTTGAAAAAGCTTGACTAACGTAGGTGATTTTGCATGAACTTCAAATGAGAATTTTCACTGAAATAATTATTCTAAAACGATAAAATTTTAATGGGATATAAAGTATGTGTGAAAGACATTCTGTGATTTTTTCAGATTTATAGATTTTTTATAGCAAAATAAATTTCTTACTAACCCCATTCTCTCCTTGGCGAAATTCGAAATTACAGTACATCTAAACATCGATATCATTTGCCTACTTATATGATTAAATTAAAAGTATAATTACCTGCTCCAGTGGCACTCGTAAGTTCTACCAGCGTAGCTGTCAAAGCGTCAGCTGTTTTCTTGGCAAACTGCAGCTTTTCAGGTGTTATGACTGTGAGATCATCACATTTAGAATGATAGCATTCCTTCATCGATCCTCGAAATGGACCTAAAACGAAAAAATAAATTAAATAAGTGGTGATTACACTGAAAATGTTTACTTGACATTTTCACAAAACTCTTACCATGAAAGAAAGTTTTAAGCCTTGGTTTACCCATGTTTAAAATTTAGAGCATGTGACGTGCATACTAAAGAATTTCATAATCCTACACTAAAGAATTTTTAGTTTTTTAAGCAAAGAAACATCGAATTGAAAGGCATGAACTTTTTTGACGAATACAGTTGAGATTAGTGGTCATGATAGAATTTTAAGGTTCATTACTAATTTCAAAAGGTTTGTCAAAGTGTAAAATTTTTAATAAAGTATTCCCTGATCTAAAAAAATAAATGTAATGAGTCCTATTTGTATCTGTTCTTTGTAGCATCTGTACTTCGAGGAAATATTTATTTTTCTTTTCTTCTACTCTTTGTCAAAGGAGAGAAACTCATTGGTTATATACATGAGGTATAGCTAATGTGACCAGACGTCCCGTTTTGAACGGGACTGTCTCTTTTTGGAGTTACGAGTCCCGGTGTCCCCGAAATTAATTCTGGGACGCAAAATTGTCCCGTTTTCTGAAACCAACAATCTTCAGCATGAAAACTTTTCTATTTTAATTGAATATATTTTATGTTTGCCTGCTACAGATGCTCCATTAGAAAGAGTATTTTCTATGATGAACAAATTGTGACCATCTGAGAAGACCCAGTTACAAATTTCAGTTCTAAAGGCGATGTTGATAATTAAGGTGAATATAAAAAAACGTGCCAAGAGTTTCATTCTTACTTAAAATCATCACCAGCTGTATTAAAGCAAATTTGTTCCTCTGATAAATATACGTAATTTCGAGCATATAGTCCGCGGACTATCTGTGTTTAAAAGTCAAATTTTTGAAGCTGCGGACTATCCACCAGTGCGGATAATACGCTGGTTTTTCACGGTTAAAACCGTTGAAATTTAAAAAGCAAGCTTTCGTGAATTGCCGATGATCAAATATAAAAAAAATTGCGAAGCGGAACCGAAAGCGAGTGAAGGTCACATTTCATTACCACATGTACTTAAACATGCACAATAAATTTGTTTGTTTTTTAAGTAGTATAATAGTAGTAAAATAGTAATAGAGTAGTAAAATACATAATTATTGTTGCCTTATTATAAAAAAACGTAATTTCTGACGTATAGCCCGCGGACTATCCGGTGATGCGGACTATCTGACTATTTTTGAAAAAAAAATTACATAAAATCGTGTCTGCGGACTATACGATGGTGCGGACTATATGCTCGAAATTACGGTAACTAAACGTTTCGGGTATATATATTTTTTAATTCGTAACTTTTAAGCTAGCTGACCTTTTCTGAATAAATAACTTTTGAAAAAGTGTTTTTTATTGACTACCAGTTAATTAGCCTAAATAAACCAATGTCCCGTTTTGAGTCAAAAAATAAATGGTCACATTAGGTATAGCCTTAAGAACAATCCATATTAAATATAACTTATTGTGGACAAACGGCTCATTGATTGGGGTAGACATAAAATTCAAGCGTCAATTATTATGCTTAACATAAAAACTGTGAAAAGTTTTTTTTCTTTATACGAGATCGTCTTCAAATGTAACAATAACAAAGTTTTTACTGTCGCATTTTGAAGATAACCTTTGGCCACAGAATTTTAATTTTACCCAACTTTTATTGATGGTTCTGAATTATCCTGATGTAATCTACACCCCTTCAAAGTTAAGATGTTTTAAGACCCCCAACCAATATAGCAATTAAAAACTTCTTGCCATCCTTTAAATTAATAAAATATCAGGTGAGTAAAGTGATAACTTAAATACCATCATCAAAACAAACCTGTATCAGTCAAAAGAACAGCATTCAACGAGTCAGGGAAGTGAGATGAAGAATTGTGATACCAAAAAGTAGCATGGTCACTTCTCAAGAAATTTAGGTGCTTCTGAATAATGGACGGCTCAGGTATGGTGTTTCCCATGTCTACGGCCAAATTGAAAAGCTTATATTGATGTTCTCCTAATTCTTTCCAGGCATCCATAAGTTTAGTACTCAGATGGTTATCCATTTCGTTTCTTGATATCATAGCTAGAAAGTTACCTCGATTGCCGGTATTGTTCACGAAGTACTGGAAGCCTGGAAGAGACTTCAAAACAGAGAAGGCTTTAATTACAATGATTTACGCACAAAGAAACTATTTTTTATTTGAAGATGAAACTCTCTTTGTGGAGAGGTTGCACTTTCTCTCCATACTGGATTTGTTTAACCTTCCAGTTGGCGCGCTTTTTATAGAGGACGCTTGCATCTCCTATATACACTCTTAAAACGACAGTCTCAAAACTGAGTAAAAAGTACTCAAACTGGCTCCGATCCAAATGTAATCAAATTTGAAAACATGAATATACTCATTTCTAAAAAAGTGCATACTCAAAAATGAAACATCTTCAGCTTGAACTCAAAAATGAGCTCATGATGTTTCATTTTTGAGAATGCACATTTTCAGAAATGAATATATTCATGAAAGGAGTATTTCACCATTATCGATGGTTAGCGGACAATAAGTGTAAACTCACAACTCTCAAGTGTGGCCTCCAACTGTGGACCGGTTTCGTCCTTGTTAGGACTTATCAGCACGGTACAGGAAGGCAAATATATGGAGGACTAATCATTGGTCACCACTTTTTCAGTTATAGTCGGCTAGACTAGTACTTTACCTCCGCTCTCTTGCGTTGCCTTCCTATACCGTTCTAACAAGGACGAAACCGGTCCACGGTTGGAGGCGACGCTTTTGAGTTTACGAGTATATTCATGTTTCAAATTTGAGTCCATTTGGATCGGAGCCAGTTTGAGTATTTTTTACTCAGTTTTGAGACTGTCGTTTTAAGAATATGAACAATCGGAAATGTGTATTTTCAATAATAACAAGTTTTGAAACAGCTGTGATCCGTTTATGGTTAAAAAGAGACGTTTCATTTAAATATATTTGAACCATTAGATTATCAAATCCAAACTAAGTGTCTCCCACATACGCGCGCCCGCTGGAAGGTTAAGAAATAAACTCAAACAGGAACATCAAGCAGTGTTTAACAGTATTGCCCAATACCACGAATACCCATAAATAATGTCGGACTCACATATTTTTGTGGAATTTTTAGCTATTTTTTTATTAATAAAATTATTTAACTCATCGTGCTCCACATGGTATAACATGAGGCTTACAGATGTAAGTAGCTAAGTACAAATTACAATTTAAAAGAACAGAGCAAATTTAAAAGCCTAAACTATAAACAAAATTCTGCAGAGCGTTTACATTTTCAGAACACTTTACAAACAATGACAAAGCAGGTGGCCAAGAATACCCCAAATACATTAACTCTTTCTTCAACTTTTCTCTTTGTTCAGAATATAAACTACAATAAAATATAATATGTTCCACTGTTTCAATATCCTGACCACAGGAACAAAGATTACTACTTACTAAATTAAACCTGAATAAATAGCTATTGAAATTGCCATGACCTGTGAAAATTTGAGATAACTTAAAATCGGTGGAAAAACTTTTACACTTTAACCTTTGAAAAATAGATGGAAAAATTTTTTTAGTCAAAATTGCTTTTGGTGAAATTTTTAGCTATTAAAAACAAAATTTAAAATACTCCAAATAACACTAAAAATACTAACACCCCCAAATAATGCATAAAGATCAATTAGTTATTGGCCGGAGCTTTTGTGCTACCAGACCAGGTAAAATAGTCAAGGGGGTAATTTATAGTCATATTAACACATGAAGAATACCCGGATTAAGTTTCAAGAAGTTTGAAGTTTTTAAACCTAGAACTAAGATCATTAATAGCAACGATTAAAAATGTGTTTCCTTCTAATTTTTTTACTTTTGTTTGTAATTATTATTATTATGATTTAAAGAAGTTTTATTACGTTCACCTCAAATCCGGTTAGAAAAATAAGTTTTGAAGCATGCGCTGGAAAACCAGTTCTTAAAGCTATTTTTCTATTAATTATAATGACTTTTATTTCATGATATCGAATGCAATGTAGAATTGAAATCTAGTTTGTGCAACTTTCAATTACTTTAAGTATAATTTTAATCCATCAATAGTTTCACCATCACATCTCTGAGCGTAACCCGAAATTATTTCATGTGTATTCATTTGTTTATGTAATTTAAATAATGGAGATAAATCTGACAGCCAAGAATGATTTTTCAATTGGAGATGATAAAAGAGAGATACGCTCGATTGTTTGACAAGATTTCAAAATGAAAGATTACTTACCTCAGCATAATCCGTTGGAAGCTCTTGAGTGTTTGGGATATCATTGTAGTTCATTATACCATCAAGAATGAAAGCTCCTTGGAAACGAGCTCTGGCTCTTTTTAGCTCTTCAGGAATCAAATAATGGTCCACAAAATAGTTGCTGCCCATAGCACCCTGAAATTTAAAGTTAATAAGAAAATTACGTATAAATGGAAAAATGAACTTGGAGTGAGTTTAATAAAAGGAGTCCTTCGTGTGGTTTCAGTAGGTTCTAACAATGTACGGTTTCCATGAGAGTAACTTACATTTTCTTCGTGATCAAATGCCACGAACATCAAGGTGTGATTCAATCTGCATCTTGCTTCTGTGATGGCTCGAGCGACTTCCAACATAACGGCCAAACCACTTCCATTATCATCCACTCCTATAAAAAGTGAGTGAAAAAATTTCCGTTAGAATGTCCCTAGTGATAAAAACCTAATTATTATAAGGTTATTAATTTTAGTAGCAATTGAGAAATATATAAATGGGGGAATACGTGTTAAAACAAATTAAAATTATTTTGAAAATTTATATAAAATACTTAAATTAATATTTTCAATTTACATCAAAACTTGTTTTTGAACAGAATATAAAAATATGAATTCTTTTTTTATTTGCGTTAACGAAATAGTACTTATTTGAAAGAAAAGGTTTAAGGTTACACGAATAAAATAATTTAAAATGAAACCGTATTTTTTATTTTCATGAAAAGAAAAGTAAATAATTCACTTGATGGCTGATATGTATTTTAAATAAAAGATGCAATACAACATTCACTAATTAAAAAAGCTGTTACTCTAATAGAGCAAGTTTTTTTCCAATACCCTATTATTGAAATATTAAATTGACCCCAGAAGTCTCACATCTGGGTTACGTTATTTAATTCTCTCCCACATATTTATTTAAGTTTTATAGGGTTATAGTGAGGTAAAATGGATAGAGGTATTTTAACAGCTTATATTCATAAAATTTAATGTTTTTTGGCATGCTGATATTTCTTGAGCCTCAATAAAAATCAGCATGTCATAAAACACTAAATTTTATAAATATAAACTGTTAAGATCCCTATATTTATTTTACCCCACCTGATCCTACTAAAAAGATATTAGTATAAAACAATAGATATGGGATAGAGGCGTTACATTAGAACATCTAGCACGGAAAATTTAAATCGTAATTTAAAAAGTTGTGAAACACTTAACAACTAAGTTTTTTTCATTGATTAAACATTGGGTTTGATTTTAATTTACATAATTCCAGTTGTTCCTTACCATTTGAATCAGCAACGGTATCATAATGAGCTCCAACTAAAACTATTTCATCATCCAAGCGACCTCTTTGTAAACCTGGGATTACACCAATCAAATTGACCCCTTCATTGGACTCTTCTGTTCCATTCTGTAGAGAAACAGCTTTATAAATTCTCACTGGATAAAAACGTGATTACAGTCAGACAACTGAATTTGTATTACTTAATTTTCAGTTGAGATACTTTTTCACGCTTTAGTAGTCACGTTTGTTTCTCCTTTCGTTTATGAAATTATGAAGATAAGATTGAAGCTCATATTTCAGGTCTTTTACAGAGTAAAAGTATCAAATAGCTTTTAAAACTAAACTAAACACTAAACATAGCATCTTAAGTCATCCGCTGTAATGATGTGTTCTGTGTTCAGTTTTTTAAAGTTCAGATTTAACTATTTTAAGCATTTTACATAAGGTCATATTGTTAAAAAGTATCGTATTACTTCTAAGTAAATTTAAAAGTTTTTAACCTTCTTTTTTAACGTGTTGAAATATCTTCGATTACCCGAGGAGTTTCGTTAGATAACCATATTTTATTCCGTGAAAAAATAAAAGCTTGACCAAATTTTTAATAAAAATATTCGAACTGTTAATTGAATAAGAAAACCTGACCTCAAAAGTAGGACAGTCGGTCGACTCTCTCAGTTTACATTTTCAAAATTAAGTTTTCCACCTCAATGAAAGTTTTTAATTGCATTGACAGGACACATTAATATTTAATACGTTTTTAACAATGTCTGTAAAAGGCGTGTCCTGAGCAAGAGAAGTGAGAGTCCAACTTACCGGAAAAACTTGAACTTAAGGCAATTATTTCCTATGAGAAACCAACAAGGACTACCTGGGGGAAGGCCATGCCAGAAAACGTGATTCAAGGATAATGTTTTATGGATTTGACTGAGGTGTATGAACTAATTGAAGCTGCTAAATCAAGTCAAGAAATTTCTCGATTTACATATGAAAGTTTTCGCAACTAGGCTAGAAAATAAAATTCTTTGTGGTGTATATTTATTTCTTTATACGCACTTTCATTTCTTCGTCAAATTCAAACTTTTGTGAAAAGATTAAAAATGAAAGTGATGGAATCCAATGATTTCATGTATTTATTGAACGTCTTTGCTTTGAGAACAGAGGCCCAATTTCAAATCCCTTAAGGTTTACTAAATTTATCTATACTATTCAAATGAAAAGTTCTCAAACTTTATGACAAGAGTGTTAGATAAATGCATGAAAATCCCCTGGTAGGCAGAATTATTGCATGATTCTGATATAAATCCAGGCTAAAAAATAATAAAGACGGAATTTTGGGTCACGTTAAAATCATTACTCACTCATTTCCATTAAATATTTGCAAATTATTTGAGAGTTAGTAATCCTCATCGGGACACATCTTGCAGCATCACGAATCAATGGTTGGGCAATTGAATGAATGAAAATTGAGGTACTCAAATTTTAAGAGGGGAAAAGCAACCAAACCCAAAAAATACCTCAAGAAAAAACAGATTTTATTTTAGGTGAAACTGCATCAAAATCGTATCTTACCACTGAACGCGATCTTGTCAAAAATATTAAACTTAGATTAATTTTAAATTTAAGACACTTTTTTACTCATGCAAAACCTTCATCCAGGATTTGGTTTTGGGGGAGCTAAGAATTTTCAAAATCAAATTGAATGTTCTCAATGAACAGTATTAAAAAGGTTGTGAATAATCGCTTTCTAATCACCTAAAGGGGGGGTCTCCCCCCAGAAAATTTCTAAAAATTTAACCCTAAAAAACAGGGTTTTAACTCGTTTTAATTCAGTCGCATCCCCCTTATACAGGGTGTCCCATAAATGTTGGGTCACACTTCTAGGGGGGGGTAGTAGACACCTAGACGAATCAGAATCACATAGGATTTGGGGATCCCAGACCAAATCCCAGGGAGTTAAAAATGGAGCGACACCCCAAAAAAATTATTGAAAAATTCAATTTGAAGAAGAACTACTATTGGTAAAAATTTAATCATGGTCTCAAAAATTAGGATTTAATATGATCTTTAAAATTATTTCAAAAGTCTTCACTTTAAAATTTGTTTTAATATGAAAAAAGTTAAAAAACCACGAAAAAATGTGAAAATTCTACCGAAACCTCATTTTGTATTTCGAAATCCTTTCTTTTGATTTAATAATCTGAAAGATCATAGCTGTAAACCCTTAAGTCCAAAGTTTCACGTAAAAACCATCAATATTAAACGCTTGAGATCCTGTTAAAGTTCGTTTTTTGCTTGCGCAAAGTGGTTTCCTATAGCCGTTTCCAAAACGGCACTTTGCGGGCGCAAAAAACGGACATAAACCATGCTTTAACAGGATCTCAAGCATTTAATATTAGTGATTTTTACGTGACACTTTGGACTTAAGGGTTTTCGACTATGATCTTTCAGATTATTAAATCAAAGTAAATGATTTCGAAATACAAAATAAAGTTTTGGCAGAGTTTTCACAATTTTTTGTGGTTTTTAAACTTTTTTTGTAATAAAAAAAATTTTGAACTGAAAACTTTTAAGATAATTTTAAAGATCATATTAAAACATAATTTTTGAGACCATAATTAAATTTTTACCAATAGTAGTTCTTCTACAAATTGAATTTTTCAATAATTTTTTTGGGGTATCGCTCCATTTTTAACTCCCTGGGATTTGGTCTGGGACCCCCGAATCCTATGTGATTCTGACTCGTCTAGGTGTCTACTATCCACCCTAGAAGTGTGACCCAACATTTATGGGACACCCTGTATACGTCCCTGAATCTGACCCCCTATTTCTCACTGTTAGTTCTCGTTTTTGGGGGTCTAAAACTCCCTATCCCCTGGATCCACCAGTGCCTTCATCAGACTTTAAAAAATGTTTTTGGCCCATGGTTGTAAGGACAAATAATCCTTTTTTTAAACTAATGGTTGTTTGGTTTATCCTAAATTTTATTTTCTCGTTATTGATATTCTCCTTTTTGGTTCATAATAGATATTCATCATTCATTTCTTAGTCTAGAAAACAGGTAGCAGAAATATCAGCTACAAATTGGTTAAGGTTTGTAAATTTATAAGAATTTTCGCAGACAGAGTCATTATAGACAAAGGAAGAAGATTCTTATGTTAATTTAATTTCTTTTTTATATCCCATACAGGTGATATTCATTGCATAAGGTCAGGAAAACATCTGCTGTGACTTTCAGTGTCCTTGATGTAAGCCTTAAGAAGGAAAGGTATTAATTTAATCAAAATGAACCCAAGCAGGAATTTCAGTTAACTTACTTTCTAAATCATAAATTCGGGTCTGATTTGCAGGATGGTTCATCTATTAAATTTCAATTCCATGGTGGTAAGAAACGTTAGCTTCACCATTAGGGACTTGTGTCAACTATATTTTGTTCATTTATTTTTGGGGGGATACTTTTATAAGTGTTTGTGACATCATTAAGTTCTCCTAGGGTTGTGCTAAATAAGAATGTTTTCCATAATCTCACTTCTTCTAAAAGAGCGATATTTTTTCCAAATATACATTATTAGGATGATGAATTTTCATTTTCTAATTTCACAACCTTATGTGATTTAAGTTTTACTTCTAATAGAATTCACTTTCAATGCAGGGGCGGCTTAACGTAGTTCTAAAAACATTTTAACTTGTGCTTTAAAATGTATAAAAAACAATTATGTGAAAAGAAACAAAAGTAAAAAAATTTCTTAAAATTTATTATTTAACCTAAATAATAAAGATCCAGTCTTCCTTCATTTCTAACTAAAACACTTGTCTTAAACTACACGGAGAGTAATTAAATAATAAATACATAAGAAAAAACGCGTCAAAATATTTATTATACAGTTTTTGACTTTTTTTTAAACAAAAGACGTTAGAAAACATTAAAATAGTGTTTAAAATGCAAAAAAGCTTATGCTAGTATGGAAATCAAATTTCCTTTGCTCGAAAACTTGTTCAGTATGGGCAGGACATACTTTTAAATGGTAATATTTTTTTAAAATCAGAAGGGTGACGCTTTGGGATTTTTAATTCGGCCTGGAACACACAGTGATTCACAGCAGCATTACTGACAATCATAAGGTGGAAAAAGCTAAACATTTAGTAGTTACTCCCTTTTAAAGGTAAAGTTCTAAAAAAATTAAAAAGTTCCCTCCCTAATGTAAAAATAAAATACAACAACCATATCATACATGTTTTATAAATTAATCCTTTAATAAAAATTTTTTTATGAATATTTCTTTAGAGGAAAAAGTTACTGCGAATAAAATAATTATTTAAGGTGTACTTGAAAAGCTGAAAATATTTAACAATAGTATTACACAAACAAAATTTCTTCCCAAACAAGTCATGCTTTTCGCAATGGCTTTAAGGGGACCTTTATTTTGCGATCACATTTAATGAGCATCAAATCCTAAAAGAGTGGGTTATTCTTATTATCTCAAACAAGTTTCCAGTAAGAAGCATCAATAGGATGAAAGGCCTCGTAACACGAAATTAAATTAGTTCAAACCACAACTAGCGGTTAAAATAGTTGCGAAATTACCGTTTTCTCGTATAAACAGGGGCCTTAGCATCAACAAGTCGATTTGAAACCGACATCGATGAGTTCCGACATCGTTTTCGCACGATCGTCGAAATCTGATTTCGACCGTCGCTTAACTTCGTAGCACGAGCTCACGAATTCCGACAATCGATTCGGAAAAGTTTCGAAAACGACATCGGAGTGGGAATGGCGCTGGCCAATCACAGAATAGCTTACATTGAGGCGTATTCGTTTTTCATTGGTTCATAGCTTGTTGATCTCGACGTGTCTTTGTTTTGGTCGTGGCGCAAGTAGTTCGGTGGTTGTATAAAAAAAGGAATTATCTTTTTTTCTCTAATTAAATTTCAAAATAGTTTATTTTTGATGTAGTTGTCCAATGGATCATCAACTGATTGCTCATTGGTTTTAACCTATCAAACTTTTGAAATTAACTTTGAGCATAAAAATGTGCATCTATTGATCTATTTGTAGGAATTATGCACAACTAATGTTATTTAAGTCGTAAATTTATTTAACAAACGTAAACAATAAAACAAATAGTTCGTAAAACAATAGCAGATAGAAATGTATCTTTAACACTGAATGTAATACTATATTTAAGTAAATAGATGGTTCCATGGGCCTTAAAAGCAATCAAGTTTCAATTCTGACTTCAAAACAATACTTATTTTTTATATGTATTGTTATTTAGAATTATCTTAGTGACTTAGTTCATTATAGTTACATAAGGCTTAAGAAAACAAATTCATAATTATTAAAAAGGTCTGTCTAAACACTCATGCCTCACTTAAAAACTGTTTTAAAACTAATAGTTTGTGGCATGAATATATTTAAAATACTTAGTCCTAATGTTTTACATCTTAAGTGATACCATTTAATTTTTTTTATTATTAATTTTTTGTATAAGACAAATTTATATAAATATTGCAATTTAATGAGGTCTATGCTCAGCACTTCTAATTTTATGAATTTTACAAAAACCACCGCCATACATTATCAAGTATGGAGCTTTTGTTAATAAGTTATGAGTATAGTAAGAAAACAAAAGCTCAGATTTAATTAGTTCGATTTTATTCAAAAGTTTTATTAAGAATAAAATTTAAGAGCTTAAAAAAATTAATATAATAAAAATGAACCAAATAAAACATTTATATAATTCTTAATAGTTTTACAACCAATGAATACTAAATGATTAATGCTATTGTGAGGTCAGTTTCAATTGTTCAGATATTTTTACCTAGTCATCTAAATTAATACAACTTATCCCACACACACAGATGTTAAAATTAGATTATTTAATGTCTATTTTAGATGTCATTTGATAAAAAGTTTCAAAACACATTCTTAATCTTTTTGTGCCACTAAGTGGCATGACATTTGGCCATACCTGCTTTAACACTTGAAAATCAAATAACAATAAACACAAGTCGTTTTAAATGGATAAAAATTTCCTCCTTAGAACAGTGATTGGAGAGGTTTTCCCAATTGAGGCATTTCCCTGAACAACGAGCTAACTC
The DNA here is from genome assembly GCA_024610705.1 of Tetragnatha versicolor. Lineage (NCBI taxonomy): Eukaryota > Metazoa > Arthropoda > Arachnida > Araneae > Tetragnathidae > Tetragnatha > Tetragnatha versicolor. Next base: position 32,255,946 of record JANDEH010000010.1, read on the forward strand.
CAACAACTTTATATTTTAGTTGGCTCGTTGTTGCCAGTGCCTCAATGTAAAGCTTTTGACATTAGCTTGTTTTTGCAACTACCTCAATTAAAGGGTAACAGTTATCAAATATTTTTAAAATTCAAATTTAATCTTTCACCAAAATGCAATGTACAGTAATAAGAAATAAATAACAAGAAAAATGTAGATAAAAACAAGACTGGAAGTTTATTCAAGTACAAATATAATATATTAACAGTAATATACATCATTTTCATCATCTTTCAATTCCAAGTTAATCCTGAAATAGGAAACAAATCATTAGATGAAATAAATGCTACACACAATTAAGATACAAGAAATTTGAGTTTAAAAAAATTCATACGAGGTTACACAAAATTAGGCAATATCTAAATGTTTTCTTTAGCTCCATACCATCTCACTAACCAACCGAACACATTTCAGCTTGGCACATTTCAGGGTTTAACATGTGCTGTAATTGGAACAAAAAAAAATTTTTTTGGGGGGCTCAACTTTTAGTTTACTTTCAACTCTTTACGTGTTGGGAAAAAAACCACTTGTATTTAAATTTCTTCCTATCTTTTGTGAGCAAAGCCAAACATCTACTATATATTGTAATATGTTACCTTGTTTTGTTAATCTGTCATTTTATCAGATCATGCTTATTAAAAATCATGATATGTATTTAAATCAGGGCTGGCAAAAGGAACAAAATAATAATTTTGTTACTGCGCCTTAACAATATTCACAACTAAGCAGCAAGATTAATTGAGCCCTAGAAAAAATTACACAACTAAATAGTTTCCTTTTGGACCGATATTCACTGCTTTGGTGATTATTTTGCTCTAGCGCAAAATTAGGAGCTTTAGATGAGTTTTATTTCACTTTGGGAACAAAATTAGAATGTCACAGAGCTTTGAGATTTGTTTTTAAATTTAAAAAATATGTAAAAATCACTAATTCTGATATTTTAGTTCATTTTACCCTGATTTAAATATAAGAGATTGGAGAAACAATCAACGGATTTGGAGCCCCCCCCCACACATAAAAGAAATTTGTTATTTTTTAGGTGTGTTTAAAGTGATTCAAGTTAAGTTAATAGTAAATTAAAAACATATTGGGAAGACTTGGACATTTGTCATTATCAAAAATAGTTTGATACATGTGGATAATTGAGAAGAACCAAGTACTTAAAACAATAACAGATACTTACTACATTAATTGAATGATTTTCCTTTCATAACGCTTCCAATTGGAATAACAGGCATCTATAACAGCATGTCAGTTCCTCTTTCAACATTCCTTGCATTCTAAAAACAAAAACTTATGAAGATCAAAGTCCAACAAAATGTGAATATCTATGCTTCAAATAGAAGCAATAGTCACAACACTTCGTCGTTGTGAAATCAAACCGGCATATCTGCAAAATGCATATTTTTCACTAGAGCGCTTAAAGTTTTCGCATGTGATACTTAAAATAATAAAAATTAACTGTTGTGAGATAATTCAGTTTTACTTAGATGATGGAGATGGACATCTTTCCACCTTGAAGGTTTTCAAGCAACTGGGTATTGTGCAATAGATCTGTCTTCTGATAAACAAAATGGCCCTATTCCCGATTACATGCATATCAGTTTGATGGAGCTTAATTCAACTAAACAATATGCCAGTTCGACATAAAAATAGACGGGGAAAAAGAATTTTTTAACACCAACAACTCAATTTTTGAAGATATGCCGGTATGATTTCACAGCGACAACTTGTTTAGTACTTAAGAAAAATTCCTCTTTCCAACTCTCCCATTACATTGAAAAAACTAAGTACCATCGGGAAACAATTATCCCTAATTACTGACTGTATATTATAATCTATAGGCACACACATATTTCAGGGTTTGTCATTCTTGCCGTGTCTGTTAGTGCTAAACTTTTCTCCCATTCTTTTTCGTTGTGGTACTTTAAGTTAAGCCAGGTGCAAATCTCCCCAATAGGACATTATTGGTGACATTTTACAAAGTACTTATAATGTATAGCAAAAAATAAAAACAATGCTGCAGATTCAGCAACTTGGCACTAACTTGTGTGTGCCAACTGTACCATGAAGCGAATTGGCCTGACGTTCGAGTGAGCTGAAACCTCTCGTCTGTTTAGAAAAGTTAGCGTGCAAATAGGGACTATATCTCAACGGAACATCAAAAACCATTTCTGTGTTCTTTACATTCACATTATTTTTTAAATTCGTTACCTGTCCCGTTAAATATCACCAAGCTGTTTTTAGCACAAAATATTCCAATATTGCTTGTCATTGATGTAGCTGTATAGTTAAATATATCAGTTTGCAGTTTTAGTGTCATTTCTAATTTCAGGCATCTAAAATAGCTTGATGTTTAGCAGGACAGTTATTGAACCAAATAGTAAAGAGTGTTCTGCAAATGTTATCAAGGTACTAATACGCTTAAAAACATATAGTACTATCATAATGTACTACATGATAAAAGGGTGGTATTTTAGGATTAGCCGGGTGCAAATTTTGCTGGAGAAGATTTATGTAGGTCCTCAACAGCAAAAAGGGAAATGGTTGTCAATATCTGGAGACTGTCCGAATCGCCAATGCTTTAGTTCCATTCTTTTAGAGCTTTTTTAATGGTCGCTGTGAAGGACCTACATAAAATATTTTCTGACTTGTCAATTAGACTATGTTGTCAATGTGTTGCAAATTAAAAATAAAACTATAACAAAAATTTTAAGTATCAATGCCAGTTAAGATATTTTAGTAGTATTTATATTTGATTGTTTGGGGGATTTATCATAATATAAGGTGCTTGCACCTGGCTCATCCTACAGTATCAATATTGTATGATGAAAGTAGTAGTAATGGATTAAGATAGATGTAGCTTTAAATAGAATAAACCAATTTAAATTATATATACATATTTTTAGAAAATGTTACCGTCACTTTTTTCTGGAAAATTTCAATACATCAGGAACAGAACACTCAGCGACTGCTTCAAAAAATAGCTTCATAACGTTGACAAACAGTTGTTTGCTAGTCTTCTGATGCAACAGCAAAGGACCAAAAACCTACAAAAAATTTAAAAGGTGAACAGAAACCAATTTTGAACTAGTCGTTAGTAAAAAAATGAAATAATAGTTCTATTAATCATCTGGGGAACAGATTTGATGTAAATTCCAATGGCGGCTGCCAATTTAGCGACAGCTCTATAAAGTCTGTCTTTCTTTGCGAAGCAGTTGGAAACGAGGAAATCCAAGCAGGAAATTAAGGCAGCTAGCTTGGCTACTTAAGCATCCCATTGGTAATAACCAATTAAGCCCCAACTCTTAAAACTTCTTCGAAGAAGAGGAAAGGGAGGAAGGGTAGTTCTTGGCGAGAAGTAACCAGTTTGGCTCTATATACTTACCGTACTACTTATCTTTTTCATGAAATTCAGAAATATATATTATTATACTTTACCTTATTGATTTTTAACTTAAAGCCCAACTGAAAGTGTTCTTAGGTAAAATAATGGGTGCATTAAAGCATTTCTGTAAAGAAGATAGACCCTGTGGAATTTTAAAGCGATATCTCACCGCAAGACGAATAGTTTGTACACCTACAGTTCAAGCAAATTTAGAAATTTGAAAACCGGAAAGGAGATGCAATTACAATTATACACAGATATATAATCAAAACTGTTACTTAAGACCAAAGGTTGTGAATGTAAAATATAAAAAGTCCGTGCATTGGCTGACAGTAATCTAGTTTGGCTTAAACTCAAAAAATTGGGATAAAAGTCCCATAAAAATCACAAAAGTACCCATTGCACTGTCTTTAAGAAAGTAAAATTTGTTTGAGCAAATTAAGCCTTTGTGAATCATAAACACAACAATCATGCTAACACTAGAGTTTTAGGTCTACACAATAAAATTATATTTGAGCACAATCACTAGCAACGCCTTAAAAACTATTATTAAGTTATTTTTTAAATGTGGATAAATTTAAAAATTCTTATTTAGAAAAATATGCACTAATGTAAGTTCGGAGTCTTGCGACTCACGCGATCACTGTAGGGTTAAATATATACGCATGAAAATATAGTTTTAGAAGTTATAAAACTGTAAAAACAACTCAGAACACACTTAATATGATCTAATGATGAAAAAATTATGAATAACTTACTTTAGTTCAACTTCAAAAGCATCGGCAGAAACACTCCAACACACAAACCGACATCGAAAAGGGGATTTCACCTTCTCAGAGGCAAGTGATTTGTTTGGTTGCCACTTCGACATCAATTTCGATCTATAATCTCGACGTCGAATCATTTCAGTCGGTTTGGACCGGTCCGTGCTACGGATTTTTTGCAAGTGTCGGAATTTGACGTCATCGGTCACGTGATATGGCAAATTCCGATGCCGGTGCTCATTTCGACATGTTGATGCTAAGGCCCCAGGTCCCGAATTCCTACACAGGTCGTTTTAAACACGATATCAAGTTTTTCATTCGGACTATATGCTTTTGTTAATATCGTCGTGAGGCTTTACACTGGTTTTCGATCGTGATGTATTAGTAATCAACTGATGTCCCTCACCGATTTCTAGTTCCTACAAGATCTGAACATCGAATCAATTGTTCGAGTTTACTTCAGTTGGAGACAGCCCCCTGTAGGTATCGATACTTTTTTTTCTCACCACACCTTCCTTATTGCACAAGTAGCCATGACCCAAAAAGGATGTTTTAGTTTTCGTTTAGTCGCAAGACACACGGAAAGTTAGTAGGTGTATTGACTGACTCACACACAAAGTGAACTATAACGGGATATTTTTCACCTAACTCAGAATTGACTAAGGAGAGAAGCTTTATTTTTTATAGACAAGGCACGGTACTTGAATGAAAACGGAGTTTAATAAACATGCTAAACAGGTACTTCTTAATGCTTGTCTAAGTAGTTGTATAACCAAATTTAACTGATCGTGAGATACATTTTTAATTAAATTCAAGTTCTGCCCTAAGGGTTGCGGGGCTTATCTAAGAGGAAATTTGGCGGTTTGATTTGAAGGACAAGGTTAGAACCACTTTCCATTTCTTTGCGCCATTAATTCTGATTTTTAATAAAATGGATAGTAAAAAAAGTATATCAACTTTAGGGCTCTATTAATGCTATGTGATTATCTCAAATTCTAAATACAAAATTGATTTTTCACATTATTCTTCCTTTTTACTCCAATTACGAAGCAAAAGTCTGTTGATAATCAGATTAATTATAGTCAGAAAGGACTTTGCAATCTGAGGAAAACAATATATTATTTTAATATTGAATGAATATTGTATACAATTCTAGGACTAGGAAGTAAATGCTTTATTTTTGAAAACTTTTAATATGTTGTCTGTATACATATGTAGTGATAAAGCAAAAAGAAATAAAAATTGTTTTAAGTTTTACAAAGCTGTAATTCCTTCACTTAATATTCAAATTAGTATGAATAATGATACTTAAGCACCCCTGGATTAATAAGAGTTAAGATTTAGCTCTAATTTAAAATTCCAATTTAGTTCATACAGAGTTCTCATATTCATTTTTCAAAATATTTTGAATCGAAATGCACACTTTTTTCAAAGGACAAGAAAGTAAAAGTGAAACAGATTTTTACTTTAGTTTAGAGAAACACTTCTGTTCGAAGCTTATTAAAATCAATGCATGTGATTTAACTAATAGCTAATTATTTGATTAATAAATATGAAAAGATATTATCGAAATAAATATGATATTTTTCCCCTTTAGCTGTGAGAAACCTTTCATACTAAATTCAATGTGTTTATTTAACTTGTAATGAAATTATTAATATAAATATGAAAAGAAATTATTGAGAATATTATACAAACGACACATTTTAATAGTTAATACAAGGTTGTTTAAATGGGAAAATTTCACACAGAATTAAAAATAAAAAAGTACTTTCTAAAGAAAGGCTGAAATATTTAGGTAATTGATAATATATTAATGATTTTTTATAATTAAAACGAGTGGGGCAATATTACCAACTTAATTCTTTTAAATCTAATTACAAACTAAGGAGGAAATAGTTTTATGTGATAATTATGAATGCTAATTTAATGACCAGTCCAGACAGCGCACATCAAAACAGGGTTAATGGATATATTGATACTATATTACCATTTAATACATTCACTTTTAATATCTGATTTTAATCATTCATTTTTATTTTACACCTAAATTTACCTAAATTATTACAGTACTTTCACTACGGAAATAAGTCTGATACATTTAAATCAAGGCTAAAAATAATAAAAAGTTTTAATGACAATCCTTGTAAAAAAATTGGGACGTGGTTTTAAGTCTCCTTCACTTCTGAACTAGATTTTAGTGTAGGAAACAACTTCCGGCATTAAATCCCAACACTTCTTCCCGTTATTCCGGTACTTTTCTTTCAGAAATTCTTAAGAATTCTTCACCCTTTTTGTGCCTGTTAAAATGTGAATCAAGAAAGTGAGTTTTGACCTACTCCGTGAAACACGTTGTGCTTGATTGGGCTTAGAAACACATTACTTACAAAGTTTAGAAAAATTAGTTTAAGCTAATTGAAAGTTGAAACGAGTGAATTTTCCAAAATAAAAAAAATGTTCAATTATCTTTTGACAATACAATAGATATGTTCATCAGATGCATCTCTATATCTCTCATCACGGTTAAATAATTTTTGAACATAATTATATTCTAATGATGAGAAATATAGTATAAGTTTTGAATTTCGGAGGATAATGCCTTACAACTTATTTGAGTGAAAATTAATATTTCCTCCCGTTAATTAATTAACTGAAGTTCTGGGTTCTAATACGACCCAAATAAAAGGAAAAAAGATGATTCCGCTGTTTTGTTTTGATTCTTAAAATAAGTGAAATCACATCTAATTTATAAATAATAGATCATTTTTATTTGCGAAAATTAAAATGCTTTATTAATTTTATTAAAATTAATTATAAAAGTGTTTGTATTTATAAAAATATTAGAGTAAATATACTATCAAAAACAAACAAAAATATACCTTTTTAAAAGGTATGCACTATGAGAATTACCCATATTCAAATGTCTTAGGCGGGAAACTTTTTTCTATCTATCAGTTATTTTTAAAAAATAGATGATGAAGTTTCATTTGATGTTAACCAACTCAACCAAGGGAAATTAGAAAATATATTTTTCGATTAAAATTACGGTTATAAGGTGTATTAATTACAGCTCAAAACTTTAGCATCGATATATTCGGTAGATAAACATGCTTCCCATACGAAATCCAATATGGGGTATAATAATACAGTCGACTCCGCTTAATGTGATCACATTTGTCCAAGATCAGAATGATAACAATATCCGATTGATAATAATAAGCGGTTCTAATATTAACAGTGGCAAACATTGTAACTAAAGTGTTTGCATAAAAATCACAACTGTGTAGTTAAGTCCTGATTTACGTATTTAAAACTTTTTTCTAATATGTATTTTGCAACTTAAACATAAGAAAAATATAAGAGCAAATCATACATCACTACTACATTAATTACTTCTTTTGTATGTTTATGCATTAAAATTGACCTTCCAACGGAAAAAAATGAGGTTTTTAAAGGATTTCACCAAATTTTGATTACATTAAACGATAAACTGATCACATAAAACGATACATTTTGGGTTAATTTAAATAGGAGTGATCGGGACCAGTCAATTTTGATAACAGTATCCGATTGATAACATTAACCGTGAACACATTAAGCGGATTCGACTGTATATAGTATTGCGTTCAAAAAATTCCTATTAAAACATTGCTAAATAAAACAAGGCCAATATCTATAACGGACAAGAAATACTCAATAACAGACATGATCCCAAGGACGTTTGCCGTTATTACACATGTTTAGTTTTTATGTTTCTTTCATTTTTTGTAAGTCTGGTTTCCCGGAAGACTTGGCACAGTTTTTAAAGAGATTTAAGGAGCTAGGGTCGTTTTTCTAAAACAAAAGAACGATGCGATGCGCGCTGAAAAGGCGTTTAGGTACCTTTCTTTAAGCAATAACATACTATAGTTTGGAATATTTATTTATGTTTCACATTTACTCTCTTGTAACACAACAGAATGTTACAATTCCCGCGCCTCTTTTTCACAAAATTGAATACCTACTGTTAAAACTAGTAATGAAGGAAATTACTCCCCTTCTGTCTCCCCTTACTTCTTAAATTGTTCCTGCATTATTGTGTCTATTAAAAATAAATAATTTTGAATGAATCAATTTTAAATAAAGTTTCTTAAAACACAAGTAGTAATGGGACCTTTGGATTCTGAAACTTGGGAGGGGGGTTGTTATCTTACAAAAAATTCCTCTTATCTTATTTATTCTTTTATTTTTTAGAAAGAATACGTGTTTTTCAGAACCCAATGCACCCGGAAAGAAAAGCTAATGCTCTTGTATTCAGAATATGATACATCCGTACAGTGGCGGATCCAGGATTTGGTTTTGGGGGGGCTAAGAATTTTCATAATCCAATTGAATCTTCTTGTTAATGTTAATACGGAAAAGGTAGTGAATTATCCTACTCAAACCACTAAAAGTAGGGTCTGGGGGTCCTCCCCCAGAAAATTTTTGGAAATTTAAGTCAAAAACCCCACTTTTTCAACTCGTTTTGGTACGCCTCATCCGAATTTCGGATAAAGATTTTTTGCGTTTTGACAAACTTAGTAAAATATTAGACGTTTTGGGGGGGGCTTCAGCCCGAAAGCCCCCCCCGTAGATCCGCCACTGCATCCGTACAGGGGTACAAAATAAAAACATAATTGTAATACCGAAGATTTTGAACTGTGATTTCAGGAGAGGAGGCTTAAAAAGAAAAAAAAAGGGATATAGTGGCCCACCTCCCAAAAAAATTTAAAAATAATAGAGTTTTGACTCATTTTTGGACATTATTTGGGACACGTTGGATGGCATCCGGGTCGGAAACCCTATTTTAAGACACATAATTTTCATATGAAAAACCAGCACTAACAAAAAACAACATTTAGGGGTGTGGATAGAACCCTATAAACTTCCTTGGATACAGCATATATTTAAGTACAAGATGTCCAGCCCATAACTAAATAACAAAGGAACAAAAACTGTATAAAATTATCAATAAAATGGTATTTTAGAGTAAAAAAAGGTTGTTACGATACTGTTTGTGTTTTTTCCACTTGTTCAATGAATTTCTTTTAAAATAGTGTGTTTTTACAACTCAGAACGTAGAGTTCCAGGGGAAAAACTAATGCTATAATTATTTAAGGCATCAAATTCACAGAAATAAACCCAAAAACACCTGTTGGCAGAGCATGATTTCTGCTACTTTTTCATAGGTCGAGAAAGGATTGGACGTTTGAATTCTGTGGAGCCATTAGAGGATGTTTTCCATACAAAAGAACAAGCAGCATACCTTTAAATGCATGAAGAAAACTAAACAAACCACAGATAATGAAAGAAACTTAATTGTATCATAATGGACTTGCTGTCATATGGAGCTTAAAGAGGAAACCTGTTTTAGGGAAAAAGAGTGGACCAGAACAATGAGCTGTCTTTTCGGGTGACTTTTAGACTTAAGAAAGTGATTCTCAACTTAAAGTACCTTTTCCTTATACATTTCAAAAGCTATCCAATGCTGCAATTATACCTAATTGTATCATTGTAAATAATTATGATATTGTCCTGATGTAGTAATCACTTCAGGACACAAAAACTAACTAAACTAATTTAAATTAACATAATTGACAGAATACTAATATTTTTATATGGATATTATTAATTAACGTTTTAGAGCCTTACTTAAATTTTTATCATTAAGTTTATTTGATTGTTTTTGTTTGTTTCAAGACAAAACAAATTTAGTCGTTGTAGTTATTTTAGTAATGAAAGAAGAAAAATGTGCAGGAAAAATACTTTGTCTGATTTTTTTTTCATTATTCAGATTTGAATATTGGTTATAAAACAAAAATATTCATAATTAAAAACGTTTTCTGTGTAAAAAGCAAAATGCAGATTTTAGTACAGCAAAAATGGGATTTCTTTATTAAGTGACAGGGTCTACCTGAAAATTACTTAATTAGACGATTTTTCCTTAAAGTATGACTTCCTTTGAACAAAGAAAATGTCAAATGGTGTTTCGAAAAATTTTAAATGCTTAAATTGTCATTGATCTGTACCTACAAGCACATTGATAAAGTGCAAATCATGCAAAGGTATCAATTCGACGTGTGGAAATGTTAAATTTTTGCCTTACATGCTTTGCTAGTTCTATATAACCACTGCGGGTGCTTTTTTTTCAACAGGCTGGAAAATTTTATAGAATGGTCCCAAGGTACATAACATTGCCTCTCTGGAAAACTGACCGGGGAGATAAAATTCAAACCTTGGAAATGTTTGGAATTACTGAATATATGTCAGTTTCAAAATAGTAGATTAGAAGGTCCTCGTTTTACTCAAAAGCTTTAGATACATTTTCACAGAAACAGTGACGAAACTGACGTTTATCTAGCTGATAAGCCGCAACCTTAAAAAATACACCATATTCTTTTTTAAGATGGTTAAAAAATTAATTACGACTGCAAAATGTCATCTTTAAAATAATTTTTCATCCAAAATAGACAAATACTCAGGGTTTTTTTTACCAGAAATTTGAAAATTATTGCAAGATGATTATATTGCATTTATTAACTTTGGAAAATAATTAGAAATAAATGCTAATTGGGCCACTCAAAAGTGTACAATACATGGAGGTAATAATATTTTTAACTAACACAATATTTAAGGTTTAACATCAATGAGTCCCTTATTTATGTGTATTAAACTTCCCCATAAGGCATCTGCTATAAACAATATTCACTAAATTAAAAATACCATTACAGTTTATTGAATGAATATGTTACCTATCCCATAACTACATGGATGGAATTTACTTTTAGCATTTGTATTTTTAAGAATGTACTACTGTTGAAGTGTTCCAAGATTATCTTCTCACGCGAAAAAGAAAAAATTAAATGGGTAGTTTTTGAGATTTATATGTCCCGTATATTCAATTACCCCCTTACCGATATTTGGGGTTAACTACTATTATGAAACCATTGATGGATAGCATTCTATTTCATCCGATTAAGCGAAAAAGAACTCTACTGCCCTATTTTAAATATAGAGTACAAAGGAAAGTCGTTATGCACATCTTTTATGGTTAAAAGCGTCGTCCTCATTTATAATGTTTAGTGTCAGTATACGTTTTTCTTTTAGTGCAAGAGATAAGTGGTATCATAATGCAAATTTGGTATTACCCCAAGACCAACTTTAAATTTAAAAAAAAACTTGTAAACTTGTTGAGTAGAACATCTCTGAGTGAAAACTGTTAAAATTTCATCTGTCGTACTATGTTTGAGGTTTTTAGCCCAGATTTTTCTTTTTTTATTTAGTCTGAAAAGTTTTTTATTTTTTAGAAATTTTGCTACAAAATTAGCCATACATTTAACATTGTATTTTCATTGCATTCAACATTATATTTCATTAATAAAATATAAATATGTGAAAAATTAAATTATTAGATTTTGACCACTTTTAGAATGCCATTATTTAGTGCATTTCTAGGGGAAAACCATTGCAATTACTTCTTTTGCAAGTTGTTTCAGGTGTACAGAGCTATGTTTTATTTTTACAATGACCTAATTAATGAAATTATTTTTTAAAATTGATAATTAAAATGTTTCCCAATTAAATGGAATATGTATTGTTACTCAAAAATACCCAATAAACATATCTTAATCACTTTTATTTGTTTTTTTTAAGATTTTTTAAAAATTGAAATAACTCCCAAGCATTGATTTTTAGTAATACGTTAATATTTAGGTTTTTTTCAAAGGAAAACCTGTTGCAATATGTTTCAGGTTTAGTCACAGATTACCTGGACTATAACGAGTTTGTCAAAGCTAGTTATTTTTTGAGCACACTACTTAAAGCTCAAAAACTGCTTCAAGAGTGATTCTCGTTCATGTAGAAAAACATTTTGCAAGTATACAAACACTCTCCCCGGAAACTTAAATAGTTATACAGATCTTTGTCAGATCTGCTCGTGAATGCTTAAGCATTGTCTCGATCCTTTTGCATTTAATGAAGACCTTGGAGGTACGAATTACAAAAGTAATTATGACGCAGCTGTAACTCGCTCCTTTTGTGTTTGCGCGAAGAATTCCATTTTCTTTACATAGCCATTCATTGTTTTGTAGCGAAGGGATATGAGAGGTGTGATAGAGGTGATTTTATCACTTCACCCTGAGTTGAAAGAAAGGGTGATGTTTGAAAATTGAATACACATTGTGGAGTTTAGATACAGAATAATACAGTGTTATTTGAATTCATGGTGCGAACCCTTAGGGGTAGACAGCCCAAAGACGATTCGGAATCACAAAAGGTTATTGAGGGGTCTAACGAGAGTTCTAGTCTCTAAAGACATTTTAAGTTTTGGATAATTATGATAAAGAGCAATGAGAGAAACGTTATTGCAGGCACACATAATTGGTGTAGATATAAAATTCAGTTGTCGATTTTTATGATTTAATGCATTCCTTATAACCACGTTGTTAAGTATTTTAGCTACAGGAGTAGTATTTTTTTTCATATTAAATGCAAAATAGAATTTGTGCCTAGCAAAGGCCAATAGAATTTGTGCCTAGCAAAAGGAATATTTTCTAAAAGTCGTAAGAATAAGATTAAGTTAAAAATAAAAATTAACACACCTGAATTTTCTATCTACCCCAATTCATTTCTATAAAATTATCAATTAAATTATATATTTCAAAATTGATGCAAAATTTAAAAATAACAATTTATGTTTTGGGTAATTTATTATTGACAAATGACTTGAGTTAGGAACAGAGGAAAAAATAAAACGTTTAGAGAGGGAATCATAATTTTTTTCTTTTCATAAAAATATTATTGATTATTCATCACAAAATGTATCTTGGCTATTATGAAATAACATTAGGGTTACTTGGGGTAAGTGGGTCACTGGGGTAAGTGGGTCACCCCCCTAAAACTATAATATGCAGAGGAAATTTCACACTTACTCGCATTGGTTATGTTACAGCTTGTCACACCGATGAGTTTTGCATATATTTGAGATTTGTTTTATTTATTTTTAAGATTATAGAACTAATTTAAAATAGATTCCCAGAATGGATTTTTTGGTGAGTTCAAGACGCATTTTTCAAAGAAGTATTTCCAGGTAAGTTTTCATTACATTTTAATGTTTATTGAACTGTTTTGCAGAGTTTGACCTAAAATACATACTACAATTTGAAATTTTTCAAAATTTTTAATTTTGAAGTGTTTAAGAGGGGTGTCCCACTTACCCCATAGTTTTTGCATGGTTGGGGTAAGTGGGACCCCTCAGCGTGGGGTAAGTGGGACCCCTCTTTATTTAGTAAGTGAGACCCCTTATTATGATATAAGTGGTTCTAGAGGGTCCCTTATGATACAGGAACTATTAACTATTTCAGGGGGTTATAGGGACAATCTCCCCCAATATTTTCAGAAAATTTCGATTTATAGTAGCAAGACCTTTTACTCACCACTTCAAAATTCATTAAAATTTATAAATAGTTTGATCGACATTATATATCAAATTTGCGTTTTAATTTAAGTTATGGTGAGTAAAGTGAAATATCTCATCAACAGTGTTCATTCTCATTTAGTGTGTCCGATTTCTTTTTTATCTTACAATGCGTATTAAAGTGCCAAAATAAATCTTAATGAACCTTATTATGTTTGTTCAACACTATTTTATATGCTAAAGTAAAACATATCCTTTTGGCCTTTCGAAACATTCTTTAAAATACTTATTTTTCTTTTCATTCGATTCTTACCTTGTCATATTGATTTTGATGTGAGTAAATTTCTGACTCATGGATACAGTTACAATAAAATATTTTATATTGAAATTTACTGTACTTTATCAAGTAAGACCCACTTACTTCCATTTAAGTTTTGCTTGCTTTAAATATAAATAAAGAGGGGGTGACCCACTTACCCCATCTCTTGGGGTAAGTGGGTCACCCATCTCATTATTGATAAAAAGACCAGTTAAGAAAAATGTAAAGCTTTATTTTAGAAATTACTGATAAATTTTTGTTTATCGATAGACTCTTTAACGAAATTAGTCAACAAGTACAAAATAAACCCTTTCAAATTTTTTCTATAAAGCTCCAAAAATGTACTAGGCCCAAAAGGGGTCCCACTTACCCCAAGTGACCCTAATTTTATTCCTCATAATTCCAATTTATGTAAGACGATATTTTTTATCAAAAATATACGAATAATTTTACAAAACTTATACTATTTAATAGGTCAGTTGTTAGTATTCTTAACTGTTAAATTAGTTATTAAGAAGTTTTAATCATAACACTATATTAATAACGGTAAATATTTAATATACTCCCTCTCACAATATTTGATCGATTATCACTTTACATAACAAATAACCCAAAATTGAATATTTGCATAATTATGAGCAGGTTAATGATACCCACTCTTTGACCGAGAGGCTCAAAAGGCGTGACCAAACATGAATACCTAATTTTAATTGCAGATTATGGGATGTTAACATAGTTCACGTAAAAGACCTTACGGGCCGGGTGTAATTACACTGAATGTTACAATTCATGGTATCCATCGAAGAAAAATGGAATCGTCCGTTTGCAAAATGGAATAATAAGTCCAAAAACCAAGTTTTAAGAAAATCGAAGAAAAAAAACGTATCAGTAATGGAATTTTCGTTGGATAACCACCAAGTTTGTTCTGAAAATTCAGGACCCTATATAGAGTTCAGAATAATTATCAAAAAATGTTAGTTAATTCAAAAATATTTTACAGATGAAAATTGATGGACTTGTTCCCTTTTTCAACCTTATGGAAATTTCAGTGACCAAAAAACCTTAAAAAAACACTTAATTCGACAATTAAACTGTTTCTCTGCTTAGTTCACAGCACAAAAGGGAAAAATAGAACTGCAGAGATAAATAAAAATAAAAATTAATATCAACGTAGTGAGTGAGTATCTATACTATTTTACATTAAAAGTAAGTTTTATTTTAGCTTAGTTTACAGCACAAAGGATAATAAAAAACAGACAAATTGACTTAAATTTCAAATTCAATTAAAAAATACAATGAAGGGACATCGAATTCGCCAATTTCAAGGGGCTATATCTGCCGATAGGGGTAGTTAATTTTTTCCCTCTTTACACTCATGTATAGGGTGAAGCTTGGAGGTCTTGGAAGCTTGGGCCGCACAAAAAGTCAATTTGCCTTTTTTGGACTTATTCCCTTTTTCAAACTGGCAATTCAATTGGATACCCGTGATTCCAAAGAAAAACTAAATTTATTTATTTTTAATACCAGTTTTTTGACTCTATAAAAGATGTGATTTTGCTTTTGATCTTGAAATAATTTAAAAAAGTCAGCTACAGGTTTAATCAGCTACAGGTTTAACCATTTTCTTCATTACAATTCTGATTTATTTGGTGATAAAAGTTTTGAAATTGGATTTTTAATGCTATTAAACTGCTATAACTGACATTTCTCGGAGGAATTAGTTAAATAAGACCACTAGTTGTTTAAAATTATTTTTTAAAAACTTTTAAATTATTTTCTTTCATATTAAATTAGAATTAAAAGCTTTATAAAAACCTTTTTATAAATTCTGATTTGAAACTATGGATAACCATAACAATTTGATACTATAACAAATTATTTAAAAAATTATTTTAGAAATAAGCTATTTTTATATTTTAGAGAATTGAATAGAATGAAGGAAAGAAAATAATGAAAAATTTATACTACATTCTTTGAGTGAAAAAAAAGTTATCAAGTAATTGAATTTCTATAGAGGTAATTTCTAACTAATGGGGTTTAAATGAAAATCTAAAAATAAAGACATTAAGTTTTCAGAAAAAATGCAATTAAACACATACTATTAAGTAATGAAAGAAAAAATAGTTTTTGGAATAGTCATTCTTTTAAAAGGAACATATTGGATTTTTTAAAAGATCATTCAGTCGATCATTTTTAGATTAAAACGAATAAAAGCAACTATTTCAGTTTTTCAAGACTATAATTAAAGTTGACCACTAAACATAGCACGCTATCGCATTTCCGTTCCGCTCTTTTTGATTTCTAATTGGTAAAAGAAGGAAAACTGAGCGAGAGCAATGCCTTACATAATGATGAAAGACCAAAATTCTACATACTCAACGAGAAAAATTATATAAACATTTCAACACACTCCTTTTTAAATTATTTTCATTGTGAACTGCTTTATGCAAAAAAAACTCGCATGATTAGTCATTTTACTCCTACACGTGGAAAGTTGGACAGGTTAAGATAAAAAGGATACGCGGCGCGGTGGCTCAAAAATGGCTGAATTTAATTCATTCAAGTTGACAAATGCCGGTTCTAAAGGAACATACAAGAACACAGAGAAAAAAATATGTTTCTGGAATCATCGATAAGATCTACAAAACTAGTTTAAATCCAAATTGGAAATAAGGAAGTGGTGAGAAATCCAAAATTTATTACGGTTATATTTCCAAGGTTTATTTCATTTATTCTCTCCACACTTGTGAAAAAGAATGTTGCAAACAAAAAGGTTGGTGTATGGGTTTTCCACAAAACTTTTGGCGAATAGACAATTCTAACACCTTTCGTGAAGTGACTTCTTAATTAGTAAAAAAATAGTCAAGTTTAAGACCACTCTCTCTCTAAAAACAAAACTCGACCGTTATAAGATGACCTTTCCTGTCGCTGTTTGCTTTTTAATCTTTCCGTTTACTACCACGCCTAATGATTTTTAAATGATAGGTTTTGCGGTTGAGATATACAGTCAAATGAATGAAAAAATGAGTGTATAACCAAGAATATCTATTTAATAGTTATATATGGATTTACCGATAAAATTAGCAGAAAATAAAAAGTTTAAAAGTGAATTCAATATTGTTTTATGTATAAATTTATCAATATATGTCACTAAAGCACTGACTGGATTGGATATAAATAAATTAATCTATTTATTTAATTCGACAGCATGCAATTTGCCTATATTTAAAGATCTTATCAACTAAAGAAAGATTAAAATGTTATTTCAATGAAAAATGCAATGTTTTTCAGAAAATGACAGACATTTAAACTTTTACTTACCACGCCTTTCATCATGGGAGTAGAAAAGTTCTGTGTCCATACTTGGAGTCCGAAGTTTTTAAATTTATTCATTATATCTTCTCTGGCCTTTTCTTTGCTTTCAGGGTTTATCATATGCTCTCTCGGAGAACTGAACATTTTTTCAATCATACTTCTCAGGGAATGAATATCTGTTTCTGGCACTCGACAAGGCCCGGTTTCGTTTTCATTTCTCTTCCCAAACCAGCTGCCGAAAAAGGTACTTCTCGGACTCTCTTTGGATTCCTTGACTTTGAGTTGAGAAGACGATTTGGACGCATCATTTGCCTCCAAGTCATTTCCATCAAGATCCCCAACTTTAGACACTTCGATCGCCTCGTTTTCATTTCTCTCTCTTTCCGAAGACTCTGTGGTTGTAGAAATAGATTCTGTAGTGCTACGAACAGTGGTCTCTTCAGGCTGAACTTCAGCAGGTTCAACTCCGTTGGATTCCTCAATCGGTGTGGTGTTCGAATTATCGCGCTCGGGAAACATACCATTTGTCTCACCCTCTCGATTCAAGATCACATCGATGTCGTCAACTTTGGGAACCATCCCATTGGTTTCACCAGCTCGGTTCACTGTCACGTCAGGAACCTCATTCTTAGGAACCATTCCATTGGTGTTGCTGTCTACATTCACCATCACATTGGGGATTTCACCTCTAGGAAACATTCCGTTCGTTTCGCCTTTCCTGTTTAACATTGTGTTGGCAATATCGAGAGCGGGAAACACTCCTAGATTGGTGGGGGGCACTGGTTTGGATTCACTACCTTTAGGAACCATTCCATTTGTGTGATCTCTAGGGAAGAAACTTTCAAAAGGGCTTCTAGGACGGAATCCAGTTACAGGACCACCCTTGGTGAAAACAGCGTTTGGCTGTTGACGAATTTCATCCGGAGATAATTCCGATTCCTTAGTTTTTGTAGTGTCATGCTCCCACCAGGTATATTCGCTATACTCTTGAACACGAACGAAATTGTTGGGATCCGATTGACGAATCGTTTCGCGGTACCTAAAAGTGGTTTTGGGGATTCCTCCAACCCTCGGGAAGTCTGGCTGAAAGTGATACTGCTGAGTCCACCAAAAGGGTAAAGCACACTGGTCAGTTATGTCCACATTCAACAGAAACGCCGACACCAACACCGAAAAAATAAGAGTCTTTTGCATAGTGATATCTAATGAAATTCAAATTTTAAAATTCAACAAGATAAGCAGCACCGATAAAGAAAAACGCCGGCTCGGCTAAGAAGAAAAGCGACCATCCACAACAGCCTCGAGGAACACAATTAGGAAGACGTCAGTATGAGAATCCCGGCTGAACTGTCTTCTAACTGTCCATGGTGAAAGTAACGGAGAGCAATCAGGTTCAGCGTGGCTCTCAGCTGGTCAGCATGAGACGACTAGCAATTAACTGCTGCAACTGAGCGCGTGCTTCCATTGCGATACCTTGGCGCAAAGAAAAATGATAGACAAGCTTTTTCCGCGCAAGTTGACCTACATTTGATTCCTTTCTCTTTCATGTGGTCAGCAGCAAACGAGTTTCGGAAGGAGGGTTGAGAGGAGTGTCCTTAATGTGTCCATCCCGGTGATCTGTGCGGGGTTTCTAGATGATTCAAAATATCTGGAAACACATTAAACTGTCAATTCTCGTCTCTAATAAGTCAAAGGAAAGGTGTCAGTCTTGGGTTCAGTTCTTTGTTAACGCATGTGGTTCAGTCAGACAAGGTCACACTGTACTTCAGTTATCGCTTTGTGGAACTTTTCAACGAGGGCTGTGGGCCGAGTTTATTTAAAAATCTATAAATGATCTTTCGGATTATTGAATCCTTCACCTCGACTTGATGGTTTTCTCTATAGTTCCTATTATGGTAATATTACATTTATTTCATTTAATAAAATGTTTTGAAAATTGAAATAAGTGGAATCAACCCTTGACCCCACGGTCACAAACTGGGTGGTTACAGAAAGAGTGAAAAAAATCCAATGCACTTTTTCTGACTAAATTAACAACGAATATCTGAATTGCGAACGTTCTTAGTAACACAGGTCAGCAATGAAAAAGCTGTTTGAATAATTTTAGCGATTTCCTATGTATTTTGGTGTGCTGATAACGAAAAAAATATTGAAAAAAATCCTATACGTCAGGATTTTTTACAAATTGCAAAATTATATTCGAATTTGCCCATTTTTCATAGTTTTTGTACATTTCCAGTTCCTTTATTTTTAAAAATTAGGAGCTGTGAATGATGTACATAGTAAACTATTTCATCAGGACATTATAGAGATGGAAAGAAAAAATTAGGGAAGATTTAATCGTGCAATAATGAAGGATTTTGTTGTATAGTTCAAAGAAACGTTCTTTTTGCTACTCACAAATGAGAGCTTCATGAAGAGGAATATTTGGCTTTAGAGTGTGTAAATGAGTTTAATTTATTTATATAATGATTTTCGTGAGGAATATGAAATAAAATTTTTATTTTATGAACCTATTTTCATGAAAATTGAAATAATGACTTATTTTACAATTTTACCTCAATTGTCAGGAAATATGACATTCTAGGGCAAAACAGAGACCATTTTTGAACTCAGGGCACAAAAAAACCTTAAAACTAATGACATTAATAATAAATTTTGATTACAAAATCTACTTCTTAAGTGTACTTACATTTTATGTGAAATTTTGCTATATTTGCTCAATTCGTTACAAAATGTGATGTCTTAAAAATCAAAAGAGGTCATTTTTAGATTCAGCACAACAGAAAACATTAAAATTATTTTCAAATAAAGTTTGAGTTGAAAAATAATTTTTTTAAATATATACTTTTATTTCTTAAAAAACTGACATTTTTACTTATTCTTACTATGATGAAACGGAGGTCAATTTTAGATTCAGCACATCAAAGAACATAAAAAAAGATTTTGTGGAAAAATTTGAATAAAAAATTTAGTATAGAGTTAATTTTACAAAATTTTAAGGCATTTCCCAATAAAACCTAAAAACCTGAATTGTCAAGAAACGTGACGTCCCAGGACAAAATGGACGTCATTTTTTGATTCAGCGCATCAAAAATTATAATGTTCAGGTGAAATATCCAAAACAGCTCGAAAAAAGGTTTTTTTTGCAGACCCGTGTAATACAAGTTTCATAGCTTAATCTCTTCTTAGAACCTTTATGTGCACAATACTAACATTACAAGTTATTTTAATTTGAAAGTCATCAAACTTTTTATTAAAATTTATCTTTTATCCGTTGTAGGCGCTACAAACCTTAACGTGAGTAGTAGTGTCGTTCTTTTCACCAAACATTCTGTTTTTGGCTTTAATAAAAGAGTTCACATTTTTGAATTTTTTCTAATAATGTACTAAACTATAGGGTCACTTGGGGTAAGTGGGACCCCTTTTTGGCTTAATGCATTTTTGTATCTCAATAGAAAAATTTTGAGCGGGTTAAATTTGAACTTATTGACTCATTTCATTTAAGACTTTATCCATACACAAAAATATATAAGTTTTAAAATAAAGCTTTACATTTTTCTTAACTGGTCTCTTTTTTAAATGAGAGGGGTGACCCACTTACCACAAGAGATGGGGTAAGTGAGTCCACCACTCTTTATTAATATTTAAAGCAAGCAAAACACAAAAAGGAGAAGTGGTCTTACTTGATAAAGTACAGAAAATTTCAATATAAAATATTTTACTGTAATTGTATCCATGTTTGAGAAATCTACTCACATTACCATCGGTATGACAATGTAAGAGTAGAACGAAAAAAAAAGTATTTTAACGAATGTTTTGAAAGGCCAAAGGGATATGTTTTACTTTAACATATAAAATAGTGTTAAAAACATAATAAGGTTGATTAAGATTTATTTTTGGCACTTAAGTAAACATTGTAAGATAAAAAAGAAATCGGACACACTAAATGAGAATGAACACTATTGGATTAGATATTTCCCTTTACTGGCCATAGCTTGAATTAAAACACAGATTTGATATAAGATATCGATCAATATATTCATAAAATTTTATAAATTTTGAAGTGGTGAGTAAAAGGTCTTGCTACTATAAATCAAAATTTTCTGAAAATGTTGGGGAAAATTGTCTCTATAACCCCCCTTAAATCCGCCCATGTCTTCAGTAATAGTTCCCATATCATTTGGAACCATCTAGAACCACTTACATCATAAGGGGACATCCATAAATTACGTGAGGTGTTTTTTCCAAAATCTGGACCCCCTTCCCCCCTTGGTGAGATTTAGTGAGATATTGCTGGACCCCCCTCCCCCACGTGAGATATACCTACAACCTTTAAAAATAATTTTCTATCCTATTCGTTTGCATTTTGTGCTTCATAGCACCTGAAACTTTTATATTACTAATGATGTGGGGGGAAAGTACATTATGTTATCAGATTTTCTGTATTGTAAAAATCACACAAAACTATTTTTTTGATGTTCTGGAGCCGAGAGGGTTAATTTTTAACTTAAAAAGTTGACGTGAGATTTTAATCGACCCCTCTCCCCCCTTGGTGAGATTTTCCCAAAAATCTCCCCCCCTTTTTTGACCTCACGTAATTTATGGATGTCCCCTAAGAGGTCTCGCTTACTCAATAAAGAGGGGGGAGTCCCACTTACCGTAATAGGCTAAAATTACGGGGTAAGTGGGACCCCCGTTAAACAATTCTAAATTAAATATTTTGTAAAAATTTAAATTTTTCAGATGTATGTTAGGTTAAACTTTGCACAACAGTTCAATAAATATCAAAATATAATGAAAGCTTCGCTGGAAATACTTCTCAGAAAAAAATGCATCTTGAACTCTCCAAAAAATCCATTCTGGGAATCTATTTTAAATTAGTTCTATAATCTTAAAAAGACACACAAAAATCAAATATATGCAAAACCCATCAGTGTGACAAACTGTAACATAATCAACTCGAGAAGTGTGAAATTTCCTGAATATAATACATTTAATAGAAGGGTGTGACCCACTTACCCCAAGGGACCCTAAATATCATTGGTAGTATTAAGTTTCTAATTGCATAATTTAAAGAAAAAGCTAAATTATATGAGTTACCTTAACCTTGCCTAACAAAGATCCGATTTATTTCAAACTAGATATACATTTTTGAGATAAATTTTGTTTGAATAACAATTTTTATGCAACTTTATAAATACAAGCGTATTTGCATTTCTGTGTGTGAATTAATGACACTCTTGAGGGATTTGACGAACTTTCCATGAATTAATCGTTCTTTTTCTATATTTTAACGGATTACAAGGAACCTACCAAAATTATTACGAAAATAATTCTGAAATTCTTTTTAAAAGGAAGTTTGAATGTGTTGCATATAAATTTTAATAGTAGAATAGAGTATGTTAACTAGTGATGGGCAAAATCGATAATTTTAGGTATCGAATACTTTAGGTATCGAATACTTTGGTATCGAATACTTATAGGTATCGAGTACTTTTAGGTATCGAGTACTTTTTTTCAATGTCGGGAAATGAACCTGAAGGGACAATTTTTTCAGGGCCTATCCATAATCAGACTAATATTCAAAAAACTGAAAGCGATCCATCAAAAAGCCCCGTAGCTACGGGCCTGGAGGTGGATAGAGGCGAAGGATTTGGCGGGGGAAAAACCTAGCCGCGTCAAATTTCTCTCGCGGATGATAACGACTTGGGTTTGAGCGTTGCAAAATGAAAACGGAAACAGGCTGCGTTTGATCTACAGTAGGTATTATAAAGATTACTTCATTGAAAATTTTAAAACGAAATATGTCAATAAAGTATCGATACTTTTGTGGGTATCGAATACACTCGATACCTATAGGTATCGAGTACTTAAGTATTTGGTATCGATACCTGCCCATCACTAATGTTAACTTAATTTTTTTTAACTTTAAAAACATAATTCTCGGAAGGGGAGTGATAAAAAACAAAACTTGAAGCTTATATATTTAATAAATTAATTTTTAACAAAAAAGAGACCGACTTCAAATAATGTGTGTGAAATAGTTATTATCCAAAAAACAACAATACTACTTTTTAACATAATTTTTGAAGTCGAAACACTTTTCACACATAATAAATTAACATTCCTCGCTAACATTGAAAATGTTTAGTAACTCATAATTTTACGCGGATTTAACAGCTTTTCTTTTTAAATAAATTTTCATTAGACTTCTCAAAATATATCCATGGTATAATATAAGGAAAAGAAACCACATAAAACTTTTTTATAGCAATTTTAAATATACTACATTTAGAGATATCTGAATTGTATTCACTTTTCGTCCTGTTTATGTTCTTGCTAATTCCCCCTTTGAAAAGGCGTTTAAACCTCGCATTACTATAAAAAGAAAAGTTGAAAAATAGTACTAAGTTTAGTTTTGATTGTAAATCAACTTATTTGGTCTTATGTTTATATACCTACGTGGTATTTTTTCAATTTAGCGAGGAATGTTAATTTATTATGTGTGAAAGTGTTTCGACTTAAAAAATTATGTTAAAAAGTAGTGTTGTGTTTTGGATAAAAACTATTTCACACTTTTAGGCGCATTATTTAAAGTCGGTCTCTTTTTTGTTAAAAATTAATTTCTATCATTCTTTTAAGTCGATTTATAAAATGTAGGTTTGTTTAATCCAAATTCGGAGGGGGATAGGAAGTTAATTTTTATTAAGCATGTTTGATTAGGTTTTCTCACAATATACTATTACGACCTTTCAATAATAATTTGGCATCAGTTGTGAAAACTTTTTTAGTATTGATATAATCGTTCTATTAATAAATTGAATAAATATCACAATGGGTCAATTCCATTTTGTGACAGACATGACATCGGACAACATTTTGGCTTCAAATAAGTACTTAATATTAACTTATCTTAATTTTTTTTGGTGTGCTGGTGCATATGCATGAAAGGTTCCTAAATGGAAAAAAAATAATTATTCTGAATGAAAACACTTAATTTATGAGAGAAAAAAATACGCCGTGACAGACATGACACGAAAAGGACACGAGTTTGAGAGACCCTTAATTATTTCTCAATTGCTCTGATTTGGCATGTATTTCATGTCCAAAGAATTTTTACAACTTTATATAAAGGTGAAGTTCAGTAAAAAACACTGAAATTTCCAAATTTTATGGAAGATTTTTCTATAATAATTTTTAAAAATGTGACAGACTTGACAAAGTGACATATACAGGGTGTATCTGAAATGGTGCAACAAACTTTCAGGGATGATAGTGCTCATCAAGATGAACAAGAATCGGTATAGAAAGGGGGGTCCCAGACCAAATCCCAGGGAGTTAAAAATGGAGAGACACCCCAAAAAAATCATTGAAAAATTCAGTTTGTAGAAGAACTACTATTGGTAAAAACTTAGTTATAGTCTCAAAAATTGTGGTTTAATATGATCTTTAAAATTACTTCAAAAGTCTTCACTTTAAAATTTGTTTTATTATAAAAAAAGTTAAAAAACACAAAAAAATGTGAAAACTCTGCCAAAACCTTATTTTGTATTTCGAAATCCTTTCTTTTGATTTGATAATCTGAAAGATCATAGTTGAAAACCCTTAAGTCCAAAGTTTCACGTAAATACAATCAATATTAAACGCTTGAGATCCTTTAAAAGTTTGTTTTTTGGGTTCGCTAGCAGTTTTTTAGAGCTAATTCCAGAACAGCTGTTAGCGCACACAAAAAACAAACTTTAACAGGATCTCAAGTGTTTAATATTGATTGTATTTACATGAAACTTTGGACTTAGGGGTTTTCAACTATGATCTTTCAGATTATCAAATCAAAAGAAAGGATTTCGAAATACAAAATAAGGTTTTGGCAGAGTTTTCACATTTTTTTGTGTTTTTTAACTTTTTCATAATAAAACAAATTTTAGAGTGAAGACTTTTGAGGTAATTTTAAAGATCATATTAAACCACAATTTTTGAGACCATAGTTAAGTTTTTACCAATAGTAGTTCTTCTACAAATAGAATTTTTCAATGATTTTTTTGGGGTGTCGCTCCATTTTTAACTCCCTGGTATTTGGTCTGGGACCCCCTTTCTTTACCGATTCTTGTTCGTCTTGATGAGTACTATCATCCCTGAAAGTTTGTTGCACCATTTCAGATACACCCTGTATAGGGGAGAGTGGGGCACATTCGCACAAAAAGTGCATTTTGGCATATTTCTCTGGATCTAGATGATATATTGAAACAAACTTGGATTCAAATGAAAGTTAAGACCCTTCCCGATATTTTAGAACGATAATTGGTCGCATTCATCTAGAATTTTTACAAACTAAAAAGTTTATGGCACTTTAAAGTAAGGATAATTAAACGAAATATTTGGCACTTTTACATATTTTTCCTCTAAATTGAAGATTTTTTACAAAAAGAAAACAGCTTCAGAAAATATTGAACATCTAAGTTTTTGATGAGGAAAAAAATTGTAGTAATGAAGAGTATATTGCACATTGACATACTTCACATAATATAATGAGTTAGGAAAAGTTCAACCAATATTTTAACTGTCAGGTTTTATTCGAAAAGAAAAGTGAGCCAACAGCTCGCTTATTAACACCTGAAACTGACGGTTGGGGAACTTGTAATACGATATTATCTTTTTGTATGAATGTTGAATCATTACTTACTGGGAAAATAAAAGTTTCGTCATTAATTTTAAAGTTTGTAAAGTTGTTCATCATTAATTTTAAATAAGCACCATTCAATTCAAAATTTTTTGTTTGACCAACATAACAAAATTTTCTTTTTAGCAGCAAATTATACTAAAATAAAATCACTTAAGTCCAAGTCAATTGGTATTAAACAATTATCAGGGACATTTATTTCTTCAATGTTTAAATCTGGGTCTAAATTCCTTAAAACTGAAGCTTTCTTTAATATGTTATTTTCTATTATCACCAAATTTTGAAACAATTAGGGGCCATTCATTAATTACGTAAGGATGATTTTGGCAATTTTTGACCCCCCCCTACCCCCATGTAAGAGTACGTAAGATTTTTCAAACCCCTCCCCCCTATTCTTACGTAAGATTCCATTTCGTTTAAACTCCAATAAAAAAGATACATCTGATATACCTTCATTTTTTAAAAATTAAAGCTTCGATACATAATATACCGAGATTATCAGCATTTTTAAGTTTTTCTGGGGTTATTCAATACATCTTTGATTGGAATTTGTTTACATTAACTTGGAAAATCTTACGTAAGAATTGGTTTGACCCCCCCACCCCCTAAGTAAGGGTTTGTAGAGATTTTTCCAACCCCCCCTCCCCCTCGGGACCCTTACGTAATTAATGAATGGCCCCTTACAATAAAAAACAATTAAACTTCAAGTTATTAAATTAATACTTACACTGACTTACATTAAATTGACTTATAAACATGTAAATCTCTTTCATAATCAAAACTGGGAAGGATGAGGCACATTCGCACTGTCCGAATGTGCCCCATCTTTTGGTGTACGAATGTGCCCCATCCACCAGTTCAAGCTTACCACGTCCCAACGAAATATTTATAATTAAAGCAGGGAAATAAATCCTTTCTAGAAACTTACTTCAGTAGTGCGTCAACTGAGTAAAATGCTGAATGTCCACTTGAGAGTTATTTTTGATTGATATTTTACTCCAACAAAATGACAAAAAAATTTACTTTGCTGCTTCTAACGCTAACAAATTTCTAGTACGTATACAACAAAATGGCTCAAGGCTTTGAAAATTCATGCAGGAGGTGGTAGTCATGCTTCCATCTACTGGTATTTTTTCAGATTTTTAAATTAATAATTACTAGGGGAAATGCCGTCTGTCCGAATGTGCCCCATGTGCGGAATAGCCCCACTCTCACCTATCGATATTTCATTTTCAATTTTAGTCAAAGTAATTAACTATATTTAACTAGCTATATTACTATATTAAACTATATAAAACTATGAGGTTATCTCACCTCCTTGGTGATTTAAAAGAAAATGTCTTCCCTTTTTTGTATTCTTTTTATATGAACTTAAAATATTTAATTTATTTTGTTATTTTTTTAAAATTTGGTCAGTGTCTATAGGTTAAAACCTAAAACATTTATTTAAATGAAATTTTAAAAATATTCTCATGTCTACTTTCGCGTGGAATTGACCAAGGGCGTTAAAATTTCAAGACGACGCGGGTAAATGACTATTTTAGGAGGCTTTCTTTTTATTAGCGACTTTAGCCTATATGCTGAGAAAGTCAATAGTGGAACTCATATCAGAATATATTTTTCTAATAACCACGCAGTCCAAATCAAAGAAGTGGTTTACTGTTATTTATTTCCTTGAAAATACCGTTAACAACTTTGTCCTTGAAATTTACCCGTTCACGAATTAATTGTCATTGAAACCTCTTTAGAGTTCGAAATAGGGGTTGGAGTATAGCTCCGAAAACTTGATCATTTTCTACTAAAGACATGTTTCTTAATGATCGTTGCTCAATAAATGAGTTTTGCGTGACTAATAAAGAACAACGGAATAGGCGTATAGAAATATTATACAGTAAACGTGAGCGTTATGCTCAGAAACTTAATGCGTGTCAAATGCTCAAAAAAGGGGTCATACAATCTAGAATATATTAAAATCTTGTTTATAACAAAGGGCATACGTTCATCACCTTTTATTTAAAAAAAAGCTTTGAAAGACATAAGAAACTAAATCAGTGCATCATTGAATTGATGCATTAAAATAAATTGCCAAAACCATAAAAGTAATATTAAGTTTGAAAATCTGTGGTAGTGTTAAGTATTCATTCAAAAAACTTTTTGACAGTAAATAGGGTTCATTAGAAAGCCTTTGCCTTGGTTAAAAGAACTTTACTTTTATTGCGTTCTTCTAATAGGCACATTTAAAAAAAGTCGTACAAATCGCCAGTACGCGGAGAGAGGGAATTAGGAAGGAGATATTAAGAGATATCACTTCACAACACTAAAATTTTCTTTTTTTATTACTACAATAAATCTCGGATATTCCGATATCTCCCTCAATTATTATTATTTGGATGCTGCACCGGGATTGCATCTGATTTTTTCGGTGCGTAAAGTTAACGCAAAAAGGGGCGAGAGAGCAATCATTTCATATCATATTTTCAGACTAAAACTAAAAGTATCTTACAGGTATTACATGAATACAACTATTTCAAATCATAAAAATCTGATTAATATTCTTGATACGTAAACAAAGTAAAAGTAGCGTTAATTTTTAATTATGCTTAAATTTTGTATTATGAGGTGACTCAGTGAAAAGAAAATCAAAGAACGCTTACCCATATAATTTTATTTCATTAATTTACACATATATATTGCATTTAATGTACATATTCTATTCCAAATACATCAACTTTATGTGAAACTTTTTTACAACCAGAGACTGAAAATAGCTCAAATTGAGGAGGATAGAAAACAATTTGTTCCATTACTTTTTCAACAGTCTGTTGCTTAACAGTTAAATCTCTCTTTTTAAACTCATGCTCAATGCATTTTCTAACATGTTTCTTTTCCAAGGGAAGAAATGGAACATACATATCTATGAGATTCCTTTCCACAATTTCACTGTGTTGCAAACCACCTAAATAAGAGTATATAAGCAAGGATTTAAAAAAATTTAATATTAAAATTAAATACTGTTTAGGTTTTTAGCCATTTGATGAAGAGGTTTTTTACATGTTAGGTAATTAACTAAAAAGTTCTTTTAATATTTAAATAAATATTTTGCTACTTTAATAAAATATTCTAGGGTTGATAAGCTGTGTCTGATTTTCCCCCATTCAATGAGAATATTTGGCTACATCTCTGTCTTGAATGTGGAGTTGGAAAGATTTGAGCACCCCAAACTAGTTTTAATTAATAAAATTACTATTCCGTACTAATCTTTATAGGTTTTGCCATTCTTAAGTATAAACATTATACTTGCAATGAAAAATAGAGACAAAGATGAAATTAAAAGTAAATATCAGATTTATCAGATAAATATTAGATATTTTTCTAGTTTAAATACAATTATTTTTTTAAGACTTGATGAGGCTTTTTAACTTTAAAGCACAACTACCAGTTTAAAATATTGAAAAACTAAAAAACCTACTGAAATATATATTTTCAAATTCATTTCATGCTTAGGAAAATATAAAAGAAACTAACCAACTTCATTAAATGCTCCTTGATTTATTAAAGGTTCAATATCTCTTAAATCTATTTCTTCTCTATCCTTTCCATACATCCAAAAGTTAAAAGCTACTCTAGTAATCTCACTACCACCAGCATTACTGCAAAAATATTTTTAATACTTAACAAATACCAGTTAATTTTCAATAACAAAAGAAAGGAATTGAATTAAAAGAGTCAAAAAGGTAAAAAAATACAATCCTTAAACTTCTATTCATTTAGGATTTTATTATTTATTAGAATGAAAACCAAGTTGCTTTTTACCTTATTTTGTCAATTGGTCTGGCATTTGTTACTTTAAGTACCAATTTATTACAATGTGCTAAAAATTATGAACTGGCAAAGAAATCCTAACAGTATAAGCAACATATGTATTTTCTTTTGGATTCAAATGCTGTGGTTGAATTTAAATTGATAGTACATTCAATTCCAAAAAACCTACAAGCTTTGCAACAACGAGATTGACTTCACTAGTGTGTCAAACCATAGTCAGGATTGGAGCTGCTCATCACAAAGGAGGATGAAAATAGAGAAGGCAAAAAACCTACAGTAACTGTGATAACCTGCCTAAACATCAGTAAATAAAAAACAAATTTTTAGTTGTTGCATCAAACTTGCTGAACTATTAGGATCAGGTTCTAGTTTACTTAAATGAATTTCTAGAACAATAATATAAATGCAGATAGCTCATTCAACATTCTTTACCCACGACAGTATTTAAGCAAGATCAGTCACCATCAACTTTGACCCAAGTGTATAATGCAAAAGCAAAGTGTATCTAAAATATTGTAAAAAATTCAATGACTAAATTAGTTTTTAACTTTTATACAATAAAGAATTTATTGGCACTGGATTTTTTTTAACCAGCAGAAGATGTAAAGCCTATATAAATACACCCTCAATGCAAGTTTTTATTTCAGATCATTACAAACTGTTTGACATGATGGAAACCTGCAAAACAATTTATTATTCTCTTTTGACTTGATTATATAACTGGTATATATAATCAAGTATATAACTGGTAACACACAGGGTGTTTCAAAAGTTCGTTTCGCGGCTTTTATTCGGAACAAACGAGTCCTAGAGTGACGGAAGTAAGGTGTACCCCTAGGTAAGTGACCCTGGAGAATCCATCGAGATAACTTACAGCGCCCCTAGCGGCGAGATAAAAAACGTTTAAAAAATTAATTTAAAAACTATAAGAGATAGATCAAAAACCTCAGTGAGAGTATTGTTGCCACCATTATGAACTCACAGAAAAAAATTCATGAAAATATCTTGAATATTCGCAGGATATTAGCATGTGAAAATAGCACTTTTTCAGACCTCAAAAAAGAAAAAGTTCGCAAATTTGCAGTTTTTTTTCAGTGTTACTGTGTAGTTTTGTATTATTTAGTTGAAAAATGGCAAAATTCAATCAAAAAATAAAAAAAATTAAAAATTTGCAAACTTTTCTGTTTTGAGGTCTGAAAAAGTGCTCTTTTCACATGCTATTATCTCCGAATATTCAAGATTTTTTCATGAAATTTTTTCAGTGAGTTTTTCATAACATTGGCAACAATAGTCACACTGAGGTTTTTGCTTTATCTCCTATGGTTTTCAATTTTTTTCAATTTTTTATTTCGCTGCTAGGGGTGTTGTAAGTCATCTCAAAGGATTCTCCAGGGTCACTTACCTAGGGGTAGACCTTACTTCCGTAACCTTAGGACACGTTGGTTCCAAACAAAAGCCGCAAAACGGACTTTTAAAACACCCTGTATAATCAAGTTGACTTGATTATATAACTGGTATATATAATCAAGAATATATTTTAAGGACTGTTTTTTAAGCTTTAACTTTCTTCCATTGATAATAGAAAAATAATAAAATCTTTTAATAAACTAAATAAAAATGAAAAATGCAAACTGTGAAATTTTTTTCTTACAAATTCATTATTTCAGGTGTTTTGCATGTTTCTGAAAAGATTATTTTCATTTAAAAATGCCGAATCAACTTGGTATTGTCCACAAAACACTTATTCTGCATGAGGAATTCTAATGCAAATCTAATAGTACTATAATAATGCAAATCTAGGTTATATTAACATAACATTGAATGTGAATCATCCTATTTAAAAATAAAACATGTAAAAATTTTTTCCATTTTGTAAAATCAATATTTACTAGACTACCAAAATATTTTTAAACAGTTGGTGGTAACTCCAACTTCACTTTTTTTATAAAACATGATGAATAAAATATCAAAAACCATTACGGAAAGGAGATGATAAAGCAAAGAATAATTTAAATGTTTTTACCTTAAAAATAAAAATATGTTTTTTCTGTAATCGATGCCATCAACTTCTTCATAAAAATCAATATAGGGCTTTACTGCATCAATGACTCCAGGACCCATTTTGTCCATTTCATCAAATATGAACAGTGACTGGCCACATTTTTTGGTATATTCAGAAATGTCTTGATGAATCTGGGCCTGTACAACAAAATTACAAGTAACACAATGCATATGTAAAAATTGGACCAGCTTAAAAAATCAATGACAAATATGTGCTTTTTCACATTGTACAGAAATATCTTAAACACAATGTAAAAATATTTTACAATAGTTCAAGACAAAAATAATATTTATCCATAAAAATAAAATTTTAAGAGATAACGATTTTGTTATAACTATTATTATGTTAAAAAACAGTAAGAAGATTAGAATAGTAAGATATCCTGATTTAAAAATCTGCTTTACACAATGCTTTTAACTCCTTTTTCATGTTTATGAAGAGAGTTCCCTCGTTACATCTTCTAAAACATGTGATAGGTAATTATCATAATGAAATGATGTGCAAAACAGTGGAACACAAGATATGGATGAGATAATTATTAATTCTTATGCACAAGAAATAACTTAACAAAAAAGTATTTTTTCAAGGAAATCGGATTAATTTTATAATGGGCTACCAAAATACATTATTTTTTACAAATAATTTCATAAAAAATTTGTGGAGACGAGATTACATTATATTGCTACCTGTTATAAATGTAAGTGAAAATAATATATAAAATTAGTTTTAAAAAGTTAACTGGATTCAAAGGAAAAAATATGGGTTAAATGAATGGTAACCTTGAATTATTTATAGCATAAGAATGCTTAACTTTGTTAGATTTGTACTTAAAAATTGTTTTAATCTTACACGGTATTTTTTAGCTTCGGATAAGTGTGGAAAGTCTCTTGTGGCAATATACCAATGCACAAATTCACTCTTTGCCCCATTTTCAAACAATGCTTCAGCAACGAATTTAGAGACATAGTTTTTTCCACTTCCAGTCCAACCATGAAAGGACAAAACAAGAGCTTTAGGCGGATGGCTTTTCATTACATGAGCTTTTAAAGCTTTTGCTACACTAGATATCACTAAATGCTGGCCAAACAAATTTTCATGCAAATGATTTTCAAATCCTGAAAAGAGTCAAACTTTGAAATCACAGCAATTAGGTATTTCTTTACATAATTTAGTCTTATTTATAAATTTAAAATTACAGTAATTCGTTATCTGTAAAAGTATGTTATTTTATACCAAGTAGGGGAGATTAGGGTAGGATGGGACACCTTTAAAAATCTTACAAGTTTTTGAGTGTTCCACCAGGTAAAACCACCATCACAGCTTCATATTTGTAGCTGTTTACTATTTTAGTTGCAAGCTCCTACAGGTTTCTGAATGAAAAAGGTGGTTTCACTATAGCAAAAGTAACTAAGTATTACACTTTTTAAAATGAATTTTCAATCTCATTCTTGGTTGCTTTCTTAATGGTTTATATTGTTTTCTAAATGGAATAATGTATTCCTTATGAATAAATAGTTGAATTAAGCCTAAAATCCACAGTTCTTTTGTAAGAACTTATTTTTTAACACTGTTGCCATCGGGGTGGGATGGGACACTATGACTAGGGGTGGGATGGGACATGCCCGATTCCTCTCAATACCTAAATATAAGCTACTGCATACAATTCTTTAGATACCTTTGTTTTGGAACTGTTTAGTATTACAATTGAAAACTTATATTTTCTGATTAAAGAGGAATTTTAACTATTTTGTATTTTTCACTTAGTTAAATTTTTCGAAGTAAATATAAGAAAAAATAACTGTTGATTTTTGCAATATATCTTTAGAATGAGTAAAATACACCTGTCTTTGTGATTTTTAACCATATATTTGAAAATTTATCATAAATTTTAATTTTGAAAAAATGTCCCATCCCACCCCAGGACCGGGGTGGGATAGGACATTTTTGTGTTACTTTAATTCGTTTAGAAATCTTAAGTTTTGTTTGCTATCACATTGGTTATGTTTTTAAACAAGTAAAAATTGTTTCAAAAGGTTATTTTGAAAGTTTCAAATTTGTACCGAGAAAACTAAATTTAAAAAAATATATATTATTGTAAATAATGACCCATCCCTCCCCACTCTCATCTAAATAAGAAGTTATTCGAATAGTAATAAAGTAATTTATATTGATGTTTAGTAATTAATATTGAACTCAAGCTTTTATCCAATGTAAATTTAACATAAAATAGTTATCAATTCATTAACAGCTTTTAGATTTTATTTAAAACTAAACTTACCAGTAGAATTGAAAGAAGACAATAAACGACCACAGTAATTATCTTGCCAAGGGATTAAAAAAGTAATTGAAATAAATGACATTAAAAATCCTGCTGCAGGAATTAATAAACATGATGTAGAATGTGTTGCAGATGCACAAGAATGAGAAATGGAGAGCAATAGAAAAAGAAGTTTAATGTAATTCATGTTTTCGATTTTGTAGTTTCATTTTCCCACCATTAACTTTGTTTGTTTTTGGTTTATTGAAAGTATTTCAGTTCAGTTCTGGAGTCAATCATTGTGGGCTATAAAATTGACCAAATTTGTGATAATGATTTTATTACAAGCTTTTTAAATACTTGAAGACTAACTTTTGTGATCTTCCATATTAATTTTGATTAGTACTCTTTAATTCAGCATTATTTTTTTAAAGTTTAGTGTCGATCATTTATGAAAAAAATATAAACTCGATATTGTGCTGGCATCTATGAAAAATAGAGAGTTTAAAAAAATGGCCATAACTTTTTTATTGGCAAATGTGTTCGCAAAAGCAATAGAGAAATGCTTGATTCAACATAAACTCCATTAAAAATATTCAAAAAAAAATTTCTGTTGAATTTTAAGATAGTACTCTATTATATTAACTATATGCACAAAAATAAGCAACAACCAAAGGTGTTTTTAAAGAACTTTAGCAGATGGCAGCACGTATTTTGTTCAACTCGTCATTTTCTCAATTGATATTGTGCGTGAACAATTGAAATAAAAATGCTTAGGAACTCCCCCTCTAGTATGGGAAAATACTTAACTATGAGTTATTAAGAAAATAAGTTTCTTCTTTGGCCTACCAATCAGTATTTAAATTATTTTAGTTTCTGAAACAAGTTTTATACTTTGACGTGTGTCGCGTACTCTATCAATTTTAGACTTTTTAAGTTTTTCGGATCAATTCTTATCTATACAATTGAAACCTTATCAGCAAGGAATACATTTGATTGTAGCCCAAGGAAGGTTGTCATCCTTCAGGTTAAGAACTTTTAAACATGGCATGTTCTCATAAATTTCTAATAACATTCGCAATTTTCATTTTAATTCGCAACTGTACTTCTACTGCAAGTGAGAAACTTGACGACATAGCTACTGGAAAGGAATGCAATTGTAAACCATCAGAAAGAAAATTTAACGAAACTACCAGTGATAAAGTGAACGCCAGTTGTCCACAGTGCTATGTGTTTAAATACGAACTTTACTCAGAGCAGGTATGTGACTTTTTATAATTTTTCCAAACATGCACGGTACGATATTTTCCTTGGCATGGGTATTGTTACATCTTCACCGTTGTAAAATTTCTTGTCACATTTGCTTTTTACTTTGATCCGGTAGAATGATCCAAAAGTTGGAGCTTAAATTGATGGTTTCGACCTCTTTGCACCGCCTTTAAAGTGATAGTAATCGGTGAAAGTGAAAGAGTTGTTTTGTTTACAAAGTAGTTCTTAATACTATAGATAGATGGCGCTCGTGTAACTTGATAGTTTCCTATTTGTGAGATACTTTCATTTTATGGATCAGCTGACTGGCTCTGGCTGACTTCAAACATGCTCCAGCTCCAATGAAAAATTCCTATCCTCGTGGGGGAAAATAACATGGCAAGATATCTTAAAACCCTGTGTGTTTTTAGGGACAAATTTCCAAGAATTTTCTGGAGATGACTCCCCCAGAATCTCTTTTGTACTCTAAACTCTATTATTTCTTTTTTACGTTAAGATCATCAAAATGCAAATCTTACCTTAAAATGTATATCCAAAATTCTACTTTTGGGGTATCAAAACTTGTTAAAAACCTGATTATTAGAGTCGAATTTCCAAAAATTTTCTGAGAGAGAACCCCCAGACCCCCCTTAATAACTCAGAACTTTTCAATATGTATAAGGTTCTTTAAGACACAAATTCTACCTAAAAATGAGCTAAAAAGCTACATTGGACCTATGAAATATACATGGGAGGGTCTGTTGAATAATTTTGTCCTTTCCCAAAATAAATTTTTATAAATGCCTCTGGAGTAATTGTAAAATTTTAATATATTTTATATTCTACATATACTCTACATTTTATTTTTAATATAATTATATTCTTTAAAGTAAACTAAAACTCACAGTGTATAATTGTACTCATTAAAGGATACCTTAGTAATTCCATTGAGTCAACCCACCCACCTGTAAAAAAAGTCTGGTTACGGCTCTGGGTGTTCAAAATCTTGGAGGCCGCGATGTCTTGCTGCTACAGAGAGGGGGGCCCGCGGCGAGTTTAAGAACCTCTGATTTAGAGTTCAAAAACTGCATTTGACTGAAAAATCTTTTTTCTATCCCTTTTTAATTGTTCATGTATAATTCTAATTTTATGACCAAGACTTCCACTGAATTTTTTTCCAGAATATTGGGATTTTGAATAGGATAAGAGGTGGATAAACTGAACCGTATCGCCAACAAAGAAAAAGTGCTGTTGGAAAATATATTTGGGGTTATTCCCCTATTTATTATTTTTTCTCATTTCTTTAGTTCTAATTAGAAACCGTGTATTTTTTTGGGTTGGGGGCTCCGAATCAATCCCGGGCCAAGTGACTTCTTGACTTCTAAAATCTTCAGGTGCCGAAAAATGTAAAATAAAAATAACTGCATATTTTCTGGAATGCATTTTCGATATTTTTAAAGTGTAAAATAAAAACTATATATCAGTATTGTCAAAGATGAATTGTCTGCTTTATGAGGAAATAAAAGTAAATTTCAGTTTAAAATAATTACATTTGTGGGGGGATTCCCAATGCATAAGAATGAATGCAATGAAAGTTTTTATACCTCTATAATTGTCTTTAAAATAAGATGATTTTTAAGTATGGCTGTCCTGTCTAAATTTGGCTGAACTTACTACATTACTGTTCCTTTATTAGTGAGATATAATACGCCGAATTGTTTTTCTATAAAATTTTTATGCTATATTTTTTATTAATTTGTTTTTGTAAAATAAGTGTTAGAAATTCAGTAGGTAAGATGTATTCCCTCACTTCGCTTAACAAATGTTTTCAGTTGAAATATCAAGCAGAAAAAATGCCCCTCTAATAACAAAAAAAATTATATAAGGCGCATTGTGAATTACAGTATTTTTTTATTATGGCTTTTTACAAACATTAGACGTCCTCAACAGATTACTTCCTCTCCTGCCTGTTCATATTTAAAATAAATATGATAAAATTTCAATTTTGAAAAAAGGGGGGCATAGTCAGGATCTTTTATGGTTTTGGTATAAAAAAGAATAGAGGTCCATGACTCAGCTTTTATAAAATGTTCCCAAACTCTTGAAAAAGAAATTACAGTAAATAAAATTGATTTGTCGTTTCTAAAAACTTTATATTTTTCTTGGTTCTATTCTTTAATAAATTATGGTGTTACTGTTTGGGGTGGAGAATATAAATCCAATCTCCAACCTTTAATTTCTATTCAAAATAAAATATTCAAAATTTTAAATCAGCAGTCATATCCTGATAATTTTAGATTACTCAAATTATTGCCTCTTCGTCACAACGCTTTTTTCCGTATTATACTTTATCTTTATCGTAATAAATCTCTATTCAACACCATAGCTAGACCATAATACTAGAGCTGTAGCAACATATCAAATTCCCAAATTTTCTAAATCAATTTTTTGTAAGCATTTCTTTTACCTCGCACCAAAATTATACAATAGTTTACCTCTAAATCTAACCTCCATTAATAAATATTCAGAGTTCAAAAGAAATTTATTTGAGTTAATAATTAATATCGACGACCTGGATTTATATTTTTCACTTCAATGAAGCATATTCTAGTTAATGGTTTACCAGCTTGCTGCCACCATTATTTAGCTATTGTTTTTTTTTACAGTTTTATGTTTGTGTTCTTGTAATTTGTAATGTCATTTGTCCATATAATTTCTTTTTCGCCTGTACGGGAAGTTTCTTCCCCTTGGCGAATCACATTATGTCTTACTTTTCTGTGTTTGTATAATGAATGTCTAATAATAAAGTTATTATTAAAAGTCGAATCGAATTAGAATGAGAAGATTCGTTTCATCACCTTTAAAACTGAGAAAACATAATCTGATCTACTGGTTAGAATAACCCTTTTTATAATTATCAACTAGATATGTGATATAATACCTGACATATTTTGCTATTTCTAGAACATTTCTTCCGAGAGTTCTTGAATAAACCCAACATTGTTCTCTTAAAAAATCTTCAGGGGAATACAAATACAAATATTGACGACCAACCAACAGGTGTGAAGCCCAACTGGGTTGGTCCATTCAACTCAAACTACCGAATTCCCAGTAATTGTCAATTTTATCCTTAAATTCCTTTACTCCATTGGAATTTACTATCAATTCTGGCAGCCCTTATTTCCATCTATCTACGACCTTGTTGTAAAAATAATGCTTTCTGCTTTCCCTGTTAATCTGATCTACTGGTTAGAATAACCCTTTTTATAATTATCAACTAGGTATAATGTAATACCTGACATATTTTACTATTTCTAGAACATTTCTTCCGAGAGTTCTTGAATATAACCAACATTATAAATCTTCAGGGGAATACAAATACTAATAAAGTCGACCAACTACAGGCTTAAGTTCAGCAAGGTTGGTCCGGTCTTATTTAACCCAAGCTACCGGGGATTCCCAGTATCCCTCAATTTTTTTTCTTGCACTCGTTTACACAACTTTATTTTACAACGGTTTCAGGTAACGCATTCCATCTATCCACTACCTTGTTAAAAAAAACTATGCTTTCTACAATCCCGATTAAAATTTGCTTTATTCAATTTAAATCTGTGACCCCTCGTTTTATTACCCGTATTGAAATCTAGTCCCTCTGTGTCCCCTTGCTTTATCATTTTAAAAAAATAGTCTCGGACCTTTAGAGAAAAAGTTTTTTAATATATCCCAATATCCTATTAGCCTTTCGAATAGCTGAACACTGATAAACCATTTTAATGTCCTCATGTATATTATCACCCCTAGATCTCTAATCATATTACTTTCTTTAATTTTGTTTCTCCCCTTGCAGATAAAATTCTGCCCTACCATTCCTACAACCCATATGCAGTACCTGACATTTACTTATATTAAAAGACATACCCCATTTTTCAGCCCACTGTGATATAATATCGAGATCCCTTTGTAAATTTTGTACCTGCTCCTGAGTATAAGTTTTATTTATCCTGAGTATCAGTTTTAGTTTTGAAAATTTAATGCTTTTTTGCTTATTCTATGCATGACTTACTTATATTTTTAGGGATAAAGTGTAATGCTGGTTAAATAACTGCAATTACATAGAATTCGCTAAACTTCACAAAAAGAGATACTTCTAATTCCGATTTTAAATATTTTTTTTATTATTAGAAAGGAACAAAAGTATTTTTTATCTTTTAGGATGCCTGGTTGTTTAGAATTTAAGAAGTATTTTTAATTATATGAAGTAAAGGAATTCGTGTGTTAGTTTTGTTTGATTACTATGTGCTGTCTACCAATACCAATTAACAATCCATACTGGGTTTTTTTTCAAACCGATACCAATTAACAGTCCATACTGGTTATTTTACCAATTACTTAAATATCAGTTAAATTGAATGTTGTATTTTGCTTAGTATGCGGAAGCTCAATGTAGGGGAGAGTTGCTCAAAGCGGGTATGTCGCCGAAAGCGGGTAGGGGCTCGTATACTCCCGGATGAATCCCGAGTGTCAAAGTATGTGTATGCCGTGATTAACAAAATACTCCCGACCCGAGTTTCCATCAACTCCGATAGAACATTATATTTGTAATATGAGGTAACTGGGAGCAATATAAAAAAATGACGATCTGTTAAAAAATTTAAGATATGTTGACACAATCTAACTTTAAAATACTGTAAAAGAACCGACGTTTTTTAAAATATGCTTGAGGTTATAACCCCCTTAAAGTAAGAAAAGAGCTTTAGGGCATAGCGGGTAGCTATACTCAATGGCAGATAACACGAAAATAATTTTTTATGATAGTTAACGTAACTAAGGTCTCAAACATTAGCGGATTCACGGGGAATCATATGGGGGTCGATAAATCCTCCTTAATTTTTAAGGATATTATATTCTTTCATTGTAAGCAATGTTTTTAGTTCAATTAGAGACAGAATGCCCCCCAAAAGTATCTAGTTTGACCCCCAGGGTCTTCCTTCTATATCCGTCCATGTTCTCAACATAATTTCTAAAGAAAGATTAATTTATGTTAAAATTTGTCTCGTTTGTAGTGCTTAACCGCTTTTCCCCTAATGGGTTACCCGCTTTAGGCTTCGTATTCAACTATCCTTATTTTTGACGAATATTTCGCTTTCAGTAATAAATTGTTATTTGGCTTAGTCAGATGTAATCGTGCACTTTTATTTTATAGTTCGATAACTCACCTATAATTTAAAATCAAATTTGTAATTTTAACAAAACAATAAATGTTATTTTTGAGCATTCAAAGTTAGCATACCCGCTTTGAGCTACTCTCCCCTATACCCGAATAGTCCAACATTAACGAAGGTTACTTTGGAAAAGCTTCTGTTTGAATCTTCATAGGTAATTAATCAGTATAGTAATTTATTTCTCTCGTTCTTAACTCTTTCTTCGAAATATTTCCTAGGCTTGGGCCCCACGTGTGTGCTTCAAAAAGTTAAATACATCTGTTCCTGATCCACTGTTTGTGGTGATTCGTCAAAGTCTCAGTGTAACATCTTTTCAAGTGCCTCTTACTTTTCCCGGTGTAAGGTAAATACATCTGTTTATCGAAACTTTTTTAATCTACGTATTTAACCAATTGTAAATGTGAGTGTAAAAATGTAGTTTTATTTTCAACTTGCAAATTTAAGGGACCAATTATAGTTGGTTTAATTTTATTTATTTACTGCCAAACAGATGCATCCAATTACATGGCAGGAAAAAAGTACAAGATAAAAGAATAAAAGAGTAACGGTACAAATTAAAAAAACACGATTAACACAGGACATAAAATCATTACTTAAATTATTAAAAGAATCAAAAAAATAAATCACTATGTGATGGCATGTTGTTTACAATTTTACAGCATTGAAATATTGTCTGATTTAAACTATAATTTTTATTATTAGATTGTATTTTAAAAATAATTTATTTCTGGTATTGTATTGTGGTACCAGAAAATTTAGTTCTTCCAATAATGAAGGGCAATCAATGTTATTGTTAAGTAATTTGGAGAAAAATTTAAAAATAGATAAAAATCTTCGTTTTTCTAGGTGATAATAAATTGCTGGTCTAAAAGAAATAAAACAAAAAACCCTCTTTTGAATTTTCTCTATAAAAATAACTTGAGACTTATTTGAAGGATTCCAAACTTCACAGTTGTATTCAAGGACTAAACAAACCAAAGTATTAAAAAGATTTATAAGCACACAAACGTATCAGTAAAACACTATGAGTTGATCGCTTTAAAATACTACCTAGTTTTTTTTGCATTGAACTTGATATCTTGAATGTGCAAGTTAAAACTGAAGTTTGATTCATAAGTTATGCCTAGGTCCTTTATTTGAGATTTTCTAGAAATAGGTAAATTATTTATTTTATAGTTCTTTAGAAAAGGGTTGAGCTTAGGGGTAAACGTTAGCACAAAACATTTATCAATATTTAAATAAAGTTTGTTCTTTATGCACCAGGTATTTAATTTAAGGAGATCAGACTGTAAGGTTTCAAGGTCGATAGGATATTTGCTTGAAAATTTTCCGGTCATCAGCGAATAATAAACAAGATTCAAAATAAATAGAAATATCATTGATATAAACAAAATAAAAAGCAGAGGTCCAAGATTTGAACCTTGAGGTACACCAGATGTAGGGAAAAAACCACTAGAAAAAACAGAATTGTATTAATTACGTAAAGAGGTCAATGCAAATAAATAAGAACGCAACCATGCAAGAATTTTATGGTCAAAACCAATCTTCAGCATCTTAAAAAATTAATATTTCAAAATCAACAGTATCAAAATCAACATATATTATAATTGTTTTCTAGATAAAAACGTAATTTTTTAATGCATCATCATTTTGGTTAGTTTTAAAAGAATCTTAATTTATATTTTTAGTCCTTATCAAGATGTTTGTAAAACTCTATGTCCGCTTTCCAATTACGCGGAACACATAGATCTTCCAGTTGATCAAGAAATACACGTTGAAATTTCTACAAGTAGCAATGAAACACTAGATTTTTCATTGATTGTTTCAAATATGAGTCATTTCATACTGACGTAAGTTGAAAATTTTCTTACTTTCTTGATGTCAATCAATAAACTCTAAACAAACTTATTTTTAAAAATATTTTAGTGGTTGAAATAATGTTATTTTTACGGTATAATTTAAATGACCTAGCTAGAACTTACCAAATTTTTCTATGACAATAATTAAATATCCTAGAAAAAATAATTTGAGCGTTAATGGGTTAAGAGAAAACCGTTTTAAATGT
Organism: Tetragnatha versicolor; assembly: GCA_024610705.1. NCBI lineage: Eukaryota > Metazoa > Arthropoda > Arachnida > Araneae > Tetragnathidae > Tetragnatha > Tetragnatha versicolor. The sequence continues at coordinate 32,298,551 of JANDEH010000010.1, forward strand.
AAAAATAATTCAAAGTAAAATTGATTCAGAAGAAATAAAAAAATATTTGTTTTTAATTGTTCTATTTTTTAACTCCCTAAATTTAATTTGAAATTTGATGCTTTGCAAGGAGCAGATTAAGTGTATAGAAACTTAATTTCTGTTAGGTAATTAGTGCTAACCCTAATAAACCCCTAATAAATTATTTTTTAAGCTTAAAAGATTTATTTTTCAGAGAAAATGCACCAGTTAGTTTGACTTTAACCCCTGCCAAACCTTCTGTGATGCAGTACAATATGCGGAGAGATTTAAGAGCTGTTCGCATTGAAGCCATGTCAAAAGATGACAGCTGCACGATACTTGCCATTCAAGACTTGCAAGTAAGAATTTTGTTTTCTTTCGTTTTACAATTTACGTAATAAAAAATGATAAAAGTGGAAAAATCATCCTTTAACGGTAAAGGTTTTCTTTTCAAGTGTTCATTAAAGTCTTAATGAAATTTTTTTCATTGATATGTTTAATTTTATCTAATCTAAATTTTATCTAGTTCTTTTAGAGATAAAATACGCCCATCTCTCCCTTTATGAAAACTTTAATGTATAATAGTTACTATAACATCACTATGGCGCTTTCTTGGAAATATTAGTTTGACTAAATGAAGTTTTTTAGTGCCCTATTCATGATTCAGCAGAAGCATTTGAACATCAAGGATATCATCAAACACTTACTCGCCAGTCTGGAATATCAATAACAGTAAGTAATATTTTTCATGCGAAATGCAGTTTTAGGTTTTAAATTTTAGGTTGCAGTTTAAAAAGAGAAATTTATAACTTTTTGATTTTAACTTTGCTGAATATTTCCTTAGCTTTTACTGAATTAAAAAATATCTGCTTTAAACCTTGGTTAAAATGGGTTTCTCGTTACAGAAAAAAACATTTGAAGGAGGTAAACAGTTCGTGGTTCTACTTTTAAAACCTACGGATGAAGATTGCACGGAAGGAGAGAAGAAAATTGGTATGTTAGGAAACTTTTTTTTCTTTCTGAGTAAATAAACTTAATTCCCTTGAGCTAATATAATTTTGTACTAAAAATTTATGTCCTGCATTGTATTTTTTAGTTCCTCATAATCGTCAAAAAGAAGTGACTTTGAGTGTAACCCCTGCAATTACAGGTAAGTGCATAGTTCTAAAAAGAGAACTCATTTAACTCATTATTGCTTACTTTGTTTAAACTGAAAACATCAACCCATGACTGTTTTTAAATTGACTTCTATTAGCTATCTTCTATTTACAAACTACTTTTTTACATGTTTAGTACTATCTTGTTCAATTTTAGATGCTGAATACTACATTGCTACATTCGGAGTTGTTGGATTTTTCATCTTATTATATCCCATCATCTTTGTGTGCCTCATTATTGGGTAAATTCTGTTCTGAATTCTATTCCGATAAGAGCAAGTCTGCCCAACATACTGCCCGCAGACGCATGTAATACTACGTTGTTACATTCAGAGTTGTTATATTTTCCTTTTCACCATGCCTTGGATTCACCATTCCTTTTTGTGGCCCGATGCGTTCTTAATTATTGTAAAATTTAAAAAAACCTGTTACATTTGTTTAAAAAGGTCCTTTGTTGTAAACTTTAAGTATTTGCAGACGTATTCTTCTTTGGAAAAAGTGAAATGTTTAGTTAACGGATTACAAATGCGCATAATAGAAAATGCGATCGGTAAGAAAAGCTTTACCATAACCTGTAACAGTCAAAAATACTGTAGCTTCTATTAAATTTTAATGACAAACTTGCAGTATGTTTTGAACATACATAATTTGAAATCATATTTCTAAATTTTTTAAATACATATAATTTCTCTCAAATGTATGAGCTAACAATACAGAAGTTTGATTGATCTTTTAAGTCACAAAATAGGTTCGAAGAAATTTTTTGACTCGTAGCCAGTCAAGTTGCCAAAATTTTATGTTGCCTATAGGTAGTAAATGGGAAAATTTAAAGTAATAATAAAACAAAAAATATATAACATATTTAAAAATGTAAAAAATTTTTGTTTAATTCCTCCTAGAGCAAGACGACGAAGGTCCCCAGAGGCCCAGACATTTGGTAAGTATTTGCAACATCGTCGTACTTTTATGACTTTAAATAGTATAGGTAAACTTGTTTACAATGTCGCGTTGGGATATCATCACATTACGGTGTTGGGTTACTGTTTTCTTGGGGCTTCTTGGGAAAGTTATTGGGCTAGGAAAGTTTCTTGGGGCTGAAATATACATTTTCAGCTATTAAATAAACCTTATTAAAGAGTAAAGAGACTAACAAGAGTCAAATATCAAAATAGGTTTGATGTTTTTAATAAGATAATAATAAGAAAGATGAAAAAGAAAGAACTGATTCTCATTGCTTTCAAGTCTATCTCCTGTACTTTACCGCTTAGGTTTGTTGTGTTAAAACTGTATTTCTCTCTTTTTTCTAGATTCTGAAAACCCATCCATCCAATCCATTCAAACCTGTGGTACTCATTCCTCTATTGCCTTTTATTTTAAAGTGTGTTATAAAATTGTACTGGTAACCCTTTGTATCAAATCCATTGTGTTTGCGGTTCTTAAAACTATTTCTTCTTGTTCTAGATTCTGAAACTCCATCTGTCCGAACTCATGGTATCCCTTCCTTTTTCCCTTATTAAGATAATGAAGTTGACTTACAAATTTTTCTGCGGATTTGTGTTGAATCCATAGATTATAGATCATTTGTGTAAAAAAAAGCGGATGAAAATTGGAACCTGTATACCCCGTAGTGTGGCGTACCGGATGTGTATCAAATTAAAAAATTGGATCTACGGAAAAATAAAAAAATCTATCAAAAAAATAAATATTTAATAACAATTATAAATTCCTTTTAGAGAGAGAATAAATTTAAACTACAGTTTGGGGTAAAACCTTTCCTCATTTGTAAAAAAATGTGCATATGTTTTATGTTAATTTTGTTACGATAAAACAATATTCCTTGGTTAATCTGAATCACGTTTTATAAAGATAAATAAATTATTTAATATTTAAATATCATAAAAAGGAAAACATGTGAATAATTTTTTAAACAAAATGAGCAACAAAGTAAATAGTTATCATTATTTTATGGTTGCATATTGTTTTCTTCACGGGTGATACTAATTTTTCCCCTATATGCTATAAAAGAAAAGAATTATTTCATAAGAAAGAGATATTATACATTTAAGAGCTTTTCCGAAAAATTATATGCAAATTACGAACCCAAATGCAAAAACATCGAATGCCATTAATTATTTTATTGCGCGTCTAAGTTGAACTTCAGTAAAAAAACGTAGAAATTGCTGTCCCCTTTGAAGTAAATGTTAAAAAATTCATAGTGTTATCCATTTATTTTCTTTTAAAATTTCATAAAACGAGTATTATTTAAATAAAACCCTTTCCACATTATAATATGAATAAAACTGGGGAAAAATCATAAATTGAAGAATAGTTTCCAGTCTGTCAAAGAATATCATGAAATTTAATCTGCGCATTATCGTAAATAACATTTTGCAGTTAGTACTCTTTTAGTGACATGGGAGAAAAGAAATGTTATGATGTGTGAAACAGATTTGTAGAATTATTTATACTATGCAAAACATACGTTTTCAGATTGAATATTTAAAAAAAATCGAAAATAAATTTTGTTTTTCCGTAAAATTTAACTTTATTAGAATAACTTGAAAATTAACCTCGTTAAAGTGAAAAAATCATGATTAAAAATATTTTATGATTATTATTAGCATTTTAAAAATAAAGTTTGAAATTAGGCTTTATATTAAGTGATTTTTGACTTCCTTAAAATAAATCATTTGATGGCTAATTAATTATCCGACGTTAGATCTTTCTAAAGTTCCTCCGTCAGAATTATGAATTTTTAGTTTAAAAATTTTTGATTTTAAGTTATAACATCATTAAAAGTATGTGTTTCATCAATTTCTTACCTTTCTCAAACGTACTTCAAAGTTATATGCATAAAATGACTTAAAGTTTAGACTGCATAGTAAAATATGCATTAGACATATAAAACTGAATACATAATATCAACGTTGTAATTGATATCTGTTTTTCTAGATACTGAAAACCACTCTATTAATAACTATGGTTCATCTGGTAAGCATTTGTAAATTTAATGCTAAATTATAATATTGTGTACTACATTGGGTTCTGTATTTAGTTCACAAAAATGTAATAAGGTTTGTTATTTTGGCAAAACCTAATAGGCAAATCCATAAATATGATGAAACAAAAAAATCTAGCTGTAATTAATTACATTCAAACCTTTTAAGCACGTATTGTTTTTGCAATTGGTATTAGTATTTCCTAATGTTCGGCACTAGTTAACTAAAAGTAGTTGAAAAGTAGTTTACTAGTTCAACTACTTTTGGTTTAGAGTAGTTGAACTAGTAGTTTAACTACTTTTTTCACCAACTACTAGTTCCAACTACTTTCAAAAAGTTCAACTACTTCAAAAATATTGAAAGATCAAAGTTTTAAAAAATATGTTACATCTACTAACAATGCCATTTTTCTTGATACATTTTCATATTCGGCAACCTTGAAATATATTTCCTCCCAGCAATTGACCTATAAATGCAACCCTTTAAGTTGTGGTTTCCTTTTTAATTTTTAATCTTGTGCTCTGTTTAAGTAAATCATAGCATCAATGCATCATATCATAGAAGGAGGAGAGGAAAAATTTTCCAATTAACACGTCCAGTTTTTTTCTTAAAGCAATATCGGGTGGGTAGGACCGGAAGAAAAGGATAAATATGAACGGATAGATGCGAACATTTTAAGTAAACTTAACAGCTTGGCGTAAATTTAAAAGGAAAGCATTAAGAGCGCCGAAATTAACGGTTCATTTTGCTAGTTCAGACCTAGCGTTTGGATTGCACGTACGTATCAGATGACAAAGAGAAATCCTCTCTAGAAATTAGGGAGTTTCTCAGGGTTTTCTCTCCTGGAAATTCCAGCACTTTGAAAAGCGATTTTAGGCTAGGTTTACGAGGATTCTAGATGTTTTTCCTGCATTAAAAATTAGTAAGGCAATACTTAAAGTTAACGGCCCAATTTTGTGCTTAAAATATTGTTGTTCAGGCTAAGGGGGTTTAGAACCCTTAACCCCCCCTTATATAGGACACTGTACTGACTAATATAAATACAACTTAGAAAATTTTAAGACACCAAAAACCTGTATACCTATCAAAAATTGGCGAATCTTTAGCCATGACATTTTTGCTATAGGTAAGAAAAAGTAATCGAAAATTTGGGGAAAAATATCTTATGAAATATAAATATTAGACTAGTTAACTACTAGTTACAACTACTTCCAAGAAAAAGTAGTTAACTAGTAGTTACAACTACTTTTGCCCAGACTAGTTGGTAGTTGGTAGTTAACTACTTTTTGACCAATAGTTGCCAAACACTAGTATTTCCCCTCTCCGGATGCATGGCACTAACTTTAAAAACCAGTTTAACCCCAAACTTCAATTGAATAAACGTTGATTTCTTTTTTATTTTTTACCCGACAGGATCTATAGCATGCTAATAAATAAACGAAATAAATTCAATGAACTAAATAAACAAGATTTTACAATATAAAACCCAAAATTAACTATGTTTGATAAAATGTTGCTTTTCATTTTAAGATGAGGTGGATAGGGGTAACACTACGCATCCCTTAAGGGATTTGCCGGAAGTTGAAAATAATGCTGATGAAGCTGATTTTGATAAGTTGCCGGATATTGAACGTGATAAAAACGTATTTAGAAGAAAGGTAAATACCATTAAAAGCTTATTACGCTCTTGTATGTAATTTAAGTGTACTTAAGGTTTATACAGGGTGATTCTGAAATGGTCCGCCAAACTTTGAGGGGTGATAGTACTCATCAAGACGAACAAGAATTGATGCGGAAACGGGGGTCGCAGTTACACCGTTAAAGAGCTAGGTCCTAATGTAGTGCGACAGCGTTACAAAAGGACGTTTTTCCAAGGCCCGTTTAACGAAAAAAAACATAATGAAATGAAAAATTTTATTGCATGAGGTACAGCAGTATCCGTACTACTTACATCATAAATTTGATAGAAATTGGACCACTTGCTAAACCGTGGGGTGAGTTTTAAAACGCGCAGTATTAATCTTCTAGCCAAAGAATGGAGTTCCATTAATGGTATTTAGAAAAATGATGATCAGGGAAGGAATTTTCAATGATCATACATTGATCATTGAAACTGTATGATCATTGAAAATTCCTTCCCCCATCATCATTTTTCTAAATTACACTAATGTAAAGGAACTCCATTCTTCGGCTAAAAGATTAATATTGCATGTTTTAAAACTCACTCTACGGTTTAGTAAGTGGTCCAATTTCTATCAAATTTATGATGTAAGTAGTACGGATACTGCTGTACCTCATGCAATAAATTTTTTCATTTCATTATGTTTTTTTTCGTTAAACGGGCCTTGGCAAAACGTCCTTTTGTAACGCTCTCGCACTACATTAGGACCTAGCTCTTTAACGGTGTAACTGCGACCCCCCTTTCCGCATCAATTCTTGTTCGTCTTGATGAGTACTATCACCCCTCAAAGTTTGGCGGACCATTTCAGAATCACCCTGTATGGCATTAATCTTGATGTATTACTACCTGTCAAGATAATGAGAAATAAGTTTCTGTCGATTATTTTTTCAGACTGTATTATTTGTTGCTGATTTGTCAAGAACGAAAGAAAAATATCTCAGTAACAAGAGCAAACTCTATTCATGGTAAAAAAAATTGCTACAAGTTCTTGATTATGAAAAATAAGTGTACATAATAAATTAGATTATACAGTGTTTATTAAAATTAATTTATGAGATGGTACATAAGAGGGTATGCTTCCTGTTTTAATGAAAGCATGTATGACATAAATTGAATTTTTTTCCTATCTTGATTTTTTGACTGCTTATGGAATAAAAAAAGTTGTACTTCGTGAAGTTTAATAGTGACTGCATATGATAATTTCATTTGGTTGGCAAAAGATATACTTAGGAAGAATTTTTAAACAGTTTTTTGTATTCATTTGAAATTTAAATTTGTAATGTGTTGTTGTAATGAGCTAATTGATATTTCCTTTATAGGAATTTATTAACAATAGCGATCTTCTATGGTATACCGGTGGTTCAACTTGTATATATAAATCAAGGGGTGAGTATCCGATATTCGTATTAAAGTATGCACTGAGTAGATCGTTAGAATAATATTCCGATTTAAAACTATTTAAATTTGTTCTACAAAAATATGGTTTGTGTGACCAGTTGTTTACAAAACCACCATCAATGATTAGATGATAGAAAATCTATTTTATATTTCACTACGATGAGGAGTTTCTCATATTTGTTTTTATTAAAGGAAAAATCTTAAACTTAAGACGCGTTTTCAAAAGTAAATAAAATATTTCCTACCACCAATTCGGTAAAGAATTTGTACTTCGCTTTACAAATGCAAAAGAAAAAATTTCGAATTACATAGGTTTGCAATCGTTGAAAAAGCTTTTATTTATTTATTTAATTTTAAATTTAAATTATCCACAGCTTAAATGCTATTTCTTGAAGAAAAAAAATCATTATCCTTTAAAGTTGATTAAACCATTCGAATTGTATTAAGTATTAATATTTTTCTTCCAGATAGTCAATTTAACTGGGAATCAAGATCTCTGCTACTACAATTTTCTCTGTTCTCATCATGCTTGGAATTTTAGCGATTTTAATCATATTCTTAGCAACATTGGTTATGTCATGCTTGGATTTCTTTTCCTGCTACTAGTATGGAGAAGGTAACTTCTTTAGTAAATTAGTCTTGTTTGTTTATTAGATTCGATATTTGCCCAGAACTTAATTACAAAAAGTCTAAATATCATACAATGCTAAAGTACTATTTTAATATGGTACTGCATCTTGCGAGAAATATAGAACCCCTCATGACTTAATTTCATTTCTTGAAATAGACTTGTCTTAACTGAACAAAATTAATATAGTACTATAACTTTTTTGGCTTTTTATTTCGTTCGTAACAATAAAGCGCGTTAAGTTATGTTTTTAAAATAATCCTAACGTTGGAATTGTTTTTTTATCACAAATTATGTCATGGGATTCTGGCTTAACCCCGGGGTTACATTAGATGTATCTAAAATGTATATTAAGTAAGATATTTATAAGAAAAACGTCTTCAGATTGCTTAAAATCCTCTCTTACAGGGAAGCTTTGGACATAGAGCGTAAAAGAAACATTGGAGAAAGGAATGAGGTACTGATTAGATATTTGTTTTAATGCACTGGCACGTTTGTATACAAGTAAAAGAAAAGCGACTAAATTATGCTTTAAAATTGATTTATTTCAAGACATTTACTATAACCGTAGTTTCCGTAACGCGGTTTCCGTAAACGTGGGAGTTTTTACGTGGATGGGTGTTCAGCCCATCGCACAACCGTCCTCATTCATCCAAGCTTGGGACCGACATAGGGACGAGGCGATGTCCAGCCTATGACTAAGTCATAGAGGGAGGCAAAGCATCTTGCCACCGATAGAGTCAGGTGGAGAAATATGACGGAGGCCCTATGCTCCAGTAATGGAGTGTGAGAGGAATAAGTCAAGAGAGTCACTAGAACAGCAAAACGTCTTCGAAATAGCATCCATTCCCATAAGCATAAAAAATAGTTATTTCTAGCTTTTCTGGCATGCAATAATAGCTCATCCAAATTTCTTTAAATATATTACTTTAATTTAGTAACGTTTTAGGAAAACGATCTTCATAGTACGCTAGTTGCTATATTTTCTTGATTTTCTCCAAAAAAAACGCATTTCGAAAACTTTTGCCCTTACTTCCCTACGCCCGTGCTTTTCTTTTCTTCTCATCTTTGAGATCTACCTTGAAACGATACTGTTGAGTTCAGGTAACTTACAAAATACTTTGAAAATACCTTTGAAAGTGCTTCGGGAATCGCTTTTGAAGACTTCCAAAGGATCTATGTAGTTTTGATTGTTTGTAAATCTTATTAAATTTGAATAGGGGCCGTTCAAATATTACGTAAGCACTTTTTTGGTAATTTTTAACCCCCCCTCCCCCCTTGTCAGCAAAGATAAGCATACCTCAACCCCCCCACCATAATTACGCAAGGAACTGCCGGACCCCCCCCCCGAAATTTTGACATCCCTTGTAGTAAGTACTGTTTTTTTCCTTGAAAATTAGGTGACTCACTAGGAGCTGTACTTATTGGGTGTAACCCCAAGGGTTCAAAAATGAGTCGAAATATTACTTTTCAGGGTTACAATTTCAAAATGTTAGGGTGGTCCATCTCCAGAAAAAAGTCCTTACGTCAGATTTCCTAATTCAATTTTTTGTTACACTAGTGTTATAAGTCACGGTGACAGAAGTCTCTAGTGCGCGCTTAGCCTTAGTATAATATGCCTAGTGTTTATCATTCATATTTTTTAAACCCAGACTTGTTAAACAATACCGTTTAAGCAATTGAAAATAATAAGAGACAAAACATCACTCTATTTTTACAATTAATTTCGATAAAATCAGACTAAAAATTATAAATATTGGACAAAAAGTGTGAAATTTTAGTATAAAAGGGCGTACATGTAAGTTTTTAGAATATGTTTTTATCAGTCTTTGAGTGATATTTCATCAAGAAAGTACTTTTTTTAAAAAAAAGGGAAAAAACATGTTTCATCTTAGCTTCAATCGGTCGTTGTGATTGGATGCATAATAATTTGATTGAGATTACTTACTTTGTAACTGCGACCTTACCCGTTATCTAAAAAAATGGAAATATTTTAAAATTGAGAATTTTTTTTGAAAAATCGAAGGGCCTACTCGGAAATCCGGAAAGAATTCGGACATTTTGATACCATATATGTGTCATTCGGTTCAGTAATTAAAAATCCTTTCTCTGGAAACCGTTCACCAAAAAATTTTTTTTAGAATAGAGAGATTTATTTTTGGTTGAATTTTGAAATTATTTAGCAAAAATAAGCAAAGAGCAAACCCCCCCTCCCCCTTAGGTGCTTACGTAATATTTGAACGGCCCCATAGTGCAAAACTGATCCAGCCTTCTTAAAGGTAAGTACTAAAAATATACATTTGTAATTTAAAAAAACTTAAACTAGGTGAAGGAGCAAGTATTTGTTCATCTTTCATTGGAGAAAACATTTTTTTTATCAAATGTTTGTCCAAAGGAAAACATGGAAATTAGCCATTCATTAAGAGTGGTCAGTGCTAATTTGGTAGAAAATAGCCTAACTGAATTTTATCCAGAAATGTTTTTAAAAAATAGTGGTAATAATAATATAAAGTACAAATAAAATAATAAATAAAATAATAAAATAATGTACAAAAACTTGATTTAGCATTTAAGTTCCAGGTTCTTACTTGTGTACTAAGTATTTTTTCATCTATTTTTTAATTTTGAAAAATGTAGGTTATTTTTACCTGGTAAGATTTTATTGCTATGTTGGAAATCCTGTATTAAAAATATCATGGATAAATTGTAAGATTCTTGCACTAAAAGCTGGTTTGTTTTTGCCAGAATATGTTTGAAATAATCTTAACTCATCATAAGGCTTCTGTTGGTTCTTGCGACATAAACATGACAGCTCTGAATTTTCAGTTTGAGAATTGTTTAAATATTTTTGGCGGATTAAGTAATAGTATAATATTTGGTGCAGGGAGGTCACGCTAGATGTTACACAAATAGTCTTTTGTAAAAGTCGGTTCTTGTTTATTGCTCAATTATTGCAGTGAAAAAAATCATTCCTGTAAATGTTGCTTTTTGTTTGTAGCTCATTTGTTGCAGTGAAACAAAAAACATACCTGTAAATGTTGCTTTTTGTTTGTAGCTCATTTGTTGCAGTGAAACAAAAAACATACCTGTAAATGTTGCTTTTTGTTTGTAGCTCAATTGTTGCAGTGAAAAAAATCATTCCTGTAAATGTTGCTTTTTGTTTATAGCTCATTTGTTGCAGTGAAACAAAAAACATACCTGTAAATGTTGCTTTTTGTTTGTAACTCATTTGTTACAGTGAAACAAGACATCCCTGTAAATCTTGCTTTTTGTTCGAAGTTCATTTATTGCAGTAAAAGTAACTAGCTACTGCTTACAAGACAAGAGAGTGGCGTATCAATATTAGGATGATACTAGGAATGTTGGAATATTATTCAGTCCATAAAGTATTAGAGCGGGATAACACCAGAGTTGTGAGAAAAACGCCCCTTAAATTTTATAAAGTACTAATTAGTAAATTAAATTTTTCTTATGTACTATTTTAAATGTATCTCGCAAAGAATTAGCTTATCGGTTATGGTGTTTGATGTCTAGTAATTTATTGACCCAGTTTCAATCCCCAGCCTCAATAACAGGTTATTTTTTTAGTTTATGCTCCCCCAAAATGAAAATAAAATTTAACATTCAATAGCATAATATTTAAAATAGTTTCTTGCTACGAATTATTTTTGTTAATGTAAAATGTATTTGCAATTTCATAGCATTTATTTTTATATTTGGTTTTTAAAACTAATATAAATACTAGTTTACAATTTTAGTTTATAATGATCTTCCTTATTTTTTCATTAAAAATAATGCAAACCGATGAAGTTCAGTGATACTGACTAAGCTATCTCACATGGATTCAAATTAGTCCAAAAACAATGCCCCATTAAAAAAATTGAATAAGTTATTTCAGAAACATGTCAAACACCACTTTTCTTGTTTTGAGATAAACTAGAAAACTGTATAGAAGCTCACTACATTTTTAAGAAGATGTTTAGTAATTTTTTTTCTTAAAGTAGATGTCATTTGGATATTTTACAGACAAAAAGAATTTTTTAAATATTTTAATTCTTTGCATAAAAAATTATTGAAATTTTTGCATTTGACAGGTTTCTGCAATAAACAGAATATTCAGGCCTATTTTCAAAGATAAACTCTAATTCTTTAAAGAATTTGGTAATAAAAGTGATAATATTAGTTGAAAATAACATTTCCTTATTAACTACCCCTAAATTATTAAAGAATTTTTTTCTCTTTTGATTAGTAGATGTATAAATACTTATTTTAATAAATGATTTTAACTCTGGACTCAAAAATAGTGGTCAGCCAATTCAAATTGTTATTATAGACATCCACGAAGTCAATTAGATAGTCGTTTAGATGTAACTTTGGGGACAGTAAAACGATGTTGCTTTAAAAGCCTACAAAATTAGTTAATTAGTTCAATATTATGATCAGGGGTATAGATTTGATGTCCCCTTTTAATAAAGGGATTCATAGATCCAAAATCTCAATCAAATGGATGTAATAAATAACCACAAGCATGGAAATTTTAAATATATAGCTACCAAACCGTCCTTAGTCTTGAGATTCGTACAAAAACGTAAAAATATGGTTCTTACTATGGCTTGATGGACCTAACCTCTAAAGAATTTTCCAATCGCATATAGTGTTTGTATGCGATTATACCCTGTTCATTTTGAACTGGCGCTTGAAAATATTTCCTTCCCCCACCACCGATCGGTAACCATAGCAACTATCCTCGTCAAAGTGACGAAGAAGGCTTACTATTGGCTGCTCGAAGAGCGTAACTATGGTTACGCTTCTAGCGTGGGGGAAAGCACTATTTCTCAAGCGCCAATTCTAAATGAATAGAGTATAAATAAAAAACTGCAGTCCCAAACAAGCTGCAGATGAGACGACATGAACAAAATTCCCCGCAGATTAAGTGCAGAAACCAGTCAAGCGACGTTGTTTGACTTGTTTCTGCACTAAAGCTAAAATTTAACACGTTGGAAAACTATTTTAAAATCACGTTATTTTTATTAGTCTTACATAATTATGTGCGTTTACCCCTACAAAATCCCATGACGCCAATAACTCATTTTTTTAAAAAAGTGGCGTTTTACATGTTTTAGAAATAAGTGATTCAATTGAAAATGTTCAAAGACTGACACCACACGAAATATCGATCTTCAAGTTAACACTCCAAAATCTTACCACAAGAAGATTATGGTCGAGATCATGGAACTCAATCTACCAGAACTCAGTTACGGCCAGCATTACTAAAAAAAATTTTCCCACCATTAAAAATAGACTGTCTTGCCGACACTTTGTCACAAATTTTAAAATAATGCAACTTCTGACCGGACATGGTAGCTTTAAAAAATATCTCAACAGATTTAATTTATGCCCTGACACATCTTGTGACTGCAGTGTCGGAGGTGACGAGGATGTGGAACATGTAATATTTTACTGTTCGAAATTCATCACACAGAGGAAAACCCTGAAATTATCTCTGAAAAAACTTGACATTAAGTGGCCTCCTGCTCTTCATAGTTTAGTGTCTTCTATGTAAAGGTGCATTTGTCTTTTTTACTAAATTTATTAATGACACATATAAACCTTTTTAACATTTTAAACTTTTAAACATTTTAGAATTTTAAACATTTTAAACTTTTAAACACTTGTGAACTTTTGTTACCTTGAACTTTTATTATGTATTTTTTACTTACCTCTGTAAGCCCCGTGTAATACTTGGTGGTACACGGGGAACTTTATGGGTGTTCAATAAAAAAATTGAAAATGTTATACAATAACTAAAATCCATGCATATAAACTCTTCATATATTTTCCCCATAGAAGAAAGTAGTATATAATCCAGAAATACAAATTAAATATTAAAAATTACATCGTTAGTAAAACATTAGTAACTGGTAACTCCATCTGAAAATACAAATTAAAAATTTATACTTTAAAAGATATTAATTACCTTAAGATAATACTAATACTCTCAAGAAAACTATACGATCGTCTGATATAATTTTTTTATTATAGCGAACAGGCATACCTATGCACTATGGTCTCATGTATGCCATGGGCTGGGCCCTAGTGATGGAAGGAGTACTGAGTGCTAGTTACCACGTTTGTCCAAACAGAGCCAATTTTCAATTTGGTTTGTAATGTTAAGCTTTTTGAATTTTTTAAAATTATCCATAACATAATTTCATTGCTACAATTGTACTGCATATAATACAAGGTGTTTCAAAAGTCCATTTCACGGTTTTTATTTGGCCAGTGTCTTTTAAGGTCATGGAAGGAAGATTTACCGTTTACCCCCAGGTCCCGACTGGGAAGAAATTTCGGCCCGGGCATTTTAAGTCTGAATCGGCCCACCGCATAATTTTCATGGAATATATAACTTATTAGAATTAAAAAATTCGGGGGGGGGTCGTGGTACCTTCCCAAGAAATTCTTTTGAAAATTAACCTCTAAGAAATAATATAAAATCCACCTTCAAGTCCCTAATTGGATACATAATAAACTCAATATACGTAGACTTTTAATTCTTTGTTGGTAAATTCAGTGGGTAGAAAGAATTCCCATCTTGACGAACTTAATGCTGAAAGAAATTGTGAATAATGTAGCTCAAAATAGATAGGGGGGTTTGGGGGTCCTCCCCCAGAAAATTTTACCCTTAAAAGTACTGTTTTAACCCATTTGGGTGACATCCGAAAAGGTTCGCCGTAGAATTTTTGAAGATGAAACCAGGAAAATTCGTTCATAAAAATATTTTAAATAATATTATTTAATATGTTTTTGAATTCAGAAATTTATGTCATCATTAATGAATTTAATTACTGGTAAATTAATGTTTTGGTGGCCGCACAAAAAGAATTCATGGGCCGCTAGTTTGAAATTCCTGCGGAGTGAGGATTCATTTTTATAGGATCTTTTTCATTCATACCACTGTAAAATATTTTGGTTGTAGGCGGCCCACAAACGGCCCTCGATGAGTAGCGGCCCACCGGGCATTTGCCCAAATGCCCGCATGGCCTGTCCGAGCCTGTTTACCCCTATGAACGTGACCTTGCTGAATACATTGAGATGGATTGCAGCACTCCCAGCGGCGAAATCAGAAGGTTGAAAAATTAATTAAAAAACTAAAAATAATAATACGAAAACTTAATTTAGAATATTTTTACAATATAACGGTAACGGACCCAGAGAAAAAAATCATGAAAATATCTTAAAAATTCAAGTAGATAGTAGCATGTAAAAATATCACTTTTTCAGGCTACAAAAAAGAAAAGGATCAACAAATTCGCAAGTTTTGTTGTTTTTAATTGAAATTTTTGCTTTTATTTAACTAAAAAACACTCGAAACTACATGTTTAAACTGAAAAACTTTCAAATTTGCGAACTTTTTCTTTTAAGAGGCCTGAAAAATGCTATTTTTACTTGTTAGTATTATTCTATTATTTATGTTCTCTAATATTTAAGATATTTTCATGAAAGTTTTTTCTGTGCGTTTTTTGTGATATCACAAACAATTTTCTTACTGAAGTTGTCGCTCTATCTTCTTTCGTTTTTTAATAATTTTTAACTTTCTTATTCCGCCACTAGGGGTGATGTAAGTGGTCTAAATGGATTCAGAGAGACGTTGGATCCAAATAAAAGACGTGAAATGTACTTATGAAACACCCTGATAAATAAATACATGCCCGAATTAACATTTTACTCTCCCCAGGCATGGGGGATGTAATTACCCAGACTTTCTTTGAGTTCGGTATTTTTTAAGTTTGATACCTTCCTGTTTAACTACTGGTATTTTCCACTATGGATCATTTCTCCTCAATTTCAGATACAGCATTTATGTACGTGATCGCTACAATTTGCATGTTAAAACTGTATCAAGGCAGACATGCAGATATTGCAGCTCAATCTCATACAACATGGATGATGCTAGCTTTAGTTATCATCATAAGCTTCATTGGCGTGGTTAGTATGAGTTTAAATAAGATACTGCAACTGTTTCTTGTACTTTGTTACTAAATTTAGTGTAAGTATACTTATACTTTGGAAATATAAAAAATAACTTTATTTCATATATCTTAAGGTTTGAGCTTGTGAGTACATTCATCTTCATTTGGTCTTCAAATGTTTTAAGATTTTAATCCGGATTTTTGTATGAAACATATAAAATAATAGGTTTTTTATATGCTTCGTAGAAACCTCGAAAAGTACGGTTTTTTTACATTAGTTCTTCATAGAATGGAACTAATCATGTTAACTGTGCATTAGTTACATTCTACTATATAACAGGGTTTCCACGGGTCAGGGAAAACCTTGCAAAGTCAGGGAATTTTAATAGAATGTACTCATTGGAGCTAAGCAATGTTATTTTCTAATGTAGGGTTTTGTTAAAAAAATAGTAAGTCTAACACAAAGAGTAAGATTTTGTTGTTTTTTTAGCTTTAAGTTTCCCTATTTTATCTCTCATTAAAGTTTCCTTTTTAGACGAATGGAGGAATTATTATATGGATTCTATACACTTTTGCTCATCTTACAGTTGTTTTTATTGTAAGTGCCAAGATTTACTACATGGGATGTTGGAAATGCGGTATGTCTTCCTTTTAAATTTGCATCTCTATTTTTATTATCTTTCAAACTACTATTTTTAATGATAAATTACTAGGTTTATTTTATTTCACTCAAAACCAAAAGTATGAGAAGAAAGGATATTTAACTTTTGAAAAATGTAAAGGGTTTCAACATTTGTTATTTACGTTAAACGTTGTACACAATTAAAAATATTTTTTTAAAAATTGCAAATACTCAGAGTGGAATTTTTCTGATATGATTTTTTTTCAGATCGTATGATTTTTAGACGGATGTATCAAAGTGTGCTGCTAGATATAGCATCGCGTTCTTTTAAACCATTATACTTGGTTAGTATTTGAGAAATATTTTAAATGATTAACTTATATTTCTGCGATTTTTTACATACGTTATTGTTCTTTTTAAGGATCGTTTTTTGATGTTATCGGTTGCAGTTATTGTAAATTTGACGGGGTAAGTAGTTTCACCTTTTTGTATTTATTACTTAAAATAAAAACCACAAGTAATTAAAATAAAAAAAACTGGTTTTTATACTTTACATTTATTAAAATTATTGTATCAAACCATATAAGCACTTTCATACAATCACTTATTTTACCTTTCCTTACAGAGATATCATAGGAATTGTTCAGCAACCAAAAAATTTTGGTGTTTTCCTTTTAGCAGTATTTATAACAAATCTTGGATTATATCTGCTTTACTACTCCATGATGAAGGTAAGTTCGTTGAGTAACTTGCGATATTTCAACCTCTTGGTTACTTAAAAAAATGCTTTTCAAATTATTTTTTGTGGATGCAATATTAAATTATAAAATATCTTAATTGATACAACTATTAAAAATATTTATTTCAGCTTTATTGACAACTAAACGGCATAGAATTTAACTGATAAATAATCAGGAAGTAATAGAAATAAATGCAGTCGTATATCTCGAATATTGCACGCTAGTTATTTGGAACGATAAATTTTAATGTTCCAGTGCAATTTATTATACATTTACTAATTAATAAAGACTTTAAAAGATAATTTTCTGTAAGAGGTCGTTTAATGTGTTGAAAGTTACAGAGCTATTATACTCGGATTTTGAAGGGCCAAAGATCGGTTCCTTTAATACTTGTATTTTGCAAAAATTCCACACCCATGCTCATTTAGCAGGAGTTCTTACACCGGCGCGGCGAGACGATCGTGAATCCTTGACCCAACCACCCAATGAAGATTTCCCGTAGTACCGTGATTAACCCTTTATCCGAAAACCTAAAACACCCAATAATCGGCAGGTTTTCTATTTTTTTAGGTATGTTTAGGTTTTGTCTTGAATATATGTATTTTCACTCAGGTTTTACGCTGCACCCAATGAGTCCGCACAGCTGGGAGTTTCGATTACCGGGCATACGATCTGAAAAGAGATTGTAATGACTAATATTTTTTGAGAATTTTTTCAAGATCATAAGCAGACTCTGTCATTATACGATGTGCTTTTTCATTGTGGAGTGCTCAGTTACATCGGCATTTTTTTTCCGACAGACCCCGCCGCACGGACGTTCGGAGGGTTTCCGTAGTTTTTCCGATATTTCCGTTATCCGTATTATGAAAACAACTGCAACCGTAGAATCAGTGGTAATGCTTTGGAGCATATTCACAATACCTGCAAGGTTTTTATACTTTGATAGCAATGCGCATGCGTGTGGACTTCGCATGCTACACAGGCATCCTACCACTGCTCCAGAAAGAATTCACACACAGTAACTTTAAAACTTTTTAGTATAACATGTTCTTTCCTAGCGACGCAAGCGCATTATATCAAAGTGTAAAAACCTTTCAGGTATTGTGAATATGTGTACCCACCGCCTGCGAGTCCCTTAGTTTCAACTAGTTTTTATTAATGATAAGGCATGATTAATTTGCTATTTCTGAATTTTTTTATTTCTCTTTATGGAATTTTATTTCTTAAGAATTTTATTTTGGAAGCGAATTTGAAAAGGATTCAATTCATATTTTCACTCTAAAATAAAAAAACTTAGAAATATTAATAAATATAATTAAAAGCTCACATAAATATTTTTTACGTGTAAAACGTAGTTTCATTGCGGTGTTGTGTATTTTATAGATCAGATTCAAGGAATGCATTCGTTGGATACCCATTTTGTACATGACACTCTCAATTCTATGTTGGTGTTCCGCTTTGTATTTCTTCCAAAAGAAAAATACTTCATGGCAGGTAATATTTTCATTGTCGTTATAATTTTTTATTAAATATAGTTCTTTTTAGGAAACACTCCAATTTTGACTTTTTTATGACAGTGGAGCGCAATAAACTTATAGCGCTCTGATAACTTTTGTGAATGCTTTTTATGTTTTAGATTGCTATACATCCCTTTTTTTTTTTAACTTGGTTAACATTTTTTAGCTAACTCCTGCAGAATCTCGTGAAAGAAATAAACCATGTATAATTTTAAACTTTTATGATGACCATGACGTATGGCACCTTTTATCAGGTTGCGGGTTATTCTTTTCATTCATGGTAAGTTGTTCATATTTTCCACATCATTCTTCGGCCTAACTTTGCCGGATGTACAACTTTTTAAATATTGTATGATAATTATTTCAACAATTTAAATTATTTTCATTACTGTTTTAATCAGAACTTGGCTTAACCTGCTTTGATAGACTGTTAAAGCGAAGATTCTTATTTCAATAAATGGTTTCCGGTGAATCGGAAGCCTTTTATGAGAATTTCTACAGAATGAAATGAATATTCATAGTTTTTGGAATTTAAAAATCATCGAACCCTCCATAGTTTCTATAAAATTTGCCTCTACAGCGGATGGGCATCCATTAGGGCCGATGGGACCTCGCTATGAAGCTTAAAACTTGAGAAACCGGACCTTGTTACTCCAACATTCATTTAAAAAATCGGCAACATCCTAGCAAAATCTAATGAAAATTGAGGAAATTCTTAAGCTCGGGAGGCGGAAAAAGAGATAAAAAAATCATGTCTCCTGCATAAATAAGAAGGATTGGCAACTTATACCATTAAAAAAGGCTATTAACACGTTCAGTCGTTCACGCCGGTCCACCGGTGGCCCGCCCGGGTGGCTCCGCCAGATGAAGCGCAGCATGCCGCCTCCCAGCGAAAAACAGGAAAATCGGCCCCGGCGTGAACATGTTAATAAGAATTTATCTAATTATTTTTAACAGCTCTGGTTTTACTGTTTTTAGTAAGAACTGCATAAAACTACTAACGCAACCAATACAATCACAATCATTGATCTTGGGAAAAAAGTAATCTCATTGGCAAACTCAGGCAGAAAATACAAAAATTGAAAAAATAATGTGATTATAATAGCAGTAGTTTCATCACAACCACTCTTTTTCATTTTTTCAGCTTCTCGGCCTCTAACGAAAAATTCGGATTGGATTTTTTGCGAAAAAAGAGTATAGGTTTTTTTTACCAAGCCGTTACTTGCTTTAAAGTATGAACAACCAAGCATCTGAGCTAAGCTCTTAGCTTTTACACAAAGGATCGAACACGAAATAGGGTTTTCCATAAAAATTTGCTGCAAAAAACACTTCAAAACGGCATCTTCTAAATCTTTGTTGCTGCCTTCATTAATTTTCTTTAAGAACCTAATCTTCGTTTTTCAAGCACTAACACGAAGTTTAAAAGCGTAGGTTTGAATTCTGAAAGCGGTTCGGATAATTAAAGTTCTACTACACGTAAAATAAGTTATCCTCAAGGACCAAAGTTACCCTAACTGACGATATTTTATTAAAACATACTTATTTCAACACATTGGAGTGCATTTTCCTCCCTGAGAAGCTACCCTAGATATACTTACATTTATTGAGCCTTATAATAGACTGTTTAGGACTCACTTAGAGGAACATCTTACGAAGGTTGTTTTTTTTATTAACTTTCGTTTTGCTCCTGAAAAAAAGTAGTAGGAATTTCGAAATAATTTTGCCACAGCTGTTTTCCCTCTCAGCGCACACTTTTCCGGCGAATCTATCGATGTTGCCTTGTTTATCAAGGCTATAATTTAAGAATCCCTAATGCCTGGAACTTGGGAGATGCAAAATATGTGGTTTTAAACATGCACAGTTGCATACTGTAAAAATCACCTGCCTGCCCATTGTTTTTTGTTAATGCGAACAGAGTTTGAAGGAAGAGAAATTCTCTATGGGCGGGCGGGAAATAAGTTCGAGGAGCGCGCTTGTAAATTTGATAAATAATTGAAAAATTGTCCGATTTTTTTCAGTAGAGGGAAATTGATCGTCAAGGATATGCCTATCTACCAGTAGCAAAATTATTTCGAAATTCTTACTACTTTTTTTCCCAAGAGCAAAACGGAAGGTTATTAAAAAACAACAGGGCTCCCATTGAGTTACACTTTCAGAAATAGTAGCAATAGTCTCCTCAAATATGAAAAATAGTCTCCCAAATAGTCTCCTAATATGACGAAAAGTAGTCCCCTTAAATAGCCTTCCCAAATAAAATTATCCCATTGCATAAAAAATAGCAGTAGATTTTTCAAATAAAATAAATAAAAGCTGAAAATACTCAGAAAATTCACAAATCAAACAAAAATAGAATAACCTTTAAAGTTTAAAAATTAATATTATGTTCATAAAATCAAGTTTTGTAGCACAAAAAATGTCTTGTAGCAGGTAAAACCAAGTTCATAAACTTATCTATTTACTTTTTATTGTGTTTAATTTAAAGATTTTGCACAATGTAAAAAACCCAGGGAGTTATAGGGGTCTGAGTGTCCTCCTCAAAAATGTTTTTGGAAGTTGACCCTAAAAACAGGGTTGTTTTAGACACCTAGTCTGATTTTTTTAGGGGTGGATCCCCTGCCATCCCCCTTGATATCATGTATGAAACAGGTTATAATCTAACAAGATTTTTAAAAATACTGCATTAAGCTTCAGAGTGATCCATCAGTAAAAATTTACAACTTAGGAAATCCTTAAGAAAAATTAGTTGAAAACACTGACTAAAATCGATAAAAAAACGCGATCTGAGAGGTCAGTAGATTTATTAGGCTCCTCTGGCCACGCTTAAATTTTTTCTACAATGTAATTACAATGTGAAAACATAGCTGCCAACTTTTGAAAACTTGCATCAAGTAAAACTTTTCGTGCAACATGAAAACCATAATTTTGATTACGACAAATAATGTGCGTATAGATTTAATACTTAACTTAAACCTCTATTAATTTATCAGCTCTTATCAAATTTTTACACCTTATCAATTTTTATTTACTTGAGGTTATTAGGTCTAGTGATAATTCACCTAAGTAATTAGTTCTGACCATAGTAAAGTTGTTTTTTCTGCAATGTAAATACAATGGTCGAAGGAAGCCAACTTCAATTAGGCGCCGCCGGTAGGAAGCAATCGCGGATAAAACGGATCTTTCACGAAAAATCGCTATTTTTCGGCTTTTCAAGATCGTGATTCTAACCATCGGACATGTTGCCTTTGACCACGTTAAAGTAGTTTTTATTGCATTCTAATACTGACAAGAGATGAAGCCGACTTCAACTTGGCGTTCGCGGCCGTCGAAAATAGTCGCGGAAGGAACGGAGCACGCGGCGCACAAAACGAAACTTTCGCGAAAAATCGCGGCTTTTCCCGCGATTCCCCCGTTTCCAAACGCCTAGCAAAGGCAGACAAGACTTTGGCGCAACAAGATTTGCTTACGTTTTTGCGGAGGAAAAATGCAAAAAAAAATTCCGTAAATATTTCGGGTCGATCCGTAAAACCGTAAAATTTGGTGCAAATCTGTAAATTTTACGGACAATCCGAAAAACTTGGCAGCTATGAGAAAAGAAGCCATCTTCAACTACGTGCAGGAAAAACGGTACTTGCGCGAAAAATCGCTATTTTTCGACTTTTCCGCAGAATGCGATCCTAAACACCGAACGACGGCTTCTAACCACTATAAACTTGTTTTTTCCACATCGCACTAACAACGCAAGAAGCCGACTTCAACTTGGCGCCCGCCGTCCGTCCAAGAAAGAAGTCCAGGGAAGAACAGAATACCCCGCAAGCAACACGAAACCCGATTGCTCGCACCCTGTTTTATGTAGACTGAAAATTCCGTAGCTTTTTCGATGCTATCCGTAGTCCGTAGTTTAACGACGGCATCCGTAGAAACTACGGAGAATCCGTAGTAGTAATCTCTGAAAATGGCGTAGTTTTGGCACAGGAGCCAGATTGACGATTCCGATTGACTATTAAAAAACACAAAAAAACCCGGAAATAGTCGCCCAAACTAAAAAAAAGTAGCCAAAATCTTTGAAAATCATTGAAAATAGTCGCTTTTGGCCCTTTTTTGCTTAAAATAGTCGCCATAGTCGCCGAACCTTGAAAATAGTAGCAATAGTCGCCTTTTTAGTCGCCTATGGGAGCCCTGAAACAACCCCCGTATTTAGATCTCCTTGAGAGGACTTCATAAAAGAAAACAATGGTCTTATGAATTATTCCACATACTAATATTCCTCAGACAACTGTGACTCCTCAAATGTTCCAACTCCAATTATTTGGCAGCAGACTTCTCTGACACAATTCTAGAAAACTTGCACAACATAAGAAAAATTAGGTATTTTCAGTGGTTAAATACAGGGTGTTTCAAAAGTCCGTTTCGCGGCTTTTATTTGGAACCAACGTGTCCTAGGGTCACGGAAGTAAGATTTACCCCTTGGAAAATGACCCTGGAGAATCCATTGAGATGGCATACAGCGCCCCTAGCGGCGAAATAAAAAAGTTAAAAATTAATTTAAAAACTACAGGAGATAGAGCAAAAACCTCAGTGAGAGTATTGTTGCCTCACAGAAAAAAATTTCATGAAAATACCTTGAATATTTGCGGAGAAATAAGCAAGTGAAAATGCACTTTTTCTTACCTCAAAATAGAAAAAGTTCGCAAATTTGCAAGTTTTATTGATTTTTTTTATTAAATTTTGCCTTTATTCAACTAAAAAACCCAAAACTACACAATAACACTGAAAAATTTGCAAATTTGAGAACTTTTTCTTTTTTGAGGGTCTGAAAAAGAGCATTTTCACATGCTAATATCTCTGCAAATATTCAAGGTATTTTCATGAAATTTTTTTCTGTGAGTTCTTCATAACATTGGTAAACTCTCACTGAGGTTTTTGCTCTATCTCCTATAGTTTTAATTAATTTTTTTAACTTTTTTCTTTCGCCGCTAGGGGCTCTGTAAGTCATCTCAATGGATTCTCCAGGGTCACTTACCTTTGGGTAGACCTTACTTCCGTTACCCTAGGACACGTTGGTTCCAAATAAAAGCAGTGAATTGGACTTTTGAAACACCCTGTATATTAGGGAGAAATAGCAGGAATATTGCTGTAGCTTATGTGATGAATGTTCATAGTAAATGTGTTAAAATTACTGTTGACTGATTGTGATAGAATTTACATTCAGGATTTATGTAGTTATGTTAATGTGTGTTTATTAATTTTTTTTAATCATGCAAGCATATTTTTATAGGTTCTTTTTACTTTGGATGATGATTTAGAAGAAACGCCAAGGTCCAAAATTCATGTATTCTAGAATGAATATTTCAAGTACAATTTATGATTTATTTTTTTAAATCATTGACTCTCTAGTTTTTATGTTCAAGGTGAAGTGTAAATTTTTTTTGTGATCACAGTGAGCTTATAAAATAAACTGCATATTGCAGTTAAAACTTATAAATTATTTATTTTTTCTGTTATCTAGCAATTTCTTCCCAATATTATACAAGAATTCAAGTAATATCTACAAAATTAGCTATTTAATTAGATTATAAAAAATCGACAATTTTCCTTTACAAAAAGATGAAAATTTTCCCCCTTTAAACATGAATTCCGTCTTAATCTTTGTCAAAATTATAAATACAATTTTAATATTTAAGTATTTGTATTATTATTTAAGCATTTCACATACAATTTAAAATACACCAATTTAAAGTAACAACAAGTTATTCAGAAGTTTAATTTACATAGTAACTTTTATTATACTTTCAAGACATATCTACAAGATTTTTACTAACAGAAATACTTCAACATCTTCTTGTGGCAAAAACTTAATAAACACTATAGGAAAATTTAACACATCATTTTCCAAAAAACTTTTTGAATAAAGATAAATATGAAGAATCTCCAGGAGGTGGATTTATATTGTTTGTAGGTAATTTTTGTTGCTCAACCACAGCAGGGACTTGGCTATTTATAAAACTTTGTAATCTTTTGTCAAAGTCGAAAACCTCATCTAAAAATTAAAAATATGACCTTGAATATACAAATAATTCAGTTTAAAATTAAATAGTATCAATCATACAATCTTAAACAAGATTATTTAAAAATCACAGTTCAATTTTGGACAGTGGTACACCGGATAAAGACAGTTCACAATCTCTTAGAAAAGTGGGGTCAAAACCCACACATTTAAGTATAAGAGTGAAACAAATATTTCCAGGAGAAGTGAAAATTCCAATGTAGGCAAACAGAGGGATAAAAATAAAATTGGCAAGCAACAGTTTCCATGCTTTAACTCAATGGTAACCCAAGTTGGTGCACTGAAAAGATGCCAGGAGGGTACAAGGACCTTTATATTTTCATTGCTTAAAATTAGGGAAGGAGATTATTTCTTTAAATATAGGTTTTAAAATTTTTCTTTTGTAACAGTGAATATTGGGTTAAAATTTAATTCAATTTGGAATCATCTTACAGGAAATCATGAAATATTGTATGTGTGTAATTGGTACTAAAAGACTACTTTTTGCCAAAAATCAAAATTCATACTTTCACTTTGTTTTTACTCCAACTAAAAATCCACTAAAATTTTCCAAAATTTAATACTTTAAACATTCATTTAAATAATCTATGTAATCTCCCACTTCAGAAAATTTCCATTTAAATCCTGTCCCCTACCACCAAAAATTGGTTTGAGTATGATCTTCTCATGAAAAGTTTTTTAAAGCAGCGCTTGAGCACTCTTTTACTAAAAATCTAGAAAAGTTTGGAAGGAATATCTAATGCTTCACATTATCTTTCAAATACATAGTATATTACTCTTAAAATTGTGAACAAAGAAATAATAATTTGCTCAAAAGAAAAAAATTTTCACCTACTTTCATCCAAATTTTTGAAGTTCTCCACTGTTTCCTTAAATCCTTTATTATCACTATGAGTTATAACCTCATGAGTTTTGTCACCAATAGAGCGGCGTATTGTAGTTACAGAGTTACCTTCACTATCAGAAGTGACACGATGCTCTTCCACTACCTAAAAGAAAAATTTCCAGTTCCTTAAAATCAAACAAATATTTATTCTATTTTAAATAGATCAAAAGCATAAAATTTACTATTTAATCTGACCATATATTGAAATATTTTGAAGTGATAATTATTTCATATCATTCCTTTGCAAGGCAAACAGAGGGTGGTCATGGCAAAACATATTTCAAAATTCACTGATAATTCCAATGTTAGATTACTTTGTAAAGTAAATGAAAACTCCCGAAGCTCAGAAAATATTTCACCCCTAGGATTTTATAGGATTCTACAGGAGTATTTCATGCTTTTTTTTGTAGGTAGGAGCATAGAAATGCAACTTTGCAGATTTTTGAAATTTCCATGGTAATTATCGAATTTTAAAAAATTCCCTGATAATTCTAGGTTTTTAAGGTTTTCCATGTCTGACCACCCTGAAAAAAGAATTGGATTGCTTGGGTCACATGTGAACCATTCTACATAATCTGCAGGTTTTTCAAAATCATTCATTGATTGATTATGAACCTGCTGATCAATTAGAAGTTGGAAATGGGAGAGAAAATAAGCACGGATACTTATTACTTATCCTTTTATTGAACTCTGGGTTTTCTTCTTGATTAGTAGTTCAAAAACTTCAAACAGATTGTGACCCACAATTTTTTAAATAAATATTTTAAGTTTTTGAAAATACTTGGACATATTTAAATATTTCATAACTTAGAAACAGATATGTTTTTCTTGTAACTTCATTTGCAGTTAAAATGACTAAGTAATTTAAATTATTTTGACATGAAGAGTTGACTGCTAAAAATATTTCAATGCTAAAGTTTGAAACAAAAAAGCAGCTAATACAGGGTGTCCCAAAAAAGACTGACACATTTTAAAAATCAAAACTAATAACTCAAAAACTAAAAAAGATTAAAAATACGTGGTTTGTTACATCCTGTGCTCTTGGTAGTCTTGTATAGGATGCAACAAAACGCATATTTTATCTTTTTCAGTTCCAGTTACCCCTTAATGGATCCTGACCTACAGCATGGGAACCAGTTCTATTCTAGAGGGGAAACTATAAGCATTTTCTTCAAGATCTTTAAGTTAGGAAGAGTATTCTATAAGGCTAGTGAGAGAGAAATAATTAATCCCAGTTGAAATAATTGTAAGAATAATGTATGAAACAATAAAATCCTTACTAAATAATACATGGATCAATGTAAAGTTTTGATTAATGCGAATTTTTTTTATAATTCTTAATTATTTTTATACAAAATTTCATTTAAAAGCAAAATGCATTAATAATTTGCAGTAAGCGCTTTGTAATAATGCATGAGCAGCAGCAAGGTGGTAAGCTTCTTAATAAAAGTATAGTGAATTAGGTGTAAAATTTTAAGATTTTACAATATAAATGTTTTCCCTTTGATCTAGACATCCCTTTTATCTAGGCAAAAGTACTTTAAATCTAAGAATTCAAAAGGTGAAAATAAGATATTTAGAAAGATGAAAAATGCTTAAACATGCATTCAAAAATAAAAAAAGGTGGTTTACAAGAATATAATTCTGACTTCATTCCAGATTAAAAAAACATGTTCTTTAAAAGGAACCAAGTGCAATCAAGAAAAAACATTTCTTACTCCATCAGGTAAATGAACCCTTCGAATAGATGAAAATTTCTTGAAAAAATGGAGTTCAGGGGTTGCACCTGAAAACCTGTGCAATTGAGGGCTATATGTTGAAACTTGATCAACATCTATAAAATATTTTAAACATATAATTCTTTGGTTATTTTTATAATGAAATATTTTTATCTCTGACAAATAGAAAAAAGTTTCTAATTGAAAGAATAAAACCTCTACAAAACAACCTCTTACTAACATTTAAAAAAATTCTAAATAATATAGAAATTTTATTAAAATAACAAAGCACAAATTTGCAGTATGTTTTCAACATGCATCATATATGTGATCCTTTCTCCTTATTACTACCATTCAATTATTTATAATTTCTCTTCAAGTTATAAGCAAATAAAAGTGAACTTTGATTGATAATTTAGCACACAAGATCGAGCTAGGAAAATGTTTAGATCAGAGGTAGTTAAAAGTTGTGATTATTTGGCCCACTTCATAGTTTAAGCTGTGCAGTTATGGAACATACTGTTTCAGCAAAATACTGATAGGTTCTTAGGTAATGATCCTTATAAAATGACAAAATATTAAGAATTCAAGTCCAAAATGCAGAGAATATAAGTAGGCTTAAATATTCCAAATGTTAACCAATAACTTAAAATTTTTAAATTTTATTCATACTAAGAAATAAAAATTTTACATATAATTAAAAACATAACACATACCATATGAGGAGCCCTCATTTTGGACACCAGAGAACTTTAAAAAAATTGAATACATTCATTAAAATTTGTTACTATAAATAAATTTTAGACCATAATTTTTGTGATACTTTATAAAACACTGATAAGATTATTTCTGCTACTATTAAAATATTTCGTACATGGTGGTTATAAAATTAGTTAATTCTAATCCAGTATTTCCACTGGTCACAAAAGGAATGGGAAGCTCACATGTGAGGCATTTAAATTATAACTTGTTTTATTTTTTTTGGTAGGGTGTTATTAATAATAGTGCAAATTTTATGGTATATCAACTGCTTATAACTAATTTTGTTTTAAGTCAATGTCTAATAATATTTTTAAACTCAGCAGTTTCCTAGAAATTGAATTTATTACATTTATAGTAGTAGTGTACAGAATCTTGATAGATAAAGAATATGACATGCTGCTTCACTGAAACCAGAAAATCTCTTTGTTACTGTTGCATACAATTTAAACACATGCTTCATGCAAATTTTGTGTAGATTAGAAAAATGAAACTACAGTTTGAGCTTTTATTTTGTGTTTTGTCCTTGTTAGCCAACTGACACCCAAAATTGGAACATTTTTACTGAAATTTCTTTTTACACTGATCTTTATAATTTTATAACTATGTATATCAACACACACCCACTAGAATGAAATTTATGCAGGTTCAAACAGGGTAGTGTTATTTCATAATCACTCAATGAACCTTCAGAGTAAAACAATTTTGAGCAATGAATGTGATACTACATGTTATTTTAATCATACTTACAGGGAGAGCTTCATTGGGATCTCTAAGCAATTCTTCTCGAGGAGTTTTTTTCTTAAAACCACTATTATTAGAAATGTTTTCATGATCTGAAACGTTTAAAAGCAACAAAATAGTTATTTTCCCATAAAGTTCAACATTGTATGCTTTGCTCTTTTGAATTGAATGAAATTTCATTTCTTAAAAATGAACTTAATTTCTTAAAAATGGAATTACATAATAAGCTAAACCAGAGGTTTCCAACTGGCGGCCCGCGGGTCGCATGCGGCCCGCCGGGTCATTTTGTGCGGCCCGCGAAGCTCTCTGAAAACCCTCTAAAAAGTAGCTTCAAAAACTTTTTAGCACACTAAAATTCAAATTTTTTTTCGGGGGAGAACCCCGACCCCCCATATACCTCTTAGATTATGGACTAGCTTAGATCCTTTTCTATGGTGCAAGAATTAAAAGTTTGAAGTTTCGAGAGGTCGTTTGTAAAACCTGAAATTCCCCCTGAGCGTAGCAAGGGAGTATGAAGGCTTTTATAACCATTATCATGAGGAGGGACAAAATGGAGTATCCAAAAATTAGGTAAAACAATCCTCTAAGGAAAATTTACAAATATTTTCTTGAGGAAGACCTTTTCATTTAAGTAATATTCAGAATATTAAATATATTCAGTATTCCTATACGAGTTGTATAAGAGTAAAAAAATTCATATATCCTCTGGAATTGTCCCTCTTTTGCTGGAAAAGTTTCATATTGAAGACTCTCACCCCAAAAAAATTATCATCGTTAAAAGGAGCCAGATTACTTTACGGCCCACCACTTGCTTGTGATTTCGATTGTGGCCCGCGAGTACTTAGAAGTTGGAAACCCCTGGGCTAAACAATGAATAACAATGAAATAGGATAGTATTTTTTACCTAAAAATTGTTTGAAAATACATCCCTAAGAAGGTATCATCTTTAAAAAATACTATGCATTTAATAAAAATTATTTTTTTAATGTACAATTTGAGCAAATCAATTGTAAAAACAATATTATGTAAGAGGAAATTGTAGAACAAAAATAAAAATAAAATAGGAAATACTTTAAATTAACCCACTCTCACATACAACATATGTATGAATTTAGATATTTAGTAAAACGATTTTAAAAGCTTCTTACATAATTCTAAGCAGTTAGTCAAAAATTATGACAATTTTAAAATCATTATAAGTTTTATAATATGGCAAAATCAGAAAACAAAATCAGTCTTAAACATTGGGAATAGCAAATATCTTTTCAAAACTTCAAAGAATGATACAAATAACATTACTTAAAAACATGTAACGTACCATAGTCTTGCAAAACAGAGGCACCTTCATCTTGGAAACCAAAGAACTTTAAAAAAAATTAAAACAATAATTAGGATTGTTTCTAGCACTAAATTTTAGATCTTATACAAGGTATTTATACGAGTCCATCCAATCTCTGCATGCACAGCCAGATTCATTGCATGGTGACATAAAAATGCTTAAAGAACTATACATTTACAGGGTTTCCACTCAATTTCAGAAATAAAATTCCCTGACTTTTCCAGATCAATTTTTAAGATTTTTCGGTTAAAAAAACTAGTCATTCACAGCATTTTCTGAATACTTCTTGCATTTTTGAACATATAATTTTCAATAAATTGACTATTTTTTCACTTACTAGTAGAGCCGAAATTGACACGCAAACTTTAAAAATTTTCATTTTCCAGGCATTTTTTATGATTTTCCAGGTTTTGGGCCTAAATTGGCAATTTTCCCTGACTTTTTAGGTTAAATTTAAGTTCCCTGACTTTTCCAAGTTTTCCAGGTATTCCCTGACCTGATGGAACCCTGCATTTACTGCTCATAGCTTTAAATAAAATCACAAAAAAAGTAGAACACATCTGGTTTACTCTAAAAAAACCGTATATTAGAAAATTTTATCCATTCCACAAAAGGAATCTCTATGTAGATTTTGGGCAGTCTTGTTGAAACACTGTATTTCACAATACTTTAATATTGTCATAATGACAAAACTGTGAATCTTACAAATCAAATTACTCAAATTTCAAAGTTAAGGGGTTCTTGTTAATACATATTAATTTGATTCTGTTGTAATGACAACTCTTTTGTCATTAGAAAAGAGAAATTAGAATGTCAAGAGAAATTAGAACTTTCCAATCAAAATTTCTTTTTTCCATGATCCATATATTATTTACACTAAGTATCATCAACACACAATAGAATAGCATTATCTCATAACCCCCAGCCAATATATTATACTTCAGATTAAAACAATTTTGAGCAATGAATGAGTTAAATATTATTTTAATCAAACTTACAGGGGGAACTTCATTGGGATCTCTAAGCAATTCTTCTCGTGGAGTTTTTTTCTTAAAACTACCATTAGAAATGTCTTCATGATCTGAAATATTTAAAAGGAACCCAAAATAATCTTGTATTCATAAAATTCAACATAGTATGCTTGGCTCTTTTGAATTAGTTTTTTTGTGGGCTCAAATTTTGTCAAAATTCGCCTCTTTCCTTGTTCAAATTAGATCCCACAATCAACATAATATAGATATTTAGGCTGTTATTCAAGCTTTGTGGGGTAGCATACATCATATAGGGCCCAT
Source organism: Tetragnatha versicolor (assembly GCA_024610705.1). Classification (NCBI taxonomy): domain Eukaryota; kingdom Metazoa; phylum Arthropoda; class Arachnida; order Araneae; family Tetragnathidae; genus Tetragnatha; species Tetragnatha versicolor. Next base: position 32,330,065 of record JANDEH010000010.1, read on the forward strand.
AACTCGAGTGAAGACATTCATCATGTGATAACAGTAGGAATGAGAGCCAAACAACCAAATTCTAACCTTGGAAAACTAAACTTTTTTAATGGAATGGTATTATATGCCATTACATTATATGTTTTATATGGTTTTTATTTTTAATGGAATTTTTTTGCTGGTCAAAAAATCTTAAAATTTTTATTTTTAATATTTGGCATGGAATCACCTAGGGCAGAATATTTTCAATAATGAAGCTAAAAAGGTAAAGATAAATACAGATTGGCGCAAGTTTAGAACTGCTGATGGTTGGCGAGTTTTGGCTATTTGGCACCATATTTAGAAGCAACATAATTCACTTAACATTAGTTGGGGTAACTATATAGTGATTTTTATCGCTAAAAACTTGGCGCATCAGCAGTTCTAAACTTGCCAGGGTTGGCCGGTTTAAACCAAATGGTTTTTTTGGTTTTTTTAGAAATTATAAAATATTTACAGGATTTTTTAAAAGAAAGTGTTATTAAGTATAATCTTTTGCACAAAATTAAAAGGTCAGATTTATCAAAAAATTGACATTAAAGTTGATTAAAAATCAGAAATATTTTAAATTAATGGTTTTAATTATTGAATTATATCTATCTAAACTTAATCTTAAAAGCTTAAGTTAAACTTATTATATGTTGCAAGAGATAGTTTATTTATTAATTTCCTTTAAAATGAAAATGAAACATTATTTCAAAGAGTAACTAAAGATACACTAAAGTTATCTGTTTTTCACTGATAAAAGATGGCTTGGATTTTAATTAATTGATAAAACCAATTAGTCTTATTTGTCAGTCATAAAAACCAGTTTTTTTTTACTAAATTAATAAAAACCGTCGATTTCTTTAATGATAAAAACCAAAAACCAGTTGGTTTGTTTATAAATAGATAAAAACCAGTTGGGTTTTTTACTAAATTAATAAAAAACCATTGATTTCCTTAATCGGATTACTTATCTTAATCATTTATCCAATTTCAATTAACATTAGTTGCTTACATTTCATTTTATTTATTTAAAAAATGTTATTTTCTCTTTCTAAAGAAATTTTTTAAGTTTATAAATTAATCCATATAATTAATATAATTAATTTGATTATTTTACCATTTAATAATTAATCAAATTAATTATCTCAATCAATTATCCAATTTCAATTAACATTAGTTGTTTACATTTCACTTTTACTTCTTATTTAAAAAATAAAATTTTCTCTATCTAAAGAAATTTCTTAAGTTCATAAATTAATGCATATATAATTAAGATAAATAATTTGATTATTTCAACCATTTATCCAAGATAAATTAACACTGATTTTATTCACTACAATAATATTAGATTTTCAAATTGTAATATTTTAAAAACAAAAATTATTTTTAAAGCAAATTAATTTGATTTTAATTAACTAATTAAATTAATTAATTGAAATTTACAAATTATAAACAACACCTGAAATAAATGTCTAATTTACAACTCAATTTCAAACATCACTGCTAAAATAACTTATTCTGAAAAATAAATTCTAAAAAAACTTGGTTTAAACCAAAAAAACCTAGTTTAAACAAAAAAAAACAAATAAACCCCGTTTTTTTTTTAAACAGGTTTTTTGCCAACCCTGAAACTTGCGCCTACAGATTCATATTAAATTTTTTGAAATAATTTATTTAAAAAAATACATACCTATTGAGTAAAAAGAAAGCATTTTAAACATCTCTGCCATTTGAGACATCATAAAATGATGTGTATCAAAGGAATTGTCTATGGTACTGAATTCATTAGAGAATGGAATATCAGCTGAATTTCTAAATCTATCATTTCCAAACTCTTGGCTATTAGTATCAGCACTGAAATACAAGCACAAGTAAAATGGTAGGGGAGACCGGGGATGGATGGGACACTGGGTAGGATGGGACACCTTCAATAAATCTTAAAATTATAAATAAAATTAGTTTTTGAGTGTTCCACCAGGTAAAGCCACCATGGCTTCATACTTGTTGCTGTTTACTATTTTAGTTGCAAGCTCCTACAAGTTTCTGAATGAAAAAGATGGTTTCACTATAGCAAAAGTAACTAAGTACAGTAGAGCCCCGATTATCCGCGCAATTGGGTGGCAAGGGTACCGCGGATAGCGAAAATCGCGGATAACCCGAAAAAAGACTAAAAATGATGTGAAAACACGAAAAAAATATTTCAGCATAAAAACTATGTTTTATTGTACTTAAACATGATATGTAAAACTTTTAAAATAGGTGCAGTACAGCAGAAACCTTTGCTCTACATCTAAAATGTATCTAATCTCATCTAAAATTTGCGCTCATCATTAAAAACTTTTTTTCCTGGCACTCGCGGATAATCCGCACCGCGGATAATCGGGGTTCTACTGTATTACATTTTTCAAAGTGAATTTTCTATCTGATTCTTGGTTGTTTTCTTAATGGTTTATATTGTTTTCTAAACAGAATAATGTATTCTTTATGAATATATAGTTGAGTTAATCCTAAAAGCTACAGTTCTTTTGAAAGAACCTATTTTTTAAAACTTTTGCTACTGGGGTGGGATGGGACACCATCCTAATATTCCTCTCAATACCTAAATACAAGCTATTGCATACAATTCTTTAGATACCTTTGTTTTGAAACTGATTAGTATTGCAGTTGAAAACATATTTTTTTAGATTAAAGAAGAATTTTAACTATATTTTGTATTTTTCACTTAAGTTAGATTTTTCGAAGTAAATATAGGGTAAAATAACTGATGTTTTTGTAATAAATCTTCAAAATGTGTAAAATACTTCCATCTTTGTGGTTTTTAATCATATATTTAAAAAGTAATCATAAATTTTAATTTAAAAAGATGTGTCCCATCCCACCCCGGGGTTGGATGGGACACTTTTAGAGGTTACTTTAATTCGTTCATAAATCCTAAGTTTTGTTTGCTATCACTTTGGTTATATTTTTTAAGCATGTTAAAATGTTCCAAGAAGATGTTAGTTTGAAAGTTTCAAATTTATACAATGAAAACTAAATTTTTTAAAAATATTCTTGAAGAAAGTGTCCCATCCCTCACCGGTCTCCCCTATATCAGGCCCGTGCTGGGTCGCCGGGACGCCGGGACGTATCCCGGTGCGCCCTCCAGCTTGGAAATTTTTGACGCCCCCGTCCCCCGAAACTGACTAGTTTTACGACGAGGCTTATCGTCGAATTTCAGAGGCGCCCATTAAAAAATTAAAAAGGTAACCAACTTAAAGAAAACTGCAAAAGGCGTCCCCATAGAGCGAGTCTGATGGCCCCGCCCATGCATATTTAAAAAATTTCAGAGGCGCCCATTAAAAAATTAAAAAGGTAACCAACTAAAAGAAAACTGTAAAAGGTGCCCCAATAGAGCGAATCTGATGGAGCCGCCCATGTATATTTAAAAATTTCAGACGCAGGCCCGTGCTGGTCAGGGTCCTTTGCTCAGAGGCGCCCTTTTGAAGAGACTGTTCTACATTTGTTAATACTAGTGTTCTTCAGAGTTTTTTCTGGGATATTTTTATTTTTCCATGAAATTGTAACTTAACCAATAGTGATTTTGCAATTCAGTTTTAGTTCATCAGGTCTAAAGTGTGAGATCACCTGCGAGTTTTAAGGGCGCCCCCCTAATTTTACGTTAATATGAAACTTCGCTCTGAATTTTTAGAGTGCCCTTAGTTAAAGGTGGTGAATTTTCAGGGAGCCAAAACAATACCTTGAAAGTGTGTGGGCGGAGTCGCTACTTTTTTTACATCCTAAAAATAAAAAGTTTCTCTTATTTTTGTCTTATTTTACTAAACACAAATCACAAAATTATAAGACCTCTGTAGGGATTTTTTATTTGGCCCTCAGATCAACACGTTGAAAATGCTAGGGCGGGGCGTTTATATTTTAAGGCGCTCTAATTTAAACAGGTTGTTTTCTTCTCTGTGTGCCCTTAGTAAAAAACGCAGTACCGTATGTTAAGTCCGAATGGTGTTTTTTGCACGAATACAACCTTGATGACGATGATTTTAGGGCGCCCTTCTTTATACACAAGCTACCACGAAATTTTAAAAAGCTCCATTTTAATTTTAAGGACCGACCATGTATCACGCCATGGGCACTGTGGTGATTTTCCATGGCGCCCTTTGTTTAACATCTTGATTTTTGTGAGGACGGGGTGGTACTTTTCTTCATGCACGCACCAAAAAATTGCTAGGGGACAGCATTGATTTTTCATTAAGTCTTTAGTGGTCGAAATGCATTGAAATCGCTAGGGTGGGGCGTTTAATTTTTAGGATGCTTTTATTTCAACAGGTAATTCCTTGACACTGGGCACTTTAGTCACCTTTGGTAAAAAATTTTATATCTTTGAAAGAACTAAAAAATCCAGATCCTCTATTATTTTTGCATTAAAGAGGTATTTAATGTTATTTCCATACATTACAATAGTCTCAATTAAAATCTAATATAAAAAATATTAAATAAAAAACAATCAAAATACCTCAACTCGCAGTATTGCTTTTAATTTTTTTCTATTGAGAAAAGTAATTTGAAAAACGTCACAAATAAAGTCTGAACTGAAAATCAAGGGCGTATATAAAGTGGATAAAGGGGGCCCTGGCCCTACCCGAAATTTGAACTACAGTTGTAACTAAAACGTGTAAAAACCCTGTTTTTTAGGTCAAAATTTCAAAATTTTTCTGGGGGAGAACCCCCAGACCCCCCTTTTGTATTTGGGGCTTCTGTTATTCACACATCTTACACTATTAAAATATGCATTGATTATTACATTATTATAAGTTTTTATTATTACACAGTATGGAATATATTTAAGATTTGTAATTTTCATTTTTGATCTTTTCATTGTTATAAATTATACTCTGCTCATTTTGAACTGGCGCTTGAAAATATTTCCTTCCCCCACTACCGATCGGTAACCATAGCAACTATCCCCGTCAAAGTGACGAAGAAGACTTACTATATTGGCTGCTCGAAAAGCGTAACTATGGTTACGCTTCTAGCGTGGGGCCAATTCTAAATGAATAGAGTATACATAATTACATTATCTCTCTTCTAGCAAAATTATACTTTTGCGCCTTCTGCATAATATCTGCATTTTTTAGGCGATATTTGGGCTCCTCCCGAAATAAATATCTATAGACGCCACAGCAGAAAATTTTGTTTTTAGGTTTACTAATAAATATTACAGCGGCGGCGCCCTTCCACCCTTTGTCCACCGCCCTCTGAAGGTACCCAGCACGGGCCTGCCCTATATGAGAGAACAAGAACAAATTAGTGAAAAAAATTAAGACATAATAATAATGAACTAATAAAAGAAAACTTGGTTCGGTTCTTACGTATTATACCATCGACTGTTCAGAAGCCGTTATTTTCAGCTATAGAACAGTCAATGGCATTTTAAACAATTTCGGATTCAGCGTCACGGTCGACGGCAAGGTACATAAGAACTTATACGTAAGAACCCTTGGACGGCGGATACGTAAGAACCCTTGGTTCTTACGTATTATCCTGCCGACTGTGCTGCTGAATTCGAAAATGTTATCGAAGTCTATTGACTGTTGTATAGCTGTGACGCTAAACTTAATAGGGCTGCTGAACTGTCGACGGTATAATACGTAAGTGTAATGAAAACTTAATATACAGTGGGACCAGGGGTATTATGGATAAAAAATAATATTTTATTATTAAGAATATTTAGTGCATTTAAAGCAATAATTCACAAATTTTAACTGTCGGTTAATATGGCGGCTGGAGGACTCTATAAAGCTGTTCCAAAGAGGTCAATCCCTCCGTTTTCAAGAAAAGAAGTGCACTTGGATTTTTATTATTGTTTGTCTTTCCTCACTAGGCAGTTAGTGTAACCCCAAACAAGCCAGAACATTCACTCCCTAGGGTTGGGCGGGAGGTATAGAGGGAGGAGGAAAAACTGGTTAATTCTCGCCAGTAACTATCCCACCTGCCTTCCCTCTTCTTCGAAGAAAGAGGTGCTTAAGTACCCAAACTAGCTACCTTGATTTACTGCAACCCTACACAAACTTGGATTTTACAGTTCCCAACCTCCTAGCAAAGAAAGACAGACAATACCACAGTTATTTGGTGGAGAAGTTGTTTACACTTTGTTTTGGTGAAACCACATCTGGCAAAAAAACTTGTGTTTTGGGGAAAAAAATTGAAAAGATAAATTTAAATGACAGAATTGTTTATTTTAATAATAAAATAATGAATAAATTTAAATAAGCTGAGGGGAAGATAGGGTCACACCTCACCTACAGGGAAACATGTCCAAATTTAAAACACACTTTATTACTCATGTAATATATGGATGTCCCCTGTTCACACACAAGTAGTAATTATTATTTTAACATTCGACTCTTTGAGGTAGAAGGAGATGTTGAAGGAATCTTTTTTTTTCTGAATGTCATTTATTAGAATAAAACTAATAGGTACTACTGAATTAATTTTCCTCTTCCTGCAAATAATATAATTAATTCTGAACTCACTCATGTGTTCCAGGTTTTTCTTTAAAAAATCTGAAGAACCAGTTAAAATCCATTTAATACTTCTGACTGAAAAAAAAGTTGGATTTTTTCTTTTTCTAGAATTACGAAACACAAAACTATAGAATGTTTATTTACCAAAATTTGAAAGATTGCGTCATGCCCAAACAGCCACAGTTATAGACAGAACCACGGAGTACAGAACGATCAGAGTAATTTAACAAAAAATGAAAAAATGTCTCATTTTCTATGAACAGGGAATTTTTTCACGTTTTTATGAAGCATAATTTGACCCGAAAAATTTAAAAATCCGTTTCGAAACAATATTTGTTTGACTAGTTCTATGTTTGCGACCGCAACGAATCGAAACCTATGAAAGAAAGGAATAAAAAAGTACCCTTTGGCTTGTTCCGTGCTTTGAAAAATGAAGTCAGGTCACACAGGCATGCGCACAGTGTTAAAACAAAACAAGAAGTGTGTGTTTTGGATGTATACAAATGGATACTTATTTGACTTCAACTTGATAACTTGTTTAGGCACTTCTCTCGCTCTTACTTCTATGTTCAAATCATACACCATTCACCTAGCAACCGCTATTGTATATAAACAAACCATGATGAGAATGAGAACGTGTGAGGGAAACCAGTTGTTTTTATTTTCAAACTTCTATTTAAATTTATAATCTCAGAGATGAGATGTTAGTTTTTTCGTATCTTCGTTATATTTCTATGTAAGCTACAGAATTCTGAATGAAACTGCGTACATTCAATTAGCATCTTTTGAAAATCAAATGGAAGAAACAGGTACTTAAAAATCCAAGTTAGGTTTTTGTAAACATCAGTTTTTCAAATTTTAATAAAAAGGTTTTTTACAATAATTTTTAATGCATACAAATCATGATTAATTAGAACCATAAAACACTAATTTGGAAAAATTGTATATCTTAGATTATCCTAAGATATTGTATTTTTAGGATAATCTAAGAAATTTTTTATTTGTATCTATTATTAAGACCACACAACCAAAAATATCATACCATTCTAGATTAAATTTACTAAACTATTACAGTGAAATCCCGTTACAACGAATACTGATACAACGAAAAATCCCGTTATTACGAAAGTCCAGAAAGTTTCCAACTGTTTTTATTTGAATTAGCGATAATACGGTTACAACGAAATTTGCGTTACAACGAAGAAATTTTACAGTCCCGTGAAGTTCGTTATAACGGGATTTTACTGTATTTTACTTTTTAAAATTTCTGCCCCAATTGAAATTTAATTTTTGTTTGTCTTCTTAAAATTTCGTTATGCATTTTTTAAGGTATAGTTCGAAAATTTCTCAATTGCACATATACTTAGTACAATTTTTACTGTTTTTCAAAAAATCTAAAATTTCCTCAATTTTATATCCATGTAATTTTCATCCAGATGATTTACAAGTCAGTTACACCATTACACACGGATAGGGTTTTTGTCAGACTATATTTGTTAAATTTAATTTGATGTTGTAAAGTATAGCAAAATATTCTTATTACATATATTTTTTCTAAATATATTTCTTAAGTCACATATTGTTTTTCGCTTTAGAAACCAAGCAAAATATCTCCTCAACTGAGCTAGAAGACCAAAGAAATATTGTAAAGGTTACTGTTCATCATTGTGAAATCAAATCAAATAATTTACTTGTTCAGCCAGTTGTGTGTATGCATATAATTGATTCAAGTCATGGATCATATGTTAAAAAGCAGGACAGGTAATTTTGCCATCATATTAAAATTTCTACTCTTAGTATACAGTAAGGTAAGGGAAAGTGAAGCACAAAATAATTTTCTTTTGTATTTTGTAATAGAAAAGAGCCCAAAATACAACTGTAACAATGAATTTGCAAATTGCATTTTCTAGATAGATAGAATTTTCTCACTTTCAATTTTTGGTTTATTTTTTGCATCTCTTTCTAATTTTACATGAATCATGAATGAATTTTTGAAGGCTGCTTTCTTTAAAAGCCAAAAATTTAAAAATATTTTCATTAATCTAATATCTATCCAGAAAAAAACAATCATCACAATCAAACTCTATTGATGAACTCGGCAAGTAATTTAAGTGGGGTCAGAATATGTTAAAAAAATTTAGGAAGGTTCAGAATTAAAATTTTTTATTTTTACATACACATGCATATAATAAATATTGTAAAGTTAAAAATTGTAAATTAGTTTGCTTCTGAAGAAATAACCATTAAATTAAAGCATTATGATAATAGTAGTATATCTTAAATGGAGCTAGAAATATTACTTTCTCATAAAATATAAAAAAATATTTTAGAAAAATAGCTGCAACATCTTATTATGAGAATCAAAGAGAAGACATCGATTACATCATGCCAATAATGTCACAACCCTGTGTAGTCAGTGGAGAAAAGTAAGATGACTTTTTTAATCTGGTTATGTTTTTTTGGTCAAAAACTTTTCTTTCTTTTAAAGGGAAAGGATAAGTTATATAATTAGTAGTAGATATTGTTTCAAAAGCTTAGTAAAAGTTTCACTTTTATATCCTACAATATACTTCTTAACTCCTAGTGCAATTTTAGAGAGTTTCTTAAAAAAATTAAAAATTACATGTTTACTTTAAAACAGAGGTTCTCAAACTGTGTGCTGCGGCACCCTGGGGTGCCGCGAGGGTATGCCAGGGGTGCCGCGATGATAACAAAGAAAAGTTGCAAAAAATTACAAAATTTTAAATATGGAACAAATCTGCTTAAATGTTTATGGGGGGTGAAAAGAGTGAATATTATCCAACGTTTTCACTCTTTTTTCCTTTTATTCTTGCGTTCGTAAAATGGCAAATATCTTTTTTATAACTTACACAGAATGAACGATCAAAAACGCTGCTTTTCCCAGAAAAAGGGACATATACATACCTATTTTCTTTTTCATTTGGTGAAACTGCAGTTGTACAGAAGTAACAAAGGAAAGAGTACGGAAAGGCGTATATGGGGGGCAAGAGTGCCCTGTCCCACCGAAACTCGGACTTGGTCTACGGAAACAAATTAAAACCCTGATTTTTAGCATCAATTTCTGTAGGAGAATCCCCTTTCGTACTCAAAACTTTTTATAAGTTCATCAAAGTCCAAAATATATACCCAAAATTCGGAGTAGGTGTACACCAAAACCAAAGTAAGCCCTGTTTTTAGGGTTAAATTTCCAAATATGTTTGGGGGATAACCTCCACTCCACACCCCCTTTTTTACTTGGAACTTCATCAAAACGCAAATCCTTCCAAAAATGTAAATCTAAATTTTGGAATAGGTGTGCTAAAAACCTGTCTTTTATAGCCAACTATCCAAAAATTTTCTGAGGGAGGACCCCCAGACCCCCCTTTGATATTTAGAGCTTTTTTACAACCTTTCTTATATAAAATTCTTTTATAACATAAATTCTAACTTAAAAAGACAGAAAGAAACTACATTGAACCTATTAAATATACATGGAAGGGTTGAGGTCTAATTTTGTTACCCTCCTGAAATCAATTTCATAATACACTGCTGGCGACTTCTTATGTGGACACCTTTATTTCCCAAAATGTTAACCTTTTTTTAGGGGGGTGCCCCGAATTTTGTTTATCTTGCTAGGGGTGCCGCTGCTGAAAAAGTTTGAGAACCCCTGCTTTAAAAGGCAGAGGGGTTGCTGAAAAGCACCTTTCAACATTTAAATTTCAAAATTTTTGTAGCACTTCATGTTTACAGTTTTGAAATGTAAACTGATATTTTTTCCAATTAGAAATGACTTAATAATAATTTTACTGATTTTTCAAGTTTGAAATAAAAAAAAACCTTAAGTTTCATGAAGATAGTACAAGATATTTCACAGGTACAAGTGAGCCTCATCACAACCTTTTGTGAAAGTTATTTAGCAATGGGGAAATTATTTTTAAAGCAACTGCAATTAATTTTCTTAAAATTATTTACATAAGTTAAATGCAAATAACCATTAAAATATTAGTAGTTGTATTTTCATTCTTATCTTTTTTAGATCGCAAGTATTAAAATGGGAGGAATCTTTCATTTTAAATGAGAGCTTGGAATATCTACTGAGGAAAGAATTAAATACCATCCTGTTTTTTGAAGTATGTATTAACATAAACTAAAGTTGATTAAACTTTTTACAAAAATTTAAGTTTAAATGCTGCAGTTATTATTATTAACCCATTGCAGATAATAGATTTAATTCCATTGTCATTTATGAAACATCAATATGAAAGGCTGAATGGAAGTGGAATGCAGAAAAAAGCATGGGCTTTTTTAAAGGTATTTTAAATTGTCCTATCAATGTGTTATTGTCTTGAGTGAAAGAATATCTGAAAATATTTTTCTAGGGGAGAAAGGGGTAATAAGAAACTGGAGGAATAAGAAACATTTAATTTTCAACCTTGTGTGTGGGCGTAAAAATCTGAAAAAATCTAGGGTTGTGGATCATTCTTAAAAGGGCTGTTTCTTATTTCTCCATTTAAACAAAATTATGGGGCAATAAGAAACACTAGCATTTTATCCATAAAAATTTATTTATAGTATTTTTCTCTTTATTATCTTAATACTTTATTGTTCTTATTTCATTTATCAAGTTCAAAATTTAAATTCAATTAAGTTTATTTTTACTTCATTTTCTAGAAAACGGTGGGTGATGAGACAAAAAATATCAATTTAAAAAAATTGAGTTCTTTTTGGGGGAAAAAAATTATTAGTCCCACAAAAGGAAGTAAGAGAAGCCCCACTTGATCTGTTTTGTGATGATTTTCAACTGTTTTATACAAAAATATAGGGTTGTTCAAAACTTTTAACTTGTAACTTTTTTAGACTAACATTTAACTGGGCATATATCTAAATATTTTCAATGATTTTTAATTAGTAAAATAACTGGCATTTCTCTTATTACCCCTTGTGGAGTAATAAGATACAGTCGCTTTGAGTTAATAAGAAACAAGTAAAAAAACCTTTTGCTTAGCAAGTGTATTATTTTTAAAAGAAGGCTGATAATGATACATAAACATTCTGTAAAAAATGAGCTTCATAAACTTAAAGGAAAATCCTGTGGAATTTTTGAATGTTTCGTATTACCCCATTTGAATCTCATTACCCCACTGTCACCTAATACTTAATATCAAGGTTCTAGGATCCAATGGAATTTTCAATACCGGTAAAATGCTGCGACTTCAGTTGTATAAATCTTACACCTCTAGAAAGAAAAAAGATTCCGGAAAGATAGAAGTAAGTTGAAATTCACTTTCTCAAGTTAATCTCTCTAAGTTCTACATTACTAACTTTATTTTCAAATAAAAAATATACTTCTTATTTTTAAAGTATTAATTATAAAACTATATCACTCGTATGCAAACAAAAAAATTTATAGGTGTATAACTGGTGGTTAAAGAAATCCAAGGTCCCTCTGCAAGCATCCATTTACATTTCATTTGAAAAGCATAGAGTAAGCCCTATTCAGCCAGCATTACGTTCAATGCTTCCGCTGCAAGCGGTAAGGTATCATTTTGTTTTAATGTATTATTTAAGATAAAATATCATGAACTTGGTTTAATGCAAACTTGAATAATTTAAACTTTGTATTATCTCTTTTAATGTAAATTCTATTTTAAATGTAAAATGAAAATGTCAATACACAATTTAGGAAATAGGCTCATCTGTAAACCAATTATGTGGATCTTCCTTTGAATCAGCATCACAATTTCAAAATGTGTCTTTAAGGTATGACTATTTGCATTTTAACTTAAACTAAATGGTTTTAATATTTTCCATATTGATTAGCAGATGATGCTTTACCTTGTTTAAATTTCTAATAATATTTAATTTTTAAATACTAGGTGTCTAAGAGTTCCCTATGTTATTTTTTTCAGTGATACTTACTCAAAATCCAAAAATGAAGAAGTAGTTTGGTCTAAAAAGGAAGGTGAACCTTTCAAAATACCTTCAAAACTCTCAGGATCATTTGATTCATCAAATTTTTGCCAAATTTTAAAGTTTAGCACAAAAGGAAGGTAAATTATACTTTTACCTTTCAAAATTTATGTTGTAATACTCAAAGTAATCATTATTAAAAATAACTAAAATTATCTTCTTCCTTCCAATATTATTTCTGGTTTTGCCACTGCTCATTTAGCTTTACTATATTTCTTTTGTTTCACATCATTTAAAAAATTTTATGATATTTAAGTTTTCTCATACTTTGAATAAAATTATTAAATTTTTTAGAGTACTTGCCGCAGGATGTGAGCTTTCTGGTCAACACTTTTTATATTTTTATGAAGTAATGTATTTTAAAACTAATTTGTTAACTTTTACTGTATATGTATATTACTTCATTTTCATTTCTTAATTAAATGTTAAGTTCTCTAAGCATTCCTAAATTTTCTTTGTTATTTAACTGCATTTCAATATGCTTTGAACAGAGTCTAATACTAGAATAGTTTTTTTGTATTGTAATGATTGTAATTGAACCAACTTATTAAATTTTTAAAACTTTCATGAAAAAAATCTTAGCCTGAATGCTTGAGCAGGCAGAGTTTGTTGTTTTATAGATTTTTTATATGTTTTATTTATAGATCCCATCCAAAAAGCTCATAGAAAAACATTTTGCTCATTCAGATGTTATATATGATATAGATTGGTCAAAAGAAGATACTCATGTTTTAACTGCATCAGCTGATTGCTCTGTAAAGTAAGTTGTGTTTTATAAATCTATGCATATATTTTAAAGAATAAACTGTGCCATGTACTCTAAACTTAATGTGGACATCCCTCTCTCAAACCATTCTAGTTTTTTTCTCTTGTTCTTAGGTTATGGAATTTCAAACCCTGGGTTATTTTGTGTTCATTTATTCATCCATCTTATGTATATTCTTCCAAATTTGAACCATCCTCTAATAGTATTTTAGTTACTGCATGTTATGATCATGTTATTCGTATTTGGAGTAACAGCAAGTCAGGGCATTTGCTTCAAGAACTCGAAGGACATAATTCGCCTGTGAATTCTGTTTGTTGGCATCCTTCTTCACATCAATTTTTTTCTGCAGATAATAATGGGGAAATTAAATTGTGGAAAGTAGTATCTAATGCAAGCAAAAGTAAGAATTGTTCATTGATTGGTTTTCGTACTTGAAAGTAAAAAAAGAGGGGTGTTTTAATGGCACTTTTTTCAGATTTTGATTGCTGCATTATGGAAAAGGAGATTTGTCTTGCGGAACTTAAGGTAAAACTTCTTCAATAACTTTTGACTTAATTCAATGGGTAAAAAGACAATTATAATAAACTTACTGGGCTGTTTGAGCTCTAGCTTAGATATTTTCCCATCACATATTGCAGATAAAAAAATTTGTATGTGTTCAAAACTAATTTTTAATCATTGTACTACTATAAACTTATATTTTGATTAGAGCTTTTCTACACTCTTGTTTTGTTTCTAATTTTTAATGGAATGCTTTACTTAATTATATGTGTATTTTTGTAAATGCATAGAGCTTGATGGAATGCATATATCTTTTTCAGGGAACATCAATTGACAAAATTTTTCTTGACAGCTTTAGAAACGCATTATTCATATTTTGTGATGATGGTAAAGTTTATCTTATGGATGTAGTTATGTAAGTCGGTTTCCTTAGTATTTTCTGGTTTAACATTGTTATATTTCTAAGGATGTTATTGTTATTAAGATGGAGAAAAAATATCTGTTTAATGTTTTTTTTGTGCCAAAACAAGTGAGACACACTTAGTTATTTATATGCTCAGTTTGTTAATGGCATGTGTGTGTGTGGAGCTTGTGCGCAATCAAGAATAATACTGTTTTATACTTTTGTGTAAAGAACAAATACATTAAATAAAAAACAACTTAGTTTATTTTGATATTCATTTTGTAAATTTTTTGCTGTAATGGAGCACTTTTCTTGAATTTTGTTTGTATTATAAGTAGTAGCCTTTCATTGTGATATCTGCTTGCGTCAAGGATTTTAATTATCTTGTGTTTTTAGGGAAAGCATTTTACGTTGCTTTGAATCAATTTACAAATCCCAAACAATTAGTAAAGGATGCTGCTCTCCTTGCAGAGGATTATTATTTGTGTGCAATGACCATGGTAAAATATCTGCCTGGAACTCAACATCTGGTAAGTTTATTTCCACTAATCAGAGATACAGTTCTATGACAGCTTTTATGAGCAACAAAATTAGTAATTAAAAAAATGACAAAGATTAATTCTGCTCCATTTTTATTTAATTAATTTGGTTGGTGATTGTATTTTTCGTGACATTACGCCTACTCTGCCTGCCTAGTCAAAAATGGCCGGTCACTTGTTTTTTTATTTTACTGAGTATATGCTTTCTCCCTGATAAATTTTTGATTTTCTTTGCAGTGTTCCAAACAGATTCTTTTTTGCCTCTGTTAACTGCATTGCAACAAAAAATACGAAAAAATTTTGAAAATGTTTACAGAATGATTTTATATCATAATCTTTCATCTGAGGAACATATTAAAGTTACTGTGTATTTGTTTTCTTGCAGACCTTTCTCCAGTCATTATAAATACACTGCATTCTGACATGCTAACCTCTATAGATTATCATCCTTTTGAACATATGATGGTAGTATGTTCTTCTGAAGAGAATGGATGCATATATTTATTCATTGATGATGACCTAGGTATGCATTTTTTATAACTCAAAGATATTTCCTATGAAAGTTTCTTTTATGCTTTTAAATTGACAGAATTCAATCATAGGACTGTCCATTAGACTTAATTTTCCATATGTCTGAAGTTAAAATTAATTTACTACCTATTATTTCATTGTTAATTAATTTTGTTTTTGATAGATGAATCCCTCAAACCAAAGGAAACAAATTTAGATAAAAATGCCAATGAAACTTCTTCCACTACTTCAACCGCAAAGGAATTTGCTTTATCTTCTTCCCACAAAATGTATCAATCATTAGAGGAAACTTGCTCTACTGTCTCCCACTCAGTAAGTACAATCATACCTTAATTAGCTCAATGCATCTTAATGAACTGCTGTGAATTAAAAGTTTTCTTCACATTTTTTTTTCAGAAAAATTTTAGGCCTGGTACTGAAATTAATCAGGAATTTTCAAAACTTTCTTTTCAAGATCATTTACCTGACAGATATCTTTCTGATTCAAGTAAGAAACTTGTTTTAATATATTTTTCTCTAAAGAAAGAAGAGGGGTACTTAACATAAACAAATATAAGTTACTTTATATCAGAAAAATAATACCCCTTTCATTCACTTAGGTGCTTCTTCTATTAGAATACCACGGCAATACAAAAATGAATTCAAAAAGACTGAATCAGTAAGCATTTTCTCTTTTGTTTCTTGTCAAACTTAATTAGAATTTTAGTATTGCATTGTCTTTTCAGGTTTTCCATTAAGTGTAGAGTCACCGTCTCTCTTGATCTTTGTCTTAACCCCTTAACTGCCACGGAAATCCGCAGCAATTGGCTCCCCAGTGCCAGCGTTTTTCTCCCGTGCACGCGTACTTACACTTTTGCAGAGCGCGTTTCTTTTTCAACTCCTTAACTACTCAAAGACTGTTTATTTCGTTCATATAAAGAAATTGCACGCTCTCAATGTATGGAGTACCAGTTAAAACCAGAATCATGACCTAATAAAGAAAAATTAGTAATAAATAAGAAGTAAATCTAATCGATCCGTTGTAAGCATTTTTCTTTATTCCTTGCAGACAGACAAATTTAAAAAAAATAAAAATCCATTTTCTACGCAAAGGGAACTAAAACGGAAGTATTAGACACAAAATATAGCATAAAAAGGAATAAAAAACTCAAAAAGAAACACTAACAGCTTTTATTTTTATCGCTAAAGAAAAAAACGCAGTTCAAATTCATCCCCCCTAATTCACAGCAATAAGAAATTCCTTTGGAAACAATGTCAAGGTTATTCCTGGTATTAATTTTGGTAAAAACACAGTGCAACACATCGTACTTTTACAAAGCGTATATATACGTCATTGGCATTTAACACTCGGGATTTCCCAACCGTATATTTATGTTGACGGCAGTTAAGGGGTTAATACTTAGAAATGTAAAGATTTTTTGCTAATCATTCTGCATTCAATTTTTAAGCTTCATTCAAACTTTTATTAAACCCCACTGTTGTGATATCAACTTATGAAAAAGCTATATTACTAAAAACAAAATTGTTGACAGTTATAAATTATATTTTAGGAATGTTGAACAAAAAATGTATGAAAATTAAAGATTTTAGCTGTACAAAAATCTTATTTAAAAATGGAAAAGCTAATTTAAGTTAGCATTTAGGTTTCTGTTAATAATATGACTACACTAAAAGCTTTTTATACGGATATTTTAGGACAAAAAAGGGGGTTTATAAAAAGCTAGCCTAATTGCTGGCTTTGTAACCTTTAACAATGGGGATTTATCTTTAGACAAAGGTTTCACTGTTTTGTGTGCAATTTCTCTGAAATATGAAGGATAGATAAAAAAATATAAAAAATTGTATGTTTCGTAGTTACCATTTAACTTTTATATTTACTACTATTTTAGTTCACTGCTGTCATAACTAAATCTGGTCAGTTTGATGTTGTTGCTGTTGGTGATAGCTGTACTGAATCTGATAACTATGGATCTGGGTAGGTAAATTTTTAATACTGCATACATTTAATGTCATATTAATTCTATATTTTTGTGATTTTAACCAGTATCTTGTTCTTTAAAATACTAGAGAAATTATTTTTTATAAAGTGACATCAAATTTATAAATGTATGCCATGAATTTTAATGTCTGACTTTTTCTTATAGATCATCAAAATCTATCCAACCTGAAATACCTAAGAAATTTTCCAAAAGGTCTTTAAGACGTAAAAAGTTAAGGGAAGGAAATAGTATAACTTATCAAAAATAATACTTTCATTTATTAGCTAAGTTATGTACAAAAATACTTCTTTTAACTTACTCGTTTTATAATTCCAATGTTAGTATTGTTTGTTGTGTATCCAATAAAATTACCTACCAGAAAGTAATTAGACACCTGTGACTTGTATGCTACTGCTTGCGTTTTAATTTTTCCTGATCTATTTAACAGTAGTGGTTGTAATGGATTTCTGAATTGCCCTATAACCGTCTACTCCATTGGTGTCCAAATGCTTTGTAGGTACTGCATTTGAATATAGTGTAAATTATTACTCTATGAAATCAAATTCATTAAGTAATAAACAGGATTTAACTTCTTAAATATTTAAAAATTTTCTAGTTATTTTCAAAATGTATTTTTCTTGTTTTTTGTTAATAAATATTGGTTACAATTATTATTTCTTTGATATATTTTTAAAAATACAACAGTGTAGAGTTATTAGGTACATGAGTATTTAAAGAATTCTAATATAGAATCATGGATAAAATTTTTCCCATATGTGGACATTTCTGTCTGCAGATGGAAAACTTTAACCTTTCAAGTTAAAAATAGCCCACAAATGCTGAGTACCCACAAAATGCTGAGAAAAGTATCTGTTCTCTATGTTCATTGCCCATTTGGCACGTGGGAACAAAAGCCATGGAAGTGAACTGTTGCCAAAGCTTTGAACTTAAAAAATAACAGGTAATTTCACTATTAGTTATCTGTTAATGTTATAGTTTTATTACTTAAAATTTATAATTTATGTTTTATTTAATTTTTTAAATTAATTTAAAAAAAGGTTAAAACTGAAAAGAAAAAAAACTGAAGGTTTAACTCTGAAACAATTTGAAATTGGTAGTATTTCTTGTTTTTTAATAAGCTAAAGAAATAATGAGTTGAAACACTCATTTTTGTAGAATTGAATTGAATCGTCAGTTTAAAGAAGGGAATAAGTCCAAAAACCAAGTTTTGAGAAAATCGAAAAAACTTTATAAGTACTGGAATTTTCATTGTATAACCACCAAATTTTTACTGGAAGTTCAGAACCCTATTTAGAAAACAGAGCAATCATCAAAACAAATATAAGTATATTCAAAAATATTTTACAGTCAAAATAAGTTGATGGACTTATTCCCTTCTTCCACCTTATGAAATTTTTCTGATGGAAAAATCATTAAAAACCCCTTAAATTCACATTTAAATTATATTTATCCTTAGTTTACACCACAAAAGGGTGAAATAAAAAGAATAAGACAAATAAAATTCAAAATTATAGTGAAACTGAGTTATTAAAGCAGTATCAATGGAGTGAGTGAATATGAATGGAGTCAGACATTCCCTGCATAAAAAAGTCTAAAAAAAATTAAAAATCAAGAGAAAATTTTATTTTAACTTAGTTTACAGTTCAAAGAATATGAAATGATAGACAAATTAACTGTAATTCCAAATTAACTTTTAAAATATAATGAATGGACATCGATTTCCCAACTTCAAGGGGCGATATCTCCCTATAGGGGTTTGTTATTTTTCCCCTCTTTTCACCTATGTGTAGAGCAAAGCTTGGAGATAGTTTTGAGCACAAAAAGTCAATTTTTCATTTTTTGGACTTATTCCATTCTTCAAACTGACGATTCAATTGTTTTGGCCAAAAAAAAAAAAGAAAATATGAAGCAACAATTACAAGCAAGTTCATTAGTTCTTGGCAGTAAATGATTATTTTTTTATTTTCAGAAATATGAAGCAATAAATAATAAATAATACCTGTAAGCAATAAATGGGAATATTAATGCTCATATTTTGTTTGAGTTTCTGAATTACTTTTCAGGTGTAAACAAAAAGTTCCGTGGCTTAAATAAGTAACAGCATTGGCAAAATTACTTTGAGAGGCCTCTCTGAATTTAGTTCAATAAAATTTCACTCCAGTGTTTTAGAAGACTTTTAAAACTATAATAAAAAAAGAACACTTTTTACCATCATAAAAGATCGCTCCTAACCAATCCTTATGGAAACTACAAAAGAGCAAGAGAAGCCCAAAGCTGGAGCTCTCTCCCAACGATCTTTAGAAAGGACGCAGAAGAGAAAGAGAATGGAGCTCTCCCTACGATCCTTGGGGAAGATACAGAAGAGCAGGAGAAGCTCACGGATGCTCTCAACGGTCAATAGCGAAGGTGCAGAAGAGCAAGAGAAGCTTACGAATGGAACACACCAATCGGTTCTTGGGGGGGAGTGCAGAGACAGAGAGAAGAGTAATGACGTTGATAGCTAGTGATGACTGTGTGTTTAGTTATTCTTAAAATAGATCAAAGGCTATATTTAAATATTTTAAAATTTCTTGGTGCTATTATGTTTGTTTCTTTTCAACTTGAGTGGTAAATGTGTTGGTAATTTTTAAGAATGTAAGAAAAACCAATAGATCCTCTCATTGTGGTGCGTATTTAAATCTGGAATTTTAAAAAATATTTAACTTTTACAGAGTGAAGTGAAGCTCTGTCTTAAAAACTGACTTTAAAAAAGGACTGGTTTCAGCAACCATTGAAAAAATTTAACATATTCTCAAACACAATATCAGTATCTAATACGTTTTTCATGCTGCAGGAATATTTTATGCTCTTTATGCATTCAAATTATGATAAAATGCTAGAACAGTCTTTAAACATAGTTAAAGACTTATATTCTGAGTGCAGTAGGCTCACTCATCTTGAAGAGCGGGTTAATTTTGTATCAACTTCAATTTTTCAACTAAGTTACAGAATACAATACTTCTGTATGTACTAACGAACGTCTAGTGTTTCAATATTTTTCTAGAATTTCTCTTTTCCCTATTATGCATTTAGAATTTTATCATCTATAGTTATGGTAATAAGAATAAGAGATATACTGGTCATTCGAATTGAGTAAAGAGTTTTAAAATGTGATATAAGGATTTTATTAGTATTAATTGAGATCAGTAACCTCAAATACGCATTGCCCAATACCAAACAAACCCATGCCGTTTATCGCAGAATTTTTTTTAGGGGTAATGCAATCCAATATGGCGCCTGTAATTAAAATGTTAGAAATTAATTAATGCTCCAGATAATTTATCTACACATCAATATCGTCTACAAATGGTACCTAGTTATGGAATTACGTGGTTATAAGTCATTCCCCACTGACTTTTGTATCATCTATTCTCAGTATAAAATGGGCAAATTTGATGATTTTCCGATTGATGACCAGGCTAAACACTGGGTAATTTCGCCTAGCTAGGAATGAAAAACGGTCGAATATGAATTTTTAGATGTGTTAGGACCCTATCATTCGACAAAATAATATTTTAAGGAATTTTAAAAAATTCTTGAAAAAATGAGAAAAATGTCAAAATTTCCCAACTTTAGGCCGTTTGAGGCACGTGTTAATATTTTCTGATCGATTTAAGATTTTACACACTTTCTTAGGATACCAAAAGGAAAAAAATTAGGGGGTGTCTCAAAAGTTTCCCCGACTTTCGATTTTTAAGGGACACCCTAATAATGTAGAGTGGGGGAAAAACTACGCGGATCTGTGCTAAAAAACATTTTCTAGGTTCTTAACCTGGATGTTGGCTTTTCCTTGCTTTTCGATTGGTATGCAGGAAAAACAATCTATCCGTGGTAGAATTGGTAATTTTCACTATTAATAGCGTTTTTGTTCAATCACATCGATGTTCTTAATTAAAATGTTGAGCTCATAAAGGAGAAATTTACAGGTAGCTCAAATTTGAGATAATTAGAAAGTTTTTCATATTTTAGGGAGAGGGGCACTTTTTTGAGCCAAGATTATAAGTGTGTAAGAAAGACTAAAAAGAGTATAAAGATCATTAAAATTTAAATTTATGGATTATTTGAAAATTATTGAATCTGAAAGAAGTTTAAGAACTGAATTCAAATCAAATCAATCAAAGTCTGCCCGGGCCTAGTGGCCCATCAGGCGGTGCCCATCTCCGTTTCTGTAGCCTTTGGGCCTGGGGTGCTAATTACTAGCGTGTGTCCAGGCCGAGTGGCTAGCCCGACGCTGGACCCCCAGTTGATTCCCCAAGCGAGCTTGGTCCTCATTTATCGACCCCGGAGGGATGAAGGGCTGAGTTGACCCATGACCAGCTACCCAAGGAGAAGCCGCAAGGCATCGAACCTGGGTCGGTAATGCTCGTAGCCAGACACGCTGACCACTACACCACCGCGACCACAAGAACTGAATTAACTATTTTTTAATGAAATTTAATTTTGGGGGAAATTTTGGAGAAAAAATTGTGTTCTGGGGAAATTTTGGATCCTGGAACATTTTCTGCACCCCTGAAATATCCTTGTTTGGATTTTTCATAGCTGATATAATTTATATTAAATAATGTAGATTTTTGGAGGATCCACCCTAAAAATTTTGGGATAAGGAAAAAAAATTTTTTAGGTCTTTCGCCAAAATATTTTTGGAAAAAAACTAAAAAATTTGTTTAGGGGACATCCATAAATAACGTGAGGTCAAAAAGGGGGGAGGGGGGTCGATTAGTCGATTAAAATCTCACGTCAACTTTTTAAGTTAGAAATTAAACGATTTTTTTAAGTATGAGAAAGGAATAATACCCACCCCACAGATAAAATACTGTGGTGATTTTTAGGCGCAATAAATGTCCTTTTCCCCCACATCATTAATAATGGAAAAGTTTTAGGTGCTGTAAAGCACAAAATGCAAACGAATAGGATAGAAAATTATTTTTAACGGTTGTAGGTAAATCTCACGTGGGGGGAGGGGGGGTCCAGCAACATCTCACGAAGGGGGGAGGGGGGTCCAGATTTTGGAAAAAACACCTCACGTAATTTATGGATGTCCCCTTATAACACTGAATTTTAAAAAAAATTTAACATTTCCTAAACATCCTTTATTTTAAATTAAAATTCGAGTTCTATGCAACCTGAAATTTTAAAAATGTTAGTTTTATGGGGCAAAAGAATTTTAAAGTAAAAATAATTAAATTCATGTCAGATAAAACAGTTCTGTGATACATCACAATTTTCAAAGTTTATTTAACCCTCAAATCATTTCAAGACAAAATATTTAACCAAAATTCTTAAAAGGGTATGGATGAGTTATAGGGGGAGATAGAAAAATCTTTAATTTTTCTACAAAACATGATGCGATTTTTCATTTTCAAATATTTTTGCATTCGTAATCGTTAATATGCATCAATATTGTTTCAAAATAATTTGTTAAAAAAATAAAAATTTAATCTAAAAATGTTCTAATATATTCTTAAAATTGGTTGACTATTAAACCGCAATTATTTGGTTCAACTTTTGGTTTTCTCATAAAATTATTTTGAAACAATATTTATTTATTTTTGATAAGATTAGGAGCAGGGAACAGGTAGAGAAAAGGGAAAACTTTGGAAAGTTGAGGGACAAGATTATAAATATTAAAAGATTCTTGGATGAGGTGCTTCAGGTAAGTTTTAGGACCGGACGCAGGATCGTCTTTTCTATTCTAAAAAAGTTTTTAGAAAGATTAACAGTTTCCCCCAAAAAAAATTTTAATTACTGACAGTGGCGGATCTACAGGGGAGGCTTTCGGGCTGAAGCTCCCCTCAAAACGTCTAATATTTTACTAAGTTTGTCAAAACGCAAAAAATCTATAGGGGAGAGTGGGGCACATTCATACAAAAAGTACATTTCGGCATATTTCTCTGGATCTAGATGAGATATTGAAACAAACTCAGATTCAAATGAAAGTTAAGACCTTTCCCGATATTTTAGAACGATAATTGGTCGCAATCATCTAGAATTTCAAACCTATATAATCAATCTAAAACACTAGAAATTTCGTGCGAATGTGCCCCGTGGGTGGGGCAGTTTCGCACACGTGTGGGGCACATTCGTACACATGCAAAAAATTATACAATAATTATTTTTACAAACTAAAAAGTTTATTGAACTTTAAAGTAAGGATAATTAAACAAAATATTTGGCACTTTTACATATTTTCCTCTAAATTGAAGATTTTTTTACAAAAAGAAAACAGCTTCGGAAAATATTGAACATCTATGTTTTTGACGAGGAAAACAACTGTAGTAATGAAGAGTATATTGCACATTGACATACTTTACATAATATAATTAGTTAAAAAGTTCAACCAATATTTTAACTGTCAGGTTTTATTCGAAAAGAAAAGTGAACCAATATCTCGCTTATTAACACCTGAAACTGACGGTTGGGGAACTTTTAATACGATATTATCTTTTTGTATGAATATTGAATCATTACTTATTGGGAAAATAAAAGTTTCGTCATTAATTTTAAAGTTTTTCATCATTAATTTTAAATAAGCACCATTCAATTCCAAATTTTCTATTTGACCAACATAAAAATTTTTTCTTTTTAGTAGCAAATTCTACTAGAATAAAATCACTTAAGTCCAAGTCAATGGGTATTAAAAATTATCAGGGACATTTATTTCTTCAATGTTTAAATCTGGGTCTAAATTCCTTAAAACTGAAGCTTTCTTTAAGATATTATTTTCTATTATCACCAAATTTTGAAACAATTACAATAAAAAATAATTAAACTTACAAGTTATTAAATATACTGCACTTATAAACATATAAATCACTTTCATAATCAAAAATGGGAAAGATGACGCACATTCGCACTGTCCGAATCTGTCCCATCTTTTGGTGTACGAATGTGCCCCATCTACCAGTTCAAACTTACCACGTCCCAACAAGATATTTATAATTAAAGCAGGGAAATAAAACCTTTCTAGAAACTTACTTTAGTAGTGCCTCTACTGAATAAAATGCTGAATGTCCACTTGAGTGTTATTTTTGATTGATATTTTACGCCAACAAAATGACAAGAAAATTTACTTTGCTGCTTCTAACGCTAGCAAATTTCTAGTACGTATACAAAAAATGGCTCAGGGCTTTGAAAATTCATGCAGGAGGTGGTAGTCATTCTTCCATCTACTGGTATTTTTTTTCAGATCTTTCAGTTAATAAAATTACTAGGGTAATTGCCGTCTCTCCGAATGTGCCCCATGTGCGAAATAGCCCCACTCTCCCCTATTCGGATCAGTGGCGGATCCAGCCTGAACCTAAGGGGGGGGGGCAACCACATTTTAAGGGGGTTGGATGTTCTTCCCCAGAAAAATTTTGAAAATTTGAGTCTATTATTGAAAATACTTGTATGACGTCCCAGGGGAAAAGGGGGTCTGGGGGTCCTCCCCCAGAAATTTTTTTGAAATTTTACCTTAAAAAGTAGTCTTTTGACTCATTTTTGAACATTTAAGATAGGATCGGGGATGTACTTTTTTAATGCATTTATAGGAAAGATTCGCATTTTGATGTATAGTCTTATATTTATAGTATAAAAATGTAAAACAAAATAAGGAAAAGTATATTTTGAATATCAAAGAGGATATCTGGGGTCTTCCCCGAGAAATTTTTTGGAAATTTGACCCTAAAAATCAGAGTTTTAACTCGTTTTGATACTCAAATCCAAAGCCCGATTTTCAGGGTGGGCCCGGACCTTTTGTGACTGATTGCTCCACAGGTCACCAATTTTCTTCCCTCTCTTTTTTCATCACTCCAGAGGCGTATGTAGATTTTAATTTGAAAAGAGTCTCCAAATACATCCTCTAAAAAATTAGACATTATCATGTTTACCAAAAAACTATGGGCACGGTTAACAAATGATTAACTGGTCTCGTGGACATTCCCCTTCAGTGGCGTATACAATAGAAATTTATTTCGGGAGGGGCCCAAAATTATTCCTCCCATACATATTTAATAGGTTTAATGAAACTTTGTAACCCATTTTAAGTATAATTTGCATCTTAAAGAAATACAGAATAAGAGAAGTTGTGAGCAATTTATTAAGTTTGATGTACCAAAGGGGGACTGGGGGCTCTCCCCCAGAAGATTTTTTAGAAAAATTGACACTAAAAACAGGTTTTTAACTAGTTTTGGTACCTATAGCCCGAATTTTAGGTATACATTTTCGTGTAGGCTTTTCATTTTGATGAGCAGAATGTAAAGAAGTTGTGAATAAATGAGTTCCAAATACAAAAGGGGGTCTGGGGGTCCTCCCCCAGAAAATTTTCGGAAATTTGACCCAATAAAACAGGGTTTTAACTTGTTTTGGTATATCTTATCCGAATTTCGGATGTCCGATTTTCGTTTTTTCCTTTTTTCACCGTTATTTTTTAAAAAGGTACCTGAGCCCAAGGGGGGGGCAAAAGGCCTGTTGCCCCCCCCTGGATCCGCCACTGATTCGGATGAGGCGTACCAAAACGAGTTGAAAAAGTGGGGTTTTTGACCTAACTTTCTAAAAAATTTTGGGAGAAGGACCCCCAAACCTCCCTTTTAGTGGTTTGAGTAGGATAATTCCCTACCTTTTCCGTATTACCATTAACCAGAAGATTTGATTGGATTATGAAAATTCTTAGCCCACCCCCAAAAAAATTAAATCCTGGATCCGCCACTGATCTGATCTGAACGAGACATTTTTGGTAACAAAATGTCCAGATTCTTTTGAGGATTCCAAATAAACTGTTTATTTTTATTTTAAAATTTTTCATTTTTTTTAGATTATGGATAGCTTTGGTCCTTAAGATTAACTTTTGCCCAAGCATCGAAAAGTGTTTCTAAGTGTTATTGTATGAAAAAATAAAATTATCCCTTAATTAATGCTAGACCCAACAGGTGGAATTGTTATCATGTCATCCTCAAAGCGGTGTCTTGAAACTTTTAAAATACGATCACTTGGGGGGCTTTTAATCCAACCTAGGTAGTATAAAATGTTGATTTTTGTTCATCTTACAACTTTTCTTTCGAAAGGCGATAAAAACATAATTCAAAACTACTGTCATATTTTTATGTCAGTTTTAAAGTCCTCTAACAGTTTTTAATGCCATTATTTTGTTTCACTTCGTTGATTGACAATTATTAAACTTTTATTACGTTGGGGTAACTTTGGTCCACGTTTTGGGGTAACTTTGGTCCAATGTATTTGGTGAAATAAGTGAAGTACTCATTGAGTTTGAAGAAGTAGTGATCTAATATGGAATGAGAAATTAATTCTAAACACGAACTATAGTAAAATTATAAGATAACAAACCTTAAATAAAATATGGTGATTGGTGAAGATGGCATCATTATTGTGAAATCGATGGTGTTCGAAGAAATATCAGTTTTTGTTCCAAAAGTGGATTTTTCTCCTCAATTTAGATTAGACAACCAATTAATCAAAACATGTATCTAGGATTGTTAAATACTGTTTATTGTTCATCTGTCTTTCCTTTTAAAAATTTATTATGGTAACTCTAAAATGAAATCAGTATGTGTAGAAAAGTCTGACAAAATCGAGACCCAAACTTTATTTTTTGAATATTCACTATTTGGTGCTAAAACGTTGAACTGGTTCCTTATGAAAATAATACATTAATCATAAATAATATCAATATAGGTCATAAAAGCACATATATTTTAGATTAGTGAAAAATCCCAGTTTTGTCCAACCTGGTTGGACAAAACCGGGAATGGGATAGAATTATCAAAATAACATTGTGTTGTGTTG
This sequence comes from Tetragnatha versicolor, assembly GCA_024610705.1. Taxonomy (NCBI): domain Eukaryota; kingdom Metazoa; phylum Arthropoda; class Arachnida; order Araneae; family Tetragnathidae; genus Tetragnatha; species Tetragnatha versicolor. Next base: position 32,357,118 of record JANDEH010000010.1, read on the forward strand.
CAATTTGCAATTGACCATTATATGTGTTACCATTGACCCTTGAAGTGGGGTCGATTGTAATAATTTTCGATTGTCGATTTTTAATTACTGTATTGTAATGCATGCCCACCGGACAGTTTTCATAACCAAATTGTAATTGGGATGTATCAACCTATTTTCATACCAATTTTCATAACTCTAACATAAAAAATGGCTTGGTTTGAGATTAAATAGTAAATTTTGTTACAATCGTCCCCTATTACAGTTGAACATGTAATAAACTTTGTCTAATTTGTTTTGTGACAGTGACGTATATGAGGGGGGGCGAAGGGGCCCTGCCCCCCCCCAAAATCCGGACTTGGTGTACCAAAACAAGCTAAAACCCTATTTTTTAAGGAAAATTTCCAAAAATTTTCTAGAGGACGACCCCAAGATCCCCTTTCTTATTGGAATTTTATTATTCCAAATCTTTTTACAATAAGTTCATCAAAATCCGCGAATCCTACTTAAAAATATATGTCCAAAATTAGGATTAGGTGTACCAAAACCGAGTAGAAATCTTGTTTTTAGGGTCAAATTTCCAACATTTTTCTTAGGGAGGACCCCCAAATCCCCTTTTCTACTTGGAACTCTATTATTTTCAACTTGTTTTTAACCAGTTTTGTCAAGTCAAATTTTCAAAAATTTTCTGGGGGAGAAGATCCCCCAGATCCCCCTTTGGTACTTGGAACTATAAATTACACAACTTTTTTGTATTAAGTTCTTTCAGATGTAAATTCTAACAAAAAATGTATAAAAAGAGATCCATTGGACGTACTTTTTCCGAAGGATTTTTCCTAGCATCGCGAAGCTATCTAAGGAACAATTTACAGAGTTAGCGAGCAGGAGGAGGTAAGCTTTCTAGTTAAATAATTTTTTAGTTGAAAGTTTCATGCGCGTATAATAAGGTAAAACAAGAAGTTTTAAAGAACGATAGGAAACCTTTACTGACTTAAACCTTTTTTTCTTCTAAATTTTGTGTATAATATATACCGAGTTTATACATGGAAAAAGAAGGTCTGGACAGTGCCAGATTTAGAAAATTTGTAACAAGGCCCAACATTCAGGAAGGGGCCCACACTTTACGCGGTACCTATGTGTTATCACAACCACAAGGAAGGAGTTGGGTGTTTGATGGATTGTATTAATACAAGTAAATATATACAATTTTACGTGCATTAAATGCAGGGTAGTTACGTTTAAAACACTTTGTTTAAAACACTCATTTTAAACATATTTAACACCAAGCAAAAAAAAACTTGTTTAAAACACATATATTTTTTAGCAAGTTGCTCCCTTTATTTGGGCAACAAACTAACCGTTTTCAAGTGTGGATCGAAAAGATGGTGTCAAGCATAAGGCTTGGGTACGAATCGCCATGACATAGGCTAGGCAAGGCAGTACATTACTTGATAAAGAGCACGATGCTGTGAAGAAAACTTACAAAATCATTTAAATGAACGAACTGTTTTGTAGTGTATTTAAAATTATAGCTTTATTAAACTAATTTCAACTTGAAAAATCTAATTTAAATTTTTAAAAATCATGGGTTTTCTTAGCATTTTTTTGTCGAGGGTAAAAAAAACAAATGAAACAGGTTTTAAACAAAAAAAACGTTTAAAACAAATAAACATGTTTTTTGTTTAATAAAAAATCATGTTTTGTCAAATAAACACCCCTAAAAGCCTCGCTCTTACCCTTTTTATGTAATGAAATCTTAGTATTGGTATGGTTGAATACTTTTTTAGCTACTAGGGGGCTATCGCCCCCTGCTCGCTATCGCTCGCTAACCCCCGGGAACTGCTGACGCAGTTCCCCTAGGATTGCTTCGCAATCCTGTGCTCGCTACGCTCGCTCGCCATACGCTGGTACAGCCTAGCTGAGATTCATTACCAACTAAAGGTTCAATTCCGTTACCGCTTAATATCGCCAATCTCTTTTGAACACCAAAGTGTATAAATATTAGTAAATAATTTCAAATTCATATATTAAAATGGGTTCAATTCCGTTAGAGTCCCCGCTAAATATCACCTATCTCTTTTGAAAGCTTAATTTTCAAATATAAAAATTTTTTAAAAAATTTTTAATGATAAACTGAACAGTTAGGTAAACATCTAATTAAACATATTAATCCATAAATTTAAAATTATTTAGCAATGTTTATAATTCTTGGTGTCCGAAAGAGGTAGGCGATTATTTAGCGGGAACTCTAACGGAATTGAACCTTAAAATGTTTAATTAGATCTATAACTGTTCAGTTCTTTCTCAGGAGCCGCACCCCCTTTGCCTTGAATCCTTGTGGAGCTTGGGTAGTACCAAGTGGCACACGACAACAACAACAACAACAACTGTTCAGTTTATCATTAAAAATTTTTTATATTTGAATATTAAGCTTTCAAAAGAGATTGGTGATATTTAGCGGGAAATTTAACGGAATTGAACCCCAACTAAATTTATTGGTGAAAATGTAGTTTTATAAATAGTAATATGCAGCAGGGAAACATTAAATACAGTGTATGAAAAATATGTATACAGTGTTTAGAAAATTCATGGTTACTGTTGCATTAGCCAAGAAAAACCACCATAAGCAGTAAATTTTTATCAGATAAGTACTATTAACATGCATATAAAAATAATAATTTAACAGTAAATTAATAAAATGGTACATTTAATCCCTCTTAACATATTTGAACAGCTAATAATATCATTAGAGACTGAAATCGGAAAAAAATCAAATCCAAAACAATGCACTCATTTTGTAAACAAATTTATTGTTGCCAACCGAGTAAAAGAAATACAACGAAATCTGGACGTCACGCAAGACAATTATATATATAGATTTTTAAAGACAGTTGATTTTGTAATTTAATACTACTGTCCAATCATCCGGCTGACCAATAATCAATCAGCAGGGCTAATGAGACATGCTATTGAATTCAAAAATAAAAGTCATTTATGAATTTTAAATGCTTTTTTACAAACATATGCTATTAATTGAATCGTCAGTTTGAAGAAGGGAATAAGTCCAAAAAATGACAAATTGATTTTTTGTGCTCAAAAAATTCTCCAAGCTTTGCCTTACGCATGGGTGAAAAGAGGGGGAACATAACTAAACTCTAATACGGAGATATCGCCCCTTAAAGTTGTGAAATCCATGTCCATTCATTGGATTTTTTAAGTTTATTTATAATTAAATTTAGTTTGTCTTTCTTTTCATACTATTTGTGCTGTAAACTAAGTTAAAATAAATTTTAACTTAATTTCAATTTTTTTTCAAACTTTTTTTATGCAGGGAATGTTTGACTCCATTCATATTTATTCACTCCATTGATACTGCTGTAATAACTCAGTTTCACTATAATTTTGAATTTTATTTGTCTTATTCTTTTTATTTCGCCCTTTTGTGGTGTAAAATAAGGAGAAATATAATTTAAATATGAATTTAAGGGTTTTTTAAAGATTTTTTCATCTGAAAAATTTCATAAGGTGGAAGAAGGGAATAAGTCCATCAACTTATTTTGACTGTTAAATATTTTTAAATGTACTTTACTTATATTTGTTTTGATGATTGCTCTGTTTTCTAAATAGGATTCTGAACTTCCAGTAAAAATTTGGTGGTTATACAATGAAAATTGCATTACTTATACAGTTTTTTTTCTTTCGATTTTCTCAAAACTTGGTTTTTGGACTTATTCCCTTCTTCCAACTGACGATTCAATTGAACATACAAAAATTGTTGTGGGTGAAATTTCAGCCTGAAACATTTTCTTGCCTGAAACAATGTCTTCATGCAGTGTCAAGTGTCTCATTAATCAAGAATTCTCTCATAGTTTGTCCTATATTTTTATTTTTTGGACCCCTGTTCTATATTTCCTATATTTTTGTACTTCTTACTTTTCATTGCTAATTCGTCTTTATTTTTAAACGAGAAAAATCTGACCATTTTGAAATTTTTCTTATATTTTTGGCGCAAATGTCCTATATGTTCACTATGAACCTTGCTAATCATAACTATTATTTCTTTACTAATTGGAGTTACCCTAATAGGATAATTCTAAATAGGATTAGTCTACAATGTCTACATACAAATATAGGGGAAAATTTTGAAGGATGTTTAAAATTATACTAATTTGTTTGTCTGAAATGTTAAAATTTGTCCTATTTTAGAACTATTTAGTTATTTTTTTAGTTTTACATGTTATTGTTAATGACTGTCTAATTCTATTTACATCCAAACTAATTACCCACCCTATTAAGTCAAATAAACACAACAATGTTCTTTTAAATAAATATTCTGCTACATTAATTTGTATCATTCATTAGCCCCCACACCCACAAGACATGTCCCATTAGCCCCCAAAATCTGAAAATTTACATTTCTAGAACTAGTTCTTCACACGCGTGCAATTCAATACTTTTTCAGCGATATTTTCTAATTTGCCAGTGTTTGTAGAATCTAAAACTGTTTTCAAAATGAGATTAAAATATTCTTGAAAAGTTACAAAATTCATTCAATTACAAAACTTAATAATTGCTCTGGTTTGTTGAAATCAAACTTAGTTTTTTTTCTGCGCAGCAAAAATATGTCATGACAGATATTCCATGCTGCAAATGTTTACTAGACATGTTACCAATAAATGATGTAAAAAATCAAAAATAGTTGTATGTATAGACTATGCATTAGAGTATAATGGAAGGGTGGAAATTCCGAACTGTAGTTTTAATAGGGAGGAAATAATACATCTTTTAAGAAGCATAAATCCAACTAAAGCTCCAGGAGCAGATGATGTTTATCCAAAAGTGCTTGTGGAATGCGCAGAGGAATTAGGGGACATAATATTGACAATTTTTGAATCAACATACGATTCGGGTTTGGTGCCAATAGATTGGAAATTAGCTAATGTAACTCCAATATACAGGGTGTTTCAAAATTGCGTTGCACGGCTTTTATTCGGAACCAGCGCCTCCTAGGGTCATGGAAGTAAGGTCTACCCCCAGGTAAATGACCCTCGAGAATCCATTGAGATGACTTACAGCGCCCCTAGGGGCGAAATTAAAAAGTTAAAAAAATTAATTTATAAACTAAAGGAGATAGTGCAAAAACCCCAATGAGAGTATTGTTGCCAACGTCATGAAGAACTCACTGAAAAAAATTTGATCAAAATATCTTGAATATTCGCGGAGATATTAGCATGAGAAAATAGCACTTTTTCAGGGGTCAAAAAGTAAAAAGTTCGCATATTTGCAAATTTTTCAGTGTTATTGTGTAGTTTTGTATTTTTTTAGTTGGAAGAACACAAAATTTAATCAAAAAATCAAAAAAATTTGCAAATATGCGAACTTTCTACTTTTTGACCCCTGAAAAATTGCTATTTTCACATGCTAATATCTCCGCGAATATTCAAGATATTTTGATCAAATTTTTTTCAGTGAGTTCTTCATGACATTGGCAACAATACTCTCATTGGGGTTTTTGCTCTATCTCCTTTAGCTTTTAAATTAATTTTTTTAACTTTTTAATTTCGCCGCTAGGGGCGCTGTAAGTCATCTCAATGGATTCTCCAGGGTCACTTACCTAGGGGTAGACCTTACTTTCATGACCCTAGGAGGCGCTGGTTTCGAATAAAAGCCGTGCAACGCAATTTTGAAACACCCTGTATAAGAAGGGACCAAAATGGGATCCAGGCAATTATAGACCAGTAAGCTTAACATCAGTCATTTGTAAGATTTTCGAAACCATACTTAAAAAGCATATAATGTTATACTTGGAGGAGGGTAACTTACTTTCAGACAATCAGTTTGGATTCAGGAAGGGTAGATCCTGTCAAATTAATCTTTTAAAGTTCTATGACTAAGTAACAAAGGAGTTGGATCAAAAACATAGTGTAGACATATTTTAATAGGGTTTCACACGAGGCATTGCTACTCAAATTGGAATAGTTGGGTATCAGAGTCAGAGGTAAAACACTATTGTGGATTAGGAATTGGTTGATAGGTAGGAAACAGAGGGTGCAAGGTGCAAGTCAAGGGTAATTATTCTCAGTGGGCAGAGGTCATGAGTGGGGTGGCACAGGGGTCAGTATTGGGGCCAATTCTCTTTATAATTTTCATTAACAATATTAGTCAGGACATTAGGAACAAAATCAGCATCTTTGCTGACGACTTAAAAATTTGGGGGAGGGTGGATACTCAGGAGCAGGTACAAAATTTACAAATTGATCTCGATATTATATCACAATGGGCTGAAAAATGGGGTATGTCCTTTAACATAAGTAAATGTCAGGTACTTCATATGGGTCGGGGGAATGGCAGGGCAGAATTTTATCTGCAAGGGGACAAAGTTAAAGAGGGTAATATGATCTGTTTCTTCAAGGTCAAAAAACTGTTGCTTCAAGGTCCGAGGATATTATTTTGCCACTATACAGAGGCTTGGTGAGACCTCATCTAGAGTATGCTGTTCAGTTTTGGTCTCCATACTTAAAAAAAGATATTGATTCAATTGAAAGGGTTCAGCATAGGGCTACTAAAATGGTCAAGGGTATATCCAGTTTAAGTTATGAGGGAAGATTAAAGAAGCTAAATATGTTCACTCTAGAGAAAAGAAGGATAAGAGGGGATTTGATTCAACTTTTTAAAATGGTAAAGCAAGGGGACACCGAGGGACTAGATTTCAATACGGGTAATAGAACAAGGGGCCACAATTTCAAATTGAATAAAGTCAAATTTAAGACGGATTGTAGAAAACATTATTTTTTAATATGGTAGTAGATAGATGGAATGCGTTGCCTGAAACAACTGTAACTTCAAGTGGGGTAAACGAGTTCAAGAGGAAAATTGACAGATACTGGGATTCCGATAGTTTGGGTTAAAAAGACTGGACCAACCTAGCTGGGCTTACGCCTGTAGTTGGTCGACTTAATTTGTATTTGTAATATGGAAAAAAATATATTTGTACCATTAGCCCTCACTTTCCACTAATATTGAAATTATTTCCGCTTCCATCCTGATAGCCTACCATAGGCGAATTTAGGTGGTGGACCCTAGGGGGGCAAGCTGTCCCTGATGGCTTTGGAAACATGTTTTTCCCTTATAAAAATGGAATTTTCTCAAAAAGTTGGGGGGGGGCATTGCCCCCCATGACCCCCTTTAAATCCCCCATGTAGACTACTACCCCGTTTTAATATTCCATTTTCTTACATCTCTTGTAAATGGCAAATAAAACTAGAATGAAATAACATCTAAAAAAGCTTTTGTCGTGATAAAAAAAAGTGAAGTGTAGGCTAGTTCAAGTTTGAATCGGCGGCAGTAAATCGAATCAGCTAAAAAGTGAAAGGAGGAATCTATGGACTTTTTTATACCAGCAGAACACGTTACAGGTAAGGATTATGTCAGTGAAAGGTATCAATGACCTTTTCAAGAAGGTAAGTCAAGGTCGCAGCCTTCACTAGGCTTTTGATGATAAATGATGGGAAGTATTCTTCCTTTTCACCGTCTTAAAAAGTCCGTTAGACATCATTTTCCGAATCTTGTTTTTTTTTATTTAAAAACTGATTATTTGATTGCTGTCCAAGTAGTTAAATTTATTTCCAAAATTCTTATTGCTTGAAACAGTTTGGTCATTTTTTGTCTTTTTTATTTCGTTTCCTCCCCGTAGGACTAAACGGAATTTTTATGAAATAGTACATCTTAATTTATTCTTTTAATAACTAATCTAGTAATTTATGAAAAAAAACTTCACAACTGATTATTTATAAAATAAATTAAGACGCATATTTTAATAAATAATAAATTATTCCAGTAAAATTAGAATATGTCATACAGAGATATTAAATTCGCTCACTAAATCCCTTTCTTGTTTAAAATCATGGATTCACCAATGATTATATAGATTAAATAATTTACTTGTTTCTTAAAAGTTTATATATCACTACCATTTTATTGGATTTCTTTTAAAACAAAAAGTAGTTATAAAATTACTTATCACAATAGGCGTAATGTCGGACAGGTTCTCCCCCGTAAAATAGTGTAATACTTATTTATTAAAAGGTGAGAGTAATTAGGCATTTAAAAAAGCATTAATTTTTTAAAATATCGAATTTATAAGTTAAACTACCAGAAAAATAGGGAATTATTTTAACTTGTAAAATGATTCAATTGATTCAAATCAAAAAATCAAAATCTGCCCGGGCCTAGTGGCCCATCAGGCGGTGCCCATCTCCGTTTCTGTAGCCTTTGGGCCTGGGGTGCTAATTACTAGCGTGTGTCCAGGCCGAGTGGCTAGCCCGACGCTGGACTCCCAGTTGATTCCCCAAGGATTCAATTGATTAATTGCCACTTACGAAGTGTATATTTGGACGGCCAAAACGGCCAGTGGCGCATGCGCTGTAGGTCTCGTGATGACGTAGCAGTCTCGGCGCTTAGTGATGGAACCAATGGTACGCCTAGCCGTGGAAGTTAGAGTAGAGTTTAGTTGAAAAATGGCCGTGCAAATATACAGTGCCTAATACTTATTTCGGGAAAGTTTTCTCTCGCTACGTCAATGTTTGGAATAGATTTTCTTTAATGTTTTTAAGTGACAGAAAAGGTACCCCTTATGTAATTAAGTAGAAAATTTCCTATTTAAAAGGGGATCTCGTCCGTTTCAAATTTCAATTTTTAAAAATAAATTTTATTCTAGTTTTGGAAAAAAGTTTTGCAACATCTAAATTAGCCAAGAGGGATAATTAAACTACTGCACCACCTAATTATTTTTTAAATGCAATAGGGAAGTTAATTTTGGACTTATAATATTGATATGTTCTTTTCAGTTATAGGATATAAAAATATGCCATGAAAATAAAAAAAATATGGTTCCCCCTCCAATTTTTTCATTAATATGATAATATATTAAATATAAATTTCTGAATACATGCGTTTAGACTTAATTCTTTATTTAAAAACACGAAGCGAACATCCCGCTCCCCAATCTTATCCATCCCCGAGAAATATGTAATGTAAAATTTTTTAAAGCATTAATTGAATTTTTAATAAAATAAAATTATGTCCTTTACTTCTAAACTAATGCAGCGAGAAAACCATCACCTCCATGTCCATGGGCACTCTGAACAGTGCCCTCCCTTGGACCCAAAAAGGTTCTCAAAATGAGTAAAAACTCTACTTTAACGAGACAATTTCTGGGGGTGGACCTGGACAATTTTTTTTTCTGGGGCACTATTTTAAGAGACAAATTTTAATTGATTTTATGGGGCCCCCAAAGATTTTATTAAACCCCCATCTCAAATTTTGACGTATACAGTGTTTCCCCCTTAAAAATATGACAATTACAAGAAGCTTTTCCCTTTTTTTGCTTTCCAAAGAGTTTAAAAAGAAGATATACATAAGGAGAATTTTCAAAAAAACTTTCTGGAGGAGGACCTTTGGCTCCCTTAAAAATTTGACGTTTTCTTAACTTTTTCCCCCTTGAAAATTCTGTGGTTTACAAGGACCTGTTGCTGTTCTCTTTGCCCAAATGGTCTCAAAATGAGCTAAAACACGTATTTAAGAGGTAAATTTTCAAAAATTTTCTGGGGAGCTCCCAGACTCCCTTTTTTACTTGGAGCTCACATTGTAAATTTTTTACAATATGAGCAACATGTCATCAAAATAATACTTTTAAGTGATCTAACACTTAATGTATAAAAGCACCCATTAGGGGGTACCTTAAAAATAAGGTTCAGTCAACTCTCCTCCCATCAAAAAAAAAACTACAACCAAAAAATTGTCTTTGTAAAGAGACAATTATTTTAGACACCCCCTTGGAAAAGCTATAGCTACGTCGGTGTCCATGTCATCTGAATGGTTTCTATTAAAACACCCTATACCCCTATCAAACAGAAGAAGAAATACTTGTTTCTTCACAACTCATGATATCTAAGTTATCAAATTTTAAAACTATTTATAAATTATAAATATCAGATTTGACACTTTTTAAATAATTTCAAAAATAAATATTTTTATAAACACTTTTTGTCTATTATTTTTTCGATACAAAAATGACACATTTCAATCTAACACATTGAAAAATTAAAAGTAAAGATTGTATCGTAAATAAAACACTTAATTTTTTTCTCATTTATATTTTGGGGTAAAAGTTGGGGGATCAACTCTATCTCTTCTCCTCCCTAGAATATTTCTTTGTTGTGTTGTGACAGAAAAAAACCTATCTCATTCATTTCATTGATCATGAATGGTCCCTTCGATTCATGAAGAATTCTGGGAACAAGGAGTAAGAAAAAACATAAAACAAACGAGAAAGCAAAGTAAGTAAAGACATTGAAAATTTTCCCATTTTTCGAAACCATGCACACAAATTTTCCAACCTTGAAGACATAATTAAAATCCCCATAATTTCTGTAAAATTTAAAATAACTAGAGAATTCTCAAAACGCTACACACGGAACGTAATTCACTTTCGCGCGGAGCAAAACAAAATATTTACGAGAATCCGCGATGTAAATAAAGACTTGGCGAGGAGTTTGGCGATGGGGGAGGAAAGCAACTTTTCGTCTGCTCGAGTTAGGCTTAATGGAGTAGGTACCAAAATAGAGAAGCTCTCGCTTGTGACTACAGCGGACTGATGTTCGTCTGCTGCTTCTAAAAACCGGCTTCGACACCGCTTGATGTGAGAGGCAATGGATTTTAACCAGAGCCTGTCCGATTGGGCAAAGGATAAACCTTTAAGCATCTTGCAACTTGACCCTGCAGATCGTGCCGTATTAAAAATCGCAGGTAAGCACCTTTTTTTACGTCGTTAGGGTTAAAGACCGGAGTAAACTTGGGGATCCCTCTGCTACCCATCCCAGAGCTCTAAAATTAGTCATGTTAAAACACTTTTTGACCCCCGAATAGTTCTTTAGAAAATTTTTAAATTTTGTTTTAACTCTGTCTTTACATATGTATGGGTTGTTGCCATAGAGGAAAAGTTTCGATTTATAAAGTTAAGGGAGTGGGTTTGTTTTGGTTTTTTAACATGCATCATTCCATTGACGTTTTTTGGGATGACTCATGATCGTTATTTTGTTTCAATGTTTGGATCGATTTTAAACGATTTGATGTAAGATCTTAAAATATAAAAAAAAAATCAAGCTAAATTTTCTTTAAAATAAAAATGTTTGTGAATGTTTTCTTAATTGTTGATAGATTTTAGGAAGGGATTTTTGGATCATCTTTGAAATGATCAACTGCAAACATTTTTTTTTAATTGCTTGATAGTCATTTATATATTTGCCTATTTTTTGCTTGAAATAGTCATAAAAATGCTGTGTTTATTTAAAATTGCAATTGAGAGTAAATTATAAATGTGTACATCATTTTTTAAGTCTGTTTATTGTGCTTATATTTTTGCAATTAGTAGTACTCTTTTATTATATTGTGATTATTAGTACTGTATATTTTTGAGAAGCAAGAGCTACCCAACTTTAAGATCACTAGAGAATTCACCCTTCTCCAGTAAGGGATCTTAGATTACAAAGTAGCAAATTAAAATATCTGTTGCTATACATTCTATTCTGGTATTACATATTTTTCATCTGACGACAATTATGAATTTACAATGCACTTTTGTTAATACTATAATGGGAAATAGCAATGAATATTTTTTGTTATAAATTACAATTTAGCTGATAAAGAATCTAATATATTAGGCATTTTTGAAAAATTCTAGGAAATTAGGTATTTTAGTACTACATAAATAGTTGCTTTCTGTGTGTCAAATAATCTACCTCAGTCATCATAATACTGGTTATAGTTGCCAAAAAATTAGGTAACTGCAGTGATATTCTATAGAATTGTAAAATTTCTATATAAATTCAGATATATTCAATTCCCAGAGACGGAGAAGACATTATTAACAATTTTATCAGGATAATGAGACAGAAAACAAAGAAAAAAAATTTACAATATTAAAAAATTCTCAAATTTTTTCTTTACTTTTTACTGAAGACAAGAGTTATAGTGCTAGGGTTCTTTTTCTTTAACTACAATACAATTTTATTATTTGTATACCGAAAATTCAGAAAAACGCAATATGGACAAAAAAGTACAAAAATAAATTACAAAGAATTTGTTAGGTTGTGATATTAAAGCAAAATGCTCGTACTTGTTAAGAAGAAAAGTTGGTTACAACGAGAAAGTAATTGGTATTTAACAGTTGTCATACTGAGTTTTAATAATATTGCTTCTTTTATGCGCCTTTGACATTTTGAAACAATTTAATCACCGCCTGATAAAATAGTTATGTTCTCAAAAAACAATTTTGGATTTTAAACAAAATTTAACATCTTGGGTGTTTAAGTATAAACTAAAAACACTTTAATGTGAGAATAGAAGTATAACACCTTTTTTAAGACAATAAAAAAGTTAGTTTAAAAGGATGTTAATAGATGGCACCGATATAATTCACAGGGTTCTGTGTTCGATTCCTTCTCTGGAACTAATCACAGAATCAGTACTATATCACATCATTGAACCATGAATCATTTACCACATCCAAGATCATTGGCAAAATCGCTTCTTCCTGAAGTATGGGTTCGATTTCGGCCTCAAGAGAATTTATGGAAGGTTCTGGGGGAAAATTATTTTTTAGAATATTTTTTAAGGGTAAAGGATGTTTTCAATGTATTCTCAGTTTATCAATCATTTTTTTTCAATGAAATTTTTTCATGTTATCACACAACATTGTGGGTTATTTTCAAAATAAAATAAAGAACTCTATGAATTATGTTGACACCATCTATTAACATTATGTTGATTATTTTTTTATTGCCTAAAAACTCTCCCAACTAATCAATTCCAAAAATGATAGTTCTTAAAAATAGCCAAAACTTTTAATTTGTTTATTTTAAGTAGGATTTTATAGATTTGTAAAATGTCTATATACTTTTCATTCACCTTCTATAGTGCATATAATGTAGGGGAGACCGGGGAAAGATGGGACACTTTTTCCAAGAATATTTTTTAAAAATTCAGTTTTCATTGTATAAATTTGAAACTTTCAAACTAACATCTTGGAACATTTTAACATGTTTAAAAAATATAACCAAAGTGATAGCAAACAAAACTTAGGATTTATGAACGAATTAAAGTAACCTCTAAAAGTGTCCCATCCCACCCCGGCCCAGGGTGGACATATCTTTTTAAATTAAAATTTATGATTACTTTTTAAATATATGATTTAAAACCACATATCCATTCGAAAGAGCCAAAGCTCACAAAACATGTCCGGAGAAAGAGGAGAAATCACCTAGCTCGGTATGCAACGTCCGCGGGTGCACCATATGAATTTGGACTACCTGAGGAGGCAACATGGTCCTCCAATCCCTCAAAAGTCATTTAGAGCCCCGGTCACTCAATACCATGACGTGTGACGGTGGTAATGGACACCTATGGAGACAACACTCCTTCCTGTTTTTCTTGGCCCCCTAATATCCAGGAAGTCTGATTTTTTAAGCAATTCCCATTGATACTATGTGCAATCATGGATATAAATTTGATTTTGATATCTCCTTTCCTTCTTGGTGTTGGGATTTTTATTTCCGCTAGTGTATTTGGATTAAACAATTATTTTTATGATGGTGGCCTTTAAGACTTCTGAAATGTTTTTATTATTTTTGCTGTAGTTTATTTTTGTTTGTAAATAAGAACAATAAAGCAGAAACAATACTAATATTTCAGAAAAACTATATTGGTCTCATCCCATTATTTTAAAAATCATATATCAAATTATTTTTAAAAAAATAACTAGATAAAGAAATATTTAAACCAGGCGTAGCCAAGGGGCCATTCATTAATTACGTAAGGGTCTCGAGGGGGAGGGGGGGTTGGAAAAATCTCTACATACCCTTACTTGGGGGGGTCAAACCCATTCTTACGTAAGATTTTCCAAGTTAAAGTTAACAAATAAATTCCAATTATTACAAACTTACTATTGAATAACCCCAGAAAAACTTAAAAATGCTGACGATCTCGATCGACTTACTTATCTGTTGAAAAATAAAAATCTTTGATTTACATCAAACTGAGAGTTTTAGTGTAACTGATCCCCTTTTCTAACATTTTATAATTTGGAAAAACGATGTGGAATCTTAGTAGAATCTTACGTAAGAATAGGGGGGGAAGGGTTTGAAAAATCTTACGTAACCTTACATGGGGGTAGGGGGGGTCAAAAATTGCAAAAATCATCCTTACGTAATTAATGAATGGCCCCAACCCAAATGATGTTGATGGCCACTTTGGAAAACCACAATACTCTCGCGGGCCGTATATAAAATTTTAGGATATTAGATGCACAGAATGACTGTGAAGTAAATTGAATAAACTAGGTATATAAATTTAGGGAGTTTCTTAGATCCTTTGCTTAGTTTGACAGATTCCTAAATAAAATATTAATTTAAATTTACCTTTAGGAGCAACCCCAAGAATACCTTCTGTAGTATATCCAATCCATAGGAACTAAACAGGTGCCGTTAAAAACACTTGGAATCACTCAAAACTAAGAGGCTTGTGGCGCTTATAGAAATTTATTTCGGGAGGACCCAAATTTTCTCTAAAAATTGCAGCTAGATTTTGGCACCGGGAAAGAATACACCCAAATCTTCCACTGATGCCCCCATGTATAAGGTTCAATGCATAAATTAAAAAATAATTTTAGGTAGGATTTGCACCTGGGGCTGAACTTAATATCCTAAAAAAGTTGTGAACAATAGAGTTCCTAGTACTAAAGGGGGACATGGGGGTCCTCCCCCAGCAATTTTTTTTGGATATTCGACTCTAATTAACAGGTTTTAACGCGTTTTGGCACACTTTGTCCGAATTTCGGGGGCCTTAATTTACCCTTAAACTTTAACTTCTGACTTTAAAAAATTCTCGTGGGCTGCAGAATATTTCAAACGGACCGCGAGTTGGCCATGCCTGATTTAAACTCGGTAGTTTTGTTGTAGTAGATTTGTTGGTCTACTTGTGTCTCCCTATAATTTTAATTCATTGGAAAATTTTTCTTTGAAAAACTTTAAACATATGAATTTTTACATGTTTTAAGATGCATAATTGTGTGACTTGAAATTATTTTGCAGTACAATTTCTGCTATTATTATCTAAGCCGACAAATTGCTTTCTCACCATCATCTCCCTATCATATTTATCTAGTGAGAAGAGCTCGTCTGGTGTCTCTCTTTCTACCCTGGTTGTTTCAGAGAACTTCTCTTATCGCTAGAAGAAAAAAAGTAAACCTAAACCACTCTATCTGAACAACAGCGTGAGGAGATGAAAAGTTTCGTTTTTATGCGGAAGTACGGTGTTAAGATATGATGCAACCATTTCTCCTTAATGTCATTAACTCCTAGAAACTATTAATTGGTAAGCCGAAAACAGTCATTGACAACAAAATATGCTGGATTTTTTAATATTGGTGAGCGTGAAAATATTCAAAATTAAAAAAAACCCTATCTCGTGTTTCAGGAAAGAGCTTCTTTAAAATATAATTAATTTTTTTTTCGAAATCTGATCATTAGTTAATTTTTTTAATTAAAAACTACAATGCGCAGAAGGGTTCTTGGTTTGGTGCATGACGTTACTTCTGTATTCGGCATTGGTTAAATCCTTTCCTTTGAAAGTATTAATTGTCACGTAGGCCACACCTCCGATTCTAGCGAGCGTGATTTTTGAAAATTAATTAAAAAACTAATGATAAAAAGGGTAAAAATTTGAAGAAATGCGTTTTATAACCCCATCACCATCAATGATTTCTAACAGTCTAAATCTTGAATTTCCACAAGCCACAAGTGTTGTATTCCCTAATATTGCCTGCGGAAAACCATTTATTCAAGTATTTATTCCATAAAACCAATTGAAGATCTGAAATTTCAGCTCCTAAATTGGTTTTTAGGAGCTGCGGGAATCGAACAATTCTGCTGGTTTTAATCCAATCATAAAAGGTTACGTGTCAATTTCCATTGTGGATTATGCTATACAACCTCCCATCCGGCTTATAAAAACCCCTGGGTCGCTAAGCGGGCATTTCTGACCCCCCATTCCTATGTGATTCTGAGTCGTCTAGGTGTGCCTTTCCCCTCCTAGAAGCTATGAAACACTTACAGACCTGCCAACTCTCAGGTTTTTGACCGGAGTCTCCGGTTTTTTCGCTAAAACTCCGGCCTCCGGCTTTTCTTGTGTTTCCTCCGGTTTTTTTCCTTTTGCCCTAAGTTGATCTTGAAAGAAACATTTTTCCGTTCTAGTTCTATGTAAGAAATGTTAATTTCAATCAGATCTTCTGTAGATTAACCCAAGGAGATTAACTCAATTCAGATCTTCTGTAAGCAGACAAAACCTAGAAAGTTTGGTAACACTGAGAGCAAACCAAAAAGAGCCTTGTTTCCAAAAAGTTTTAGTGAAAAATTCTTAAGAAATGCCAAGTCTGCAACCTCTGCATCTTTTTTAAATTATCTTATACATATTTTTTGCTAAACGTGTTTGTATTAAATGTATTTTTTAAGATGCCTTTTTTGTATATTGATATTTTTATGTTTTCCTATATCAAAATATAATCCCTTAAGTGCAATTTTCTATGCCGTTATGTCGATAAAAATATCTCAGGTTTTTTGAAGTTAACAAGTTGGCAGGTCTGCACTTATCTGAAACACCCTGTATAAATATTATTGTAAATTTTAGTTGTATTAAAACTATTCCTTTTAGCTGGGGGAAAATTTAAGCATTAATTTAGGACAGCGGTTCTTAAACTTTCTGTCGTCACGGCCCCCTTTATGGAGCAGCCAGACATCGCGGACCCCCAACATTTTAAGCACCAAAAGCCGTAACCAGACTTTTGTTTTGAGATTAATTAAAATTAGTATGTAAATTATAATAAATTTTACAATTACTCGGCGTATATAGAAATCTATCTCTCAGCCCCCATGTATATTTTATAGGTCCAAGTAGCTTTGTAGTACCTTTTTAAGTAGAATTTGCGTCTCAGGGAACTTAATATTAAAAGGTCATGGGTAATTAAGTTCTACCTACCAAAGGGGGGTCTGGGGGTCCTCCCCCAGAAAATTTTCGTAAATTCAACTAGAAAAACAGGTTTTTAATTAGTTTTGATACCCCTTGTTAGATTTTTTGAATATAAATTTTCATGTTAGATTTACATTTTGATTAAATATAAAAAATGGTTTATAATAATAGAGTTTTAAGAACAAAAAGGTATCTGAGGGGTCATTCTCAGAAAAGTTTCTGATAAATTTGTCCCTAAAACCAGTGGCGGATCTAGAACTTGGGCAAGGGGGGCTAACATAATCAGATTGAAGTTGATACTTCCTATGCGTTTTAGCCATTTAAAAATGTCTTAAATTATAAAGGTAGATATTAATATTTACTAGTTTAATCAAATATAACTAATTTATTTATTAGTAATTAAATTAATGAATAGTGAATAGTTCAAATTTTTATCAAAATTAATATTAATGGTGTGTCAACCAAACGTTTTATGATGAATGGAGCCAGATGGTAAAAAAATTATTAGATTTTTACTGTACCTTTATTTATCCCCCGAAAGGTGAAATTAGAGATACGTACTACTAATACTAAGCCTTTACACGGCCTTAATGCGACTTTTGTTTTTGAGAGTTTCTGCCATATATTTTTCCAAACCATCTTTCTAAATTACATTTTAGGTAACTATCATGCATTTAATTTCAAAGTTTAGCGATTAATATCTAGCCTCAATTTTTTTCATTTGGCAATCTCTGAATGACACCCGAAAAGTTTTTCTGTTTTCTGTTCGAATTATGTTCGAAGATAAAAATTGGATATACGTAAATATGGTTATGATAATTTCAAGGGAGGCGGTTTGAACCCCTGTCTTAATTTGTTATTATTCTACTTTACTCTCTACTTTATAATTTCTTAAAATAGATCCATAGAAGTACCGCAAACAAGTAGCTAAAACTATTTGTTATGAAGCGAAATGGATCATTCCAATTATAGTCCACTGAAAATAGAGTTGAACCTCAAACAAATTGCAATAGAAGGTTTCTCAACTGTTTTCACTTAGAAATGACCTCAATAATAACATACTAAAAATCGGCCAAAATCGGCCGGGGGGAAGTTTAATTTTTTTCAAATTTTTAAAAAATGGCCGAAAAAAAATTTAAAAAAAAACCAAAACAATAATATAGACATGTGATAAATGTTTATAGGTTATTTTTGAGTGCTGAAACCGAATATTGCATTTAGTTTGGAAAAAAAATTGAAATTTCAATTTTTAAAATTAATTTGAATAATTAGCTATATGAAAAAATTAAAAAAAACCCTAAAAACCTAACAAAAACATCCAAAGAGATAAATCCAACGGTTTTCATTTAGAAATGACCTAAATATTAACATACTAAAATTTAAAATTTTTATGAGTTAAAGAAGTTAAATTTTTTTTCAAATTTCCATTTTTTTTTGCGAAAAATGCATATTTTTTTCAAATTTGTGCAAAAAACTTTAGAGGCTTTTGAAAAGGTCATTTTTCGGTGGATATTGTCCACAAATAGTTATATAATGGAAAACCGGTGGAGTTGACCCTCAATGAATTAGTTAATTATTTTATTTAAAATTTTGAAATTGGTAAAATGTAGTAAAAAGTGAAAAAAAGGTAATACTTTTGCATATTTACATCAGAATTTAAAATAATTAACTAATTCATTGAGGGTCAATACCACCGGTTTTCCATTATATAACTATCTGTGGACAATATCCACCGAAAAATGACCTTTTCAAAAGCCTCTAAAGTTTTTTGCACAAATTTGAAAAAAAAAATGCATTTTTCGCAAAAAAAAATGGAAATTTGAAAAAAAATTTAACTTCTTTAACTCGTAAAAATTTTAAATTTTAGTATGTTAATATTTAGGTCATTTCTAAATGAAAACCGTTGGATTTATCTCTTTGGATGTTTTTGTTAGGTTTTTAGGGTTTTTTTAATTTTTTCATATAGCTAATTATTCAAATTAATTTTAAAAATTGAAATTTCAATTTTTTTTCCAAACTAAATGCAATATTCGGTTTCAGCACTCAAAAATAACTTATAAACATGTATCACATGTTTATATTATTGTTTTGTTTTTTTTTAAATTTTTTTTCGGCCATTTTTTAAAAATTTGAAAAAAATTAAACTTCCCCCCGGCCGATTTTGGCCGATTTTTAGTATGTTATTATTGAGGTCATTTCTAAGTGAAAACCGTTGAGAAACCTTCTATTGCAATTTGTTTGAGGTTCGGCCCTATTTTTCGCTATTTTCAGTGGACTAGACCCCCATCGGAACAGTTTTGTAAAAACCAGGTGGAAGATGATAAAGATCTTGGACTAAATCTCATTGGCCCCTTTAAATTTTGAATCGAATCTATAAAAATGTAAAGGGCTAAAGATTTTGGAGGGGGCTTACGCTCTATAGTGGTTAAAGCTCATTGGAATCATTATGTTGGGAAAAGCATCTATACAGGGTGTATACAGGGCAGGTATGTATACAGGGTGTTTCAAAATTGCGTTGCACGGCTTTTATTCGCAACTAACGGCTCCTAGGGTCATGGAAGTAAGGTCTACTAGAAGGAAGTAAGGTCCCTAGGTAAGTGACCCTGGAGAATCCATTGAGATGACTTACAGCGCCCCTAGCGGCGAAATTAAAAAGTTAAAAAAATTAATTTTAAAACTAAAGGTAATAGAGCAAAAACCTCAATGAGAGTATTGTTGTCAACGTCAAGAAGAACTCACTGAAAAAAATTTGATCAAAATATCTTGAATATTCGCAGAGATATTAGCATGTAAAAATAGCACTTTTTCAGGGGTCAAAATAGAAAAAGTTCGCATATTTGCAATTTTTTTTTATTTTTTGATTAAATTTTGTGTTCTTTCAACTAAAAAAACACAAAACTACACAATAACACTGAAAAATTTGGAAATATGCGAACTTTTTCTTTTTTGACCCCTGAAAAAGTGCTATTTTCACATGCTAATATCTCGGTGAATATTCAAGATATTTTCATGAATTTTTTTTCAGTGAGTTCTTCATGACGTTGGCAACAACACTCTCACTGAGGTTTTTGCTCTATCTCTTTTAGTTTTTAAATTAATTTCTTAACTTTTTAATTTCGCCGCTAGGGGCGCTGTAATTTATTTCAATGCATTCTCCAGGCTCACTTACCTAGGGGTAGACCTTACTTCCATGACCCTAGGAAGCGTTGGTTCCGAATAAAAGCCGTGCAACGCAATTTTGAAACACCCTGTATAAAAAGCGCAGAGGCTAAAAATTTTTGAGGGGGTAAGTGCTGGTGTTTAGGCTAAAGCTCATTAAATTGTGAACGGGCTAATTCTTGGGTCTCAGAGGCCTCTTTAAATTGTGAATTGAATATGCAAAATATAAGTAGAGGCTATAAATCATTAACGGGCTAAAGATTTCTAAATTAAAATACATAAAAACGCAAGAAGGCTAAAGCTCATTGGGCCCTTAAAATTGGGAATCGAATCTATAAAAATGTAGGGGGCTTAAGATTTTGTAGTTAAAGCTCATTGGAATCTTTTTTTTGAAGTTATGAATTTCATTTTTATAAAAGAGCAATTAGGGCTAAAGCTCATCTATCTTGGAGGGGGCTAAATCAAGCTCATCAAGTTGTGAACCAATACATAAAAATTTAAGGGAACTAATGCTTTGTGGGGCTAAAGCTCATTGGCCTCTGTAAATTCTTAATGTACAAAAACGCAGGTACTGAAAGTTTTGCAGGGGCTAATATTTCGAATAAAGATCATTGAATACTTTAAATTGCAACTCAAATCTACAAACATGCAGGGGGCTAAATGCTTTGCAGGGGCTAAAACTCTTGAACTCCTTAAATATTAGTGAATTGATTCTAAATGCAAGGAGCAAAAACCCACTTTCCCCTAATATGTGCATCGATTCTACAAAAGCACAGGTGCTATAAAAATGTCCTATGAAAAAATCTTAGAAGGAGCTAATGCTTAGGAGATAAAGAAAGCTCTTTGGACAGTTTGAAATGTAAAAAAAAAAAATTTTTTTTGAATTTTTCGAAAAATTTCCATTTTATCTAGTGTGAACTTAAGTCCCCCCCATAGATCCGCCACTGCCTAAAACACACAGGATTTTAACTTGGTTTTGATACACTTTGTCCGAATTTCAGACTTTATTCTTAGGTAGGATTTCAATTTTGATGAACTTTTTTAAAAAAGTTTTTATTAATTAAGTACCAAGTACTTAGGTGGTTTGGGGATCCTCCCCCACAAAATTTTTGGAGATTTTATCTAAAAAACATGGTTTTAACTTGTTTTGAAACACCAAGTCCAAATTTCAGGAGGGGGCAAGGCCCCTTCACCCACCTTTATATACGCCCCTGAATTACTCCAAGTCTCTGAGGTGGATGTGAGGGTCTAGAAATTTCAAAGAAAAAATTATGCATTGAAGTCAAAATTTCAAGGGGGCTGGGGGTTCTCCCCAAGAAAATTTTTGAAATTTGCCTCTTAAAACTAGTGTTTCATCTAATTTTGAAACATCTAATTTGGATTCCTCAAGGAACTTGCGGACCCCCTAGGAAGGCGCCGAGGACCCCCAGGGGTCCGCGGACCACAGTTTAAGAACCGCTGATTTAGGATAAGCATGCCCAGGAAAACATTCATTGCGTTTGATTTTAAGGCGACACAGTACCCTGACAAAAAAATTTTTTGTTTTTAATATTATAATTTTGATTTTAATTGCATATTTAGTGGGCTAATATAAAATACCCTTTCCCCTAAATAAAAGTTGGATTTTAAAAATCAGAATTTTTAAAATTTAAATTTTTTAAAAATTTTGACAATTTTTTAAATCCCTAAGGCTTTTTTAATTATGGATATTTTTGAATATTTTTTTCATTTCTGAATTCGTTATATCATACTACACAAATCTGTGCATGGGTTTCTTTCTTTCATTGTTACTTTATTTTCTAGAAAATTTTTCCTGTAGACACCCCAAAAAAACTTGAAAAATTCATCATTTTTGACTTTAATATTTTTTTAAGAAAAATCTAACTTTTTTAAAGCTAAACCCATGCACAGTTCTATAATACATATATGTCAGAATATATATACCAATTTTCAGACTTATATATCAACTACATAAAAAGCCTTAGGGTTTCAAAATATTCTAAATACACAAAAATACAACGTGGAGAAAATTCAACTTAAAATTTCGTTTCTTCATAGAAAACCCTCATCATCGCATCTGAAAAATGTGAATAACTTCATAAATTATTAAGATAGAGCTCTGAAATTTTGAAGACACATTCAGAAAGATTAATGGTATGGATTAAGCCAATAAAATGTTTTTTTGATATTTTGATGATTTTTTGGGTACTGTGTCGCCTTAATTAGCAAAATGCTTTCTTTATATTTTTGCCGGTAAGTCGGTTGGTTTTTCATGAAATAAATTGATCATGTGCCTCATAATGGTATAATTTATCGGTGTATGATCCAGCTAATTTCAGTGCGGCGAACAATCAATCATGAGCACCTTCCCCTCGAGGGATCATTTAGAAATTATGTTTATAATGTATAATGTTCGGCACTAGTTAACTAAAAGTAGTTGAAAAGTAGTTAACTACTAGTTGCAACTACTAGTTAACTAGTAGTTCAACTACTTTTGGTTTAGAGTAGTTGAACTAGTAGTTTAACTACTTTTTTCACCAACTACTAGTTCCAACTACTTTCAAAAAGTTCAACTACACAGGTGTTCAAAATTAAGAGAATTTGCAAATTTTTTCGATTTCTCCAGATCTACTGGTTAGATTTTGATGAAATTTGGTATGAACACAGGTTGATATAATACCAAATAAATAATCCATCAAATATTGTAATACGCACGCATGCTCAGAAGTAATAACCGCCAGAGTTGAAAGGTATGAAATTGGAAATCCAGAATAGAGCAAAATAGTGGGTTTATAAGGGGTATGGCAGCCTCCCACTATCATGCATGCCTCTTTGATTGATTTATAGCGTGAATAAGGCAGATAATAAAATTTGTGTTCATTAAGCCTACTTTCTCATAAACCCCGTTTTGGGGCCCTGAAGGGTATGTGGAGGGGGTAGCGAGATGCAATTGCCTTATATAGAGTCCCTCATACCTTCTCTAAAGTGGCAAAGTCTTTGAATCTGGCTGCCCATTTCATATGGTGAATATCTTCCGTTTTAATAAAAATTGCTAACCTGCTGAGCGCCATTAAGTGAAGGATTTCTATCGATTGAAAAGAAATTAAGACCGATAGAACCCCTCCAAATGTGAATAAAGGTCTCCAAGATATCAACACATTACCTGAAATTGTCAGGGTTCCTCTTTCAAAGGCAGGGAGGGATCTGCAATTTGTCAAAAAAATGCAAAAATTGTCTTTAATAAGGTAATATTCAAAGTCCTTTAATGTAGGAGAAACTGACCATTTTGGAATCGGAGATTTAGTGCTCTTTGTAGGAATGTTGTTAAGTCTATGCCAAACTCCCTACATCTTTCAAAAGGAGAAAATCATGGTTGAAGGTATTGTGTTGATATCTAGGAGACCTTTATTCACCTTTAGGGGGGTTTTATCGGTCTAAATTTCTTTTCAATCGATAGAAATCCTGCACTTAATGGAGCTCCTCAGGTTATCAATTTTCATTAAAACTTAAGATATTCGCCATATGAAATAGGCAGCCAGATTCAAAGACTTCGCCCCTTTAGGGGAGGTATGAGGGACTCTATATAAGGCAATTGCATCTTGCTACCCCCCTCCATATACCCTTCAGAGCCCCAAAACGGCGTTTCTGAGAAAGTAGGCTTAATGAACAGGAAATTTTATTATCTGCCTTATTCACGCTATAAAATCACTCAAAATAGGCATGCATGATAGTGGGAGGGTGTCATACCCATTATAAACCCACTATTTTTCTCTAATCTGCAACCACTATTTCATACCTTTCAACTCTGGCGGTTATTACTTCTGCGCATGCGTGTGTATTACAATTTTTGAAGGATTATTTATTTGGTATTATATCAACCTATGTTCATACCAAATTTCATCAAAATCTATCCAGTAGATCTTGAGAAATTGAAAAAATATTCAAATTCTCTTAATTTTGAACACCAGTGTACTTCAAAAAATATTGAAAGATCAAAATTTTAAAAAATATGTTACACCTACTAACAATGCCATTTTTCGTGATACATTTTCATATTTGGCAACCTTGAAATACATTTCATCCCAGCAATTGACATATAAATGCAACCCTTTTTGAAATCATCTCTAAAAATTAGGGGGTTCAGGATTTTCTCTCCTGGAAATTCCAGCACTTTGAAAAGCGATTTTAGGCTAGGTTTACGAGGATTCTAGATGCTTTTCCTGCATTAAAAATTAGTAAGGCAATACTTAAAGTTAACGGCCCAATTTTGTGCTAAAAATATTGTTGTTCAGGCTAAGGGGGTTTAGAACCCTTAACCCCCCTTATATACGACACTGTACTGACTATGACTGATATAAATACAACATAGAAAACTTAAAGACACCAAAAACCTGTATACCTATCAAAAATTGGCGAATTTTTAGCCATGATATTTTTGCAGGGGCGTCATTTCAGTTTTTGGTTGGGGGGGCAAGGATTTTTAATGTCAAAATTTGACATGAACTCCAAGGAAAAAGTGCGTCTGGAGGTTCGCCCCCAGGAAAATTTTGAAAATTTGCCTTTTAAAGTAGTGTTTTGGCTCATTTTGAGACCCTATGGACTGCATCCAAAGAGAAAAGTTTCTTGTAAACCACAAAATTTTCTAGGGAAAAGAGTTGTAAATAAACGTCAAAGTATCAAGGAGCCTCCCCCAGAATTTTTTTTTTAAATTCCCCTTTAAACTAGTGTTTTATCTCTTTTTTAAACTCTTTGGGGAGCTCCTCAAGGGGACATCCATAAATTATACGTGAGGTGTTTTTTCCGAAATCTGGACCCTCCCTCCCCCCTTGGTGAGATTTAGTGAGATTTTGCTGGACCCCCCTCCCCCTCACGTGAGATTTACCTACAACCTTTAAATTATTCTCCTTCCTTCTTATATATACTTTCTCCTACTTAAAAAAAGAAAATCCTATAATTTCTAACTTAAAAAGTTGACGTGAGATTTTAATCGACCCCCCTCCCCCCTAGGTGAGATTTTTCCAAACCCCTCCCCCCCCTTTTGGACCTCACGTAATTTATGGATGTCCCCAAAGGGAAAAGCTTCTCTAGAGTGGCAAAATTCTAAAGGGAAAAACTGTGTAACCGACGTAAAAATTTTAGAGGGGAGCTGGGGATCCTCCCCCAAAATTTTTTTTTTCGAAATTACCACTTTAAACTAGTTTTTTATCTCTTTTTCTAACTCTTTGGGGAGCACTAAAAAGGAAAACCTTCTTGAAAGCGGCAGAATTTTCAAGGGGAAAAACACTGTTTAACAGATTTCAAAATTATAGAGGGGGCTGGGGGTATGCCCAAGAAAATTTTTTGAAATTTCCCCTTTAAACTAGTGCTTTATCTCTTTCAAACTCTTTGTGGAGCTCGTAAAGGGAAAAGTTTCTAGTAAATGGCAGAATTCTAAGTAGGAAAGATCTGTATAACCACCGACGTAAAATTTTAGAGGGGGGCTGGGAATCCTTCCCCAGAAATTTTTTTGAAATTTAACCCTTAAAGGTAGTGTTTTAACTCCTTTTGAGACTTTTTGAGTTGCACCCAAAGCTCCTTGTGGAAGTTGCAGAATTTTCAAGGGACTAGCAGCTATTTTTCACATAACAGTAGAAACCTTGGGGGGGCGGTTGCCCCCCCTGCCCCCCCCTAAATGACGCCCCTGTATTTTTGCTACAGGTAAAAAAAGTAATCGAAAATTTGGGGAAAAATATCTTATGAAATTAAATAGACTAGTTAACTAGTAGCGAAAAGAATCTTGTGCAAATGTTAATATAGATTGAAAAACAACGTTTATTTTTACACAATTTATAAAATATATTTTTATAAATTGTGTAAAAATAAACGTTGTTTTTCAATCTATAGTTAACTAGTAGTTAACTACTTTGGGAAATAATCAACTACTAGTTACAACTACTTCCAAGAAAAAGTAGTTAACTAGTAGTTACAACTACTTTTGCCCAGACTAGTTGGTAATTGGTAGTTAACTACTTTTTGACCAGTAGTTGCCGAACACTAATAATGTATATAGGCTTATAAACATTACACAAGACAACCTGTTGTTGGCTATTTCCATAAACATTTCATCTGGTCACTTTCAATTTCGAAAACAGCAAAGCTCTACCGAAGAAATGCAGGAATTAAACTTTATACCGCCTGTGTAAATTACTAAATAGTATTATACTGTACTCGTTTACGTTTGGTAAAGCGTTAGTGTAATCATTCACTTGGATTTCCCTCTACGCAGCTACCAACCGCCTCCGGGCATGGATAAACTAATGGTTGAAAATTTCATATTGAAAAAATTTATTGATTCCCGAGCAGTGGCGGCTCGATGGTAAAATTATAAGGGGTGCTGCTCTGGCGGTACCTAGAGAGCCTGCATACGAGAGAGAGACGACAACTCGCTTAAAAGCGTCTCTGCGCATCCAGTTCTGTCCAAACTGTATCATGCCGCTTGTCTCGAGTCCAATGCTAATCCTATGGAGGGAACCGGCTGTGGCGAACAGAAAACCAGTTTACCGATCTGCGCGCACTATACTGAGTTGTCGCCTCTCTCGTATACAGGCTCTCAAGCGGTACCAAGTTGGCAACGTATTTTATGCGATATAATGCCAAATAATATTTCACAAAAATGTGAAAAGATGGGAACAATACAAAATTTCGATTTCACACTTAAAAAGCATCAAAAACTGTCACTTACCTATATTTAGCTGATTAATACGAATATGAAGAATCTTTCATTTAGTATCTCAATAGCAAATGAAACTAAAATCAACATTTCGAATTCAATTTGTTCATTATAAAAAGAAATAAAAACTTGGCCACAAAAAAATTAAACATAAATCTTTATTGACTTGCCGAAACGGCCGAAACATCAGAAAAAATTGTGTTTTCTCTGTTGAAAAGAAAAAAAGAAGCTATAAATAAAAAATTAAAACAGCGTTGGAGTGAGAAACGCTAAAAAGCCAATGTGATTTATTAGTAGAAGAAATCGTTTATTTTTCTTCTTCCCTCAGTTAGTTTTTCACAGCTCTCTCAATAGAAAAAGCTATCATTCTTTTGGTCGGGGCTGCTGAAAAGCAGCCCCTTTTCTGCTAACAGAATCGCATGCTAAATTCTTGATATTTTGATTTGATATGATAGAGCTAGTGTTTATACCACGATTGGTATATCTGCGGGGGCTGATCGACCCGGAAAGAAATCAGTTGGTGAGACGGCATAGCAGAGAATTATTAATTGAAAAGGATTATAAAGGACAAAGATTAAAGGGGGAAATAGATAATTTTTTAAATATTATAAAGCAATTAAAAATTGGAATTTCGGAAAATTTTGGTTGGGGGTGCTGCAGCCCCGCAGCCCCTATGGACGAGCCGCCACTGTTCCCGAGTACTGAAATGAGGTATTTGCATGAGTGAGGGATTTGCTTTATTTTATACTTTTTTGATACATTATGGTTTAAAACTACCGAATTTCTGATTTTTAAGTTCAAAAATATGTTTCAAATAACTTAACGAAATTTAAAAAATTTATATCTCAGAAACTAGGCTACGAAAATACTTGATGTAAACGTCATTCTTCATGGTTTTTTATCTACTATTTTAATAAAATTTAATCTCAAAACGTGAGAATACCTCATTATGCGCACACATTAATATTAATAACATATTTATTGAAAATCTGAAGGTACACGTTTTCTGGTGTTCATGTTTTTCATATGCTTTTGTAGCCTTAAAGTTAAGATGCCCATATTTTCAGTTTTAACAAACCTTTTGAACACTAAACCCATTATGGGACTGTAAACTTATTCAAATTCTATTATAAAATTTCTTTACATTAAAATCTATAAGTAATTTAGTCATCTGTGTAATTCTTATTTTTATGTCCAGTTTCAATACTTTACCCAAAGAAAAGTATTTAACAAAAAGATTCCTATATAAAGAAATTAAGTATCGTCCGCTTAACTCGACATTGTCTTTCAGTTCGAAAATACACTAAAATAACCGACTCATCATAAATTCTAAAACAATACGCCATAAAGTGCGTTTTGAATTGTATTTTTCGATTATCCGTTGTTTAAATTGAAAATATTTTATTATCTCTTACTAAAGTTCACATTAAAACTATCTCGTGTTGTGTTAGGTCAAAAGTACCGATAGTTGTCAGTTTTCTTAAAAATTTAATGATTGACAGACTTTTTTATACTTTATTTCTGTATTTAATATTTTTAACTACACCAATTAAATCTTTCCATTTTCTTACTATGATGGTAATTCAACTGAACTCTCATGGTAATTAAACTTGGTTATTTAATTTATGCAATAAATTCGTTTTATCTGTGTTATACGAGTCTTGATTACTTAGTTTGTATTATGTAGCTGGAAATCTTTCTATGTATCCACAGCACTTGTATTTAATTTTTAAAAATGTTCATTTTCTAAAATTAGTTTTTGAGCAATCGGTATGGTTCCCTATTTTCATACCATAAAAATGTTAGTTAAAACTTTTTTTAAATCTGTGGAATTATACTCTGAAGTTTAATGTTTAACCACCTAGTTTAATGCGAGTTTAAACTTGGTAATAAGGCAGAGAGAAAGATAGTATAATTGTAAGTACCACCATTACTTTTCCTTCGAAATGAAAACATTTCTTTCACCTTAAAAAAGCTTCTTTAATCTCATTTGAAATCTTGGTGTCCTTCCTGGTGTCAGGTGAAATGACTAGGTTGTGGTTTCCCAGAAATCGGTTGCTTTGTGGATTCAGCACTTCTCCGTTTCCTTCTGATGACACCAACGTGACGCTCCTTGTAGGCAGTATTAAGAGTGTTTTCTGTATGCTTTATTACTTTCTTGGGAGCTTTCTAAATTCCTTTTCTAAGAAATGGAGCATTGAGTAATGAAATGCTATGTCAGGATGTTATTGGAGGGAAACCTCCCAATTAAGGAACAAATGTCTACTCCATCGCCAGTCTGATATATTTTGAATTACCATCTAATTTATTTCAAAAGTGTGTTTGCTTACCCCATTTTGTAGTAATTAACTATAATGCCCTTGATTTTTTTACTGTCTGTAAAAATATGTTTTTGAGAGACGATTTTATTCAAGTTGAGGGAATTCAAGTACCGTTTCCTGTGTAGTTAATTACGTCGATGGTAGGGTTTTTCAAACAGCTCGAGTGCGTAGCGTTACTTAAGTAAATGTAAGTACCCTTATAGATGCTACACTTTTTTTTACTTTAAACATACTTGTGATTCCTCCGCCAATTGGCGGAAATCCGCCAATTTGTTAAGCATAATTAAAATCCTACAATATTCGATTTGAAAACTATGATTCCACTTATTTTCCAATCAGTTTTTACTGAAAACTCTGGCCGCAAGTGTTGCCTTGTAATAAATTTTAAGTAAAATCAGAAAAAAACATCGAAGTAATATGAAGACTAGTTAATATTTAAGTTGAAAAATATGACTATCATATCGAATCGTAGATCTCGGGAAGTAAAAGCCTATGGACCCACTCTATTAAAAATGAAGGAAAATTTGGGTGCCATAGATAATATTAGAAAAAATGTGCCATCTAGAATTTTTTTAAAAATATTTTCCGCCAATTTATTGTTAGAGTAATCACATGTATGTTTAAAATACCTATATAATTAGTTTTTTTTTGTTGTTCGGATGATAACTTGGTGCATTCCTAATTATATCACTTTACTAGAATTCTACTCTTTTGGTTAGGGTGGGGTAAAATGGATATGCAGGGTTAGATAGACTATATTTTATTAGCACAAGTTGGGCATTCACAAAATTTCTACATTACCATTCAAAGTAGTAATTCATTGGGAATTTTCATACTTAAAAGGAGTTAGTCCAATTGTAGAATAATTCTTAGTTCTCGTTATTCCTATTTTACGGTACTTCAAATTTTTCAACTAAGTTGACGTAAAACTCTACTCAGGTCGGAGCTCACATTCATAGCAAACAACATTACCTCATCATTTCATTAAATTTATCTTAGGGAGGGGGTATTTTTGTAAAATGTGATTTTGTTGTGCGTTCATTGACCTTCTGTTCACCGATTCGTCGGGTGGTTTTTCAATATTCAATTGGCGTGTAGACGAGTACTTCAGGTGTGCCATCACAAAAACCTAATCGATGGACTAACTTAGTTGGTGGAAGTTTGGCGTAAATTTGTGTTTGTCGTGGATCACGCTCATTAACTATAATTTTATCGATTGAGGGTGTAACAGAATTCAAGGTTGTGCCTGTGCCGTCATTCAAATCTATATTTTTCGTTTCATATGTTGGGATTTGTATTTGTTGGGAATTACGTTTTATTTAAATGATTTATTGGAATCGTTATAAGTAGGCTAACATAAAAACTACTTGTTTGTATTCCATTCTATATGATTATGAAGATCGATTTCCTACTATTTTATTTGTAACTGGAGCTATTTAGATGTAGAAATCCCGGAAGCATCGTTTAATTTGGTAAATTCTTGCGATTAATATCGTTTCATTAAAATGCTTTTTTGACCGATTCTTCTTACCGAAGTAAGGAGCAAACGAAATTATCGCCCTCGTACCATTTTAAGAAGTTGAATCCCTCAATAAAAATACCGTCATTAACGGGAGACTCATTCGCGATAAAAAAAACTGGCATTTTTGAGGGAAACACCCTTCTCACTACTAGAGAACTATGGGAAGTGAATGATCTCCTTTTATTCCGGTGGGAAGTCGTGCAGAATTTTGGTCACGATCATCCCACTGTGAGAGGAAGAAATAGAACTAGTAGTATTTTTTCTGACCTTCAACCTGTTAATTCTCTCCCCATTAAGAAAGTTGCTTCTTCATTCATCTTTGAGCCGAGGTACGGTAGTATACCTTTTCGTTGATTCGGGTTCATGTCTGTGCTAATGAGTGTAATGGGCGTGATGAGAAGTATCGCCCTGCCATCGATATTCTTTTGTCAAGATTTTTGTCAGTGCTCCCCTGTAGTCTTGATATCTTTTTCAAAGAGGTGGATGATCTTGATGCGCCTTAATGAGTGGGTTGGGTTGCTAGTACTGATGTTTGATGAAAATATTTATCAAATATTTGAAGATTTAATATGCCGTTTTAATCTAATTTTCGCTCTTTTTTTTACTTATTTTGTGCTATGAGCAAGTAAAATAAACGGAATTAAGCAAAATCCAAAACACGGGTGCACAAAGGGAACAGGACCCAGGCCTTTGAAATACCTCTTTATAGTATTCCTATAAAAGCCTAAGTGCCTTGTACAAAGCAAAGTATCCAAACGGTCGATGATTCAAACTTTTGGGTTCAGTAACTAAAAACGCCTGTTTCTACTGATAATTAAAATGCTAATTTAAAAACAGTGGGGAAGCAAATATTCGTATAATTCAGAAAAAAGAGTGTATACAAAATATAGACGGAAGTAATATCATTACACAATTTTACTCTTAAAATAATAGAGTAATTGACCTGAATGTAACGAAAGCTATTAATTTGTATTGAAAACCTATTTATATTGAAACTTCGTAAACACTTCACCGACTTTTTCCATGCTAATTTTATCCTTGAGGTTAACTTACATCTAAGCAAGCGTTTAATGAGTTCAAAGAGTCTCAATTGAACCATTACTGCGGCTTAAATAGCCTTAATTATATTAAGGACCTTGAGAATGCTTTTTAAGGTAACGAGAAAATTATTTATGTTAAGTGCGAATGTTAAGAAGTGACTAAAATCTTTCTCTTAGTAAGATCTTCCCAAGTTTTGTGCAGACTTCAGGCTCACATACTGAACTTTCGAGATATCTTGTAACGTGTTCGTTAAAATTTCAGCATACTTTTCAGCAGTGTATGTATTCGATGACATAATGGATTATCTGGACCACAGCCATCTTGCAATGAACCATTAACCACTCTTAAGAGGTTCTCCTAATTTCTTTTTCTAACAAAAGATAACTGAACTGAAGAAAATATATATAAAAATTCACATAAATTTGCATTATTTAAATCTGACTGAGCTATGTAAACCGAAGTAAAATAAGAATCCTAATCTTTTCATTTCAAACCACTCTTCACCTGTGTTAATGGATCTCCCTTTTATTCCATTCAAAAGGTTTTAATATTGCACCGTATTAAAAAGACATCTGAACATCTGCAATCCCCAGCATCTCAGCTTTCTTTTCGTCCACCTGCAAAGTGGATTTATAAACACTATTTATTTTAATGACTTGCCTTTCATTTGAATATATGCAATTTACTAAATGTTAAGCCTGGATGAAAATTTCTCAATTATCCACTAGATAACTTATTGAAGTGATATCGAGAATTTTTTTTAGGTTTGGCCTTATTATCCCCAAAACATAACCTATCTATTGAACTGACGTAGTACCCTTAAATAAAAATATTGTGGTACTATGGGCATTAATGGTATCGTTAGCGAACAATCCGCGAGATGTTTTTTCTCCTTTATTCACATTAACATTGTATAAAAGAAAAATAAACTCTGGTTTAACCAAATAATACTACTCCGTACAAAGCGACTGTTGATAAACCGTACAATATGAAATAATACGGGAAGGAAACATTTTCCTTTAGCACTACTACAACTACTACTAGTACACGTCTCAAGCAAGGGGTTCTTGATAGTCTTCCGACCAGCGACAATTTCGTTAACCACAAACTCGGGTTTTTTTGGTCGATTAACGCATCCGTATGACCTAGGTGATTTGTCTTGTGCTTTTTCTTTTGACATTCTTTCACTTCATGCCTCTCCTTTCAGGAGCATTTATTTTAAGGTACGACGTGAGTCTGCTCAATATTCAGTATGCATGCGAAGGCTCTTGTTTTGAGTTGCGTTTTGCTGGCCACCCAATACTCCCAATTTTCTTCATTAGCAGATGGAGTTATAAGGAAGAAGTTACACCTATTTTTTTGCTCCACCTCCAGGCACTGTAATTAATATTCTCCTAGACGTTGATTATATCTGGATCGTATAATTATACCTGTTGCAAAGCGACTTTTCGTCCGTTCTGTTACTCGTTGTGCTAGTTGTTTGAAGTCACACTCATCCAGCAAATCCTGGTCATGTTTTACAC
This sequence comes from Tetragnatha versicolor, assembly GCA_024610705.1. NCBI lineage: Eukaryota > Metazoa > Arthropoda > Arachnida > Araneae > Tetragnathidae > Tetragnatha > Tetragnatha versicolor. Next base: position 32,390,451 of record JANDEH010000010.1, read on the forward strand.
AACATTTTTATGAATTGTTTTGTTTTCTAAAGTAAAAGGATGGACTTGTCTTAGGAACTGTTCTTCTAAAAAGGTATATGCCATTGGCTTTCAGGAACTTTATTAGTCTTTGATTAATTTATTATTTCATTTTACCGACAAGGAATAAAATTATTTTCAAACCAGCAGAACATTTACTTTTTAAGCTAGGTGTCTCCAAACTGAAGTCTTAGTACCTAACTTCTGTGACTTGAATTAGTGGAATTTAAACTCTAAACAAATTGCCTATCATAGTTGTGCCTCATGGGTCTCCCCGGTTTTTTTCTTACTTGGAAACTAACTTCCTAGAATAGATCGACTGTGCTTACATAACCACAGTTAAACTCTTGAACTTTTACATAGTTTTGTATAGGTTTTTATACAATTGCCCCATTTAAATGCTCAACACGTATCGTCCGATAAGACTAGTTTTGTTTTTATAAGTGAGCCTTATATTCAATACTGCACAAAGAAGAAACTGTATTTAAACTGTTTTTGAAGAGCTTCTCCCCACTTTAACTTTCAATTTTTTCGGTTTAAAGAAATTTAAATTATCGTGAAATCGAAAAGTTAATTGTTTTTCGTAAGTTTAAGTAAAAATATTTTTAACATAAACCGATTTGCGTGTATTATATATTCCCAGACTTCTAATTTTTATCGAGGGTTAAATTAAGTCATCCATTAATTCCACAGTTTTTAAAAGTAAGCAACACTTTAACGCTTAAAATTTACACATTTTGATATTTTCTTTTCGTTAATTGTTTTCACAGAAATGTATTTCCGTTTTTCGAGATTTTCCTCTGTTAAATATAAAAGTAAGCAGTAACTTCGTTGAATTAAATCAAATAATTACTTTGCGACTCAAATCTTATGATAAGCTCCTTAAAAATGTATATTGTCGAAAGCTATTGTATTGTATAAGGTACCTTGTTGATGTGGATAAATGACATTCATATAATCATATCTCTGTTTTAAGATAAATTGTTCGCGCTATTCAGTGTTCAGGTGTTGAGAAGCGCGTGCTATCAAAACGTTTCGACATTTCCTTCCTTAGCTGGTTTTACCTTAAGACCTGTGAGTTTAAGGAGATTTAATCAATGCTTCTTTTTAATATCGCTCTTATCAAAAAGCCACTTCCTTCATTTATGTTTAAAAAATGGAAAGAGAATTCATTAATAATAGTATTATATTCATAGACTAACCTTGATAGTTAATTGTGTACAGTTTTTCTGGGTTAATAACTCCCTAAAAAATCCTAAAAATAGAATAGTTTTTTGCTGAATATTTTTTTTACGTACTACACCTTAAGTCCTTATTTAGTTCTAACAAACGTTTCACTTTTTTTATTACCTGTGAAAAGATCGCACTAGTGTAATCCTTGAGACAGTTTAATAAAACCTATTGAAAATAAATATTCTTATAAAGACTACAATCTTGAAAAGTGAATGTAAGCATATATATTTTGAGTTTTCTGTGAAACATTTACTATAGTTTCTAAGCATTAAATTCCGATTTAAAATCCTTGAAAAAGTAATTCAACATCTTGAGTCATAGTTGGACCCATTATCATACGTGTACAGCTAAACAAGACATGAAAAAACCTTACTTACTGAAAAGACTTCCTCCTAATGTATTTCGAACTGGAAATACGATTTATCTTCAATTTTAAAGAATACACATTTTAAATGCTCGGGGATTATAATCAACTTCCGGTTGAACTTGTCTGTTCTCTATATGTCCAGATTCATTTTCAATATTTCCTTACATTTACTGATTTTCAATATTTCCTTACTTTCCTTACATTTGCTGAAAATTAAAACAGTTAATCGTTATCAAAATTTCTGTTTGAGCTTTAATTTAAAATAATTTTATGAAATTTAGAGTCGTTTGGTTTGTTATTTAATTCAGCTTTTATAAAGAAAAAAAAGGAACAATTAATACTAAAAATATGAACTACCTATTAACATGTTTTGAGAATTGTCAGAATTTAATTCTTGAGTTTAATATAATTAAAAATAAATGAGATATTTTGTCCTTTACATTTTTTGTCTCATCCCATTATTTTAAAAAATATAAATTCTTCTTTAAAATGGCAACACGCATTTCAAATGAGTGTTTATTTACTTTCTTTTAGAATATATTTTTTTATTCTAATCTGCCGTCTAGGTAAGGTGCATTTATTCTTGTTAAGTCCCCTTCTACCGTAATTTCTAATATTAAATAAACTTTAATTTATATAAAAATTTTTTAGCCTATTAATAATATATTTAACTAATAATATTTGAAATATATCTTGCTTTCTTTGAGTTTCATATCCATGGTAAGAAATCGCATGAAAAAATATTAATCGAAGTATCCTTTTAAAATTTTCTTAATAAAATAGTTATTTTTGTTTAGTACTAAAATGAATTTTCATTTTCTTAAAATGAGAATGAATGAAACTTCTCATGAGTTAAAATAAATCGCACAATCATAAAAAAAATTTTACACCTAATTGTACACTCAAGTTTAGTATTCTCTCATTCACCAGAACCATAATTTTTATTATCAACCACGTGCACTAATTGGCAGAACAACATGAACTTATGAAGAACCCGTGTTCCATTTTCATATGAGTGATGCAGAAGCATTTCCGTTAATAGAAATTTGGGGAGAGTTGGTTGAACTTACTACTTTTTTATTATAAGGATACAAATGCGGAGGTTTGTCACTATGATATTTCGTTACCCATAAATATGTTTCCTTTCGTAGTTATGCGATAACAAAAATGAAGAAAGTAAAATTATGATATAATTTTGTTGGCTAGCTTTTTTTCTAGTGTTTTGAATTTTACCATTCAAGGTTCTAGATATACTATTTTCATGGTTTGGTTGTTTGGTGAAGGGCATGGAAACTGTTTTTAAGGTTTTTATGCAGTCGGAAGAAATAACTCTAGGGAAGGATGTTTAAGGCTTCTGCTGTGAAAGATATTTTTAGGCTTTGTTAGTCTTAAAATCTTTCGCTGCTTTGTTCCCTTTTCCTCATTTCCGGCTGTAAAAGTTCCGCCTCTATACATAATAGGTACGTAGTTGCCATCTCTCAAATAAACCCTATTTAGAAATATTTTAGCTAACAAACTCCAATAAATAGATGTTACATCAGATATTTGACACTAATTTTCTCACCTAAATACGTAAGTTGCTTGAGACTTGAGTCATAAAACAAAGAACACTAACTAAATTTTTAACTTAATTTTAAATTTGCAAGAATTGACTTGGTATATATCTATTATATATTTAAATATATTAGTGGACAGATTTTTCTGACTAAATTAGTTTTGACTCTTTAAATTGGTGATTCATCAGAAGGTTGTCAAATTTCGAGTTCGACGAATAGGAAAAGGAAGCAATGTACACACAAAAAGTTTTTTTTCAGAAATTTTATTTTAAAATATTTGTACATTCGAAAAAACCTTGGAATATGGTACAGCGTGTTCGATAGTTATTGAATCATATTGAGAGAGTGTTTTTTACTGTAATGTGATATTACTTTAAATAATCATCTGAGTAGAAAAATGTTGATATGTAATTAAAACCACAGTTAATATACCCCTAATACATGTAAAACCAGATGGCTGCTTTAAATTGGTGTTATTAATTTATGACACCCTTAGATTCGTTAAGTTTTACAATTTCTTTGCTTTGGCTAGCCACTTCAATATTCCGACTGTCTTTAAGAAAGATATTTCTACCTTTTAGCATTTTGTTTGACAACAGAAAAATACCTGAGGTACTACGTGTTTATCTACAGGTAGCGTGGGGAGAGTTCCTCTCTCTTTTGGAGAAGAGCTCTCTTCTCAGTATAGGTCCAAGTAATGTCTGTGTGGCAGCTCTCCAATTTTTTGCCGCTCGAGTTTGTTTTTTAGACCGGCAATTTTTTCGCACGTGAAAGAACTATTCACTCGCGATGTCTCGAAAAGAACCGCGGATAGGCTTTCGGAAGTGCCTCGGACGCTTCCCGAGGATCCTGGTGGCGGGGAATCGCTCTATGAATCTTAGATCATCTGTTTGAAGTGGGCTTGGAACCGTTTCAGCGCCCCGCATCAAAATATCAGCAGAAGGCATTAAAAAACGGTTTCACACTTTAGAGAGTCTGGATAAATGTCACTTGCCTGCTCGAGAATACGCGTTTGTTTAAAAGTGTGAATACAATGATTTATGGCTTTTTTATTTTGCCTCCGCGTCGCAGCCAAAGTAAACTAAATTTGTATGCGTGAGCGGGCTAATACGGTGACGAGACCTGTAAACTCTAGGAAACTGTTCACGTGTTACTTGTTAAAAATGATTCGCGATTTGCCTTTTGACCCATAGTTTGACCTTTTTGCACTTAACAATGACTTTGTCTAAAGCCCTTGAATTCGTGTGTATTTTAAGTATTTTTTTGGTTTAACTTCTGTTCGATATTTTTTCAGGATTTTAATTCATTAGGGTCTTCCTATGGATATTTTCGCTTCGTTCTTTCACTTATATTAAAGAGAGGGCTTGATTTTTTTGGTTGACCATCTTTTCCTATTGAAAAAAGTATTCAAAGAGAAAGGATGGAGAGTAGTAATTATCATTATTTCTGCTTTCTGCGTTATTTGAAGTTTTACTCCAAAATGATGAAAATTAGCAGCTTATATAACTCTTAAAGTTAAAAACTTATGCTGAGTCAATTAAAGGCAAAAACTTTAAGAAACAACCTTAATCCAAAGGTGTGTACGTCAATATTTGATCTCGACTTTTACGAATATCTTCACATAAAAAAACGCAGAGAACTTAATGAATGATTGTTTTATGTGGAAAAAAGACCCAAATTAATAATAGTAATAATAATAATCTTTATTAACATAATGGGAATAACACTTAAAATAAATACAAATAAATAAACATATTTACGCCAAAGGGAAACATAAGATCCCGTTCTGGCGTAATAGAAATTAATTGATTAAAAAAAATCTAATGGAAAATAACAGAAATAAAAGAAAAACACTACAAAAACGCAAAATAAAGGATGGAAAATGATTTCTTGATATATTAAAGGCGCTGGATAATATAATATACATGAAAATTTAACTACAAATAAATACAATAAATCAGAATTCAAGATCAAGTAAACAAAAATACATTGTGATTCAATTAAAAAGAAAATAAATAAAACTAAATATATTGAAATTAATAAATTCTTATACTTATTGGCAATGTTTGGTTGCTGCGAATACTTAAGCTTCATATTAATCCGAAAAATTAAAGTCTATGTCGTCTAAATTTATTATAAAAAGAAAAAGTTCGTGCTTAAAGGTCGAATGCCTCTCAATATTTTGTAGATCTTGGGGGAAAAATATTCTAAAATTTAAGAGCTAAATATAAAAAATTTTTACGGAAAAGTTCTTTAAAAATCTAGAAAGTTTGTACACTTCTTTTGGATTTCTTTGAGATAATTTTCTTTAAAGTTACAAATGATTTATCTCGGTGCAAAAAAAGTGAAACAATATATAAAAAAATTATATCTTAAGGGAAATAAATTTAACGTTCTAAATTTAAAAGGGTTAGAGTGCCTAGGTTCAAGAATTTTAAAGCACTTATTTTGAATTGAAATTAACGGTAATAAATTTGATTTGTAATCACCTCCACATATTATGATACCATAATTTAATAAAGAATAAAGCCAAGAATAATACAAAATTTTTAAGAAATTAGGAGTCTATTTTATTTTTTAAGTGGTTAAACATAACCAAAACCACCAAAACTTAGTTCACTAATGTGCGTTTTCCACTTTAAATTCGAATCAACATGCAAATCCAGATAATTAATTGTTGAAACAGAGCTTAGAGTATAACATGTGCAACTAAGTACTAAATTTAATACATCAACTTAAAAAAAGACCAATAACCAGTATCGAATGAACCTTCAAGCATGTTCCTCTGATCACGTTCACGCAAACCCGAATTCCTTTTACTTTTTAAATTATGAAATTTTAAAGCTTGCACGAATTTATGGACGGCTATTTCTTAAATCCATTGATGAAAGTATGTCAAAATCAATCTTAAAAAGACAACCGACTTAAGATTAAACCCATTTTTAAATTTTAATAAAAGTTGACAGTATGTCCTGAAATTTTAATGCTTGTATTATTTTTTAATTAACTTTGGGTAATTTGGAAAAAAAAAACTTTTCCTACGTCTTTGTTATTTTTGCTGTAATTAGTAATTTTCCTTTATAATAAAAAGGATAAGTGAGTCGGGAAACTAGTAGAATGTTTTAGTATTTCATTATCAAGCTATAATTTCTACTTCAAAAGAAAAAGAATTTATTTGTGTATAACAAATAGTAATTCTAAGAGCTCTGTAATAGTAATTCTGATACTTACGTTTTATTTACCTAAATCATGTTCGTATCCAGTATTACCGTTTCGGTGATACAAGAAATAAAAAAAACCTAGATGTGTCTCCGGACTTTAGTAGGTGTTAAGAAGCATATTTTCTTCGGACCAAATTTTCTTTTCGTCATGCTTTTGTTGAATAACTCATAAATTTTCACTTAATAAGAGATCCTACCGCTTGTTACATTTGAAATTATCCTGGTTACATCTGACACTGGCCAATTGACTTTTCACACGTATTTGTTGAAAGAGAAAGCAGAAAAATCATACTCCTCCATCTGATGTGATGAGATGAGTTGAGCTCAATGAGTTCTTTGGTCTTTCTCGTGACTTCAGTACAAAGACTGGGTCGTTCATTACATAGACATGAATTATGAATGTGAACAATGGTAGATTTGCGTCTTGTTGGACGATGAATTAGTTTGAAATGCTTAAAACCCCCTTCGTTGATTCGCTCTCACGTCATCTACTGATAAATTATTAAATAACTTTCTAAAATTTTTAATTAAATAAAATATTTTTTACTCATACCCCATTAAATTTGAAGATTAGAACGATAAAATCAAACATTTGATCCGTTAATTCTAAGATACTTGTAGTATTTGACATGATTATGTGCGATTTTGAATAAAAAAATTAGCTTGTAATTATATAACTTTTGGAAATAATAAAAAATGTATTTACTCGCAATTTATGGAAAAACTTAGCTAGCTGTTTATGTTAATATGATAGGCAGGATTACTTAAACGTAACGAATGTGTTTTTCTCCTGTAATATTTTTCTATTATTATTTTTGGTATTAGGGAGACTATGAGTCGTTCTAATCTTTATGCGATAAAGCCCGTTATTATATCTTCAATTATTTTATGTGTTGAATGTCTGACTGTGAAAACATTGTTATAGCTAGAAAACTAAAGCACGAAGTTGTTTGATCAATGTCATATTGAGCTGGATAGAAAGGTGATAAAGTTGTCTGAGCTGTCAAGCTGTCATCAACTCATGGCACCTGATATATAAAAAAGAATGTTCCTTACCTATCTCGTACCTCTTTTCAACGTCTCCAAAAACACCTATTGTTTTATTTTAGTGTATTAACTTCAAAACAAAAGTAACGAAAGGTTTACACATTTTTTAGATCAAAGCGAATCATTAAGTACTATCAAGAAAATACATTTGAAAGATGTCCGGCTTTCCATAATTGGGTTTTTATCTTAACATTAACCTGCAATTTGAGTCAATAACTTCTAAATACATATACGTAATTAAATTAAATATCGCTGTCTGCTAAATGCATATTTCCCTATGCTTTATTATCGTTTTTTGCATTTTTTTCTATGCATTAGGGAAGTTGAAATTGTTTTTTAGGTTGATGCAGTTCTATTTCTTTATTAAGAGATGTTGCACTTCGATTTATCCATGTTGCAGTGAAATCCCATTACAACGAATACCGATACATACAACGAAAAAACCCGTTATTAGTCCAGAAAGAGTCCCCAACTGTTTTTATTTGAATTATCAAAATTATCGTTACAACGAAGAAATTTTACGGACCCATGAAGTTCGTTATAACGGGATTTTACTGTATTTTTTGGAAGAATTGGGGACATCGAATGATAAAGGTCGAGAATAATATGAAGTGTATACTTTATAAAAAGACAAGTTCTCAACACTGACCATTGCTCCTCTCCTTCGTTGCAAAATTTATTGGATTCATGCATCAATATGGAATATAACTCTTGATCGTCTCCATGTTTAACAAAGGATGGCGCATATTATTACCTGGCTGAAAATAAGCTCCATTTAGAAGTGCAGGATGACACACCCCGCGATTTTAACTCTCTCACCGTTGGGTTGGAGCCAGCCCTTTCAAAATTAAAATCAATGAAGCGCGTTTTATTAAAGAGGCTGTACATTATTTCGCTACTTTTCTACACGATTTGACAACAATTGACGGGATTCCTTTTGAGTGTCGTGTCGTTTATAAATTTACACGTGGAATATAATAAGAGATAGAACCGTGAGCGCCAGACTGGGAAGAGTATGATCTAGCAGGTGTGCAAGTGTCGTCCCTTTATCGCTCTGTCTGGCGGCTCGGTGGCCGTAACCTTGACTCATTCATCGGATCAATATTAGATTGGGAGAAAGCATGTGGTTGCTGTTCGTGTTTTGGTGTGTCACGGAATTGGAGAGGGGGCAGGGGTTTCCAAGCTGATATTTAAGCTGCGGGTTCATTGGGTAGGCCATGCTGACAGGAGACTGTATCAAAATTGGATCCTCGAATAATTTCTAATTGTGGACAGTTGGACTTTTCGATTTTCTCTTTTTAGTTGGGCTTGCTCGGTTTCGGTTAGCTAGTTGATTTTCATATTGGCCAATGAGGAAGGTCGAGAGTTAATCTAGGTGGCTTTTACTTGTAATATAAAGTTTTGACATGGATCGTATTTGATGAAACATTTGTTTAGCAGATTATGTTATAATGCTATTTCGAGACTTGGTTTACGTATTTCGTGTTAAGACATCGATGTTTTTTTATGATGCGTACTGTTCCAATCAAAAGCATTGGCGTATTTACGGTGCGGGCATGATGATAAGTTGTCCCCCCCCTCCCCTGGAATATTCATGGTAAAAGGTATTTCCATCTCCATCATGTAGTTTAGAATAAGTACCCTCCCTCTCCAGGGTCTCCAGCGTCCACCATGGTATCCCTCCTAATCACCCATAAATATCAAAAATAAAAAGTTGTAGCTAAGGTTTTCGAATTAAAGACTTCCACCTGAATAATGGTCAAGACAATCCGTATTTTATTAACCAGTCTTCCTGGCTTAGGCTTCTGCCACTATGGCTTAGGGAAATTTTCAACTAGAAGATCCTTTGATTGAACTTCATTAGATAGGCCAGAAGATTACTAAAAAGATTACGAAATAAAAAAATTAGATATTCTAGATTTTACTTTAAAAACTATCAGTTAAATATAATCGTTTTACTAAAATTCATATAGCATTCATTAAGAATCTGAAATCTGTACTTATGAATAATGGACGAATGCGAGAATTTAATTATGGTATTTTTGCGTTTGTCCTGTCATTTCCGGATGTTCTATTTTTCCTTGAAATTCATATTCCTTGATAACCATTCGGAAAAACTTTCCCATTTGGACTTTTACTTTATGCTCATTCGCAAAGAAAATATAAGCTCCTTAAATGCGATGTTTTTTAATAATATTCCTCCAAAGCATTATATTCTTTGATTAAACTATAACATTTTTAAGGCTAAAGAAACTAACTTCACTGGGTGGAGGTATATAATCTGCAAAGTTTCCGTGATTCTGAAATGGTTATTGATCAAGATTCACTGTTCTTCACTCCTGCATTCTCTTTTTTTACCTTTGTCTTACTGACGTAGCTATCTTTTCAATCTACCTAAACAAATTAACTTGTTAAAAGGCCCTCTTGATGCACACACAAACCAACTTCCTTTGCTCCGTTATGAATAGCGCTTTGGATGAATGCATAAAATAACTCACCTGGGAAACTTGTCTGATTGAATTTCGATAAGAGGTAATTATATTGGTGCACAAATAGAATTCCCGAATTGATTAATCACTTATACGGTTTGATTGATGCCCTGGTATCATAACTAGCATTGTTTTTAGTTGAACCTTGCAATTACACTTGCCCTTGAAAACAAGTCTACTCGGATATCTGGATTATCATTCACGGGAAAATGTGAACTTAGGCTATCACAGCCTTGAAAATTTGATCATGCTTGCTGCTGAAAGTCTAGATTTTTTTTATTCTTAAATTTTCTTTGCTTTGATTCTTGTTTTGCCTTCTTCTGCCTCATTAATATTTCTATAATTTTTTTTCTACTATGATCTTGTAAATTTTAACATTTTAGTCTTAGACAGGGCTCCAAAACTATATGATAAAGCACTACCTCTCTTTTGTGAACACAATAAAGGCCGAAGTACGAACTTAGAATTGCGGTGTTTAACTTTTTAATTGGAACAACTGGGAAACAGAAAACTGTATAAAAAGATGAGCAATCCAAGGGTCGGAGAAGTGTAAATGAAAAATACCTGGAGAAAAATTGACCATTTTTATCAACAAAACTACAACGCTTTTGAGTCGGAATCAAATGCTTTAATTTTTAACATTTGGTACTCTTGTAATGGATGAATAAACACTTCGCAACGGAAAATATTTTATTATTACAGCTGTGAATCTATTTTTTATAGTAAGAGCATTAATGCCCGTCTTTTGCGTATGGATTATAATCGTTATAATAATATAAGTTAAAGAAAAGAACTAAGCATTGAAATTAATGTAAGTTGCGAACTCACACACATTTTCCCTAGAGGAACAACTCCGTGTGTTTGGAGAAGTTAAAGAAATTTATTACATTTAAAAATTCATGATTTTCTGTGAGAAATATTAGAATAATTTTTCTGTGTTTTTATGTCCCTTATTCGTCGATGTTTTTTGTGTTATTCAGAAATTGTTTCGATTGGCTGAAAATAAAAACTTCATGGTCATGAACTTTTCTTAACTGTTGATATTAAAAATTGTCACTTCTTAGTTGACATTAAATTCCTTCTTTTGTATACATTATACCTCATAAGAAGTGTTGCTTTAACTTCTTTATGCTTCAAACCTGACAATTTTTCGTCAAATAGGGTAGGTGGGGGTAAAAACCCGCACGGGGCAAAACCACGCACCGCGATTTTTAATTGTTAATAATCGATTCAAAAGTTGAAAACCAGGTGGTTGGTTTGTCTTATTGTGACCTATCATTCTACGAAAGTTCGTACCCCTAAGTCACTCATGAGTTGAAAAAATGCTGTAAGTTTGTTTTTCATCATTTTGATGTAATTTTTCTGATCTTTTACTTAAACATTACATAAAATAGGGCTTCAGGAGAAATACAAACACATAAGCCAATGATAAGAGAGCATTTGAACTTCAGTTTCGTGTTGAAATAATTTCCTTAACATGTCTCTAAAAATAATAAGGCTTGTTTTTCAAAATAAAGTGAAACGGGGCAAATACCCGCAGGTGTTTTGGGGCAAATACCCGCATCTTCAAAACTTTGGGAATTCACCCCAAAAGGAAATTAGAATCTACAGGGTCCCTAAAAAGTTGCATAAAGGTTTCCGAGATATCAATCCTCAAACGGAAACCCTTTTTTCTCCCTTTTGAAAGATATTGGGCACTTTGAAATGAATTGCTACAACAGATTGACAATTTTCATTAAAACGGATTATATCTATGTTTAATATTGTTGGTTAACTTAAAAATATTAAAACAATATATTAGAAATCCATTATCCGCGAGCGGATGATCCACGATTGCTACGAAAAAAATTTTTAATGATGACGGTAAATTTTAGACATTAGAGAGATTTTAGATGTAGAGCAAAGGTTTCTGCTGTACTGTACACATTTTAAAAGTTTTACATATCATGTTTTTTGTACAATGAAACATAGTTTTTATGCTGAAATATTTTTTTTTCGTGTTTTCACCTCATTTTTGGCCTTTTTTCGATTTTAGCTATCCGCGGTACCCTTGGCACCCAATTCCGCGGATAATAGGGGCTCTAATGTATTAAGATGATTATCTCTAGTGTTTTTATGATGAAACATTTTGTTTATCCATGTTTATTTCATTTGGACACGAAAATTCAAAAGTGCGTGTCTTTGCCCCATTTTGCGAGGCAAAGACCTGCAATTTTTTTTCTACTAAATTGTCAATTTCTCTTGAAATACTATCGATAAGAGTATAAATTTGAATTGGTTTTGTAGGTAACATCTCAATCTAACACCTCCAATTGAAATTTCGGGATTATCTACCCCCTATCGATCACAATGTTAAAAATACTGAAAACTGCGGGGCTTTGCCCCCACCTACCTTAAGTATATTTTGGTTTCATTACTAAAATTTTGGCCTGTTTAAATAATTTTTTTGTAGTTTTGATGTAGTGAATATTATACTTTCTCTAGCTAGATAAACTACAGATATCTTCAGTTGTTTTACACAAAAAACTCTTGTGAAGAAAAATTATTTTAGAAAAAAAAGGTAATTAAAATTAAGTAAGTAAAAATTTAAATCACAACTAAAAATGCAGGACACCCAGCACTTGTAGGCATAGTGACCGTATTTCACTGAAAATTTAAACTGTGGATCTAAATATTTGTATTTCATCTTTAAGTCTTCAAATTACTATTTTTAAGTTATGCCAATGGTTTTGATAATGATTTTATTGAATAAGTAAATTTTCATGTGATTTCCTTTTTCTAATAATATTAAAAATACTACACTATAATACAAAAAATATTAACTTCTCTTAGATATATGATTGGTAAGACTCATCGAAGAGATACCCTCTTTTTTCTTCAGAATTAGCACCTAAGCTTTACCAGTTCCGTTCTCAATGCTATCTACGGAAATGGGGCTTTGAATTCGGTCATCCTATTTCGAGCTTTCATATTCATAATCACGGACGGTGGGGATACCAGAAGTGTTCGGAATCCTTATTCGAAGAGACTCCCTAATAGTAAACAACGTAACAAATTGTAAACATTAGGCGGTCGCTTTCCACATCGTTTTTGCATCTTCCAATATTTGTCGGGAAGTTACTTTTTTTTGTCGATGTTGACAGTCCGCAGCTACTAACTGACTATTGTGTTGGCTCGGGGGCCGACATGGCCTGGTGAGAAGGTCACTAACTGTATAGCATCAGAAAGCGGAAGTGAAGAAATCAGTGAAAGCAAACGCGAGGTGCGGTCCGATCTAATGAATTCGTGTGAGCCCCGTGTCGCAATTTATGAGGGAAGCTATAATTACAAAAAACCAGTGGAATAACGAGTTCACTGCAGCTCATTACGGAACTCGTGTGTAGCTCTTGCTTCTCAGTCCGCTACCTGTCGTGGTCCTTTTCAAACATGTGGAAATCTCTTTTCAAATTTACAGATGAGAGAGATGCCATACAGAAGAAAACTTTCACCAAGTGGCTTAACAAGCACCTCAAGAAGGTAAGCTAGTTTCCATTCGATTGTTTCAATGTTGTAATTTGTATGTCGTGTTCTAACTGTCATGTGTATTCTCTTTCATTCATGTATAGCTTGTTTTGATTGTTAACCTCAGGGGCATGCGTGTCAGTTTTTCATCTGCATTGAGGGCGGGTCCCCTTGGTGACAAGAAGGGTGCGACTGAGAACTGGTTTCGGGCATATTTCGTGAGAGATTTTATCTCTAGAACCCGTTTATCAAAAGAAGTTTTTAATGCCGGTGGTTTAAAAGTTAGATTGCTGTGTATTCAAGCGTTTAGCTAAACCGCAGATCAAAAAGTTATTGCTGGATCCTTAAATAAATGGGGACTACAAAGGCACCGATGCTCTATCGTGGTGTTGACAGTTCCGTTGATTGCTGTGTCAAAGCATGAATTTTCCACTTTGGGCTCGTGTTATCATCCAGCGGTTCACAGCTATTCTTTGTGATGGGCATAAAACGGGTCGTACTGTTTGATAAATTGCTATGTCAATTCGAAACAGTCTCCGAAGAAAAAAATATCGACACCACACTCATAACTTCTTTTTGCATTGTGCTTCGATAAACTGTCTCACAGAAAAAGCCTCTTTTTGAAAACTTCTTTAATAGCCACATCTTATGTAAGTGCTGTTTGATGTTCATTGCCGATTTTCAGAAGAAAATTGAATTCACACAATCCTTTTTTGGTCTCGTTCCGTGTACTTTCGGTGGATCTATTAAACATATTAATGGACAATTCCCGTATTTTTTAAAATTGGATAAAAAGCAATATTTCCTGTAAAACAAATGGTTTTACTTTCAAAAATCAGCTTTAAAAGTTTCAAAAAAAATGTCTTTAATAAGATATTTGAAAATAAAAATAGCTAAATTTGTGTTGCCGTCGAAACAGGCGTGACGTAACCAGGCACAAACTAACATCAAGAATTTCCGAAAGGATATACCTGATTGGATGATCGTACTAGTATTCATGCCAACTGACGTCACACAACTGTTTGTGACGTAGCAGCCGTTTTCGTGCCTTTTTAAAAAAACAAACTTTGAAATTAAATTAAAAAATACATTAGGGATTCGACGTACTTGTCTGCAAATCCATAAAAAATGTTGTAGCTTAACTTAAGATGTTGAAAGGGGGAATTATATGCTCCTCAAACAGTGAAAAGAGAACCTGTTTCTGCCTTGTTTTAAAGGGAATTTGAGATAGTTTTTGAAAATATGTCACTTTAATATAAATTATTTTAAGTTAGAAATTTTATCATAAATAGTGTTTTGAAAAATGCTAACAAAAATTATATTTTGTAACTTAGTAAATCCATGTCTTTCTAGTCTATTCTCTAAAAATATTAAATTTTAAAATTTATGATCGTTAAAGAACACATGTTCCCTAAGTAATTGGTGAGGTCTACTAATAGGTATTAATGATCCATTTAGGTGATTTGGGAAACAATTAAGGTTTGCGAGTCGATTGACATTTAGGACAGATTAAAATATCAATATTTAATGAGGGTTTTTCATCCACCATATTTTGGAAAAATAGACAACTGTCGATGGTTGAAATGATATTTTTCTTTTATAATATAAATTTAAAATCAAATGGTTTGAAAAACTTATTCACTTTAACAAAATAAAAGTTTTCCTTATAAGACTAAAGTTTGAAAGTACCCTCTTTGAAAAGTTAACTCTTTAATTTTAAAAAGTGCATGCTTCTAAAAGTAAAGAATCCCTCCTTTAGTAATACCCAAGTGTAGAACCTAATGAAATCACATTCCTCATTGAGAAACATTCCCTGCTGGGAGTTTGAATTTACGATTCTGATTTATAAAAAGAACGGGCCTCAGACATCTCTGTTTTCTCATCGCATGTGAATTGAAAATAAGCCTCTCCTATTGTGTAAAAAAGAAGGGCAAAAAAGAGCTGCCTGAGGTAAAAGGGATAGACTAGCCTTGTCCTTGCGATCGGATGACCACAAATCTATTGAGGATTAGCATTGCCGTAGCCTGTGGAATGCGAATTGCGTGTGCTTGTAAGATTTATTTCTCTTTTGTCGCGGTTGTTTTTACTGCTCTTCCCATTTCTCAATGATGATGCAAAGGAAACACCCTACAGGACATCTTGTTGGATAGTACAAAAGAATTTATTGCGCGGCCAAGGTGCCACTTTGACCCGTTAAGATATGCTTTGAGTTTTTAGTTTATTCAAATGATTTGTGAAACACGTTTGTTTGGGCGTAATTGCGTTGGTTATCTGATCTGATTATGGAGTTAATGGATGCTCTCTTTATTATTTATGTGAAGGAAGGCGGAAGGGTGGATTTTTAGAGAAGCGTTTCATTTAACGTCACCTTATAAAATTCCTTTTGGGCTCCTTAGCCTGTTCTCAATCTAAGAAAATTCCCTGATGAGTGATTGTCATTCCTTTAAATAGGTACCTTTTCACTTTTAAGATATTTTCGTCAGTCAGGGATTCTAAACCATAAAGTATTTCCCTAAATTTTATAGGGAGAACTTCCACTTATCCAATCTGAGAATAAGATAAGATCTCTTATTCTTCAGTGATACTAATTCAGAAGTCAGGGATTCTCAATAAAGTGCAATATCACTCTTAAGAAAAATTTTATGTAAACTGTTTCATAAACTTTAATAATTATGAAATATAAATTTATTTTTAGATGCATACAAACGTAGTAGGATGTTATGTATATGTTAAGATAAATTAGTGCAACACGTGAAATTTCCTCTAACCAACTTGAATAGCTGTCGGGACTCCTTTGTTAAATCAACATGTTATTTTAAAGTGTGTTGACCAAATACATATTTAAGATTGGGGAGTTTAATTTATCTTTAAAATGTGTTTCAAATCAAACTATACCTACTTCATATACTTCTCTATACCGTTTAAAGTAGTGCCTCAATGGAGTGTAAAAATGTTAGTCTGACTAACCTTTAGAGCTGAAATTTCATGTCTTTTATAAGTGAATCTTTGTTCTTCCCCTGATTGCATTTAGTGGGAGAATAACTAAAATTTTCCCTTATTAAAAATGAATTACCTCCAATAAAAGTTTTTTGAGCATTAAAATAAAAAGCTTAATTTATGAAATTTTCGATGGGGCATTTGGATATTATTAATTTATTTTAGGGAGTAGTTCAATCGGAGTCCATTAGCTGGATTTGGCTCGTGAGCCGAAGATTAGGGAACCCAAAGGCATTTAGAACCGAGCGCATTTGTAAAACATACATTTTCATGATTTCTCAGCATCAATCAGGGATACGCCTACGCGAATCTTGCATCCTGTTGTGTCTACCTCATTCTTTTAAAATAACGACTTTGTCTACTGCCATCGCTCACACTGTTAGTCAGACATTAAGATTTATCCAGCTACTTTCTCACACTAGCTACTGGTTCTCGACAGCCGTCAAAAGCTAAAAGATGTTCTATGGAAACAACCGCGTCAGATTTATGCTTTGGAAAGGAGCAAAATATGCGGCAAGCGGCATTATTTCCTGTGTCAGGACATGATGCAATCTATATTTTAAAAATTGCCGCTCTCTCTGTTCAATTCCTGTCATTAACATAACCGCTCTAGAATAAATTTGTGGTTTGCATACAAACTGGAATGCCAAAATTTGCTGCAAAATGCTTTCTGAAAACAAGGTTATTTATTTTTCTTACTTATTAAGCTTACCCTATAGTTAAGAAACCTGGTGAAATCTTTCATTTTCACAAAAATATAGTTCAGGGCTATTCCATGAAAATGTAAACATTTGGGTTGAAATTTCCAATTTTTTAACATTAAACTTCTTACCATAGTATTTTTCAGTGAAGAATATTATGGTGGTTTTTTAAGATTTAGTGTGCTTACTAGACTCATTCTCAATTCACCATTTTTACACTACAGTAATCAGTGATGAATTGCAGAAAAATTTGCCATGTGGGTATATTAATACCCTTACCTGTCAGAAAACAGTTTCCTCAGCTTAAAATAATTTTTTTCCTAATGGCTGGACAGCACCGTTTAAAAACAAATTCCGAACTTCAAATATGTGCTGCTTTATCATACATTTTAAGTTAGAATGAGAATGGAAATATTTTTGACACAAACATAACAAAAAAAACAATCGATGAAATTAAGGTACCTTTGATTAAGCTAGAATGACGATATTGGCAAAGTAAAAAAGCAACAATTTTGCTATGGAAGTGTTTATTAAATGAACCCAGGAAATAATAGTCCACTGAAAATAGAGTTGAACCTCAAACAAATTGCAATAGAAGGTTTCTCAACGGTTTTCACTTAGAAATGACCTCAATAATAACATACTAAAAATCGGCCAAAATCGGCCGGGGGGAAGTTTAATTTTTTTCAAATTTTTAAAAAATGGCCGAAAAAAAATTAAAAAAAAAACCAAAACAATAATATAGACATGTGATACATGTTTATAGGTTGTTTTTGAGTGCTGAAACCGAATATTGCATTTAGTTTGGAAAAAATATTGAAATTTCAATTTTTAAAATTAATTTGAATAATTAGCTATATGAAAAAATTAAAAAACCCCTAAAAACCTAACAAAAACATCCAAAGAGATAAATCCAACGGTTTTCATTTAGAAATGACCTAAATATTAACATACTAAAATTTAAAATTTTTACGAGTTAAAGAAGTTAAATTTTTTTTCAAATTTCCATTTTTTTTTGCGAAAAATGCATTTTTTTTTAAAATTTGTGCAAAAAACTTTAGAGGCTTTTGAAAAGGTCATTTTTCGGTGGATATTGTCCACAGATAGTTATATAATGGAAAACCGGTGGAATTGACCCTCAATGAATTAGTTAATTATTTTATTTGAAATTGGTAAATTGTAGTACCTTTTTCACTTCTTTCGAAATTTGTACTACATTTTACCAATTTCAAAATTTTAAATAAAATAATTAACTAATTCATTGAGGGTCAATTCCACCGGTTTTCCATTATATAACTATCTGTGGACAATATCCACCGAAAAATGACCTTTTCAAAAGCCTCTAAAGTTTTTTGCACAAATTTGAAAAAAAAATGCATTTTTCGCAAAAAAAAAATGGAAATTTGAAAAAAAATTTAACTTCTTTAACTCGTAAAAATTTTAAATTTTAGTATGTTAATATTTAGGTCATTTCTAAATGAAAACCGTTGGATTTATCTCTTTGGATGTTTTTGTTAGGTTTTTAGGGGGTTTTTAATTTTTTCATATAGCTAATTATTCAAATTTATTTTAAAAATTGAAATTTCAATATTTTTCCCAAACTAAATGCAATATTCGGTTTCAGCACTCAAAAATAACCTATAAACATGTATCACATGTCTATATTATTGTTTTGGTTTTTTTTTTTAGTTTTTTTTCGGCCATTTTTTAAAAATTTGAAAAAAATTAAACTTCCCCCCGGCCGATTTTGGCCGATTTTTAGTATGTTATTATTGAGGTCATTTCTAAGTGAAAACCGTTGAGAAACCTTCTATTGCAATTTGTTTGAGGTTCGGCCCTATTTTTCGCTATTTTCAGTGGAAAAAAGGATTTCATACTAAATTATATGCAAGGAAAATACTAAAAAATAAACTCATGCTGACAAAAATAGATGGAAAGGCATCAAATCTAATCAGAAAAAAATCAACTCCAAAATATTTTAAACTTTTTAAAAAGCTATTAGTTTTATTAAAGTTTTTTTGGTAAATAACCACAAAATTGCAAAATTTGCACTGCTGGATTTGTGTTACGCCCGTCACAAATCCTGTCACTCCAGTCACAGCCGAAAAAAATATTTTTGATTAAATTACTTAACTTTATTAGGAAATTTATTCATTTTAACTTAATCTGAATCTCCTTTTCAAGGAATTAAATGTTTCAGTCATGAAAGTTTCATATATTCACAGACACATTTTAGCAAATGCAAGTGAAAACTGTTATCCGAAAAGTGTCTCTACATGTAAAAAACTAAAAAAAGTTGAAGGTTTTATGGTTAAGGTCATGCATGGAAAGGTCATGCATTGAAGGTCATGCATGGAAAAAAATAATAACAATACTTTTTAGGGATTTGTTAATTTATTCCCCAAAATTTAGATACAATATCTTAAGTTTTGTCTGAATGCCATACTCCATCACAAGGAAATGACCATATACAGAAAGTGTGGATAACTGGACTCTTTAATCTACTAAGAGGGTTTTTCATAAGTGTGTTTTTCAATGTGGTTTAAACCTATCTCTGTAGTTAAGAAAGCTTGATAGAAAAATGATTATTGTTTCAAATAGTATATCCTAATGCATTTTTGGGGTCTATCTTGAGTGAAAACTAAGTTTAAAACGCTAGTTTTGACAGAGAAATGCATTACCATCTTTTCTCCTTATGATGGGGCAAGTTAACTCCCATTAGAAAGGTAGAAACTGTTTATTGTTAAGTTACGAGTTGCATATTAGTGCCGATCAAATTGTCATCTTAAAAAGATGTTTTCTCTAGAAGTTTCGTAAGAAGCTTGAAATATCTGCTTTGATTGATCATGAAATTGTCAAATATGCGTACTTGGACGGAAAGAATTTTCTGTCATTGTCGCTCATTGTGTGTGATTGCTAGAATCGTGTTATTATCTTTCGAGATGGTTTTTTTATTCTTCGAGTTGTGAGACATCGTAGCAATTCTCTCGGAGAATAGTACAAAATGTAGCGTTATGAAAGTACGAATTATCCTGCGGATGCTTCATAAATTGAACATAACATCTCTCCAGAATAAAAAACCGGACTAGAATTGTCAAAAATCATACACTATCCGAAGTAGGAACAATTATTTTTTCATATCCTTATTTGAGGAACCCTTAGTATCTTTTTAAGCATTGTGACTGTTTTATAATTAAGTATATTATGAAGAGACCTTAGTGATTAAAATGGCTTGGGAAAAACTTAATTAGCTATTAACATTTTCAAGGAACCTTCAAGTATTATTGTTTTGTAAGATGTACGAGTAGTATGTCATTTTTTTGTTCTCGAATTTCAGATGATTCAAGGTGATAAGACTGCGTTTGGGTTATAGCTTATTAGGAACCAAAGTTTATTTTAAAGGTCGTTAGGGGTTACTTACAAACTACCTCTTACAATTTCCTCAGTATTTTTACATACTCCTTTTCTTATACAGGGTATTTCAAAAGTCCGTTTCACTGCTTTTATTTGGAACCAACGTGTCCTAGGGTCGCGGAAGTAAGGTCTACCCCTTGGAAAATGACCCTGGAGAATCCATTGAGATGACTAACAGCGCCCCCAGCGGCGAAATAAAAAAATTAACAAAATTAATTTAAAAACTAAAGGAGAGATAGGGCAAAAACTTGAGTGAGAGTATTGTTACCAACATTATGAAGAACTCACTGAAAAAAATTTCATGAAAATATCGTGAATATTCACGGAGATATTAGCATGTGAAAATATAAATTTTTCAGGCTTCAGAAAAGAAAAAGTTCAGAAATTTGGAAATTTTCAGTGCTATTGTGTTTATTTAGTTGAATGAAGGCAAAATTTAATCAAAAAATCAAAAAAAAAAAAATTTCAAGTTTCTGAACTTTTTCTTTTTTGATTTGATTCTTTTTTGATTTTCTTTTTTGATTTCCTTTTTTCATCTCCGCGAATATTCACGATATTTTCATGAAACTTTTTTCGGTGAGTTCTTCATAACGATGGCAACAAACAATATTCGCACTGAAGTTTTTGCTCTATCTCCTTTAGTTTTTAAATTATTTTTAACTTTTTTATTTCTCCGCTAGGGGCGCTGTAAGTCCTCTCAATGGATTTTCCAGGGTCACTTTCCTAGGGGTTTGACCTTACTTCCGCGACCCTAGGACACGTTGGTTCCAAATAAAAGCAGTGAAACGGACTTTTGAAATACCCTGTATAAGAAAAGGAGTATGTAAAAATACTGAGGAAATTGTAAGAGGTAGTTTGTAAGTAACCCCTAACGACCTTTAAAATAAACTTTGGTTCCTAATAAGCTATAACCAAACGCCCCTAGGACACGTTGGTTCCGCGAAACGGACTTTGGAAACACCCTGTATATTAATCTTTTATATTTTAGTAAGCACTGTACCCAGTAACTAGACCTGTTTGATTTTATTCAGTCATGTTTTTTTACTACAGCTTATGCGCTTACTTGTGTACCAATTATACACGCATTTTCCATTGTTGAAAAACAAATAATGTAGAGCGCTATATTTTGAATTTAGGGATTTTTTCACTGATAAATAAAAATCTATGGATCTTTTTCTCACTAAAATCAGTAGCTTCATAATGATTAATGGAAAAAAGCTTTACTATAGGAAATAAATTAAGATAACTTTTATGGAAAGGGGCTTTGGTAACCTATATTGTGAAGTTTTTTTTAAATTGAATGTCACAAAATGTGAACTATTCTTTCCCTTTTCACTATGCGTCTTCTATAACTGATCCTCTTTTAAAACGTGAGGGGTCAGTTGTGAATCAATAAAAAAAGAATTTTAACGAACAAGGTTTAAGGTTGAATTAAATTATCTCTGAGGACTTAATTATTTTAGTCTTAGCGATGATATAATCTTGGTTTCTTATATGCTTTACTAATATTGGTTAATTTTCTTGGATAGCTTGAGCTTTTGTAGGGTGAGATGGCGGCCCAGCTCGCAAACGAAGGCATTATCTTCTTGGAAACTTGCCTGCACGTGATGATTCGTGCTCCAACTTAATTCTGAAATTTTCTTTTTTATCTTTCGGGACCTTTTTTCTTGACCTACCATCCTAAATTTACTGATTTCTTGGAAATATTTGTAAAAAACAATAGATTCATAAGAGTGCTATGCACATCTGTTTAACTCTTATCTTCGTTAAGCAATAAATTATGTCCGTGTGCTTCTCCTGTTTGATTTTAAGTATTCTTACTTCCCAGCATATCATCTACAAGCATTGAGCAAACTAGAGAAATTAGTGAATAGTGACGAAGATTGGGAGTAAATATTCAGAAAATTTGTCACTCATCCATAGTGGGTCTGTTTGGGACTAGGGACAACAAGGTTTGGTCCTAACACAAGGTGACGAGGGGGCAGAGAGATTTTAAGTTTAATGGCATCCCCCATACGAAGCTCTCTAAATATCTGATTATGAGAGTTGTTTTTTCATTACATTGTCTTTAGGACCGTAACAAAAACATTTATTGTACATGTAATGCGTACAATACAGGTACAAACTCAATATCATCTGAAAAATCTTTTGTGTAGTTCCTTTTAGTAAGGGTTGATATTAAACTCTCCAAAATACACCTAAATTCTCCCCAGCCTAGAAGGCTCACATTTTCAGTAACAAAGTTTGTTGTTACGCAATTTATTTTAATATGAAAACTTTTTTTAAGTAACAGTTGGAATAATTTCTCTGACCTCTGGATAATTTTGAATGATACTCATGGTTCTACGATGTGGTCCTAACTCCTGAGAAAACTCCAAGGATTTTTCCATTAAGTTACGAACTCCGCATCCTCTTTCCCTTAGATTGTTTTATTTTGCCTCTATACGCCTCCACAAAATGAGCGGTGAATCTAAGCGAAACGGAGAGTTCATTCGGCATTTGTTTGCTTTCTCCCGGCCTCAAGTAGGATGGCCTTGCTTTGGAATACAAACGAAAGGCATGCGGCTAAACAGGCGGGTAATGAGGAAATCGTTTAGGTAAATTTTTCTCGAACGTCTTTTATGTGTATCGCGTCAACGCTTTAAATTGATCTTGGTTTTTGAACCGGCTCGCTCGTGTCTTTTGAGATGCGTTTAAGTATAGTGCGCCTTTTTGCGGATTCGTTTTTGACATGAGTTTCCCTGGTGGATGAGGGATAAGTTCATAAAAAATATCCGACGTATCGGAGAAATTTGTTTAAAATGTTTTCAACCGTAACTGCGTTTGCACTCTTGTTTGAGGGGCGAATATTCTTTAGGCATTCTTTTTCCAAGTTTTGTCTTGATCTTGTTTCTTCTTGCCCTCTTCTTAAAGTTCTATACCTGACTACAGTATTAGTCTCATTAGGGAACTGGTACAAAGTTTTGGCATGTTCAATGCTCATTAAGATTTTCCTTTTGATATTGTTCAGGTATAAGCGATTAGTGAAGTTTTAAAACGTGATTGAATTTGTGATTAGGGAGTTGTCCAAGAACACAAATATGAATTGACTGATTCCTTGGCCAGAACCGGGAAATGTTACCGGTAGTAATATTTAAGAAATGCCAACTTGGAACTTTCCCTCGGTTACATTGCGTGTTACATTCTTGGTGCCAGGATACAGACAAGACCACTAACTACTAACTAGAGGAACAAATCGGAAGTAAAATCAACCAGAAAATATTCCCATCCCTTCCTTTTGTTCCTGATGAAAGTCTTAAAAGCCATTTTGTTAATCTGATGGGTTGAAAAGAACGTGAAATTCCTCTATCAGCAGATCATGAAAGGACTATTACTACGCATAGTAGGTGGTTGGGTCAGTATTTTGAAACCGGCACAACAATGTTTTGATTTGTGCCATTGAAATTCGTGTCACCTTGGCATGTGGTGGCGGATGTCCATCCAAAGAGGACCGGAAGTGCTGTCCTTGGAATATGCATAGACAATGCACGCTATGTGTTTAGATAGGTAACTTCGTTTTGCTCAGTTCAACTGAGAAGTATTTTTGGTCTTCCCACCTTCTCACTGGTTTTATCTATGAGATCTGTTGAGGCTATTTTTAGCTTTCTCTCTCCGACTCCTGCTCGTGCGTTTCATTATCGTTTATTTGCATTATCATAGAACTCAGGTGTTATTTCCTTATGGTATAAATGAGTTTTGGTAATGATCTTTATCGATTTGTCTTTTTTTTGGTGATAGGTTTTGCCAGTGATATAAACTGTATGTGAACTATTTCGCTTCAAGTTTTCTCTCATTATTATTTGAGCTTATTAAATTCTATTTATGGAGATATATTGTTGATTTTCGTTAAAAAATACATGGGAAAATTACATCGAAATAGCTGCTTAGGAACTGTTATACTTGATTTTTATTTATTTATTTATATATACACTACCAAACAGAAATAATCCAAAATATATACAATATATCCATCGTAAAATTTTAAATTAGCTATATTATGTCATTGTATTTTCTTAAAAATGTTTTTTGGCTAGTGTACTATTAAGAACAATGCTTGTTTAAATAATTTAATGATAAGGAATAATTAAAATTTATCCAAGTTTATAATATTAGTTAGCTAAAACCATTGTAGTTTTTAATTAGACCTTGTCTTAAATCTTGGCTAATTCTTTAAGATCATAATTTAGCATAGCGACAGCCAAGTTGCAAAAGCCTGTAAGTGCAAAACCTCAAAGTTTTCAGGAGACGAAAAAAACTGCATAAGTTGATCAGTCTATTTCCCAACACATTAACAATGGGTTTCATGATAAACATTTTAACCCTCTCGCCACCACGGGCCTCATATGAGGCTCCTTTATGAGCTCAATTTTTGCATGATATAAACACGCAAACTTATTTTCTTTTCATCAGTAACTTCACTGATTCATGTAGATCACATATGAGACTTCTACATGGTTTCTGAATTCTTTCCTAAATGGCAGCAAGATGATTTATACCTCAATGTTTACATTTTAAGCTCTGATGCTTGTGAAGAGAAAATACTAGCTAGATACTAGCTTCTGTAGAAAATTTTTTATCGGTTGGTAGATATTTTCTTTTATCGTAACCTTCTAATATTATGACCATGTCTTTTAATAAGTTCTAAACCAAGTATTTTCTGTTAAAATGAAAAAAATATGGCCTCAATGAGGCTCATAAAAATAACTAGGAAGGAGTGCACACAAGAAAAAAAATTTTACAGACAAATTATAGGGGCATTTTGGATGTATTGAGAAGAAGAAAAAAGTTTTTTTTCACTTTTTTGATGTTCTGGTGCCGAGAGGGTTAAAATAACGCTATATACGGTTCCCAACTTACAGGTTATTACAAATCGTCATGGAGAAGTTATGAAGCGTCTTTTGGCCGATTTTGGTGGCACTGAGATGTGCACCAGGCCATCTTTAACAAGTACAACTCAAAACCTTATTTTCGCCAAAAAATGTTCTTACAGGCTTTTGCAACGTGGCTGTCGATAGGTGGTTATGAGATTCTGTCTAAGGATTTATTTTAGTAGTTAAGTTAAGGGTCGACTTAAGGCAAGTCATGTAAGGAGGGAGCATTTACACCTTCCCTTTACTTTTCCAGGTTTTATTTTTTTTCAGTGGTTCAAGCCATCAATGTTAAGTGTAAAATCTACCCCCTCCCTGTCCATATCATATACTTTAGTAGAGTGTATACAATAAGCATAGTACAAATAACAAAAAAGGTTTACATGACTGATAACCTAATTTTTATAAATGTTTTTCCCTATAATTTTCTGTAAAACTTCTACGAGGTTTAATAGTAGTCTAATGCAGCGGTTCTTAAACTTTCGATCGCCACAAATAGTAAAATATTAACTTTCTTAGATATTTGAATATAATAAGGACTCTAAACGTTCGAGTTGTTATTCTTATCTCTATTCTGTTTTTAGATTTGATGCTGACGGGAATTTTTTAAAGTTAAGTCGTACTCAGTCATTACTGATGATGAATTTGATAACACTGGACATTGAGTTATTGTCCTCAAACGAAAATTCACCAGGTTATTCTGTATTTTCTACCTAAAATCGGTTTCTAGTCACTTCTGTCTTTCCTCTCTCTCTCTGCTCTAGTTATTCACCTATCGTTTTTCAGTTTTAAAGTAGTAATATTCTTAAACAATTTTATCGCATATGCTAAAAAATCAAACCTATTTTGTGATAAAGTTTGGGGGAAAAGAATAGATTGAAATTTTTTAACAAATAAAAAAGGAGAATCTCCAAGCTAAATTAGCAAAGCCAAATTCTTTGTATTAAATTTTATTGTGTAAAGTCATGATACACATGGGTTATAGGCTAGTAGTTTTTAGACATGATGATCAATGTACTATGGTGGGCCAATTTTGTTAAATTTGAAAAATGAGAAATAAAAATTACTTTGAAATTTAACTACCAGTTTTCCCCTAGAAATTCCTTGTTCGGGACCAGTAGTAAAATATATCATGGTTTCATTGCATTTCTTAGTAGAAAATATTGGGCCAAAAATTGAGACATTTTACTTTTTCCTAGTCAATCACTTTTCATATTATTTTGAACTCACTAAAAAATCTGTTTCTTTGGGGATCCGTTCCAAATCCCGTTACTCAGCTGCCTGACAGATCACACAAATTCCCGATGCCGTTTGGCCGACAGGTCTTTTAAATGACTTTACCTACTTTTTTTACTTTTTTAAATGAAATTAATTTCTGAATTATCTTCAAATTTTGGTGTTCTAGCTTTTAAAACTATTGCACTTAATATGCATATTATAAATTAAACATTTACACAAATTTGTTATTAAAATTCCATCGTGTTTAATTTCAATTCGAATGGTACGATTATTGCCTGACTTGTCATTTGCCTTGCCTGAGTCGCCAAGATCAAAGATATGAGACACTATTGCAATTCCTATAAAATTCACTTCCTAAAATGCCGTGCCAATTTTTTAACTATGGGACCAAAGTTTTTGGGGGATATACCCCTCATTTGTCATTGGGAATTTTTTAAAATTTGTCTTGGGATCCAGCTTCATAAAACCACCCAAAACTAAAATATTAAGCCCCCTCATATTTCAACAATGTAATATATTTTTGTCTAGGACTAATGAGTTGTCTTTCAAACGTGCCTGTCGAATTGAAACAAAACACAATGTAGTTTTTATTGAATTTTTAAAACAAAATTTGAAATATTTAATTGATAACAATGCATATTAAGAGCAATAATAAAAGCTAAAACTTCAAAATTTAACGCTTATTCAGAATTTAACTGATAAAATTTAAACATAATTTAAAAAGTGAAATTCAATAATCGTATATGTGTAAATCTTCCTTGAAAAGAGAAATTCTCATGAAATGTTGCTGTTTAGCACCGCTTACATTTCTATTTGAATAGGTAGGTAGTCTTGTAATCACTTGATTAAATGGAACTAACTTTAAAAAACAGTGTATGCAATTATAGCCTGTTATTCTTTTGTTAAGTACCTCGGCAAGTTTCCATCTCTCTTAAAATATCAAGATAGTTTATTTTCTGCAATTCGACAAAAATGTGAGAGAAGCCAACCTTACGGCGGCATCGGACGTGACTTGCCCCATTTCGTTAGCTTCGGTTCAAGATTTGGTTGCATTGCGGAAAAACGGAGTTCTAGAACTACGCAATCCAATGAAAAAGTCAATTTTCTCGCAATACAATAAAATACGAGTAAAAGCCACCTTTACGGGCCGAGTTGAGAACCCAGAAAAAAAATCTTCGTAATTTATTCGGTTTATCAACGGAAATTGGGAAGGGAAAGGAAGAAAAAACTCAAGTTGTGGTAAAGTTTTTTCTGAATCT
The DNA here is from genome assembly GCA_024610705.1 of Tetragnatha versicolor. Lineage (NCBI taxonomy): Eukaryota > Metazoa > Arthropoda > Arachnida > Araneae > Tetragnathidae > Tetragnatha > Tetragnatha versicolor. Next base: position 32,418,400 of record JANDEH010000010.1, read on the forward strand.
GAAAATAATCATATAATTTAATTTTGTGTTCGTCAACAAGCTAACTCGATCAGATTTACATGGGAGTTAGTTCGTTGCTCTCGCGCGCTTCAATATTGATCGATATTACAAAACCCAGAGGTGATTGATGTATTTCGGTGAGGGAAGCCTTTTTTTTAAACAGTTAACATTATGGGACTTAGGTTTGCGTGCTGATTGGTTTCGAAGGAGAAAATAACAATAATAGAGACTTTTGTAGTATATTGCTGGAAAGGAAACAAACAGATGTCAACCAAGGTATCGATATTCATTTCCCATACTCCTTCCCACAATCAAAACCATCTATCGGTTAAAAATTATGAGGGTTTTAAAAGTTCCAGGAGTTCTAGTAAATCGGATGATCTAGGGACAATTCTTTTTGTTCTGATTATTGCATTGTCTCATTTTTTCACTGTAGTATTATTTATCTATAATTTGTACATGGTTGTGTTATTAAAAAGTATGATTTGGTTAGTTTTATAATTCATATTGCTGATATTCATATTTAAAAATTATATTGCTAAAACAATCAAATAGTTCTCACATAATTTAATTATTTGTTATTAAAACGTTGAGTTTTATTTGATTATTCATTTCCTATTCTCTTTCTCTTTCATTTGCTGCGGATCCTACAGCACTGGAGGTACTCAGAGGTCAGTAAAACTTTTTATGCATGCATTTTTTACTTTGGCTTTGCATGATGTCAGGAGAGGACTTATTATACAGGGTGTTTCGATGAGTGTTTCATAACTTCTGGGAGGGGTAGGCAGGGTTGCTTGATTTAAATCACTTGATTTAAAAAAAAATCATTGATTTAAATCAAAAATGTTAAACTTCCACAACTTAAATAAAAAAATTTTTGTGTATGTTTTAAAATGGTTTGCAAGATTATTTGCATTTTACAATTTTTTTTAAAAATTCTGCTAGATATGTAACTGGGAGATAGGTTTAGGTTACTCTACATAAAATTGCCTGCAATTTCAAGAACAAATTTTACTACCAATAATAAAAATATTTATGACAAAAAGGGGTAAGTAGAAGGGTTTGGAATCAATAATTGTGATAAACTAAAGAATTAAAATATTTTAATTTTTTTATCTGGCGCATCAACTTTTTAAAATACAAGCATGTGAATGATTTTTATCGTAAGCTTGCTTTTATAGTTAGTCATGTTTTCCAAACTATTGTTTTCTTTTACATAACTACAGCGAATAGAGCTCTATTATCTATAAACATGTCTGTCAATAAGTTGTTTATTTTATTTTATTTTTATTACTAATTATATTTTAAAGAAATAAGTATACATAATACTTTTAGTAAAATTAATTTAACTGAATTATTAGTATAGTTTAAAGATTGATTAAAATTTTTATACAAAAATGAGGCATAGATTTTTTTAGAAATCATTTTCACAATTTCTTTTAAAGCTATTATTGATTTCACAATTGGGCAAAAATAGTTATAGAAAGGATACAAATTTTAGTAATTGATAGTATAATTGAATCGTCAGTTTGAAGTAGGGAATAAGTCCTAAAAATGACAAATTGACTTTTTGTGCTCAAAACAATCTCCAAGCTTTGCTCTACACATGGGTGAAAAGAGGGGAAAAATAACTAATCCGGGAGATATCGCCCCTTGAAGTTGTGAAATCGATGTCCATTCATTGTATGTTTAAAGTTAATTTGGAGTTAAAGTTAATTTGTCTTTTTTTCCCTATTCTTTGAGCTGTAAACTAAGTTAAAATGAAATTTTCTTTCAATTTAAAATTTTTTCAAACTTTTTTCCATTTTAGGATGGGCTTGGGCATTTCACCATGAAATGGCGGCGAACCGCTCCTCTTAATTAATTCAATTAATTAATGTATAGAATAGATCAAAATTGGGATGTTAAGTAATCCTAAATTATTATAGCACATTGAAATTGCAATATCAGCATATTATTAACCAGTTTCAGGCAGTTCAGAGCTAGTTATTCATTTAAATAAAAAAAATCTGATTTAAATAAAAAAAATCCGATTTAAATCAAATAAATCCGTGTTTTTTTATTTTAAAAAAAATCAGCAACCCAGGACGACTCAGAATCACATAGGAATGGGGGGGGGTCGGCAATGCAACGAGCTAGGGGTTTTTATAAGTGGGCATGGAAAGTTGTTAAGTTCCCTGTGGAAATTGGCCCGTAACCTTTTACTATCGAATTAGATTCAGGTATTTATTCCATAAAACCAATTAAAGAGCTGAAATTACAGGTCCTAAGTTGATTTTTATGTAGCAAATGCCGGAATCGAACGATTTTGCTGGTTTTCATCCAATCAAAAAAGGTTACATCTCAATTTCCATTGTGGATTATACCTCTCATGCCTGCTTATAAAAACCCCTAGCTCGTTAGGGGTGCATTTCCGACCTCCCATTCCTATATGATTCTGAGTCGTCCTACCCCTCCTAGAAGTTATGAAACACTTATATGAAACACCCTGTATAATGAAAAGATGATGATGATTGACATTTATTAATAACATAATTTATTAAACTATATATTGGGTTGTCCCATAAGTTCTGTTACTTTTTACAAAGTTTCGTGTTTGAAAATTTTTTATGAAAAACTGGTAATAGGTAGAGGTTTCAAACAAAAGGGATTTTGATATATGTATATTTATGAACATAATGTGTGATTTTGGTAGTTCTCGTGATATTATTTCTTTTCAAAATGGTGGTTTGAAAAAAAGACCACAGACGACGATTTTTGCGTAATTTTTTTCTTTTGTTTAAAAAACTAGGAAGAACGCATAATTCATAGCTAAAAAAAGTTTTACTATATATTTGAAATGTTTAGTTTAAGATGTCATAGTTTCAAGATAATTCGATAAGTTTAACTAAGGAAATTTTGGTCCCAAACATAACATATATTGCAAAAACTTACCTCAATAATGTTAGTCATTTCAAAGAAATTTTTACGAAAAAAAGCATCAAAATCAATAAAAAAGCTTAGGAAAGACCCAAGTATTCAAAATATGCAGTATATTAAATTATATCTGAACTTAAGCTCAGAAAATAGTGCGCACAATGCAAGCGCGTAACGTTTTAGCTTATCACAATTACACTCGCTGAACTTACGTTCAGCGAACAAAACAATTTTCTTCGCTTCATACGAAAACATTACAATAAAAACAACTCCTTGGCAATTAGAAATAAATCAATTGAATGATATTATGAAAAGGTACTTTCAATGCATTAATGGCATCAATTCAATGCATTAACAAGCATTATGGTCAAAAAACACCTGCCTTTAATTACTTCATACCAGCTGCTTAGAAAAACAATAGGCGTGCTTTAAAAAACAAGTGAAATTGCCAATATATGAAGTTTTAAAGCCAAAATTTCCAACCATAAACTTATCGAATCATCTTGAAACTATGACATCGTAATCTAAACATTTCAAATATACAGTAAAACTTTTTTTAGCCATGAATTATGCGTTCTTCCTAGTTTTTTAAACAAAAGAAAAAAATTACGCGAAAATCGTCGTTTTTGGTCTTTTTTTCAAACCGCCATTTTGAAAACAAATAATATCCCGAGAACTACCAAAATCACACATTATGTTCATAAATATACATATATCAAAATCCCTTTTATTTGAAATCTCCACCTATTACCAGTTTTTCATAAAAAATTTTCAAAGACAAAACTTCGTAAAAAGTAACAGAACTTATGGGACAACCCAATAGATGCAATATTTATTAAATTAATTGTTTAGATTTAAGCATTTTTTCCTAAGCATTAAAAGTTTTGAAAGTCAACCAGTCATAAACTTTAACTATCTATTCATAAACATCTATTTAAGCTAAGGATATTGAAATTTTTAATTTCAAGTTCTTTAAAGTTAATATATCTTGTACTTTATCATATAAATGTAGGTGGACCGTAGACAGCTATTTGTCCACAAATTCCCAATTTCAGTCGAAGTAAAAAAACTAATTTTAAAATAAGACACCCATATTATTTGATTGTGTTGTTATCCAATTTTTTGCACCCAAAAATATGTTTCACAAAAAATAAACATCCTTCAAGCTATAATTCTTTCCCTTTCGATTTTCAAAGCAACGTATAATTACCATTAAGGTAATTACCATTAAGGCAAGTAAGAGGGCAGCACCAAACTGATAAACGTCTCATCCGGTAGGCAATGTATAAGCTACCAAAACGATAACTAGATGGCAGCACCAAAAATTGAAATGGAAGGAACTTTTAAAATGCCGTTTTATGACATAGGTATAAAAATACTTTGTTGTGTGTGTGGTTTAAATTTAGTAGTTTATCTTTTATTTATATTTAAGAATAATTTAAAAAATTATTTACAATATTGTATTGTTGGAGCTTTTTTTAAGTAACATTGCCAAGGGAAGTAAATTTGAAAACTTCCTAAATGTTTTTCTTTTTAATGGAGGCTTTACACCACCCGGTTTGCGACAGCGATTCCGCGGTTTTCGGGAATTTCGACAGCCGCAGTAACTCAGCGACCTCTCGAAAGATGGCGCTGTTCAATTAAGGGAAGAGGGTCAATTTTTTGTCGCGAACCGGATCTCGCAGAATCGCTGTCGCGAATCGCGTGGTCTAAAGCCGCCTTAAGTGTGTAATCTTTACTTTGCGACTATGGACATTTTCTATTCTTTTGGTGGTTTACTTTCGTACTTAAAGTATTGTCATAATATTTGACCAATTAATCATAAAATTTCTCAGGGAAAGATTTTGCCCCCTCTCTTTTCCCTATTCACCTATTCTACTAACATCTATATTTTTCAGACTTACACATGTTTATATGTCTGTTATTCCTGTCGAGCTTGTTGTGCCCCTGGTGTAAGTTTCTGCTTTCCTGCCTGCTTTTACTCTTTAACGCCTTAACCCTTTGCTCTTGCAGATCTAATCTAAAGCTTAATGAAAATTCATACGAAATATTAATAATAAATTTGGAAAATAACAATCTTAGCATATTAAAAATTACTAAATATAGAAGTTGCATTTTGATAAATAGTAGTAATATTTCCAGTGGTGTGGCGGCTTGTGGGTAAATCAAATGGAACTCAATTATATTTAAAAAAACAGTTAATTAACAACCTTAAAATTAAATCCCAAGTATTTTTATTTGCAATAGTGTTTACGAAAATAAGTGCAGTACTCCCAACAAAATGTACGTACCATTTTATTTAGCTAACTGTAGGTCAAAAAAGGAAAAAAATAAGGACTTTTAAGTGTATTTGCTTACCAATTTGGCATTGAAATTTAGTTGTATTTTTACCCAAAGTTTTTTTCCAATGGTATAATAAAAATGAAATAGGGAAATAATGAAAAAAAATTGCTGGAAAGTAAAGTTAAAACGAAGAGATGCAAGCTGCGACACGCTATAAGTGTGCTCTCGAGAAGCCGATAATGGTCGCTGAAAAGAAGAAATTTCTCTACGAGACGTGCTGTTGCAGGCAAAAAATTCGTAAAGCATTGAAAGCTTCCAGGATTTTTCTAATTAAATTTGAAAGAGGGGAATTAATTAGAGGGCATGGAAACGCACTTTGAATTGGGTTCAATTTGGAACATATTTTTATTTCTTTTTAATTTATTTTAATTGATCAACTTATTTCATTTTCATTGGGGGTTCATGTGCTCTTATGGACAAGCCGCCACTGAATGTTTCTAATACCTCTGAATCATTTTTATGTATACCCACTTATAAATAAAAAGTATGACAGGACAACCATGTGTTGTCACTAAATCCCACTGTTAAAATTTCTTTTTTATATGTGGGTTTGAAAGATTCTTCTATGTTTAGTATGTTTTAACCTAAATTTCTAACCATGATAGTAAAAAGGACTGAGTATATAATATAAAATGAAGAAAATATAAGTTAATTTTCATCTGGTTCACAAGTTTTCTTTAATTTGGACCTGAGATAAAAAAACATAGGTAATGTAACTTTTTTAAACTTATAAATTTTATGATTGTTTTATTAAATTTTGTAATGGATGGGATTTTGGTGTAAAAAACATCGTAAAACTAAAAATGTAGTTTGAAGTCAATTTTTTAATCATGCAAAATTTCTTTGCATATGTAAGTTGTGGAGATTTTAGTTTTGTAACTTTTAAATTCAAAATTTAATTTAAATCTGCTATCGATTTTGTAGTGGTCATTTAACTTTCTTATTGAATGTTGACATGGTTTTCTGGTATCTTCTCTTGTGAATATCTGGTATCTTTTCTCTTTTTGTTAAACATGCATTGTAAGAAATTAACTCAAACATCTACTTTATTCTTACAACTTGCTACCTACTAAATTAACACGTATTCAAAATGACAGTTAATTAGTTATGGGCCAATGATTTTCTTTGAAACCTTTTGTTATAATTAAGGCCCAACACTTTGAACATAAAAGAAGCTTATTCCATTTTTTAATGAAGTTTCAGAAATCTTTTTGCTATAAATTCATGTTATTCATAGTAGTTTAACTCAAGGTATTACTGTAGGTTTTATTAAGATGTCTTGCAAAATATTTTAAGACTCAATTAACCGTTTTTACTGTTAATACTAATTTTTATCTGTGTCAAGATAAACAAAATTAAAATATTAATTAAATTATGATTTGTTAGCACATTTTCATAAATTTGTTTTCAATAGGTCAATCGTAACGTTGAAGATTTATTTGAAGATTTACGGGATGGACATAACCTAATATCTTTACTGGAGGTACTCTCTGGTGAAATTCTGGTAAGTTATACAAGTTGATATTTATTGTTCAGTTTATATGAATACTCTTGAAAATATCAAAGCATGAAGTTTGTAAGATTTATTTGCTTCTTTATGTTTTAGTCAAACAACATATTGGTGTTTTTTTGTTGATAAGATTATAACCAATTAGTAATAATTGCAAACATTTTTACCCTTTGTATTGAAAATGTATTGTATAAATAAAGGTCTTCCAAAAACAGCTTCCCAAAAACAAGATAAAAATGAAATTATTAAATAAATGAGGAATTTATAGATTTCAAGTAAAACCTGGTTGTGTACAAAATGTAAACAAACCGTTTGAGGTTGACCAACAAACTTCCTAAGACAAAAATGTTAAATCTTGAATATTCATTTTTATATTCAATAATTTAGTTGGTTCTAGGTGAGTTTTTTTGAAGGTCTGGTCCTAACTAATGAATATCCTGAACATTGAATTTTTAAAAAAATGATGTATATCTAATATTTCATGGAGTTTATTTAAAATAGCTTTTTTAGCTAAAAATTTAAAATAGTTTATCTCTCTTTTAGTCTCGAGAAAGAGGTAGAATGCGCTTTCACCAGCTTCAGAATGTGCAAACAGCATTAGATTTTCTTAGAAGTCATAATGTAAGTATAAAAATAAAGTAGAATATCTTTTTAAAATATTGGTTCTGACACTGATTTTAGTATTTTTAAAATTCAAACTAATGTTTGAAGATTTTGGCCTTGATAAAATGGTAACCTTTAATATTGCTTATTAGCTTATCAAAAGTTATGTGTTTGGATCTTCTTAAAATATGTGAACTTACATAATTTTTTAAAAGGCCTATATGTTTTTAATCACTTGTATTAGCTTTTTAATTATGGTATATTTTTTGTCTGTTATTGTTAAAAGTCTTAGCATTTAATCTTCATTTTCATCATTTCAGATAAGGCTAGTAAACATCAGGCCCGAAGACATCGTGGATGGAAATCCAAAACTCACTTTAGGTTTAATATGGACTATTATTCTTCATTTCCAGGTACAATATATATCTATAAGATTTTATTTGCATGTTATTTATTTGTATTTCCAGGTATGTGTTATTAGAAAACTTATCTTTATACTTAAATCAGAATACTCATCCTTTTGGAGGACAATGAAGGTATACCCCATACTTGATTTTATTTTCAGCAAAAACTTTTCCCCACATTGTTTTAGCTTAATGAATTTAGGTATATTCTATGTCAATGATTTCTATTAACCGCCTAATAGTTTTGTTTTCTGAAAATAAATTATTTTATAGTTTCTGAATTTTTAAAAAATATTATCACTTGAAGTATTGGATCTGCTTATACCACATCACTTTATTTTGTTCACATTTTTACATAATGGCCTGTTAGTTTTATTGGCTAAATTTTCTTGTGACATAGATTTGTTGGTTGGTTCACACAGAAATGTAAGATGAAGTAAATCTATGTTATTGACATTACTTTTAATTGCTGAAAACTTAGTCCCTTTTGGACCATAATCATTAAACCCAAATCAACCAACCGTACTACCATCTGAAGGGAATAAAAAAGAATATCAGGTTTTTTTTTAAGAATTTTAATCAGTCTTAACTTTTTGCAGCTTTATATTATAAAATCAATTAGCCTCATATTGTTAGACACAGTCCTACCTTTAAAGACATTATTTGCAATTAAAATTTTTTGTTTGTTTTACTGTTACATTTCAATATTATTATAGAACAGTTTTGTTTTGTTGAGCTTTATTTTTAACCAATAAACAGTTTTTCTTCAATTTTGTGATTTTTTATTCTCTTATGTTCAAAATATCAGCAGACAATTATACACAAATTCATGAATATTAATTATACATTAAATATTTACAAAATTATTAAATTTATTTTGGTTATTTTCAAGTTCAAAAATTGAAGTTTTTATCGTTTATATTGGGCATTTACATGACAGCTCGTTTAAGTAACATTAGATCCAAGGTTTTAAAATATATAGATTTTTGTACTTCTTTTCTCTAAAAGAAACTTTCAGGGAGAACCTGTTGAATGTTACTTATGTTTATAATTTAGGATTTTTGTTTTTAAAATTAAAACCTTGTCCCACCATTTTTATTTAAATGCATTGTAAAAAGTTTGACCAATCACATATTGCATGGGTTTTATTCTTGAAAGCTTTTTGCATTAGTATAATTTATATAATTACAAAAATTGTGATTTTTAAAGACAAAATGTTTAATCTTGGGATTTATTCAAAAAAAGTCTGCCTACAAGTATTTTTTTTGTAAATGCCCTAAATTAATAAAAAAATTAAAAGGTGATATAGTCTTGAAGGGATAGATGGGAACTATAAAAAGATGTTGAGTGTATGGCATTAAAGGCTTGACCTTACAGTTTAAGTTTTCCTGTATGGTTTCTTGTAAGTTTGTTTAAAAAAAGTAGGTTTTTTCTCATAAGGATTTTTTTGTTAATGGTACTCGTGTGGAAGATTCTATATTGACTCGTGTCTTACCGGTATTTGTACATCCTTTGTGTAACCCAACCGGCATCTGTGGAACATGCCACGCACATTCCCACAACCCCATTTTACAGGGGGAATTCATCCACTCAAACATCACTGAGTGAAAATTTGAACTGAGAGGACCCTGCTTCATAGTCAGATCCAACTACTAAGCCAGCTTGCTTTAAGTTTTGGACCTACGAACTAACTTTATTGATACTAAAAATTGGGATTTTTTTTATCATTTAAATTATCGAAAAAATTATTTTTGCCTCATAAGGGGACATCCATAAATTACGTGAGGTCGAAAAGGGGGGGAGGGGTTTGGAAAAATCTCTCCAAGGGGGAGGGGGGGTCGATTAAAATTTCACGTCAACTTCTTTAACTTAATTATGACTTAATTAGGTGCTATGAAGCACAAAATGCAAACGAATAGGATAAAATAATTAAGTTGTAGGTAAATCTCACGTGGGGGGAGGGGGGTCAAGAAAAATCTCACTAAATCTCACCAAGGGGGGAGGGGGGTCCAGATTTTGGAAAAAACACCTCACGTAAGTTATGGATGTCCCCTAAGAAGCAACATGTCCTTATCTCTTTTTAAAACAGGCAAGATTCTACTTCAGAAGTCTTGTCACTTGTTTGACGACATTCGCGTCATTGCCAAAAATGTTTCTTCTAATTTAAACTTAATTGATTTATATTAAAAATTACAAATCAGCTACCCTTTTGGGCTAGCCAATTTAATAATCTAAATCAGTTAAGTTCATTGATTTTTCCTTGCCAGAGAGTGAGGGAATATTTTGAAGGAAAAAAAGTACAACTTCCTTAAAATTTACTCACCTTTCTTGATTTAATTAAATAAAAAAAACTCTAAACAGTTATGGCGGCATTGGGTCGTGTTATTTTGTATGATTTATTTTTTCATATTTTGATTAATTTTTTGGATTCTTGTTCTTGATTAGGAATTCTCAATTTTAACAAGTAGTTCTGTGCCTGTTGCTTCTGAAGTGGCGATTTAACTCTAAATAATGTATGAGGTTATGCCAAAATATTTGTTGTTTACTCCCAAAGAAAAGATACTTATTAAGTAATAAGTTTTTCTCTGAACATATTGTTAGAGTAAATCACAAGATATTTTTCCTGTGATTTTGTTAAGTGCATGCTAATTAACTAATCTTTACTGGGGCAGTATTTTAGGTAAAGATTTGTAGCTTAATTTGTGGTGGGATTTCCTGAAAATAATCTTATCTCGGAGTTTGCATTATAAAGCCTAACCACATTAAAATTATTGAACATTTGAATGTATCACAGTGAGAAGGTGTCAAATCTAAGATGCTAGTCTGAGAAGCTGTGGTCCAAAAATGTTTAATTAACTTAAAGAGTTAACTATAGTTTTCTTCCAATATCACACACATCTTGTATTCTATGTTATTAAATTTCATTTATATTTAGTAAGTGTAGACTGAAGAGATTCTAAAGAAATCAAACTAATTGCTTATTTCAATGGAAGTTAAGAATTTTTCTCTTATTTTGTTAACACCAATAAAATAAACTTACAAATGTGTGAGTCTCATCATTTAAAATGAGAGATGGTCATTTAAAATCAATTGTTAAGAGTGTTTTCCATTTAATAGCTCCAGCTCAAAGGCAACATCTCATATAAAATATATTAAATATGAATACATTATTTATTGATCTAATGAGAGGAGAGAATATTTATTCTTTATGTAATTTATTCTTCAAAAGTTCTTTTTCTAAGTTTTCTAGACCTTAAAAATTATGTAAAAATCTTAATTTTATTTTAAGCTTTTTAAACAATATTTTTACTAACCTCTATTGCCCAAACTGATCTTGAGCCTATTGCTCAGGCTTGCTGGAAAACCAAATTTATCCAAGTCTAAAAACCAAGATATTTTTGCTTTAAACATTTTGAAGCAATATTGCTTGTGGTTAGTTTGAAATATGGGTAGACTATAGGGACATTTCCGTATTATACGATAAAATCTTTGGTCCCTAAATTAAGAAGTTTTAAATGTCAAAGCACACTTGAATCGGCAGTTTTATAAAGCGACCGAATATCCCTTAGTAACTATATTTGGATTCTTTTATCAACACTGTACTAGATGGCAGCACCACAATTTGGGTGGGAGCATCCACGGAGGAGCGGTATATTGCGAAACTGAACTAATCGGTAGGCTGGTTGCTTTTATCAGTTTAGAGCAGTGTTTCCCATCCTTTTTCGGTCCATGCCCCACCAAAGCCTTTCTAAATTTTCCAGGCCCCCCGGTCTAAGTGGCATATATAGAAAGATATTTTGAGAGGGAGCCAAAATTATTTCTTAGCCCCCTCCTATGTATATTATATTTAATAAGTCTAATGAAGCTTTTCAGAACATTTTTAGGCAGAATTTACATGCTAAAGAACTAATCAAGTTATGAGTAATTAAGTTCTAAGTACCAAGGGGGGTCCCCAGCAAATTTTCGGAAATTGGACTCTAGGAAGCAGGTTTTTAACTAGTTTGGTACCCCTAGTTGGGAAATTTTGGATATAAATTTTTAGGTAATATTTGCATTTTGATGAACCTTATGTAAAAAAGTTTCAAATATAAGCGTTCTAAAAACAAAGATATCTTCAACAATAATAACTTCAATAATAATAAAGATAACAAAAGATTATCCCCCATCAGAAAAACGTTTGGAAATTAGACTCTAAAAACAGGGTTTCAACTTGGTTTTGATACATACTGGTCCAGATTTCAGACATACATTCTCAGATTGGATAATAGGATCAGATTTTGATAAACTTCTTTTTCAAAAGTTTTTTTAATTTTCCCCCTGGATTGGCCCCACCTGGGGGGCAATTTGGTTGAAAATTTTCAAATTGCCCCCCTAGAAAATGATATTGCCCCCCGGTGGGGCGTGCGCCCCACGTTGGGAAACACTGGTTCCCAATCTATCCACTGGAGTCTATATCTAGACTAATTAGATGCATTGAATTTAAAGGGGTTTTTATTTTTTTAAAGCTCTAAAAATTTTTTAACTGTCCTCCGTTTTTGTCTTTGTTGTTTAAAATAAGTTCAGTCAAGAAAGTTTTACAAATTTAAAAGAGTTGCTCAGGCTCTGTTTGAAAAATCTAGGTCCCTATGATAATTTCATAAATGAACCCTTAAAACAATGCACATTTTTTAAGAGGAGGTGTTATTATGTAGGTGTTTTCATAGCTCTAATCAAATCCGAAGTCCCGATTAAAGCTTAAGATGCCGAAACAGTGTTTCAGTACCTTTCTTGGGAAAGAAACAAGATTCAAACGAAATATTACCTAGTCAGTTTGGTTTACAACTACGAAAATCATCTTCTCCGCAAGTAATTTTTAAAAGTATTTCCCAAGTCAGTTTTTTTTCTTAGAACAAATGATACTGCCTCACTTCTTTCGGTCTGTTACTAAAACATCATTTGAATAGAAAACTCCCTCAATATTTATTAAAGGAAATGCATTATGCGTTTGGGAATGATTCTGTGTTTTAACGATTTTTGCTTTTTTTCACCCTTTTCAGTATCGGAAAAATTTCTGGTTTTTAAATCTGACTGCTTTTATGCAGTTTTCCTTGAAACACAAAAAGTTTCTGAATTTAACACCCCTTTCCCCAAAAGATTACCGTTTCGGCACTTTTCTTAGAAACATTTTGGAGAGGATATGGGGTAAATCATTTATTTTCTATTGATAAAAATGGATTTTTTACTATCTTGGGGTGATTATACCCAAACGCCCCCAAATATTGCCACTGTAAAGAAGCATGAACGTCGATTCCCGGAGGACGTGTTCATTACGAACATTGTGTGAAGAACTTAATTTTTAACCTTTTTTTGGGGGGGGACCAAAAGTTTTCTGAATGTATGTCTTCAATTTAAAATTGTAAAAGTGGGTGCCAACATTCCAACAGCACCGAACATAATAGACGTTTCAGGAGGGCTAGGGGGACGGATGATATACCCCCATGATTTGAAACCAGGTTGAATTTTAGAGTAGTTTGTGAAGCCATACCTGAGATTGGGGGACGCCGTCTCCTGAATATTTTGATCGCCCCCTTCCCCCTAAATTTTTATTTTCACCCTAAAAAATGTCGAGCTCATTTTCCTAACTACAGCACTGGTTAAAGCAGTGATTCTCAACGGGGGCGGTGAGAGGATATTGAGGGGCAGTGAGCTTATATTGGGCGGTGGGGATCTTTTGGGCAGTAAGGGGGCGATGAGCATTGAGCATATTTTGGCATTCTAACTTCGTAGTGGATCCAGAGGGAGGACTATATAAGAAACGCTTGAATTCACTTTTTTCGTGTTAAAAATTGAAAATTTCTTGGGGGTTCTGGGTTAAAGCATAAAAAGTAAAAAGCTTAGAAAGTTTAATGCTTCGAAAATGTGTACTCATAATACTAAAATGAATTTGGCCTTTATTAGTTAAATTTCTCTGAGTTTTATGGGAGTGTACCCCCAGATCCTCTTTTTAGTGTACAGACAATTCACAAAACAATTGAGAGAAAAATAATTAAATTATTTACTAGCTTAAATAACTAGCAGGGGAACTGAAATAAAAAGTTTATCTTGGTTATCTAAATCGATGTTTTTTAAGATTCTTTTGGAGTAGGAATCCCAAATCCCTTGCCCCCCCAAAAAAAAATCAGTTGATTACTGCGCCTATTTAAAGAAGGTTAAACTGAATGAAATGTTTAAGATCTTTTATGCATCACGTTAGCGAAGACATAAAATTCATGATGATAAGGAGAAATAGGATGTGAGATTTTAAGATATATTTAATGAAAAAAGCGACTAAAAATAATATACATCTCCCTTTTACGATGTTTTTTTCTGGCTACTCTACTGCTGTACGTACTGCTCTCTCAACATTAGTTTAGTATTGTTGCATTCAGAAGATGTCTCAAATACAGCGCGATAGTATTTGCGATACTTTGTAAATAGTGACTCTTTTGGTACTTTAAAATCGGTGAAACTGAATGGAATCTTCCTTTAGCCCTGTAACATCAGTGAAGAAAAGGTTGTTTTTAGGTGTAATGTTGCAAAAATCAAATAGCCCCTCCTATCTTGTCACACATGCTCACGATAAACTTTTTTGTTCATCAGCAAAAAAATGTGTTTGGCTTAGTCGGTTTCTCTCTGTCTCATAACTCCTTCTTTGAAATTCATTGTCACGTCCCCTGGGAGCTGGAGTATTTTAGATTCAAATGCATGGGTAGATTTAGGGGGGCAATGTCCCCTAAAGTTTTCGGAAAATTCCCTTTTCTTATGAGTGAATCGTATTTCAAGATCCTTCAGAGACTACCCCCAAGTTTTTTGAAGTGCCCCCCGGGGTCTCTCAAACAGCGGAATTTTTTTCATCACTACTGGCTGTTAGGTTGCTATTTTACAATTATTTATAAGGTTAAGCAATGAAATGATTAAATAGTTATTTTTAAAAGTTTCAACAACATTAGAGTCCACAGATGATTGGGGAACGCTTGGGTGGGGTGATGTAGATCATCTCTGAAAATAAAGTACCTCTTACTGTTTATCAGAAGGGTCGCCAAGAGATATGTTAGTAGTGGGAAGATTCCAGATACGCGAAGGTGTACGGCGTGGGCAGCCCACGTGGGCCCATTCAACTTTATGCTTCTGTGCTGAGTCAGGGTGAAGGTCTATCGCGATATGTAGACAACGCCTCGTCCCGTTCCATGTCGCGTCATATGGAATTCTTTTCTGTTTTTATCGAAGGTTCGAATGGTAGTAATGAATGGCCATCGATTTGGGGTGAATAATCTGAAGGTGCACATGATATTTTCGGGTGGATTTTGGAGGAGTTGGAAAGGATTTGGGATAAGGTGAGGTCCCTTGACTTGTTGCCCTTGCCTCAATTTTGCATTTTTCGTCTTTGACTGTAAAAAGCAATAGGATGCACCAAGTAACCTACATTCCCACCCACGTATTTCTGACGAAGCACAGTGACTCCGGATCGCGTGTTACAGTGACAGAAGGTCGAAGTATTTTACCAATGTTCGTATTTCACATCTGTTAACTTTAATTCTTACTGAGTCCAAATTTTCTTGCCAGCTAGTGTAGGTAACTGTAGAATATGCTCGTAGATTCAGTAATAGCTATAGTATGTTAGTTGCCAGGTCCTTTTTACCCCTGGTAGAAACCATTTTTTTGTTTAAGTCTTACGTCTACTTTCTAATTGACAGCATTTAATTCCATTAGTATTTGTGAATTATTAGAGCTATACTCGTGGAATTATAACATTGCCAAGTAGAGTGGAGTATTTTAGTTTAATGGCATGATTTTAGAAAGTGGTAGATGCTCTTAAGGAAATCTAAAATCACATGAAGCAGTCGGAATCGCAAATGAGTACTGTGGCATTTAATGGTCAGGACTAAAGTTTTTAATAAGCAATGAGAAAAATCTAATTGAAAGTTTCAGGATTCCACGTATTTTAAATACCAGTCAAACCTTTTCCCTTAATAGGTTTTGAAATGTCGAAACTGTATTGTGTATATGTATTTACAGGGTGTCCCAAGATAAGTGGCAACACCCTTTAACTTTTGAACCCCTACAGATATAGTCGTGAAAGTGGGGTCTAGGTAATAATAATAATAATAATAATAATAATTTTATTTACTGCACAAATAATTTTTACAGAACACAAGGAAAAATGCATTCGCCGCCAAGGGGAAAATTGATAAATCCCGTTCAAGCGACAGAAATTAATTTTACATGAAATACAAAATAAATGAAGGAAATTAAAACAACTCAAGAGATGTGTAAATAAACAATGGCAATAAGCTGGAAAAATATGATCAGAAATAACACAGGTCTGCAAAAAAAAACTTTTTTCGAGCTGTTTTGGATATTTCACCTGAACTTTGTTATTTTTGGTGCGCTGAATCCAAAAATGACCTCCATTTTTTCCTGGGACGTCACGTTTTTTGACAATTCAGATTTTTAGGTTTTATTGGGAAATACCTTAAAATCTTGTTAAATTAACTTTTAATACTAAATTTTTTATTAAAATTTTTTTCACCAAATCTTTTTTTATGTTTCTTGATGTGCTGAATCTAAAACTGACCTCCGTTTTGTCATAGGACTTTACCTTTTTTCACAATTTGAGTAAATATGTCAATTTTTTAAGAAAATAAAAGTAAATATTTAAAAAAATTATTTTTCGACTCAAACTTTATTTGAAAACAATTTTTTATGATTTTTGGTGAGCTGAATCCAAAAAATACCTCTTTTGATTTTTAAGACACCACATTTTGTAACAAATTGAGCAAATATAGCAACATTTCACATAAAATGTAAGTATACTTAAGAAGTAGATTTTTTAATCAAAATTTATTTTTAAGGTTGTTACTTCCAAGGTTTTTTTGTGCCCTGAGTTCAAAAATGGTCTCTGTTTTGCCATAGAATGCCATGTTTCCTGACAATTTAGGTAAAAATGTAAAATAAGTCATTATTTCAATTTTCATGAAAATGGGTTCATAAAATAAAATTATTGTTACATATTCTTCATGAAAATCATTATATAACTAAAATAAACTTATTTACACAATCTAAAGCCAATTTTTCCTCCTCATGAAACTCCCCTTGGTACCTTTACCCTTGTGAGTAGCAAAAAGAACGTTTCTTTGAACTATACAACAAAAATCCTTCATTATTCCATGATTAAATCTTCCCTAATATTTTCTTTCCATCTCTATAATGTCCTGATATGATAGTTTACTATATGCACCATTCACAGCTCCTAATTTTTAAAACTAAAGGAGCTAGAAATGCACAAAAACTATGAAAAATGGGCAAATTCGAATATAATTTTGCAATTTGTGAAAAATCCTGACGTATAGGATTTTTTTCAATATTTTTTTCGTAATCAGCACATCAAAATACATAGGAAATCGCTAAAATTATTCAAACAGCTTTTTCATTGCAGACCTGTGTAATTTGCTTCAATTGAGGGAAAAATAGGAATCCGGGTCGTCGATATTAAAGTTAAATAAATTTCTTTTAAAAGTGGAGTATTTGTTAATAGTAATTAAATTTAGAGGTAAACTGTTATATAATTTAGGTGCAAGATAATAGAAACTTTTAGTAAATATATCTTTTGAAAATTTTGGAATCTCATAACTTTCAGTTGAGCTAGTGTTAAAATTTCTATTCCGTAAGTTACACAAAGATCTATGTCGGTAAAGATGAAGTATTATACGGAAATATGCATTGTGTCGAATCGGAAGTAATCTAAGGGTTTAAATTATTTGGATAGGGTTGAGGATTTAGAATTTTAAATATTTTGTTTTGGATTGAGATAATTGATAGGATATTGGATTTATATTCACCACCCCCAAACGATAGCACCGTAATTAAATAAGGAATAAAACCATGCAAAATATAAAGTTTTTAAAAATGATAAACCAATCTTATTTTTAAATTGGTAAAATTTAACCTTAACAAAACGTAACTTTTTCCCCAGTTCGTTGATATGAGTTTTCCATTTGAGATAGCTTCAATATGCAAACCTAAATATTTAAAACTTAAAACAGATTGCAGAGTGACATTGACAGGTGTTGGGATTTCTATTACATGATAAGGCATGATATTTTATATTTAGGTTAGACTCAGACTGTCTCAACTTAAAGTGAATATATTTTGTTTTGTTAAGGTTTAAGGCTAAATCATTTGTGTTAAACCAAGTTTCGATTTCTATCAAATCAGATTCTATTTGCATTACTAATTCATCAATATTGGAACAAGAATATAATAAAACGGAGTCATCCGCATAAGTTAGAATATTACCTAAAAGTTTTAACTTGCAAAAATAGTTTATAAAAATTAAGAAAAATAAAGGTCCTAAAATTGATCCCTGAGGAACTCCTCGATTGATTCTTCTATAATCGCTAAAACTATTACCAACCTTTACCTCTGTATAGTCCCCTGGTATCGTAAAGTAAGTAAAGTGTGACCATGCCCTATTCGATTCAACAACTTTTAACGCCTCCTAGCGAAAATTTTAGGAGTTATAAATTTTATTTTAATATTATTAGAGATTTGCTAAATTAGTCAATTACTAAGTTGTAGAGCAGCATCGATTTAGTACGAAGAGACACCTTAATTAACGAAATTCTGATTCTGAAACAAAATATGTCTGAAGTGGAGCCATCTGAGTATTTAGAAATGATCTTATTTTTTTAGCAAAAGAATATTCACGGCATGAGAGTCCTTGGTCAAAATAAAATTTTATACAGCCAAATACTACTCGCTGACCGTAGTAAAGGAAACCCTGCTCTAGAAAGTTTTTTAAAATTTATTTTATCATAAATATTGAATTATAAAAAACCTAATTTATATTATTTATAAACCTATTTGTTTCAGTTTTTTTTGTCGTCAATTAGTCTTCTGTAAGTTTTAAAGAACAGATGTTAAATAACTTAAGATTTGAAAAAAATTATAAACTTTTTTTACTTACAGTGCACAATGACATTAATTTACTGTAACTCATATAATAGTAAAGAGTTAATAATAATAGTAAAGAGTTCATGTAATGATTAGTTAAGAAAAACAAATTAGTCATTTATTAAGTTTTTCGAGAGTTACAAAATTAACAATGATGTAAAAAAAATCCTACCTTCGAGTGAAATTTAACACCGCATTATAAAAAACCCCGAAACAATGCTATTGCGTTTGAAGCCAAAAAATGCTAATACTTTTGTAAACAATCCTTTTTTTCCTTCGTCGTATTTGAGTGATGTTAAATGAATGTTGTCTTGTGGTATTTCGTAGAAAACCAAATCTTTGCTCAGTCAAAAGGGATACGAAAGCACATGGTATCAACATTTGCATACTCATCTGACCCTGGCCCCCACATTCGAGACTGATTTCCTTTGAAGGGTCCGATGTCTCAGGACTAATGCATCTTCACGAAATAAGATAGGAAGCTCTTTGTATACAGATGAAGCTTTTGTGTAGATTTTTCTTCAGAAAAATCCTGCTGCTCATCACCAGGCTTGTGCTTTTTAGATGAAACTTTATATCTAGCGCACTTTGTTAACGCCAGTTAACCTTTTTATTTTCTATCAAATAAATTATCTCGTGTCACGAGGGTCGGTCTGCATTTTTTGAACACGTTTCAAATCGTGGTTAACCTTTGTTAGAATATTACTTCATCCTTTGTTTATGCCTTTATTTGCTTGAAGCCATTATTGATCCAGTTTTGGAGTCCTATGGTAGAAAAGGGAAATGCTTTTATTATCTCATAGTATTAGAGTTTACTAAATTTCGTTCCTTGAAAAAATTTTCGAATATTCCATCCGTATATTTCCTAACTTGTATCGTCAATAATTTTTAAAAATCTTGTCTCTCCCACTAAAAAAATAAATGACTCCAATGGTTAAAAGGTTTGATTTTTCTTGGCTTTGGGGCATATTTCAAGATTAATACGAATAGTTCAAAGATATTGAAGAATGGTTTTTATCTTGGCTACTAATAAAAAGATTGTATTTAATTATTTTATTATTCCTTATTGATGCGGGACATTATTTTTTAGAAGAAATTAAGTATGATAGATATTTTGTATCGACTCTTTTTATTAGTAGGGGGGAAAAGAACAACCATTTGTTACGATAAATTAAAATTTAATATTGTATGGTTGAGCTTTAGGGGGTATGAGATTAAAAATGTATAAATTTATAGTGATATTTTAGTAATAAAAGCAATTTAATATATACAAATTTTTTCAACTATTCCTTTCCCCTCAATATTTTTTCTTTTTAATTCTTATATATCGTATAAAACTAAAAACAAGATTTACACACTTATAATACCACCTGTTTTCAATAAAACAATTACGAACATCCTTTATCGAAATGTAATGTCTAGGGTTCGATTAGATGTAATCACAGGGTGTGCTCTCGTAACCTTGTACAGAGTTATTTCATTTGTGATGCTAAGGTGCGAAAAGTGTTTTGCGATAATTTGACATGGAAATCTCGAGAGCCGAAGCTGTTATTTTCTTTTCCAATTAAGGTTCTGTCAGTGACGCACTTAGAAATGAGAAAGTATGCTAATCTCTCATTTAAAACTTGTTTTGGTTTTGTTTTCTATTTGAGCAACGCGGGTCACACAATCTAGCATGTAGTTTTAGAAGTTACTAGTTAGTAATAGTAAATGCAGGGCCATCTTTGGGCCCCGTCATTTCTTTTCCCATGTTTTATCATAAATTCTGAATTTTATTTTACTTTTAGACTATCTATTAAAGATTCTTTGGTGGCACAGAATTTTTTTAAACCGATCAAAAATTTAATATTGATGAAGATTTTGAAAAATATCCTCCATAGTCAAGTTTAGCACATTCTGATTTTTGGTACTGTTAGAGCGTATGGATTTTGACTAAGGAATTATCGCCAGACTGTTTAGTTACTGCCAGTGTCAGTAACTAAAGAGCGAAGAAATATCTCTGTTGTTGAAAGGCAAAACCTTCCTCCCGTAAATTTCCCCCCATGCACATGCAGAGAAATTTAAATTCATACTATTAACTTTTTACTAACTCAAAGTTAGATTCCAAAGTTTGAAAGAAAGATTGACAAACTTATCATAAAAGTTAAATTAACTTTTCTGATAGATATTGTCAATTGTCAGTATGTACGGAGTTTTAAAGTTGCCTAACATCAGCCCCGCTATAAAATTTAAGTATGATATATATGTGATTGTAAAATCTGAGATCGAGGAATTTTCGCGTATCGTAAAGAAAGAGTGGTGAATTTTCAATTATTTTCGCCTTCCCCATTCAGGAAATGCATTGCTCTTTCATGTTGAGTTTCTCCTTGCCGCACGATTCACCTTTGAATCTCAGATGGGCGATTGCTTCCACGCCGGGAGCTTCCGTACATACTACAGCCGTCGGTGCTTTTTTTTATTGTTTCTTTATTTATTATTTCATTACGTTGTCTGCTGTTTGGTTTCTCCTTATAGGGTTCGATCGGCGTGGGTCGAAACCTGTTTCATGTCGGACTTGTGGTTAAAACGTGGGTTGGCTAACCACCCCGCCGCCTAATAAGCCTCTTCATTTGCAATACTCCTTTTCACCCTTTTGGTGATAGCCGCCCCGAATTTCCATAGAGTCAAAGGTTATTTCGGCCGCTTTGGTATCGAAAGGGTTTAGTGTTCCTATGTGATGCTCTGGAAATCAGTAATCAGTCTGTAAAAAGCATTTGTTTGCGCAGGTGTTTTTATCTTTTTTGCAGGGTTTAGTCATGTGTTTTCAGGCGCCCCCAGATCTGGGAGTGGCTCTCCTTTTTTTTCGCACGAAATCTAGTTTTTGTTTCTTGCTTAATATTAGGAGAATTTCCATTTTAGTCCATGAAATTTCTCTATTGTTTTTTTTGCATTAATGCTTTGAGGATAATTTATCTTTGGAGTTGTTCTCGCTTATTAGCCTTTTCTTCGTGTGATCATTAACTGAACGCTAATGTTATTTCCATCTGTAAACTATTCGTAGTAGGTTATAAATTGATTACTTATGAAGTATATAGCTATGACTTTTTGGACCTTCCTAAACTTCAAAGATATTTTGTTATTATTCCTCAAAAACTTAATTTGGGTTTTTCTACCCGCAGCCTCCCGGGGTGCATAGGTCTTCTTATGTTAAACACCTTTTGTGTTTTTTACGCATCAAATTTTAACCAAAGCTTGAAACTTTAATGTGGAGGATTCCAGTGCTTTTTTTAAATTTTATGGCCCCTACCGTATGTTCTGAATGATCCCTCTGAATTTAAAAATTCACAATTACTGTTAAGTCTACCTAGCATCACCGTCACCGTTCTACTGAATACAAAAATATTGAGAAACCGTCATTCGCATAGTACCTTTCAAAATTCATTTTCTGTTGTCAGAATTTTGTTCAAAAATTAGATAGGGAACTTCGTCAAAGTTTATTTATATTCGCGCATTCCTAAAACGTATCCTATTGGTGTCAAGTTAGGTTTCAAAGCTCTCTCTTTTCACAATAATTTCATTCTAGTTTTAACGATTTAGACTTAAGTATGTCAATATGACCTTAAGCTGTTCCTTTCCTTGCGTATGAATTTAGGGAAGCTAAAATGTTATTACCTTTTCTCTGTTATTTCTTCACAATGCAGTGCAGGAAATCTGTGTTCAAGTAGATTAGTCTTCAAACATGTTAAAAAGTTTTCTGTTTGTCAAGCAATTTTATTTTATTTATTTCTAGATAATGTTGTACCGCCCTTATTAGGAAATTCAAGCTAATAAAAGTTCACTTATTTATATTGAGATAACCACAATATCTGTGACAGTAATAATATGTATACATATAATAATTGAAAGTAATTTACTTTAACCGAAATTTTTTGTTCATGGAAACATTAACTTGCAGACAGACGTTAATTTAACGAAAAATTGGAGTACTGGATTGATTTATAAATGTTAGTTTTCAGTCTAGTAGGTAGAACTTAGCACCGCTCTCTCTCTCATTAATTTCTGCATTATTAATTTGCCAGTTGCACCTTTTCCGTCTCCAACATTGGCAGGTTGCCCAGAATATGAGAAAATTTCGCTCACTTTTAAAAATACCCCTCTTTTATTCCACTTAAACTGGTGTTTTGAAAAAGGCCTAATGCGAACTTTATGTAGACTAGTCATTTAGAAGACCAGTCGTAGCTTATGTCTTGAAGAATAGAAGGTTGCGAAATACCGCATTTAGCGTAATTCCCCTGAAAAAACTGTTAGTTGCTGTTATAATAACACTCACTGGTCCCTATTAAACAATTACATAAAATTAAACCACTTTCGTCTTGACCTTGCGTCGCCTTAGAATATATAAGTGACATTTAATTCCCAATTCTGCATCCAGAAAACTTAGCTAATGTCAAGTGAAGGTCTTAATATTTTGAAGCTATGAAGCAGGTGGACTCGCAGATGTTTTATACACGATTTGCCCCCATTCCACCTACTCGCTTTAGTTATACTCGGTAGCGATCGTAGAGAAAGGTTCACCCACGGAATAGTGGAACTCAGCACTCTTTGATAATGTAAAAAATTATAGCCTTTAGATTGTATCACTCAACTTAGCTCCGGTTTTTTTTAATGATGGACCTGTTTATATAATGTCTCCTCTTACTTGAAACTGCGAAGTAAAAAACAAAAGAGAAGAGGATAGCTTAAGGTGCTCTTGTTCAATTAAGTGAAATTGGAGTGGCTAATGAAGTTTTTCATTGGTTGATTGTGTGATTTTTTCGTCGTATGAGACTGTTTTTTTCCGTTAAGGATAAGTATGGAATCCTTAATGAGATTAATTTGGATTATGTGTTTGAGTTATTGTTCGCTCATATGAGATTTAGGTAGTTCTTTATATTCGTCCAGGGCTGTTTGATGCTCTTAGTTTTCACGGGTTCCCAGATAAAGTTTTCTGGGCCCCTAAAATTTTATCCAAGAAAAAACTTCATTTGTTATCTTATCTTTGGATTGTTTACTTGAATGATATATTAAAGAATATGGATTTATTTGACAATTCTTCTCATATGAATTTATATCCTCTTAAATTGCAAATTATCGTGATCCGTTCCGGAGTTTTCTTAAATAAGAAATAATGAGACCATGTGGATAGTTAATATCTGAAGGTCCCCTTATTCTATTCATTTAGTAAATGTTTTCTGAAATGCAAAATTTTTTTACCATAGAATATACAAGTTTTTGGAAATTATAATTTACCTTTCATTAGAGATCCAATTTAAAAAAAGAAAAAACATTCTTTTTTTCTTCACTTATGAAAAGCCGATTTTTTTTATTGGCCATGCTTTGTTTCATATTGCGCACTCATACTTCTACTTTACTTTGAATATATCCAGTAACTTTCCATGCACGAAAAAAACACCCATAAAAACTAAAAATGCATACTACTTTGAACTTGCTCCCATGTACTCTGCATACTAATGCATTACCTTATAAGTTCACGTATGGCCTTTAGCCTTTTTACGTTTATCGTTACTCTTTTCCCCCTTTGAGTTCGTTTATTTTAGTATTTATCAAGGGAAAAGGTCATTCATGAACCAACCACTCAATTTCTTTTCTCTATCTCAGAGGTTCTCAAACTGTGGGTCGCAACAAGATTTTGAATTGTCCGAATATGAAGAATTTTTTTAGAATTTTTCGAACGTGTTGTTAACTTTCGAAATTTATCAAATTTCTACAAACGTAGTAAAAAGAATAAAAATAGGAATAAGAAAAAAAATTACCATTTTTGGTGTCGAACACAACCCCTATTCCCTGATTACTAAAAAGGAGTTAAAACCTTGTTTTTAAGAGTCAAATTTTAAAAATCTCTGGGGTAGAACCCGCTAACCCCCTTTTTTGTTTAGGAGCTCATTGCTGTTCCCACAATTAAACAATTTGATACTATCAAATTAAAAAGAACTTTCCTTTTAACTTTCCAAAAAGTTAATTTTTAACCACTAACATCTAACACATGCATATAGTTTATTAGTGTAAAAAAATTAATTTGTAACCGAAGCCAAATCTTGCAGTGGGGCACGGGAAAATTTACTGAATATGAGGTGGTTCCCGTTAGATTTTGTAAACCAAAAGTGGGTCGCGATGTTCAAAAGTTTGAGAACCCCTGCCTGCTCTAGCTCTATCTTAATACCAGCTGAGAACAGTTATTGGAGCGCGAGAAAAATTCAAGGGGTATGAAGTGAGTGGTACTAGCAGGGGAAATCAAATCTTTTAAATGTAATCTTGTATTGGTGTGAGAATATTTTCTATCATCTCTATTCCCTTTTAAGATGATGATGTGGGCGTGCACCTCTTACATTCTATTTTCTTCTTAAATGAGTGAAAGTCGTATTCCTCCTTCAGGCAAATCATATGGGCGGGAGAGCGGGTCTGGGTCAAATCTCCTACGCTGCTTATTATATTTTTTAGGATTTTAGAATTTTAAATTCATCAATCACCACGATGATATTTATCTGGGATGTCTTGCCGAAATTGCATCATATGAAGCTCAATCTATCGGATTTGAAATGGATGCAACACACAAATTCAGAAATGCCTTGTAAAAGGTTATAGAAGAAATCTTCGACGCCAAAAATTTAATGAAAAAATATTTGTTAAATTGAAAAATACATAATTTAAGTTTCGATGAGAAGTTTTCGTTAAATGCTGTGTTTCAATAGAGCTATTAGTAACGCTTCAAAGCGACTCGAGTCTTTATTGCTTCTTAATAACCATTTTAAACATTAAATTGTGCTTTAAAAAATTAAATTGTTTTATTATGGTTGTTACTTATTCTTTTTCCTCCTCAAAATTATTCTTTTATATTGAACTATTTTCCTGATTTTCAAATATTTATACAGAATGTTTTAGCAAGATCGTCTAAATTCTGCACTAGCCAGATTTCCTTGCACGGTGCACGTAAAAAATGTTCCGAGTGCTCCGCGGCGGTCTTGTTGAAACAGCCTATAATTTAAAATTGTTTGCAGGTCTGTTTTCTGATTTTCATTTCATTATTACTGAAAATGGGGGTCCTACGGATCCGGGCGCTTCATGTTTTTTTAATAAAAAAAGCTTAAAAAGCGCCTTAGAACTGAAAATCATTTTTCCAATTTTACTATAGAAATCGATTGAACGATACTTTCTTTGCATGAAAAAAGATTAGTGCATCTTAACACAGATTAAACTATTTATTTCTAACCGCTTATGAATCTTCCCTTATCTCTCTCTTAATATTTCTTTTAAAAAGAGATGTATTCTTAAAAAATAAACTTATGCAAAAAACCCTAGCGTTATAATGGAGTTAAGTATGATTTTTTAGGGGGGGGGGGAATTTGAAAATTTTCTACTTGTTTACCCCAAGTGGGGCATGGACCTCCAAGTTTTATTCACATTCCAAGAAGGATTTTCGAAAAAAAAGAGATGAGGGACAGGGAAAATTTAGGAAGGCTTTGGTGGGGCATAGACCGAAAAAGGTTGGGAAACACTGCACTGAGTTAAATAAAGACGTGACTATAGAGATGAAAGTTTTGTTGAGGTTCCTGAAAATATGTAAGCGTAAACTAATCCCATTAGAAGTTTAAGGAGAATCTCAAGAGAATCGGTTGTTAGTATTCTATTCATGGCATGAGTCCGTTGCATTTAACCTCTAGTCACGTATAGCTTTATTTCTCTCTGAACTATTTCTCACTATCTTTAGAGAGTTAATTTTATTTTAAGATCCCTCTTAAATGTCCAATTTTTTTCCTAAAATTTTTAAAAAATAATTAGCGTTTCTCACTGCAGTAGTGTTAACTGCGCTGATTTTTTTTAGTATTTACTAGTACTTGTAGTTAAGTACTTAGTGGTCTAATGCGTGGATGTATTTATTATCTCGAGCGAGATATAAATAAACCATTATTGAATAAAATTGATAGGCTTTCACGGTTGGACGAATGAAAATAAAAAGTTTTTGAGCAAAAACAAAACGTTCGCAAATTAAATTTTTACTATAAAAGACCACGGTATTTTAGTCCGAAAATTGTTTTATCTACAAAACCATTTTTGGCGGATTTTTCAAAGTACATTCAAGGGGTAAAAGCGTTACCAATAAATGGATTTTGGAGTGTATCGCCCCTGTATATCACAATTACATCTGAATCGTATTGTTAACCCTCCAAATTGCTTTCCTGGTTTCCCTAGTGTTAACCAAACCCTTTGATACCTAACCCTTTGATTACAGGACAAGTTCCCCTAAGGGGACATCCATAAAAGGGGGGGGGGAGGGGTTTGGAAAAATCTCACCAAGGGGGGAGGGGGGGGTCGATTAAAATCTCACGTCAACTTTTTAAGTTAGAAATTATACGATTTTCTTTTTTTTAAGTATGAAAAAGGAATACACACAGATAAGATACTGCAAATTATTTTTAAAAAGTTGTAGGTAAATCTTTCTTGGGGGGAGGGGGGGTCCAGCAAAATCTCACTAAATCTCACCAAATCTCACCAAGGGGGGAGGGGGTCCAGATTTTGGAAACAACACCTCACGTAATTTATGGATGTCCCCTAACAAGTCATTTTGACCAATTTCATTTATTGCGGAGTTCTAAAATGTTTTTATCAAATGGTTAGAAATCCTACCTTTCTGTGAGTACCGTGTTCGTGAGTTCCATTTTTCTACCTGAAGTTATATAAACAGCTCGGAGACAAACGCTTTCCCTAAGAGTACTCTCTATAATCTGCTCATTTAAAAAAAAGAACGAGTTAAAGCGTTCCGCCACTGATATATAGCCAAAGTCAAGTGGCCGCAGACCATCCGACTTGGCCGTCAATATTTACCTCCGACGCGCGCGTCCGCCGATAAGGCAGACTGTATGCAAATGCTGTATGCAAAGATCGTATATTTGCGGTGCCCATTGTCTCCGCGGCCGGCGCGCGTAGTAGGGGTGAGTGGGCCGCGAAGTGGCCGGAGCAGTTTGAGCCGCGGCAGGTTTCTTCTTCGGCGTCCGCAGCTCTCTCGCTCACTCTCAGATTGGTCGCCCTGTCAGAAGGGTCATGCAATCGTCGAGTAGCAGCAGCAGCAGCCACCGCCGCAGCTCCACGCGCATGGAGCAGCATGCCGAGGGCCCCGTTGTCCGAACCACCCGGGTGGTCACCACCCGCGAGGAGTCGTCCGGCGGCGACCCTTACGTCGTGACCTCGTGCGAGCCCATCGTCCGCACCACCCGGGTCGTGACTTCATCCACCCGCGAGGAGTCGTCATCGGCGTCGTCCGGGGATCCGGTCGTCCGCACCACCCGCGTTGTGTCCAGCGGCGAGCCCATCGTCCGCACCACCCGCATCGTGTCGTCCGGCGAGCCCGTCATCCGTACGGCCAGGGTCTTCACTTCGGAGTCGTCTGGCGAGCCCGTCGTCCGCACCACACGCGTCGTGACGTCCGGCGGGGACCCCGTGGTCCAGACCCGAGTGGTGACCACCCGGCAGGAGTCCGGGGAACCGCTCATCCACACCCGCGTCGTGACGTCCAGGGATGAGTCCGGCGGGTCGACCCGGGTCGTGACGTCCAGCAGGGAGAATGTCCGGGAAGATGGTGCCAGCAGTCCCATCGTCCGGACCCGAGTGACCACTAGGGAAGGGTCCGGAGATTCCTCGAAGTCTCGCGAGCAGGCCAATGGCCGCACTGTGCATACGACTAGAGTCGTGAAGAAGATTAGTTCTCCGGGCGGAGTTGGGAATAAAACGGTGACTGAAACCACTGTCACATCGAAAGCGGCTGCCCCCCACGTGCGAACTGTCACCCGCACCACGACTAAGCTTGTGGCCTCGCCTACTAAAAAGTCCAAGGTTAGTTTCGATTTTCTGCCTCCTAATATCTTATCGACGTATTACCTATTTGTATGGTCATTTTGAAATTACCAACCTATTTTTCCTTCGAGTACCCACATTTTCCTCTCAACCCCACCTTGTTAATTTTAGAGTAAAACAGTTTCTTCATGCGTTTTGCAAGAGGAGATATTGTAGGAGAACTTTCGAGATTTTGATGGGAAAATACTTTGGATTGGTTTTAGAAATAGTTTTACAGTTGTAAAATTGTTATTTTATATTTCTCGATCTAGTTCCTGATAGTAATCTTAATTTCGTGTTTTTTTTGTTCATTTTTAGAGAATTTAGAGAAATCCATTCATGTTAATGGTCTCATAGTTTTAATTAACCTTGTTGGTTAATGGCGAGATCTGTGTTGGTTCCTGAGTTGCATTCTAAGCAGTCATCTATTTCATCCATTCCGTTACTGACAAATGTTTAACATTTGAAGATTTTTTTGGTGTGGATAGAATTGGTTTTTCATAAGTGTCATGCTATATTTGGGTTTCTTAGTTTTTCTTCAGAATCATAAAAATGATATGAAATTCCTCTCCTTTTACTTCGGAATCCTCTTCGCGTCAGAAGATTCCCCACATTTTTCAAAGTTTCAGTATATTGTCATTCTGATCGGCACACTGTTTAAAGTTAGGCTGACGTGAAACGCATACCTAACTGAGTGAGAGTGGATTATCCACTCTTAACACGTGGGAGAACTACAACTTAAGCATCCATGGGGGAGTGCAGAGGTGGACACATGACCTCGTCCGCCACTTTGAAAATCCATTGCAATGCTATGGGCTGCATCCCTAAATCCAGGATTTCTCAAAGTCGATACCTCATGGTGGTCAATGAGGTTATTAAAGGAGTCAATGAATTTCTTAAAGTCTTAAGTACCGGAAAGGATAAATTTACATTAAATCCAGTTGTCCTTAAATTACCCAAGTTTCTTAGAAACAAAACTGTCCTTAATTTTTTTATGGTTGCATTAAGTGCGGTTAAATTTATATGGTGATGTTAGGTGCAGAATGCAGACCTGACAAAATCTTTTGTTCTTTCATCAAGTCAGCTTTTTCTCTTCTGAACTTTTTCCTTTAGTTTTCTTTCAACTGTTGCGAAAAAAAAAATATGAATATCCCAGTATTAACGACCCTCACCTCCTTGTCGTTCACAGAAAAATGTAAACCTTAGAATTGAGATGTGACGACACAATATTTTAAAAACTTCAATTTATAGAGTGTGTTTGATGTAAACTTTCATTCTGGCGTTCAAAATCTTCAGCGTAGTTATTCTAGAATTCCGTCTCCTATTTTTATTTCACCTCCAGGTTTGCCATTAATATCAAAAGGTTTCCCTATTTCTCAGTTTTCTGTTTTTGGGCCTTTCTTGATTCTGCGGTAATGTTTGAAATTTTTTTTTGACAAGCTCTTGCCTCTCCACCAATTTTCACTATAGGCGCATGGTCGTACCTCTTGTGTAAAGATGTTTGAATTGAACCTTGTGGTTCTGCATGGCAAGGGATAGTCTGAACCTGTGTATCTTTCATTTAACGATGCATATTAATTTTTCTTTTGGTGATATTTTCTGACGAAATCTTTATTAACTTATTTAGTGTTCAATTGAGGGTAAAGTTAGGCACAGTAACAAAAATCACAAACATTTAGTGGACCTTTTTTGACATGGAGTCAATGGCACTTGGGCTAAATTCTTTCATGGGGCGATCCATAAAAAAGTTAGTGATAATTTTTCGAACTATTCAAAATGTTTAAAAATGATTTTCCAAAACAAGTTATTATTTTACTTTTTTATTGTTATTATTAAATGCAAACATAGATAATATATCATAATGAAATAATCCATAACTTTTTTTATTAGCTGGATGTGTAATTGGTTTTACCGATTTCGTTGTAGTAGTACATGTTTTATATTTTTGGAAATTTTATTTCAAAATGGTTAGTAGGTTGATCCAAAGAACTCGCAACTTTTTGTGCTTGCTAAATTTCTTGAATTGGACAATTTTTTTAAGTTACATACTCTTTGTATTGCAATGACTGATTTTTGGGAGGCCATTCGGGGCACTTGCCCATGGCCCCCATTTCAAAAGAACTCCAAAAGATGCTTAAAAATCTAAGAAAATTTGAAAGAGCGTAAAATATCTTTATAAACTAATTAATTTAAGTTTTATTTTGAAACATGTCAGGGGCCTAAAACGGGTCTTTTGCCCTGGGCCCCCAAACTTATAAGTCGCTTTTTGGTATTATGTCAACTAATTCAAAAATACCGTATTAAAAGCATTTTTTAAAGATGAAAATAGTACCATAAGATTCTATATAAGTGGAAATAAAGATAATATCACTATATTTACCGTAATAATAATTTAATAAGGTACTGAGAACCCCCCATTCATAATTTTCCATCCACCTTCGGAGAAGAAACAACTATGGGAAAGGCATTTAACAAGAAAATTTCTGACTTTAGTTGAGAATATAATCATGATCACTACAGACTGCGAAAAGAAGGATTCGAAAGATCAGCTGTTTTCACAACTCTTTCGAGTCACGGTGCGATAAATCTATTAGATAAATAAATTTTGTGGGAACACTATCAACAATGGAGAAAATATCGGCTTTTAACAAAGTGAAGAAAGGTAGAAGATATTATAATTTAACTATGCAACAAAGATAATGTGATACCTTAGTTTTCTAATAGATAAAAAATTAAAATATTCTTAATTAAATAGAAAATCTTGGAAAAAATATGCGTTGACTGGGAGCCCCCCTGAAAATTTCTTCAGCGTTTTTGTGCAGAGTTTTATAATTTATTCAATCAAATGTTTTAAAGTAACTTGTTTGAGCTTAAAATAGATTTCTTTTAGGATTTTTTCGTTGGATTAGCTGCTATAAATGCAATTATCTTTCATGCTCAACTAAAAACTATGTACGACTTTTTAAACTGATGCATTTAAATAAGTCTATTGTTATAAAGATAAAGAATTAAAAAGTGGGTATTTGGAATACGTTCGAGACAAATGTTTATAACTTTAATGTTAGATTTTTGACGTCTGGTTAACTAATATAGAAATTGAGACTTTAACAGCAAGAACAAGATAGCTCCTACAGCTTTTTTGAAGTCAGCTCATTGTTGAAGCAAGCACTTCAGTTGAAATTTCTGGCAGAAATAATCTCTCAATTTTGAGTATTTTATTTAATTCGAATTAAATTACTTCAGATATTTTATTAATTATGGAATAAGTTTAAATAATGAAATCGTATGTTTAGAAGAATACTTAAAAGTACTTACTTTTAATTTGATTAAGTTTCATTTATATCCTCCTTTCAAATTTTACATTAAAAACCTTGCTGTTAATAATACATCCATTCCGTTCAGTAAAGAAATAAATTATGTGATTTTCAGAAATTTTATAGTTTTGATTCTCATCCAAACTTAGCTTTCCCAAAAACATAGTTTTTAGTTGCAAACATTTCCTTTCTTAATTCTGCCTCATTCTTTTGATCCGCGTTGAATACTTTTCTAACGTAAATAAACCTCTCTTCAGACTCAATGTAAAATCATATATCCGCTTACTAAAGCGTTAAAAAACGCGTTTTACTTATTTCTTTATTCAAAGTGTTCAATCAAGGAAAATCTGTAATATACGTTCGCCTAATAAACCTGAAGCCTCATTCCTGCAAATGATACCCACTCGGAGAAATTAGTGAAGCACTTAGCCTAAAATACCATCATTCTCGGATCACCTTTTATCTATATCACTTGGAACCATTCGCCGTTACAAAATTCAAAGGCGATAGATCATTTATCATCTTAAATAAGAAAATATAGGATGTTTAACTATATTTTAACTATGTTTAAATTATTTTTACGCGAATTTTTTTTTCTGTTCAATTATCACTATTATAGATATTACTTTACCATTTATGATTTCAAAAGGTTTTTCAGCTTCCTTTAGCTTTGAACCTATTTCTGCTCTTCAGCCTCTCTGCTCCTTGGCATTTCTCTGCTCCTTGGCATTTCTCTGCTATTCAGCATTAGTTGTTCTTGAGCATCCTTTTGTGCTCTTCAGCATTCCTTTGCTTTGGAGCCTATTTCTGTATTTAGTAAAATGTTTGTTTCTTAGCATTTTCGATCTTTAGACACGATTTTCTCTATATCTATTAATGTCTGTCTCGCATAGATATCGTTATTTCTGTAGCTGTCTCCTATGTTTTAAGTGCAACACCTAACCTTTTCGTTTCACTCTCCATGGAACACCGCTGCTTTTAAGTAAATTTGTGGCAGTGTTAAGATGAAAAATTCACTTAACTGAATGACATTTATCAAAGTTTATTGCGCAATAAATACGCTGCTTTGTAAGAAGACATCCTGTATTATAATGTTTACCATAAAACTGGTTATTAGAATGGTTCTCAAAGCTTATCGCTGTAAAAACTGTTTGCGTAAAGTTCTGCCCATTTCGTTTCTTCCAGCAAGTTTTGAAAGTGTTTAAATATTTAACTGGGCCCATTTCCTTGAAAGTTTGAATGAATTCAACTGTGGTTAATTTAAGACATTTTCCATTTGTTCAACTAAAAGACCGCCATAAAGACCACAAGCTCTTTGTTACAGTTCCCTTTTGGAATTTTTTTAGTCATTAACAATCTGACTGGCTAGTCCATCTAGCAGTTTCTTCTGACAACCTAAAAGAGTTTAAGATACCCAACCAAGCTTGGCTTGTGGTTTACATGGATTGCTCTAACCCTTTAACCTGCATATTATGACATTTTAGGTTATTATAAATTGAATTGTCAGTTTGCAAAAGGAAATAAGTCTATTTTAAGTTTCAATCAAGTTTTGAGAAAATCTGAAAAAAAACCGTGTTTTAAATTGAATTTGCGTTGTATAACCTCCAAATTTTTACTGGAAATTCAAAGGCTTAGAAAATTTAAATTTATCATTGAATATATCAGAAATATTTATTCATTTTGCGCTATTTTCTTTCTTAACGTTCAAGTATTTTATAGTCTATCAAACGAAACCATTTAGTTTGTAATATGAGTCAGGAGTCAAAATATGAGTGGTTTTGTTTCATATTTTGCAGATTTCTTAGAAAGGTTTTACTTAACAAGTCTGGTGTAACCAAACCGAAAAAAAATTAAAAGAAACAGTAAAGTATCAATGAAAAGAAGCTACTTTAACTCTAAAAGTTCACTTGTAATAGGCTATGAAATAATTATAAAACATAATTCATAGCTAATATGATTATAATTAGTTATGAAAATCATTTGTACTACTTTTATAGCCAAAGTTTTTAATTAAAAATATTTTGTGGGCAGCAATAGCTATTGTCAATATTTTTCTTTCATTATTTTTGAGAATTAGTTTGTTGTAAAAAACTTCTATTTCTATTGTAACTTATTTGACGATAAATTGTCAATATTAATGTCACAGTTTCATGTTTAAAATTTCCATCTTGCATTTATCGTTATATGTTCGTGTGGCTTTGAAAGTTGTTATTAAATGAATTCCGTGTAATAGAAGTTAGATAAACAATTTTGGAAATTTCTGAAGAGGCTAAAGATCCTGTTTCTTGACTAGAATTTTTAATTAAGTAAATATTTTTAGCTGTAGTTATTACTTTATTTAAACTATGCTAATATTTTTCTTGTTGGAAAATTCTTTTTTTTTAATCAAGAAAAGGTTTATTTCGTTTTGTATCTTCATTGTTTGATTTAAAATTGTTGAACACGATGTCGAGTGATTTTATTATTTTATTATATAATCATCCTGGGTAACTTGAATATTGGTGGTAGATAGTAGCAGGAATGAGGTCCTAGTTGTCTAAACTTTCTTATGCATATTTTACCTATTCTTCCACTACTACCGTTGCTATTGTGTCTGTTAGTCCGTTTCTCTTTTTTTTAAATCGAATCTGTTCAAAATCGATTATCACAAGATTATTGATTGACTAATCGACCAATATTTGTGTGAAATAATTTGTCTGATTTATTGTAATAAAAATTTCTTGAAAACTAACAAATGTATTACATAATATGCGTGGAACCTCATTAATATATAGGGATATATATATATATATATATATATATATATATATATATATATATATATATATATATATATATATATATATATATATATATATATATATATATATATATATATATATATATATATATATATATATATATATATGTTACAGTTAAAGTCCGGAAATCAGTTAATTTACAGATAACCTAGGTAATTTGCAGATTAACGAGGATGATCCGTTAAAGAGCGAATTTTTTTTCAATTTCTAAGATTACCTAGGTAATCTTGAAATTACCTAGGTATTCTGCTCCCTACCGACTAGACACTCGTTAATCTGCATACTACCTGTAATCAGTTATTTTACATATTAACGAGGGTGATCCGTTAAAGTACAAAATTGTATTTTATTTTATAAAAAGTTTAAGGAGGTTGGGGGGCTGCCGCCCCCCCAAACCCCCCTGCCCTAACTATAACCAAACTCGTTTTGGGGGTAAACAGTAACAATGACGAATCAAAAAAGGGGGATCGGTACTTTTCTCATATTACACAAAACACGCAAATCCCACAAAAATAGTAATGAAATAGCAATTTTAAAACTGGAATATAAAAACAATAATAATAGAATATTAAAGTACAACTGAGATTTGTATCAATTGTGGTTTTCGATCTCGATTTGACAGCGTATTTCAATGAGCACTTAAACTAGCAAATCTTAATGAAAGCGCGGTGTAATCGGCTGGCAGCCTGCCCTGAACTATTGCTAGGATTCGCGATTGATTACATATGTTAAACCCTTGCCCAGGTTCCAGCGATTGTTGAATTAACGTTTGTTGAAAAGATATTTCAACAGCTGGGACATTTGCTTTCGTTAAAAGAAATCTCTGTCACTCTGAAGTCGGAACTTCAACACAATTGTTTCAAAATACCCGTTTTAGTAGTAATATACTGTACTTAATCATGTAAATTTACAGTACTTACTTGCTTGTATTATTTTGTTTTAACATTCAACATGACAACTACCAGTGCTACGCACTAAATTTGAAATCAAAACACGAAATATGACAACAAACTACGTATTTAAACCCAACTGCGCAGGGGTAAGCGCATGTCGCAGTGAGCACCTCAACATTTTAACAGAAAGTATTGAACGAAACAAACTATTTTGAACTTTAACTATCAAGAGGCCGTTATAGTGTAGATTCCCTAGGTAAAATGCAAAAAACTCAAAAATCCGCACATTAACGACAGAAATCAGTTAATCTTAAGTTTACCTAGGTATTCTTCAGAATAACTAATTATCAACTTTAGCGGTAACATATATATATATATATATATATATATATATATATATATATATATATATATATATATATATATATATATATATATATATATATATATATATATATATATATATATATATATATATATATATATATATATATATATATATATATATATATATATATATATATATATATATATATATATATATATATATATATATATATATATATATACTATCTTGATTGCAAATGACAAACATTGAAAAGTAGTTTCATGATTTATTTTCTATAAATTTTAAATATACCTTAAATTTATTTCTGGTAGCATTTTTAATTGAAAAGAAATTAATATTTTTTACCTTGATTTGTTTGTTTAAAAACTGAATTCAATGAATGCTTTCAACTGTTCAATTATTTCTTGTGGGCGAATAAAGAAGAGTTGGTTTCTCTCCTTTTCCCTATCTCTTTCCATCTCTAACGAAGGAGAAAGTACTACTTTCGTGTTTTCAGTCTGGATTTTTTTTTCGTTCTTAATTTTCATGAATATTTATGAGCTGCCTCGTGCACCATAACTACACTCTTGGTGTATCATGTTTTTGTACTTAACACGTTATAATAAAATCCTCCAAATCGTGTTTTTCAGGTAATCCAAGATAACCGAAAGATATATTGGGAAAAATCACAAATCAGAGTTGTCAAAATTAAGAATTAATCGTATTTGAGAGCTAGTGGTGTAATTACAACGTTGACTTAATTTAAATGTACCCGCGCAAGGGGGCCGTTCAAATACACTCATTGCCATAAAAAATAGCGCACCAGGAAGATAAAGAGATATTAAAGCCAAATTTATTTCCATGATTACTTATAGTATGAAGGTTAGTTGATAAAAAATTCAGCCTTCCTCGATGTTAGGGGGCCGAGAAAATCGGCAAAAAGTGTTGACTCCATAGGTGTTCATATCTGCCTCCACAGGCCATGATATTGGGGGAGAGGGGATCTAAATGGACTTTTGGGGATTGGAGGACCATGCTGCCTCCCCACGTAGTCAAATTTCCTCTGGTGCCCCCGCGGACGTTGCATGCTTTTCCTCAAGACCGGACGTTTTTGTGAGCATTGGTTCTAGAGAACGGGAAGGCTGGGGTAAAAATGCAACATAGGGGGCTAAGAAGAAAGCTTGGACATTGCGTGCAACATGTGTTTGTTTATTTTTCTCTTGAAACTTGTCCGCAGGCCAGGCTTGAAGGTAAGAACGGACAACCAGCTCCAAAACCTCAACCGTTCAGCTCTGGTTGGTCAATGTACCGGTAAATCATACTGAGGAGATGCGGCAGTGGAAGGGATGTCGTTTGCAGTACTGTGGATTGCGCGTTTGGTCCGCATAGCTTCGTACATCTTTGTCTGTAAACATGGGACTGACCATTGGCCTTTCTGTTTCAAATAGTGCACCAAATAAGGGAATTATCACCTCAATTGTAGGAAATTGTGCTTATGAGAGAATCCTGCTTCGTTCTGCAGCACCACGATGGTTGGATATGAGTTCGAAGACACATGGAGAGAGCGCGCTCAGCTGTGGATTTTCTAATCATCACACGGAGTGGTGATTCAAGGTAACGGAGTGGTGGTGCATTGAATCCCATTTCTGCAACTCCTAAGTATGATTTACCAGTAAATTTACCGACCAGACGTGCACCGTTGAGATTTTGTAGCTGTTGTCCGTCCTTACCTTCAAGCCTGGCCTGCGGACAAGTTTCAAGAGAAAAATACACAAACACGTGTTGCACGCAATGTCCAAGCTTTCTTCTTAGCCCCCTATGTTGCATACTTATCCCAGCCTTCCCGTTCTCTAGAACCAATGCTCACAAAAAAGTCCGGTCTTGAAGAAAAGCATGCAACGTCTGGTATGCAACGTCCGCGGGGGCACCAGATGAAATTTGACTACGTGGGGAGGCAGCATGGTCCTCCAATCTCCAACAGCCCATTTAGAGCCCCTATCACTCAATATCATGGCCTGTTTCGGCGGTTATGGACACCTATGGAGTCAACACTTTTTACCGATTTTCTCGGCCCCCTAACACCGAGGAAGGCTGAATTTTTTATCAACTAACCTTCATACTATGGGTAATCATGGAAATAAATTTGGCTTTGATATCACTTTTTCTTCTTGGTGCGCTATTTTTTAAGCCAATGAGTGTATTAAAGGGTTTTAGCTCCGCTGGTTGTGATCTAATTCCTCCTTATATCATAAAAGCAAATATTACGAGCTTATTATATCCCTTACTCATTTTATTCAACCTACCTCTTAATACCTGTATTTTTCCTGACGCTTGGAAAACATCTCAAATCATACCTATTTTTAAAAAGGGTGACAAATCAGACATTAAAAATTTTAGACCCATTGCGATTATTTCCAGCTTTGCTAAGATTTTTGAACGAATTATCCACACCAAATTAACACCTCAGACTAGATATATCATTTCTCCGTATCAGCATGGTTTCATAAGGAACCGTTCAACCGCAACTAATTTACTATGTCTAAATTTAAATATCGCTAATGCTTTAAAAGTAAACAAACAACTTGATGTTGATGTGGTCTATACGGATTTCGCCAAGGCTTTTGATAAGGTCGATTTTCAGATTTTGCTTTGTAAATTGTCCAAACTGGGTTTTTGCGGCAAGTTAATTGCTTAGATTCATTCGTATCTGACTCATAGACTTCTTTATATTAAATACGGGTCTGCTTTTTCCACTGGTTTTTTCAGTACCTCTGGTGTACCCCAGGGTTCAATTTTAGGACCACTACTCTTCAACCTCTTTATTAATGATATTTCTAACCTCTTTGAATCTTGCCTACTGTTTGCTGATGATCTAAAGATTTTCAGACCAATATCAACATATTTGGATCAAACCGCTCTACAATTAGAACTCAATTAGTTGAACCTTTGGTGTCTCCAAAATAAACTTTTCCTCAATATAGATAAATGTTTTGTACTGACCTTTACTCGCAGAACTCATCCTCTGCTTAATAATTATTCTTTAAATAATATTGCTCTTTCCAGAAAAAATGTCATAAAAGACTTAGGCGTAATTTATGATTCTAGTTTTGGTTTTAAATCTCACATCAATGAAATAAGAATTAGGGCTCTAAAACAACTGGGTATTCTTAAGAGAACGACTTATAATTTCAAAGATATTGGTGTCCTTAACTTACTTTTCAACAGTATCGTTCGTCCTATATTGGAGTATAATTGTGTTGTATGGAACCCTGTCCTCCGAACAGATGTATTATGTCTAGAAAAAATCCAGAAAAGGTTTCTTGGGTACGTGTATTTCAAATTTAATAATAATCCTTTAATGCCAATGACTTTGGAACTACGGAGAAATTTATCTATTTTAGTTTTATTTTAACTTAATTAGAAACGATATAGACTGCCCTCCTTTACTTACGTTACTTGACTTCCACATCCCTTCACGCAATACAAGAAATAAAATAGTTTTCATGATACCTTTAATTGTCAAAAACTATCTTTCAAACCAATCTATTTATCAATTTTATAAAATAGTAAATAATCTGCCCACAACCAGTGATCTGTTTTTGGATTCTTTCTCTAAATTGAAACTTGATTATTTACAAAGTGTATCACCATGATTTTTTTGTTTTTTTTAATCGTGTTTAAGTGTTTCAAATATTTTGTAATTATTTTCTGTCCGTGTATGTCTGTTGTACTGTGTCTTTTTTCTTGCCAAGTAAATGGAATTTCTTTTCTGTTTGGCAATGTATTTTTAAATAAAATAAATAAATTACGTAAGCACCTAAGGGGGGGGTTTGCTCTTGAGTGGCGTAGACAGAGGAGATGCAACGGGTCTTTTGCACCCCCAAGCCCCAAACTTTTTCTTTGAGAAATTAAATATTTCCCTATCCACGAAATTCGGATTAGGTTCACTAAAACAAGTTAAAAACCAGTTTTTTAGGCTCAAATTTTCAAAATTTTATGGGAGAGGACCCCCAGACCCCCTTGGTACTTGTAACTTTATTATTACAACTATATTTTTATATTAAGTTTGTCAAAACGTAAAAATTCTACCATAAAACCTGTCTCCGAGATTCGGATGAGACCTACCAAAACAAGTTGAAAAATGGGGTTTTTTTACTTAAATTTGCAAAAATGTTATGGGGGAGGACCCCCAGACCCCCCTTCAAATAGTTGGAGCAAGATAATTCACTACCTTTTCCATATTAAGATCATCAAGAAGAATTCATACCTTATTTTGTGAAAAAAAAAGGAAATGATTGGAAAATTCTATCTAGAAATTCAAACTACTTTAAATTTGAATTCATAACCCGCGAAAAAATATTTGTCAATGTAAATATAAAGATTTTAAATATCGAGTGTGTGCTAAGTTTTTTATTTATACTCCCCTGGATGGCCCTGATATTGCTCTACTAGAAACATCATTTAAATAACAAAAAGGTAAATTTTAAAAAGCTTAGGAAGGCATCGTACCCTATGACCCTCTGTAAATCAATCCAGGTTTATAAATTTCATTCTATAGGGATATTTCTATTGTTTCACAAATTTGGAGTACATGTGTTTTCTATCTCTTAATCTTAGAAGTTTTAATAAACATGCTAAGTGTGTGGAATTTTTTTACCATTTGACATATTTTTTAATTACTATTCCTGCCATACCTTTTCCCCCGGCAACATAGTAATACTACCTGTAAACCGGCTACTTCACCTTATTTCCGTTCTTGCCATATAAGGATGCCCCTTACGCTTGTTCTAGTTTTCCTTTCGCAGTAGTATTTATTCTTCTTTATTCATTCCCAAGGGTTTAAGGAGCTGTAAACGTGGGTTGAAGTGACTCATGCTTTTTTGCTGAGGGCTGTGTAGTATGTAGTTAGTCAAGGGCAGTTTTGGGGGTTTATATTGAAGTTCTGTTCTTCAAGAATTTTAAAAAGTTTGCCTCCAATATTTCTATAACGAATCGAAACAGCAGTAAAATGACCTAAGTACCATTGGATTGTTAAGGATGAACAAATGAAACTTTTCCATATGTTTGTACATTTTATGGGAAACAGGTGGCTTAATTTGTAAACAAGAGTTGGTTTTTATACTTAGTACGAATTGGTTTATTCCATTTTATAAAAAAATTTTTAAGTTTGGTAATTTTATTTTTGAAAAACCAGTTGCGATTTTTTATTCTATTAAAAATGCGAAGTGTGTGTAATGGCTTTTTGAATGCAGTTATCAAATATGCTTATCAGTTATAAAATCAGTCAGGTTTTAAACTTTACAAACTTAGTTATTTTTAAGACCATTTAGTTTTTATTATATTAAAAACCGTAAGTCAACTAAATTAGTTAATTGAGTTAATTTACTTTTATCTTAAGTTATAAACTGTCGGTATTTGATATTCATAACTATGCATTAGCAAATGTTTACATTTTTGTGTCGGCTGCTTAAGCGAAAAAAACACACGCCCGGTATTATTTAATTTTTTATTTGTTTTTCAAACTTATGGAAGCATATAAGATATTACTGATGATATTAAAATGTTATTTAACATACTTAGTAACGTTTTTTACATGTGAACGTTTGAAAGAAAATAGAAAGAGGGGAGTTTTCAATTCCTTACTAGTACATTAATTACTATATTTTAAATCCCAAGATTTTATTTCGGATGTCTGACGGATTGACCATAGATTCTTTATGAAATATTTTTAAATGTTTGGAGTACTTGGCCCATTGTGTAATACCTAAGACTCCCTTTCTAACCTCATGATACGCCTAGAAGAAATTTCAGGGAATACTTCACACCTAAACTTGAAACTTTGTTTTCCACCGGTGGAAACAACGATAATGAAATTCCTTGTCATATCGTTCTTTATAAAAAGTATTGGGAAAAAGATCTTTCATCAGGTGTCCTTCGGATTTCCCATGATATTCCTTCTGGTTTTTTTCCGATTGCGATGCAGGAAAACAACTATTTAAAGCTAGCGCGATTCTTCTGTTTTCGCTTGTTCTTCACTTGTTTTGTGAATACTTTGATCCACTTTTTCGATGTTGTAAAATTATTTTGTAAAGAAAACGCAACTTGTGCTCTGATCCTGAAAGGTGATAAACCAGTACGCTATTAACGTGGGAAAAAATGGTACAACCAAACAATTGTGAAACTTCAAATATGATTTCTTAAGGAATTTCAGAGTTCTTTTGAACTCTTCCGATTTGCTTTGATAAGAAAGATGATATTCAACTGATGGCTTCCTTTCTGTTAGTGCTTGGGCGAAAAGTCAACTTCACCTTGAGTATCGATATGAT
Organism: Tetragnatha versicolor; assembly: GCA_024610705.1. Classification (NCBI taxonomy): domain Eukaryota; kingdom Metazoa; phylum Arthropoda; class Arachnida; order Araneae; family Tetragnathidae; genus Tetragnatha; species Tetragnatha versicolor. The sequence continues at coordinate 32,460,673 of JANDEH010000010.1, forward strand.
AGCAATGGGAGAAAATAACTTTAATGTGGTTGAAAGTTTTAGTGATCTTCCTCTAATTTTTTATATCTTTCTTCACAATTATAGTTGATATGACTGATGGGGCTTTTTATGTGCTATATTGGTTAATCGATTCGGAGTAATTTAATATCATAGCCAAATTTGAAGGATTTTTGTATACATTCTGGAATTAAAATTATATACAGCAATGGAATACTTATGAAGTCAAGTTAAAACAGAACCGGGAACAAATTTTTAATATTTTACTTAAAGATTTAAAATTGATTATATTGTAAAAAGATGCGTAAAAAGTTTTTTGTGAAAACCTATACTACTTCTCAACTTTATTTCGTTTGGAATGGAAGATTAGACTCTACCTACTCTATGGACTCTACAAAATAATACATTCTTTTCTTAGTGATTTCAGGAGACTTTTCAAAGTAATGTCTACTTTTGGGATATTTTCGATTAGTGACATTTCCTTAAATAAAATCGGCTTTACTGAATAATTATTTTTATTACTTTTTCGTTTTTTAATACGGTAGAATTTTCAATTTTGAGTTGAAGAATTTATTGTTACTATAAAAGCAAATATTTACAATTGAATGATTTGGTAAATTATTCCTTTTTTAACTAAAGCTATGGTTTTTCATTATAAATTTATTTACTCTAAAATATTTAATGAAATACACAGAATTGTATATTTACGATTTTCTATAGTTATCAGTTTTCATGCTTAAACCATTTTAATCCATTTCAGTTGTTTATAGACCGAAAAAATAGATGGGGAACTTCAAAATTCTAGAATACAAGAGTTGTGAATTCATTTTGCTGTTAAATATTTTTATATCGAATAACAGCTCTGAAAAGTTTCTACTGTGTGTTTATTTGATTAATGGATGTAAAAAATACCTATTTAACTAACTGAAAAGAAAATGTTATCCTTGTTCTAGTTATTGTTAAAAAAATCCTAAAATTTAATCTTTTTTTCAGATCTCAGAAATAATTACTGGTTCAGCCGATGAGACTTTATCAGTCAGAGAGGCTCTCTTAAAATGGGCCAAAAGAACTACAGAACGTTACCCTGGTGTTAGAATTACTGATTTTACAAACAGCTTTAAAGATGGATTAGCTTTTTGTGCCATTTTACACAGAAATAGGTTTGTCAAATTATTATCTTTTTAACTCTTTATTTAAAGAATGCTTCTCCTTTTAAATTTAGGTCCTATAGTATAGATTTTAAGATAGGATAATTGTGAACTTTACAGGAATATTTATTAACATTTAATTATATAACTATTCCTCCCCATTGTCTCTTCATGTTACTCGAACATCCTTAATTCTAAGTCATGCATAAGTTAAAGTTTTATCTGGGTTCCCTAGACCATCTCTTCAATCATTATTAAAAATCAGTGGATAATTCAATTTCAACTTCTTTAATTTGAGGGATTTTTTATGAAACTTTCAAACTATTATGACTTTATTACCTTTTTATAGACCTTTGCAATAAATTAAATGAAATGTTCATAACATCAGTTCAACAATTAATATTAGTATAATTTTATTCACAAAGCACACTTTTTAAATAAGTCTTGAATATGTCAATATTGCAAAAAAAATTGATTTACATTTTTTTTTCAGACCTGATATTCTAGATTTTAGGTCATTGAGATCAAGAAATGCAAAAGAAAACTTAGAACTAGCATTTTCTTTAGCAGAAAAAGAATTCGGCATTACCAGACTTCTTGATCCAGAAGGTATAATAAGTTTTACATAGCAAACATAAACTAGAATCTATGTTCTTTTCTAAAATTAAAGCAACCTTTTAATATTTTATAAAGCTACAATAATTAATCTGTTATGTATGTTTGGAATAATTATTTAATGTCTTTGAAATAATTTTTGGTCAGCCTCTTAGAAACAAAAGGCATAATACAGTCTTGCTTCTGAATATTTATTTATGTCATATGCTTTTAAGTTTAAGTAAAATATTTGCTTCTAGATGTCGATACTCCAGAACCTGATGAAAGGTCACTCATCACATATATTTCCTCATTCTACGATGTTTTTCCTGAACCACCTTCTCATCACCCATTTGCTGATGATGTAAGAATAATTTAAATTTAATCTTTCCATCTTTCTTGTAATACATGTTTTATTTATGTGATACTTATATCTAATTTTTTTATATTGATTGAGAATATTTTGTTTATAGGAAATGAATCGCAAAGTTGAAGAATACAAAGAGTTATCTCGTAGTCTGCAGGAATGGATGCTTAAAACTCTCAACTCATTAAAAAGTCAAAGAAATATAAAAACTCTTATAGATATGAAGGTTTGTATAGTTTAAAACCATTTGAATTTTCCTACTACTTTGCATTCACTATTTAAATGTACCTTTAAATTTAAGGCGCTGCTGTTAGAATCTTCTAAATTTCGATCTGATGAACTATCTAAGCGGCAAAGAGAAAAAGAGCGGTTAAGTCATTTAAGTCGAGAAATCCAGGTATTTTTCATTTGACATTTTTTTAAATTAATTGTACTGTCCTCTTTTTAAATTTGATTTTTCATATATGTTTTGTTGAACAGAAACTAAGTCGTCATACTAGTCCAATCACTTTTCCGAAAGAACTACAAATAGAAGTTTTAGAAAAAACATGGAATCAAGTTTCCTCATCTCTTCAAGAGAGGGATCAAAAAGTAAAAGATGAGATTTCTAGGTATACTTTCATTTTCTGTATGTCTCTTATAATTATAGTATTGTTGAAAGTTTTTTTCTAACAGTATGCTCTGTAATAAGTCTCAAAAAGGTTTTGTTACTTTGTATGCTATAAAATTTGAAAATTTTCTCACTTTAGGGTAGAAAAGCTGCAACGTTTAGCTGAAAAATTCAACAAAGAATCAAAACTCTTTGAAGGAAAAATAGATGACATTGAAAGACGGATATCAGAGGTAAAATATAAATTAAAACTATCTGTTTATGTATAAGACACACATAAAACATGTAATTGAAAAGAAAGAAAAGTATAACAAATGGTTATGTAAATTTGTAAGTTTTCATTTATTGAATCTCAAACACAAAATAATTTTGAATTGAAAGTTGAGGAAATAAAACAATAACAACAAACATTTCATATTTTCAAACTGTCATAAAATTAAAAAACAGAAATATAATGAGAAACATCAGAGGCCAGGTTACTGAGTCGCTACAAAATAATTTGCTTATTTAGTTCTGAAATTTTACTTGTAAAGTTTACTTTACTAGTTATACTGAAGTCGGACTCCTGCCATTTATGGGCCTCACTTTCTGAGGAGCCGCACCCCCTTTGCCTTGAATCCTTGTGGAGCTTGGTAATTCCAAGTGGCACACGACAACAACAACTAGTTATACTTGTAATCAGGGCTTGATTTCTAAAAAAAAGAGGTACCGGAACGGTAAAATTATTGGTATCAAAACTGAAAAAGCGAATACTTTTTAGTACCAAAACTTAAGCTTTTATTTTTAAATTTAAATTTATAAAATAAATTTAATAAATATGTACTGCTAGATTAGGAAGAGTGTTTCTAACTTAATTATTGTATAAGATGATGAACTCTTTATACACCTTTTTTTACAGTGGGTTAGACTTTTTTCCAACAGGGTGCCTCTTTTTAGGAGGCGGGACGGTGAATGGACCATTAGTGTTGAATATCAATGAACCATTAGTGTTGTATATTTTGCCAATTTAAGAAATATAAGGCGTAGTTAATGTCCTTAAATGGTAGAATTTAAGATGTCGCAAATTTTCTTTGCAAATTTGCCCAGCGATCTGGCAAATCTGGTTCAAATAAAAAAGAAACAACACCAGGAGCGGATTGTGGGTAGTTTAAATGGGGGTTCACAATCATGTTTTAAAAGAACAATTAAGTAACAACCTTACAATTAAATCACAAATATTGTTATTTGCAAAACAGATAAAAATGCATTAATAATGTTTTTTTAAATTTGAAATATGCCTTTTTTATGTTTTTTGGTAGGATTCTTACTGTTATGAACTTAATATGAAAATAAATCTGATAAGTTGAGTTCTATGTAGAAAATGGGGGTCTGGGGGAATTTTTTGGAAATTTGACAGTAAAAACATGGTTTTAATTCATTTTAGGACTTTTTTTCGTACATAGAAAGGTATCCGCTGGCCTGATGAATGGGTCTCGCAGGCGTCGTTAGGAGACCCCTAAAATAGAATAAAATTTTTTTCCGAAAGAGAGGTTCCGGAACGCCGTTCCGGCTGAAATCGAGCCCTGCTTGTAATAATAGTAAATAACAGTTCTTCACACACACTGTTAAAAACAGTTTTTTATTCAGATACAGCAAAATATATTAATATATTTTTGTAATAGTAACAAAGTGACATTGTTGAATATTTTTTCTAGGAAGAGAAACGAATTCAAAGACTCCATCTGGTTGATGCCAAACACAATTGTGAGCAGATAGAGAATGATCTCAAATCGCTAGAAGATGTTTTGAAGAGTTTGGAGAAAGATTTCTCTGTTCTTCGTGACAAAAATTACCCTCAATTAAATGATCTTAAAAACAGGTAAAAAAGCTAGAGTGAAAATTTCAAATAAAACTGCTTTATTACTTTTATGCTGATATATCACCGATTTTCATACATTTCATGAAAAATAATTTTGTTGTATCACCTTTAAAAGGCTTGTTAACTAATTACTGGAATATTTTATATTAAAAATAAGAACTAGTACTATATGTTTTGTCAATTCAAGAACCTAATGAACAGTCCGGTGAGGAACTGGAGGCATGTGCTTCCGACAATTATATATATCCCCGTCTAGAAAATTCTAACAGACAATATTTTACATGGATGCATATTTTATGCCTCTTCTAACCTTTTGATTTTGTTTTAACGAAAACTACTCATAAAGACAAAAACCGTTTTAAAATGTGGAAGGAAGATTCTGATCAAATATCAAAGCATTATGATGGTTTGGAGTTTATTGATTAATGAAAAATACTTATAAACCTTTTATTATATTTATCAGTACTACTGAATAAATATTGTTTTTAAATTCATATGTCATGAACTTATTTATTATTATTCATATCATCATTGTAAAATTTAATCTAGTGTGTATCACCTTTAAAATTATTTTTATATCGTCTTGTTTTAAAACTTACACATAGATTGCGTTCGACAATGGCTTTCCCCCTGATTTTTCCTATGCTCATTGGTTGTTGTTTGTTATGCCTTTTCCCATGTATGTCTCTCTTGGCGCAATATGATCTAATTTGATTCTTGCGCCATAAAAACCAAACCTATATGTTTTGTTTAAAATAAGATAAGATTATGGTTTTGAAAAATAATTTATTAACTTGTTATGTGTTTTGAGAAGCTAAAAAGTATTGTGTTTTTTAAATTGATTTCTAGCCATTCTTGCCTTAACTTACCAATCCTTCCATCTCTGTACAATTTCATACTAGTTAAACAGCTTGGCTCAAGGAATATTTGTCAAATATTGTTTAAATTTTTATAAATTAATTTTAGTTTTTTTCAGTACTTTTGCAGTTTCCCCCTCATTCTTACTTGTATTAATATGTGTGCTAAAAATGGATGTGGAAAGCTTTCATAAATGTTATGTTTTTTATATAGATTTGACTCTTTGAAAGATAAGTTCAAGGTTGTGAAAATTTCTTTCAATGATAAAATGGTTGTGGACCTTGCAGAAAAATCAGACAAAAATGTGTCTGAAAGAAAGATTTCAAAAACAAGAAATACAAGCAGTGAAAAGCTAGCTGAAACTCCTAAACAAAATACAAAAATTAAAGATCATTTTGATTGGATTGAGAAGAAGCTTGTAAGTATTTAGTTACTTTTAGATTATTAGACAAATCAGCATTAAAACTTTTCTAACATCTGAATTATATATCCTTATTTCAGAAACGGATAGAATCTCTTGAATACGGAATCGATTACCCTTCTATCAAATCAAGTTTAGACCAAATTAAAGTGGAACAAAAATCTATTGAGCAATATCAAAAAAAGATAACATCCCTGGTGGCTCAAAAGGTATTCTTACTGAGTATAGTATTAATTTTTTTATTTTTCTGTGTTATCATTATCTTGTTAGTGAAAAATATTTGAATTGAAAAGATTCTTTTATATTACTGGTTGCTGCGGAGACAAGCTTTTCATTTTACTTTACCTCACTTAAGAAAAAAAATAGTTTTTAAAAATATACTGATATTAATTTGTTATTTAAAATTTTGTGATTGCTAAACACTAGGCTTACCATACATCCGGGATTACCCCGGACAGTCCAGGGTTTTTAGAGCTGTCCGGGGAAATGTCCTCGGATGCTAAATGTCCGGGGTTTCATACATTTAAGATTTGCCAGACATTTTTATGAAGAAATCATGACCAAACTATTTAAAATTGCGTTTTTTACGTTTTGTAACGTCTGTATTACTTCAGAAAATTTACTTTCAGTGAATTTTGTGATAAAAATTAAGTCAATCAATTAATTTTTGAAAAAGTTATGTTAAATGAAATAATAAAATTTTATATTTTTGTTTAATGTTTATTAGTTTGAATATTTAATAGTTTTTTCTTAGTTTTTAATCTTTGGTAATTTGATATGGCACTTATAGAGAAATTTCAAAAATATGTCCTGGGTTTGCCCCGAGAAAATATGGTAAGCCTACTAAACACGTATCCAATTGATTCTTTTGAGAATTGTACTCCCAAAAAGACAATTTTTGAAATGCTTAGTTTTAGCCACCTTTTTAAAAACCTGCAAAAAATGCAAAGTATGAAGAAAAGTTTGACTTATTTAAAATATACATATATATGTTACGGGCAATGTGACAAATCGGACATTATTAATAATGCCCGAAGGTGGAGGAGGGCGATGTGATAAATTCAATTGCATTTATCAATGAAATTTATCACTTTGTCCACCTCCACTCTGGGCATTATTAATAATGCATGATTAATTAATTTGCCCATAACATTTCTTCCTTTCATGTAGTAAATTTCAATTATTTTATTTTATAATCAGAATTCCAAGGAGGACAATGTATCAGCTGAAGACATAGAAAAAATTGAGACTGAATTTAAAAATCTTGTGGTATGTATTTCATGTTATTTTATTTAACCTCTGTCTATCTAACATTTATTTTCGGTGTTAACGTTTATTTGGAATGCTATTATGTTTATTTAAAAAAAAACTTAAATTAAGGGTTTATGATTTTCAAGGTTGAATTCCTTGATAAAAAAAAGTTATACTTATTTTTTTAATGTTTTATTATAAACTTAGCATTAGAATTTAAAGATAAATTGAATTGTTTGAGTAGATTTTATTATTGTTTAGTTTTTATGAGAATTGAAAACTGAAATATTTTATCTCTGTTGTAGGTAGTTTTTTATCATTTTCCTTTGATCACAACCTTGACTCTTTTTTCCAGTCTGTATCATCTAAAAAGCAGCAGGATTTAGAAAGCTTTCTAGATTTTGTGCAGACAGCCTCACGAGAACTCAAATGGATGAGTGATAAAGAAACAACAGAAATTGCTCGAGATTGGAGTGCCAAAAACTTAAATATTTCCCAGTTGGAACATCACCAAGAGGTAACCAGTTTATTATATTACATATTTAGCAATGCAAAATATTTTTAAGGATGGAATATTGATAACATAACTTAATTTAATGTAGCACTCAATCTAAGTTTTTGAACAATATGTCATGTTGTATTTTTCCTTTAAAAGTGTAATCTACTTACTTTAAATATTCATCCAGCATTTGCTCTTTCTAAATTTTTTATTGTTGAAAGTAATTAATAGCTATGTAACGCTTGATAATTTTATAGAAGGAAATTGATATTTCTTGCCTTTCCATCTATAATTTTGTGGCTTAGCTGATTTTTACATGTTTAAAAATCTTTCAATTTCAGTGAATCATAACTTCAATATTTTTACTGTTAAACAAAAAATATGCTTACTTTGATATTTTGTTAAATACTTACTCTAATTACTTCTAATTTTGTGTTAGATTAAATTTATATAGTTTTTGGTATTAAATTTTTGACAGGTTCCCAATTACTTATATTAAACTAATATTACAGTAAGAAAAAGTATTATTATTGTGTTGATATTGGAGTGTGATTGATATCAGTTTAATATTTCAGACACTTACAAGTGATTTAGAAAAACGAGAAGTTCAATTCAATGCTGTTCAAAGTAGAGGGGAAAATTTGTTACGTCAGATGCATCCTGCTTCAAAATGTATTGATGTATGTCTCACATTTTATTACCATACTTAAATTTTAATATAAAAAACCTTTGTATTTTTTACATACATTTTATCTTATTTTAATCTATTTGAAATAGTCTCAAATTAGTGTAATAGTTTCTGGTTCTCAAATTTCATTGTTTATTTTGATCTTAATTATTAAGATCTCACTAGTTAATTTAGACAGTTAAATAATAATTTAGCTTTTTTGTTTAGAATTATTTAAGTAATATTAGAAGAGCAAATGTGATGCTCATAAACTGCAACAAACGATGTCAGTACCTATAATTTTTATTTTCTCAAAGTGTTCTCAGCATTATGCTGAAATACTACTATTATCGATATGACTTATATCCATTGTCATGAAGACAAGACATAACCGTGATTGCATTTTGAAAAATAGAAAAACTTGCCAAAATGTAGTTTCTTTTATTCTAATTTATTTTGTATGATTTTTAGGGGTACTTGAAAAACTTGCAGAACAAGTGGTCTTGGTTACTGCAGTTGACATTTTGTTTAGAAGTACATTTGAGATCTGCTCAATCTTACGAACAGGTAAATATATTTTAATCTTCACTATTTAGCCATCTAAAATCATTGTAGAACCTCGCTTATTATTAAAATACTTATGTGAAAATTAATAATTTGTTGAAAAGAGGAAGACCTTGTTTCTCTTAAATGGCAAAGACATTTTTAAGTTTTCATTTACAAAAGTTTAATCAGAATTTGTTTGATTTAGCTTTCCCAAATTATTTTCAAAAATAATATGTATAAGTTGGATTATAATCTCAATAAAATTTTTTTTAGATTTTTTAATATAACTATATGTTTTAATTTACAAAATTCAAATAAAACTAAATTCTTACTCATTTTAGTTATTCCTATGTGTCTTTTTATGTGCAAATAACTAGTTGTTTTGATTTCAGTTTTTCAAAGAGGCTCGAGAGCTGGAGCAATTTCTTAAAACATCTGAAGATAAATTGAATTCGGTTTATAACAAGACATCCTTTTCGGTTGATGAAGGTGAAAAGTATATCAAACAGATGGAAGACATGAAGGAAAATTTAACCAAACACAATGATACGCTTAATCACATTGTGACTTACAGTAGAGAAGTAGTTCCACTTAAATTGAGACGGCTTCAACCATCTAAACCACTACCTGTTGTATCGATTTGTAGCTACAAATCTGCTGATGTAAGTTAATTAGCTTCTTAAGGTATTTGTTTTTAGCATAATGATTGATTTCAAAACTTTATTTAATGCTTAAATTGAATTAAGTTTCAATATACATTTAATCCTATTTTATAGACAGCTGTTACAGTATTGTTTTGGTTCTTCAAAAATTTCACTTTCATTTGGTTTTATTTATTTTCAGGTTTCTATTTCTAAAGATGAAAAGTGCATTCTTAAAGAAATATCTCCAAAATTTACTTGGAAGGTAATAAGCTTTGATTTTTATGTGGAATATATGTTATGGGCAAACTCATAAATCTGGGCATTATTAAATGTCATTGAATTTATCACATTGCCTTCTTCAATTCGGACAATATTTATCACTTTGCTCATAACATATACACCAAAAGAGTTTCCCAATACTACACAGGTTGTTCTAGAGTACAGTAGAGTTTAATATTAAGTAGGGGAAGATTATGGACTATGAGTATGCAATAAACGTTTTGTACATTTTTTTTATTTTTATTTTTTAGATAATTTGTATGGAAAGTAATTGGTATGACACATAAAAGAGTTTTCTTGGGGTTGCATTTTGTATAATTTTTTACTTGTAAATAATCCTATGTCATGTTCATACAAGCCAAAAAGTTTTTTTCAAACATCACCTTTTTCTATTATTTTTTGTTGGCATGAATTTGGGCATATAACATAAAATGATTATTTAATAACCATTTAAAATTTCTTAGCTATTTTTTTAATATCGTAGAATTATGGTCTACTAATAGTCTAAGAGCTAGCAACGTTTTCGAGAGAGAATTTTAGAAAAGCTAGTTCTTTAATATATCTTTCCCTATGCTATTTCGAACAGCGTACGGGGTACCTGGCTGCCGGTAAGCGGTGGCACAATTAGTGCGCATCCCACCTTTACAGGTAAAAATCTTGATTTTTAAATCATTTTAGAAAGATTTTTTTCATTTTCACTAACTTCTAAACACTATTAGAAAAATTAATTTATTATTGCCAGCACTTTGTGTCGGTGGAAATAACGTGCCAGATGCAGTTTTTGATAAAAAAAAGCATTTATTTCGCACCATTTTAGAATTGCTGTCATTTTAATATTATTTTATATAGATATCAATAAACCCGAAATTAATTTGCCAGCACATAATTCGGGTGGAATCAATAGCAAGACCGATTCAAAGTTGTAAAAATACACACTGGCGTTCAAAATTAAGAGAAAGTGCACATTTGTTCGATTTTCTCCGGATCTAGCGGACATATTGTGACGAAATTTGGTATGAATATTGGGGTTAATATAATACCCAATATATATTTATTCAAAATTGTAATACACAGGCATGCGCAGGAGTTTAAAACATCAGAATTGAAAGGTATGAAATAGCGGTTTCAGAATGGAATTTCAAAATGCTAGTTTGAATGATTCAGAATGCTATTTTTAATCAACAAAAACATTAATTTCAAACATTTTAGAATGCCTGTAATTTTAATATTATTTTATATATATATATCAATAAACCCAAAATTAATTTGCCAGGATTTAATTCGGGTGGAATCAATAGCAAGACCGGTTCAAAGTTGTAAAAATACACACTGGCGTTCAAAATTAAGAGAAAGTGCACATTTGTTCGATTTTCTCCGGATCTAGGGGACATATTGTGACGAAATTTGGTATGAATATTGGAGTTAATATAATACCCAATATATAATCATTCAAAATTGTAATACACACGCATGCGCAGGAGTTTAAAACATCAGAATTGAAAGGTATGAAATAGCGGTTTCAGAATGGAATTTCAAAATGCTAGTTTGAATGATTCAGAATGCTGTTGTTAATCAACAAAAACATTAACTTCAAACATTTTAGAATGCCTGTAATTTTAATATTATTTTATATGTATATCAATAAACCCAAAATTAATTTGCCAGGATTTAATTCGGGTGCAATTTAATAGCAAGACCGATTCAATATTGTAAAAATACACTTCATGTGCACTTTCTCTTAATTTTGAACGCCAGTGTGTATTTTTACAACATTGAATCGGTCTTGCTATTGAATTGTACCCAAATTAAATCCTGGCAAATTAATTTTGGGTTTATTGATATACATATTATAAAATAATATTAAAATTACAGGCATTCTAAAATGTTTGAAATTAATGTTTTTGTTGATTAAAAATTAGCATTCTGAATCATTCAAACTAGCATTTTGAAATTCCATTCTGAAACCGCTATTTCATACCTTTCAATTCTGATGTTTTAAGCTCCTGCGCATGCGTGTGTATTACAATTTTGAATGAATATATATAGGGTATTATATTAACCCCAATATTCATACAAAATTTCGTCACAATATGTCCGCTAGATCCGGAGAAAATCGAACAAATGTGCACTTTCTCTTAATTTTGAACGCCAGTGTGTATTTTTACAACTTTGAACCGGTCTTGCTATTGATTCCACCCGAATTAAATCCTGGCAAATTAATTTTGGGTTTATTGATATATATATAAAATAATATTAAAATTACAGGCATTCTAAAATGTTTGAAATTAATGTTTTTGTTGATTAAAAATAGCATTCTGAATCATTCAAACTAGTATTTTGAAATTCCATTCTGAAACCGCTATTTCATACCTTTCAATTCTGATGTTTTAAGCTCCTGCGCATGCGTGTGTATTACAATTTTGAATGAATATATATAGGGTATTATATTAACCCCAATATTCATACAAAATTTCGTCACAATATGTCCGCTAGATCCGGAGAAAATCGAACAAATGTGCACTTTCTCTTAATTTTGAACGCCAGTGTGTATTTTTACAACTTTGAATCGGTCTTGCTATTGATTCCACCCGAATTATGTGCTGGCAAATTAATTTCGGGTTTATTGATATCTATATAAAATAATATTAAAATGACAGCAATTCTAAAATGGTGCGAAATAAATGCTTTTTTTTTTATCAAAAACTGCATCTGGCACGTTATTTCCACCGACACAAAGTGCTGGCAATAATAAATTAATTTTTCTAATAGTGTTTAGAAGTTAGTGAAAATGAAAAAAATCTTTCTAAAATGATTTAAAAATCAAGATTTTTACCTGTAAAGGTGGGATGCGCACTAATTGTGCCACCGCTTACCGGCAGCCAGGTACCCCGTACGCTGTTCGAAAGAGCATTGGGAAAGGTATATTAAAGAATTAGCTTTTCTAAAATTCTTGCTTTTCCGACGTTGCTAGCTCTTGTACTATAAGATACTGATTGTTTGAATTTGTTTTTCTTTTTTTTTTAAAAAGAAAAGCTTTTATTTTATTACATAGTATTTTTTTATTTCTGATTAAATGGTTTTCTTTCCTTAAGTTATTGACATCAAATGGAAAGGAAGTATCAGCGCCTAGTGTATGTTTTACAATTCCTCCACCAAACACAGAAGCTATCGAACTAGCGGATAGGTAAATATGTTTTCATTTATTTCTTCATTTATTTCATATGCATTTTAATGGTTGCTTCAAAAAGTATTTTTTACAGCCTAAAAAAGCGGTATGAAGATCTTTTGAACTTGTGGACGCAACGACAAAAGAAACTCCGACAAAATCTCGTCTTTGCTACTATTAAAATTGTCAAATCTTGGGATATGTCAAAAGTAAGACCATGTATCTTTTTAAAAAGGGAGAAATTCGCAATTTTTAATTTCCCAACAGACCCAGTTATTTTAAAGGATTGAATAGATACTAGAAATTATAAAGTTTTTTTTTCAAAACCTTTCAATGCCATTATATGTTGTCACCTTAATATCAAAAAGTACTATCTCTGTTCAGTAAACTTCGGGGATCCCGATCCTTGGCGACTTACTACCAGACGCCAATTCAAACCACTACACATTACCAATCCACCAATTAAATACCAATAAATCAAGTAATAATAATAATAACTTCAAATTGTTACTTATTTGATTGGTTTGACTATTTGCCAGCTCGATGATGTCATGCTTACGTACTAACGAAATGAGCTTCCCCACCTGCAATTCCAAATAAGATCAAAAGACTGTTATTTGATTTTAAGCTGACAAAAATGTAGCGCTAGATGTGGCAACCTGCTTGCCATATCAGACCACCCAAGATTGCCATTGAATCCTATCGAAAATTTGGAGCGGCTAGGACTGAAAAGGTTAACAATGCCAAAACTGCCAATAACATGATCGGAACTAAATGAATAAGCTGAGTGGTATTTCGGAGATGGTATTTTTTTACTCTAAGGTGATGATGTAATAAATTGGTATGCAGTGATATATGTTCAGCATATTTAAATCAGTATCCAAGTATCTATATCTAAAGGCAGGGCTCGATTTCTAAAAAAAGAGGTACCGGAACGGTAAAATAGTTGGTCTAAAAACTAAACAACCGAATACTTTTTAATACAAAAACTTAAGCATTTACCTATTTTTAAATTTAAATTCACAAAATAAACTCAAATGTGTTGTACTAGATTAGGAAGAGTGTTCCAGGGGGTGGAGAATAGGTCCGAACAATATTCGGGGGAAATTCAGGCAGTTGTTGGGAAATTTTTGCCTAAGTTTATAAAGAAAAAACTACTATTCAAAGTTTTTATTAAAATATTTTCGCTACGGACAATATCATATTCTCCAAAATCATACGGTAATTAGGTAAAAATTACGGATGTATAGCGAAAATCTACCGATATCGCTAAAAAACGAGTTTCCCTGGTGAGTATTAGAAAGTTGCCTTTTCCATCGTTTTGACTGAGATGCAGCGAAAACGGCGTATTTATGATGGGTGTGGGGATTTTCATTAAAAATAAGTTTTCTTGTTTAATAACAACAATATTTTTGGCTTTATAGGGACATTTTTGGGGAAATTTTGAATAAAATTTGGACACATATTTGGGGAAAATTTCTGAGAAAATTGTGTTCTGGGGAAGTATTGGGCCCTGGAACATTTTCTGCACCCCTGGAGTGTTCTAACTCAATCATTATATATAAGAAGATGAGCGTTTTATGCAATTTTTTTGTAAAACACCTTTATTGTACAGTGGGTTGTATTTTTTTTCCATCGGGGTGACTCTTGTAGGAGGCGGGACGGCTTATCATCAATGAACCATGTGTTGAATATTTTGTCAAATTCATGGAATAGAGAATGCGGAGTTTAAGTCCTGAAATAGTAGAATTTAAGATGCCGTAAGGTCACAACACATTTTGGCAAATTTGATGTAAAATGACTCAATATTTCATTTTCAAACGGACTAAACTTTATTTATTTAAAAGTATTTAACGAAAATACACTGTAGTGAAATATGCTATTAAAAGTATTTAAAAAAATCTTGAATCCAATTTTAATATATATTGTTAAAACAAAATGTGAAGTTTTTTAAAGTTACATCACTTTTCCTAATAAAACAAATAAAAAGACATTTACTTGGGGACTTTCAGCTTAATCTAAAGTTTAAATTAAGCTGAAAGTCATCATTGTCACCATCTAAAATATAGTCCAAAATGTCATTTGGTCCTCATGGTATTGCATCTCTCGCGATCTCTCTTTGCTTTTGACGGCTGATGCAGAATGATGACCAGATGCTAGCCAAGAGTCCATGTATTTTCCCGGGACAGAATTGCCTTAATTGTAGTTTTATTAGACGTTTAAAAAATGAAATCATTAAAGCTTATGTACAAAAAATGAGAAGATAAAATAGAATATTAATATTTTTTCGAAAAAGAGGTTCCGGAACGCCGTTCCGGCCCAAATCGAGCCCTGTCTAAAGGTATAGAATTGGCCCATCAGTTGACCAAAATGCATTACACTTTGACTTGAGAAAATATTAAAGGTTTATTTGTGAAGAATATATTTGCCTTGTTTTGAAAACTTCTTTGATTAACAATCTTTTTCTCAGTGTTCCTGTATGGAGATTCCTCAAAGAGAATCCATTATGAAGGCTTTGAATGCAGATGCAGAAAAACTTGTTAATGAAGGAACGGATTCAGATCCTGCCCTTGTCAAGTTAAAGCAAGATATTGAACAATGCAACACACTGTTTGTATCATCAAAAAAGACTATTGAAAATGGCCAAGTAGAGAGTATGATGCTTTTTATTTAACTGTCGAATCCCTTAAAATGTTGGGAAAATGTTTATTTTACCATAACAAATAACAATAACAAATTTCATGGAAGTATCTTTAATATTCACTAGAAGATATTCACCATAACATAGAACTGTCTTCTAAGATTTCAGTGCTTTCTACATCTTTAAAAAAATTATCTGTCCTTTGCCTTTATTTGTGCAATAGCTGGTTGGGTGTTTTAACCAGAAAAACAGTAATAGAGCAACGAATTGTTTAGAAATTTTATATATTAAGAAAACCACTACTGAAACATGTTTTAATAAGAAGTGTATGTAAATGGGTGTTTATTTCATGCATAAGTTCCTAAATCTAAAGAGTTCTAAATCTAAGAGATCCAAAGATAAATACACACTTTTCAGGACCCTTAAGGTTATGCATGGTATATTTCCAAAAACATACTATGTGTAATCTTATATAGCTGTTGTTTTTTCAGATTTGAAGAATTCAACAAATGTTGGAAAAAGAGTACCTGATAATATTTCTAGTATTCTGAATTTATTGAATGAAAAGGAAAGAATTTTGAAGAACAAATTGCAAACCTCTATCTTATGGGATTTGGATTCTTTAGAAAGTTCTGTACTTGAGCATAAAGTAAGTTATGTTTATGAGTTTATAATTAATCCTATATGTAATCTATAATCTTATAAATCCTAGAACTCTGTAAACCTATATTGAAACTATTATACTTATTTGATAAGCTTATTTACCTTTCACCCTAAATTAAATTAAAGTGACAGAAATGAAGCATTTTCTCATAATCATTTGTTCTTTGACACCATTTTTGAATTTCATCAAGATAAGATAAATAGAGAACTAAGCATCTTCAAACAATTCAAATGATACACATTCTCAAAAAATATAGTGTTTTTGCATATCTTAAAATACAAATTCATAAATAATTTGTTATTGATATCTTTTTTATAATAACATTCATTTTCTAAAACTTTGTATGTTTTCTTATTAAGGAATTCGATATTGAATTGAGAGCTTTGGATGATCAAGTGACAGAAATAATTGAAGCATTTAAATCTCCAAACATGAAAGTGTCTGCCATTAACAACCAAAAATATGAGACTCTAATTCAAACATGGGATAAAATCTGGGAACTCTCCAATTTATACATTGAAAAGTATGTATGCTAATACATTGTTTTCTCTTTAGTTTTTTTTGTTATAGTATTAAACTGTTATTTTGTTTTTATTTTAGGCTTAAGATTGTTGAAGTTGCTTTGAATCAACTGAGTGATTTAACTCAATCTGTATCTAATATTGAAGTCAAGCTAGCTTCTTGTGAAAACATGCCCTCCAAGTTGGGAGCTATGCAGGAAGTGCATGAAAAACTCTTAGTATGTTACTATTTTAATTGTAACGATTTCTAATAATCTCCATTTTATGTTATTATATACGCAATGCTGAAGAAATATGTTCTACTGAAAATAAACATATTTAGCTGCTAAGAATGCCTAGTCTTTCAGGTTTTTAAGTTTTACTTATTATTAATCTACCTCCATTTAATTTCCCCATCTTTTAAATAAGGGAGTGTTCTGTACAAGTTTATGATTTTTATTATTCAAAAAATACTTTTATATCAGTCAAACCAACCATTTAAATCTTCAAAATTTTAGTCATTTCAGGAGGAAATGCAAGCATCACAAAATCTATTGGATGACACTCAAGAAACAACTACCAAGCTAAAAGAATTCATTCGACGCATAAGAACAAAGCAATCAAGTAATACAGATTTGAATAAATATGAGAACAATCTGAAGAAACTGACTGCAAGATTAGACAAGGCCAAAACTCAAGTTGTTGAACGGTAAAAAATATTTTGTTCTATTTAGTGATAGGAAGTATTAATTCTAAATACTTAAGTATTGTTGATAACTAAAAGTAATAGCTATATTCAATATCTAAATACAGTTTTCAATTTCTTAAAATCTTCTGGAACTAATTAAGCTCAGTCTAATTATAAGTATAGGTACTTTATAGGTAAACAAGTATTTTTGAAGCCTTCAAATAAGTTTATACAGGGATTTGATTTTGTAATAATGCACAAGGTTAGCATTCTAATACATCTCTTCTAAAAGTATTTTATTAAAAATATTCATTTATAGTAATTCTTAGAACTGGATTTGAAGTATTTGTTTCTATAGTTTCCCACCATTCCCGACCATAGTAAGCCCTGAACAACAATTTGAATAGCTCAAGTTTAACTATGGCCTTCCCGTAGAAACAATATAAAACTTTCATGCTTTAAAATCTGTGTTCTCTTGTTTGGATCTCTTTTTATTTTCATATTTTCAAAAAATTCAGCCCTGTCATTTTTTTAGTCTAAAATTTTGTATCCCATCAGTTGTTTTGTGGAAGTCAGGGTCTAACCAGATAAGAAACTAATTTAAATTTATTGCTTTGAAAGTATTTTATACATTCTAGTTTGATATTTTTAAGATCTAGACCATTTTAGGTTTTAATCGTCTATATCTTTTCAGACTTAGAAGTTGTGGTGCTTCGTCTGAGTTGCTTCAAACTTATAAGACCAAAGTAAATGATGATGGCTTGTGGATTTCTCAAACTACAGTGAAACTGAACAGCCTAAAAGCAGTAAAAACAATGACCACAAAGGAAATAGAAATGACTGTTGAACCTGCAATGGTAAATAACTGTTTCTTTACAATATGTTTTATCAATCTTTTTAACCCTTAGTGCAACGCCATATTTTTTGCTACTTTGATATCTTAACAACTCAATAGTATTATAGGTTCCTAAAAATGTTCTAAAACATTTTTGCTGAGTTTGTTTTTGTAAAAATTATTTTATCTTTTTGTTTATTTCATCAAAAAAGTTATGATTAAAATAATCAGGTTTTATTTTAGTTTACATTTGAAGTTGAGATAAGCATTTTAACCTTTCTGTTAATTCAAATATTAAAAGTAATATGCACTGAAAATTTAGTTTACCCAAATAATATGATGCTACTTTTATTTGATTTAAAGTATATTCTTTTACAAAATTTTAAGGGGGAGCTCTTTTAAATATACAAATTTAATTATTCTTACAGTATGCTAGGCTTCTTAATTACAGACTTCTGTCCTAATAAAAAAAGCTGAACATCTTAAAACCATGGAAATAAATTAAGCTCAATCCTTTTTGAAGCTGAAACCTTTCAGTTCAGTTTTCAATGCTTTCTTAACTCTTCATTTAAATTATCTCAATCCACCTTTACCATTCAAATCTATCATATTTCTGAAACTATAATTTTACCCTAATTTCTTTATATTTATACTACACTCTGCCGCACTCTTGCATTATATAATTAATTGGAAATTATTACCATAACTTTTATATGCAGTATTTCTATGTATAATAGTGTTTTTTTTGTTTAGAATTTATACACTGAGATTTCTGAGAAAGGTTCATCATTTGAAGAAACAAATGTTTTGGGTGCCCGTTACCTGAGAGAAGCTAAGGTATGAAATATCTTCAAACTTAAATTTCTAATTACATTTTATGGTTCATTTTATTAGTTAATTAATACGGATGTTTTATTTTATTAAAGTGTTTGAATTGTGTGCTGCTTAAATTAGCTCAGCTTTTGTTTTCTCATTATTTGCTTTGCTTGAAATTGAAAATTTCTTCCCAAAGTCTGCATGAAATTAGAGGCAAGTTTGCATTCTTTTCTTTTTTGTGTTGAATATGTTGCTGGGCCAGCAAAAGCTTGTGGTTTTATTTCTTTTTAAATGTGACCTTTGTATTCTCCAACAAATGTGTGTGCTCAAGTGTCAAACATGAACTTTTTTGAACTGTTTAAAAATACTATGTATACTTAAAAGGGTTGCACTTTTATATATGATTGTTTTCATTATTCTTGGTTTCTGTTTTATGTAAATTTGCTGTTGTTATTTGCTTGTGAGTCTCTCCTGTGTGTCAAAGAACTAAGCATGCATATGTATGTCTTGGGCTTGGCTTTTTTCCCTCCCCCAAATCCTTCGGATTGCAACTGTTGCACCCATGCATCTGCTGTTCATTAGTGGACTTGTGCATGCTTCACACTTCTATGTGGTCTGCCTTCTCGCCAAAACATTGATGTTATTTTTCTTGGGTACAAGTTGGTTTGTCCCTTTAGATATATGACCTCAGACTGAAGCATTATAAAGAAAGTTTAGAAGAGGAGCATCCCAGTTTGGATGCCTGCCTTCAAAAGAGTACTTCTGTAATATCTGGAGCTGAGGATATTGAAAGAGAAATAGAAATCTTAAACCGACAATATTCAACTTTAATGCAAGATATTTTAGTTTATCTTGAGGACTTGAAAAAAGCCTTTACTCTTCAGGAAAATGAGAAGGTGGGTTTTTATGTTTTAAATGCCTAAATGCATGTTGAACATAGGAGTTGTATTTTCAAACCTGGTTATCAATGATGCCTTATCAGATCGACTAATTTTTATATTTGTTTTAAGGATACAAATATCCTAACGTTTATTAAATATTCTGCTAAATAATATTTTTGAAAAAGCTCTGAGTCTTAAGTTTTTAAATTATTACCTTTGTGAAGTAAAATTTTAAAACACTCACACTTATTTATGAAATTCATAATACTTTAAACATATTTTGATTCAATCTTTTATGTTAAAGTATATTTTCTACTTTGATTTTATTTTTAAGCTTAAATTGCTCTACAATCTTTGGAAATGTACTATATACAATCTATACTGCACAAAATATTTTGTTTAGTTATGCTGAACTTCACAAATTACTATTTAATTTTAATGCCTTTCTTTTTATGTTATATCTATATCTTGTATTTGTTGCAAACACTCTTTTTGAATGAGCATGCATTTTACTTTTGGTTAATGGTCTCTTTGACTTTCTTTCCTTTTCTGAATTTCTCAATAGTGGGTCTCCATCATCTCCCAAGCTGTGCCTGTTTCTTTGAAGACACTTTCCACCCTTAACACACAAGTCTTATCAGTTGAACAAGATGTTATTGATTCTGACATTCCAATGAATAGTGAGCCATTAACTTTAATGAAAGAAACGGGAAAAGATTCTATTAGCCCTCAAAAAATGGTTAAGGGTACTCTAGGAGAACATCCTTGTTTTTCAGAAGCTCCTGATTTGAAAGATCTAAAAACTATTCTTTCTAGTGAAGAATGTGCATCAAGTGATAATTTTTCTACTTTAGGAATTCTTAATTCTGAATCTTCAGAATTTGTTTCATTAAGAGAAGCAATAATTCAAGGCATTTTAAATATCGAAGAAAATGTGGTCATAGATTTGAAAACAGGAGAAAAAATGTCATTTGAAAAGGCAGTTAGTAAGGGTTTCATTGACTACAAACTGTATAAATATTTCTTTGCGAAATGTGGCATTTATGTTCCAGAAACTAAAGAAGAACTATCCTTATTTGAGGCTATTAAAAATAACCTCTACTGTGTTAGAAGAGGAACTTTAATGAATCCTCTTGAAAATGAACCTATAACACTGACTGATGCTTTCCATTTGGGAATAATCAAGAAGTCTAACATTAAAACTCTTCTAGAGATGGGGATAGTTCCAACAAAAAGTCTTTCCATTCCTGAAGCTATTGAAAAAGAACTCTTAGACTCTAAAACAGGAGTTTTCAAGGAACCGTTAACCAACAGTATATATGAGTTCAAGAAAGCAGTCGCTGAAAAATTTATTGTTTTTGACTCCCCAAGCAATGAGAGTGGGATATCTCTTGCTGATGCCATTGACAGAAATATGTTTGATGAAGAGACTGGTAAAATCCAAGATGTTGGGACTGGTGAAAAATTATCATTAGATGAAGCTATTTCTAATGATATTCTTCGTTCAAATGTTTTGGAAATATTTGATGGCCAACATGGTAAACTCTTGAATTTAAAGCAAGCTTTAGAGTTAAATATACTGAATAGTGATGATGGAGCAGTAATATCCAGTGCTAGTAAATATTCCTTGATTGAAGCTCGAAAAAACAATTTGATTTGGAAGCCATTAACTTTGAAGGATGCTCATGAGTTAGGGTATATCAAAGATACTTGTATTATTTGTCCTTTCACAAACAAACCATTGAGTATTTTAGAAGCTGTTTCAGCAGGAATTTTGGACCTGGAAAAGAAGAGTATTGTAGATACTAAGCAAAATGAATTTCTTTCCCTTCCTGAAGCATTGACAAAAGGTATAATATTACCTGAGGGTAAATACTATGATTCTGATACAAGTGAATATCTAACAATTTCCAATGCAGTTGATGAAGGGTTTATTACATCTGTTATCTGTAGCTCAATTTTTGATATTGAAAGTATAAAAGATCAAAAAGATGGGGAAATGATTTCTTTCAATGATGCTATAGAAAAGGAACTGATTAATTTAGAAAAGAACATTTTCATAAACAACTTGACAGGAGAAACTTTATCACTAGAAAATGCTGTATCTGCTGGATTTATTGATCCTCAAATTTATGGCATGCTTTCTGAGCCAATAGGAATCACTGACAACACTGATGAACTTAATCTCATAGAATGCTGTAAAAAAGGGTATATAGATAGCAAAACTGGTTTCTTAGTTGATCCTAATACAAAAAAATGTACATATTTAAATGAAGCTGTATCTAGCAAATTAATATCACCTTCAGGAGCTGCATTATTGGATGGAATGTTAAATATTAAAGTAACCAAAGCCAATGTGTCACGAAATATTGTACATGTTGTGAACTCTCCATCTGATGCGGCTGGCATGTCTAGTAATGAGACTAAAATTTCATTAAGAGAGCATAACACGAGTACACCTAAAAACGTACAAGATGAAAATAAAATCACTAATATAAGTAATTTTACTAAAGAAGAAACCATGAAAGGAACTGAATTTTATAGTGAGAAAGGACAATCATTTCAAAATATTCCAAGAGCTGAAACTGAAGTTGAGCAGGATAATGAAATGTCTCATGAAATTGATAATGGTTTTAGTGTAGTAAAAAAGCTACCATATGCTAGTAAGAAAATGGAAATCTTGCAGTTACCTCGAGATGGATGGACTCTCGAGGAATCCATTAGTGAAAATCTTTTTGATCCTGTATCTGGTTTGTTCACTGTTCCAGGGACTGACAGGTTGGTATCATTTGAAGAGACTGTAAAAATGGAAATTATCAATTCTAAATCTGCATTAGTTGTTGTTCCTATGTCAAAACAAACTGTTAGTTTAGATTGTGCCTTGGAAATGAAAATTTTAGACTCATTAGGTCACTACAATAATAAAAAAGGTGGCAAAATACCCATGAAAAATGCCATAGATGTACAACTCATCACATTCACTTCACCGGATGAGGAGCCTGAAGGAGAATACTTCATTTCTTCAAAGTCTACTGAACTAGATCCTAAATCCCTTGTAGAAGTGCATGAAAGGGAGAAAATACCAAACATTCCTTCAAATGAAAACTTGACAGAAGTAAATCAAAACTTTAAGAAGTATTTAAATGATGAAGTAATGCCATTGAGTGTACCTCAACAGCATGAAATATGCAGTTGCAGTGTTAAAACTGAATCTATAAAATCAATCTCAACCTTTGAAAATTTTTGGCCCCATCCAAAGTTACATTTAACAAAAATTCCTACATGTATGATTTCTCCTAAAGATGCTCTTATGGAAGGATATATTGATGAAAAAACTTGTAGTGCCTTAAAGGCCATGAGGAAAAAGCTGTCTGGTATTGATTTTGGTGAAAGTAAGGATACATTTGTACTAGAAAATGTGTATCATGAGTTTGAAGGCCAAATTCCTAACTTTGAGAAAGGAACTTATGTCAGCATTAAAGATGCTGTTTGTCAAGATTTAGTTGATAGTGCATCTGGTAAGTTACTTATCCCTATTGCTCGTGCACTTAGTGTAAATCAAGCATATGACAGTGGTTTCATCAAAAATGATTCAAATAAAATTATTCATCCAGAAAGTGGTGTGGAGTTATCAGTCCAAGATGCTGTTATGTGCAATATAATATGTCCATGTTCTTTCTTAGTTGATTCCTCAAAACATCATGAGTTAGTCGTAAGTGATGCTTTAAAAGAAGGGCTTATCGATGGCAATACTAATGAGATAATTACAAGTTCTGGCCCTATCTCTCTTGTTGATGCTGTTCGTAAAAATATGTTTAAATCAAGAGAATTTCCCTTTAAATGTCCACCATTGCTTACATTTACCTTTCCTACTGCACTACAGTATGGTTTCATTGATTTAGAATCAAAAACTTTTATACAACCTCACACAAGAGAAAAAATTCCTATTCAAAAGGCTTTTGAATGTTCATCTCTATTATCCATCCCAGTTCAACCTCAAAGAGAATACTTTTTACTAGATGAGGCTATGAATAAAAAATTGATTGATAAAAATTCATTTACATTTAAGCACCCAGTTAATGGTGTTCTTATTGATGTAAGATCTGCTATGCGTTCAGGATTACTCATTACTAAGCCTGCTCGTTTCACTTCCACATCTTCATTTTCTACTTTAGAATTCAATAAATCCATTGACCTTCAAAATTCTGGCTCTAAAATTGACAACTTGAACTTAAAAGGGTTGCCTTTTAGTACTGCTTTGTTGAATGGTAGTTTAAATTTAGATTCTGGCACTTTTTATGATGAAACCACAAATAAAACTCATTCAATCCCTGATGCTATAAAATTCCAGTTACTTCAGCCTATAAGTACTGCTACTGATGTCTGTGATACCAAATATTCCTTGTCTCAAGCATTCCAAATGTATGATTGCGAAAGTGAAAAATTCGTTCTTCCAGATACTCAAAGACTAATGTCTTTTAAGTCCCTCGTTGAAAGTAACATCCTTGATTTGAATTCCGTGCTGTATGACACCAATGATAAACAAGTAATAACTCTACAGGATGCTCTTAATAGAAATATAATTTGTTCTGAAACTGGGTATTTTCTGAACAAAGCAACAAATGAGAAATTGCACTTTATGAATGCAGCTAAACTTGGTGTTCTGGCATTTACTAGTTCCCCTATTTCATATGTTGAAGAATCTTTGAAAACACCTGTGGAAGCTATGGGTGAACCTACTAAAATGTTATATCAGACGAATAGAACTCAATCTGATATTCCTCTTGAAAGAATTTCTGAAAGTAAAGATATTTCAAAAGATAAACATTCTCCGGCTGTGAGAAAGGATAGTTGTGTAAATTATCAAAAGGAATTAGTGGTTAAGGATCCCAACGTGTCTTTGCTGGTATTAGAAAAAAATAAAGATTCACTTGAATTCCAAAAATCTGACTCTGCTATTTATTTTGATGAAAAAGCAGGCAGCTTTTCGAGTACTAAAAATGACAGGGAGGAGTCATCCTTAAGTTGTGATAATCTTAGCCCAACAAGTGTTTCAAAACAACTCGATTCCATCAAAAAGGATCCAAATTTAAAACCTGAAATGCTTCAAGAGAAAGAAACTACCAAGTTAACAAATTATTCTGATCCTTCTCAACTACAGTCAACATTCTCAAAGTCTGATGAGGAATTAAAGGTATCCTCAACAACCTCAAATGAGTTTACTTTAAAAACATCTAGCTCTGAAAATGATAAGACAGCCTTAACTTTTGAAAGCATTTTGTTATCTTCTACACAAATGGCTATAGGTGATCTGCCAAAAACTATAGATCTAAATTATTCCCTTGATTTACCAACTGGTGATGAACTCAATAAACCATTACAAACTCGTTTAGTTTCTTCGCCTGATAATACAAGCCTGTCAGAGGATAAAGCTAATGAATTCTATATATCAAAAGACACTCAGGATTGCAATATTTTACAGGGTAAGCTTTCAGACACCCCTAGTATTCCTACTACATTTGATAGTATATGTTATGAAGATCTGGATAGACAAAGAAAAATGTTTGATTCCATAGATCAGAACTATGCAGTAAATTTAGACGAAATATCCATACCTAAATTTCCTGAACCTGATACAAATTTATCTACCATTAATGCATTAAATAGCTCTGAACCAGTCAAAGATTTTGATAAAAATATAAGTGGTTCCATTGAAGCTGGCACTATTATTGATCCTTCCCAAGTCAGTATTTCTGAGTTTGAACTTTCAAGTAAAACCTCTTCTGAAGCCTCTAAACTGTTGTCTGGTATAGGCTTGAGCAAGGATATTGATAAAGATCCTGAAGTTGAAGAATCTTTAGGAAATTTAGCTGAAGCAAATAACAAAATTGATTCCCCAACATCATATTTTGTTGAAAGTTTTCCAAAAGTAAAAGCATTTGACAGTTCAGTTACGTTTGAAAAGTCTCATGAGGAAGTTGGGAATTTGAAAAAAGACAATGTATTCAATGTCGATGATGTGAAGCAAAGTTTGAAAGAAAAGTGTAAAAACATTGAACATGGTAGTGATGAAGATCCTACCTCTTCTCATAAGGTTGCTGATTTCTACAATTCAGAAGAAAAATATATACAAATACCTCACAAAGATGTTACTTCTAATGTTCCCCATGAGTTATTGGTTAAAACTCTAGGAAACTTATCTGAAATTAATGATCTTAAAGATGAAACTCCTAGTCAAGATGATGAAAAGATAACACTTGATAATTCCTTGGTTGTACAATCAGTTGTATGCTCCACAACAGAGACTGTAAGTTTTGAACAATCTACTGAACCTTTTAAAAAAGTATATGAATTCTTTGAAGATACATTGCCTTCTAAACCATCAATTCATTCAGAGTCCTTACCTGAAAATACCTTAAAACCTGATATGCCATCAAAAATGGGTTTTCCTCACTCTTTAACCTATATTAAAACTGCTGAAATCAGTGTCCCATTAGAGCATTCAGAATTATCCAAGGAAAAAACTGAAACCATTCACCCACTAGCTGATCAAGTAGGGGATGATCAACTGGCATCAAATAAGGTAGTGGTAGAAAGAAATATTCAGTCCTATGAAAGTGAAAAGTTGGATTTTAATTCAGAACTTACTGTAAAAATGAACACTGAGGAGAAAATTTCTCTACCGCTTACTTTATCATCTTTGGATGCAGACATTCCGATAAAAATTGTGGAGAAGCAATCATTTTATTCTGATACATACAACTCTGAAGATGTATCCCCTAATTACATTAATAGTGGTAGTGATGGGGATAAAATTAATGTTACTACCTCTGAATCACCAACTTTTACATCAGTACAATCAGTGGAACTAATGCCTTCTGTTTCAAATAATAACTTTGATTTTGGCATTCAATTGAACCAAGACACTGAACCAGTGAAAGGAATTTTGTCTACTCCAGAAATTATACCTGAAGCTAGTACTAAATACATTACTTCAAAAACTGAAACATTTTTAGTGGAAACTAAATCCTCTATTGAAGGAAAAAATATTCCTGATAAGAAACCTTCTGTTCCAAAAAAATTCAGTCCTGAAGAGATCTCTGTAATGAATTCTGAATCTAATAAATGTGATACAATACTTTCTGATGATATTGATTTAGAAAGAGATACTGTGTTTACCACCCTTACCAACTATAAGAAAAATGAACTGAGTAAAGATGAATGTGACAAAATAGGTCTGTATCCTTCTACAGACTCAGTTGAAACAGATGAATATCCATATTTATCAAAAGGCAGTTCAAAATTTCCTGATAAACCTGTATTACCTTCTAAAGCCCCAAGTGATTTTTCCAAAGATACATCATCACCCCCCTCATTGCAAAGAAAATCCCTTATCAAGGAGGAATTACCCAGCACAGATGTTTTATCTCCTACTGATAAAACCCCTCCAATATTATTAAGCAAAATTTTACCATCCCAAACAGAAACACCATCTTCTAATGATGGAATTGAATCTCTTGTGGAAAATGCTGGAATCACTGGGAAAGATACTATATCCTTAACCAAAGAGATGAAACCACTGAGCATAGATGATTCCCCTGACAAGGAAACACAAAAATATAAGGATATTAAACCTTCTGTTGCAGAAATCAATCTTAGTAAAGCAGAATCCCTTCAAAAAAAAACCACAGTCTCAACCAAAGATATTAAACTTCCCATCAAAAAAATATCACTACAGAAGGAAACTGTGTCTTTACCTAAAGAAACTAAATCTCCTATTAGGGATATTAAATCTCCACTAAAAGATACAAAATCTCCAATTAGAGGTACAAAATCACCTGTTAAAGATACTAAATCACCTCTAAAAGACACAAAATCTCCTACTAAAGATACCAAATCCCCATTAAGAGATACAAAATCTCCTGTTAGAGATGCTAAATCACCAGTTAAAGATACTAAATCACCTATAAAAGATACTAAATCGCTTACTGAAGATACCAAATCTCCAATAAGAGATACCAAATCTCCAATAAGAGATACCAAATCTCCAATAAGAGATACCAAATCTCCAATAAGAGATACCAAATCTCCAATAAGAGATACCAAATCTCCAATAAGAGATCCCAAATCTCCAATAAGAGATCCCAAATCTCCATTAAGAGATACCAAATCTCCTGTTAGAGATAATGAATCTCTTATAAGAGATATTAAATCTCCACTAAAAGTTACAAGATCTCCTGTTAGAGATACTAAATCATCTGTTAAAGATATAAAATCGCCTCTTAAAGATACTAAATCTCCAACTAAAGATACCAAATCCCTATTAAGAGATACAAAATCTCCTGTTAGAGATGCCAAATCATCTGTTAAAGATACTAAATCACCTCTAAAAGATACTAAATCTCCTACTGCAGGTACCAAATCTACATTTAAAGATACTAAATCCCCTACTAAAGATACCAAATCTCCTGTAAGAGATACTAAATCTCCTACTAGAGATAATGAATCTCCTACTAGAGATACTAAATCTCCACTAAGAGAAGTTAAATTCCCTCCAAAACAAGCAGATCCTCACCAAAGAAAATCTAAATCCCCTCTGGATGAATCTAAAGCTCCTCTGAGAGAATCTAAATCACCTCCAAAAGAAACAAAGTCTCCTATGACAGAAACTAAAACTTCCCCTAGAGACTCTAAATTTCTTATTAGAGAAACCGAATCTCCTCAAAGAGAAATTACATCTCCTCTTAAAGAAGCTAAATCTGCTGTAAAAACTAAACCTCTTTCAAAAGAACCAAAATCATCATTTAGAGAAACTAAATCACCTCTAATAGAATCTAAATCTCCTATAAAAGAAACTAAATCTCCAAGTAAAGAAACTAAGTCCCCTTTAAGAGAAATTAAATCTTCTGATAAAACTGCTAAAAAACTTACTAAAGAAACTGATAATTATTTTGAATCAGCCAAGAATGCAAGTCCTTTGAAAGATACTAAATATGAGTTTGATGAAGCTAGAGAAAGTATAACCAGTGATGAAATTTTGCCAAGTATAAAAAGAGATCAGCCTACCCTTGCATCCCAATCTATCAGAAAAGAATTAGGTGAAGAAAATGAACTAACTAAATTTGATATACATACAGAACAAAGGGTTTCTCATGAGCAAAAATATATCATTGATGGAATTAATAAAGAAAGTGAAAACTTCAAAAGTATGATGATTATTGAAAATCCATCAGTAGGAAAGCTTTCCTTTCATGATTCGAATGATGAAAATCAAGGAATGGCTTCAGAAGTATCACAGGTGACATTTTCGGCACAAGAAGATGACTCGAAACAGCCTGCATACCCAGTAGAGAATCCAGAAAGCTTTTATGTTACAACAACTAAAAACCTTGAATTTATAAAATCTGTCTCTGAAAATTCTTTCTCTGGATTCTTTGAATCTCAAACAACCTATCAAGGGTATTTAGAGGAAGGGGAAAAGTCTTACATTCATGTCGGTGTAGATATTGATACTAAAATATCTCAACTGAATGAGCCATCATCTGAAACGGAGCCTGAATACTTTGTATCCAATGAAAATATTACTTTTAGTGGGCATCGGGATGCATACTCTGAGTTAAAGACAAGCATTTCAGAAGTTACTCCAAAAGATGCTTTAGACTCGGGTCTAGTAAACCCTGAAAAATGTAGTATTTTTATCAATGATGAATGGATGCTGTTACAGAAAGCAGTTGAGGACAATCTTATTCCACCTAATCAGACTTTGACTATTTTAAACTCTAATGAAGTTGCTTTATCTGACATACATGGCCCTAATACTTCAGTGGAATCGACTTTGGTGAGTATTTCTAAAATATTTCTTTTCTTTTGCACTTTTAATTTTTCTGAGCACATATTTATTTCAAAATACTATTAGAGTTCTGAATTTCAAATTATTTCTTTATTATTTTTGCTATCAAATTATTTTTGAAGTAGAATAAGTTAATTTGGTTAAAAAAATACTTATAACCCTGTGAAAATATTTGAAATGGATATTTTGGAGCTTTCATTGTAGCTTACTCATATTTTCGGATTAAGTATAAAAACCTAATTTAGTTTGAAAATTAATATTAATTGTGACAAAATCAAACTGATTAAAAACTTTTATGTTGTATCAAACAGATTTGAGAGATATCTTCTTCATAATTCTTTTGTATTACTTTGTTGCTATGAATCATGATAAGCAATAGCCTATATTAAAAAAGATGTTTGATATAAATCAGTCAAATTTTTATGGTAAAAAATGTTACTAAACCAATCAATTTATTTGTGTGTGACTCATGAAGTTGTTCATGACTGCATCAAATCAGTATATTTTGAATTCTGAAAAGAAAATAGGAATGCAATACTTTTGAATTGATTTTAAACCTCAAATGATGCCTTAATAAACCAGATTTACTAATAAAAAGTCAAACTGACCAGAAACATCTAATAGTGAAGTACTTTTTCAATTTGTATGCTTGAACAGAAATATTGAATAAAAGAGGTATATAGTTTGGCCCTTTCTTTGCTCTTTGTATAAAAATCCCTCTTTCTCTTGATGTTTAGTAACATAAAAGCAATAATATCACATTTAAAAATAAAAATTATTTCCTTAAAATGTCTTGTATCAAATGTATCAACTGATGTCATTAAAATCATAATATTTAATTACAGGATTATTTCATGCTATACTAGTTAGAGAAGAAAATGGTCAATAGATTTTTAAAATAAACTTAAAAATTATAAAAATTAATAAAAAAAATGTTAGTAATCATCCAAACAATTTTCAATTAATTTTTTATACCTATTTTTGCTTTTTTATAGTTATGAAGAGTTTTCTATTTTTAAATTATTGTATTTTCATACTGAGTATCATTAAATGCTGTATCAACCTCAACATTGTTTTACTTTTAGGTTCTTTAAATTAATTTTTAGATATCTTGTATGAAAAAACTCCTGTTATGTAGACTGTCCTGCGTTCTTGATTATTTTTATTTATAAAACAAGTGCTCAAATATTTGTAAAATTTATCATTGTATGCTAGCTTGTATCTAATTTCTTTGCAGATGAAATTATTGTTTAAAAATTATAGTTTATTCTTTTAAAATAAAACAGATTTTCTGTTTTTTTTCTTGCTCTTAACATAAAATTTGCTAACATTTGCTTTCTTAGTCTAACTTAAGTTTATAATCAATTGAGATTGTTTTTATGGTAATAAATGAGTAAATTAGTAATTGTGTTTTTAACTGTATTTAATGAAGGCTGCTGTGGCAGAAAATTACAAAGTATGTGAGGAAAATAATACAAAATTAAAAACTTGGATGAAAGATCTTGAAGTTAACCTTGCTTCTGTTGGAGCAGTTGAAGAAGACCTACCAAACTTGCATCATCAAATAACAGTTGTTAAAGTGAGTTAATTTTCTTATACTGAGCAGTTTTGAGGAGAATTAACATGAATTCTTAAAGTTTTTAATTAATTCGTTTGCTCTTTTAACTACTAATTATTTGACTTTTCTTTAGACCTTAAAGATGGATTTAGAAAACCAACACTCATTAATCACCACATGTGTGGATCAAATGAGACAACTAGCTCAAAGGGGACTGGAAGTTTTAAATAAAGAAGAAATAAACTATCTTCAGAAGAATCTGATATCACTTCGAACGCAATATGATTCACTTCTCCATGAATGTGATAGACTCTTGAAGAGGCTTACATCAGCTTATGAGGAATTGCATAAATATAAAGTATATATTTGTTGGTTTACACTTTACATTTTTTCCTCTAAAACTCTTCCTAAATTATTTTAGATACTTTTTAAATGAGTTAATTTAAACTGAGATAAATTTTCTAAGTTCATTTAAACATATTTCTATTTTTACTTTGTAATCTAATATTTTTTGTCTGCTTGCAAGTGTAATGAGATTAAGATTTTGCGATTGTATTTTAGTGTCACAAAACTGATTTCGCTAATAAACATTATAATGACTGTCTTAAAAACTTATATTCTTCATTTTTAGATTATTTAGCAAGAAAGTTCAAGGAAAGTATTTAGAATTCATAATTTTACTATCATATATTTTACTTATATTTCAGTCTGAAACCAAATTATTTAAAGAGTGGATCAATGAAGCTCAAAGGAAATACCAAGATATTGTATCTGGTATTGGAGTTCTTCCAGAGCTGAGAAATAAATCAGAATTGATTAGGGTGAGTTAAAAATAATGTGTTATCTTGCATATTAACAGTAAATTAATTAAGTTTGAATCAGACCATTAAGTTTTAATCTGTTGTTGTTTAAGTTCTTAGTGTTCAGTCGGTAAATTTAAAGAAATAATGAAAAATAGTTTGGATTGTGATAGGCCATCCTTTCCTAAAATGTTTTTATTTTAAATATGTAAATTAAGGCTAATAAGTAAGAAAATCTATAGCTGAGTTATTTAGTTTGTAATTATGTAATGTGCATTCAAAAGGGTGAGAGAGAAAAGAGCTTAAGTAGTTAAAACATACAAATATGTATGTACTTTATAGCATTTTTAAAATAAATATTTTTTAAAAAAGTCCTTAATTTTATCTTGAAGTATTCCTACTTATGAACTTTACTCATACATTCTAGTGTTTTATGTAATATTACATATAATTACATCTTACAGTTATTTAAAAGCCTTCTTCATCAAACAACTCTCAATCTCAAGCCTTCATCATAACATTCCTTCTAAGCAACTAACATAAGTGAAAAATAACAAACAATTCAAAATTATAAAATTACATACAATATTAATTTTTAAAGAATTTTATTTATATGAGTTAATAAAGTACACATTAAAAAAAGTAAGACTTTTTATTTGTTAATTGCAGTCTTTCACCAGTGATGTGATTTCTCATCAAGCTGATCTGCGATTTATAACAATGGCTGCTCAAAAGTTTATAGCTGAATCCCAGGTAATTTGTTAAATCCTTTTAATATACAAGATCTGTAAGAAAAGTAATGCCTTGCTAAAGCAAATTTGGTTTTTTAACAAGTTAACATTAGGTGTTTCTAATGGAGAGAAAGAAGGTTAAGCTTAAAATGTATCAGTTAGTATTTGACTTCAGGCTCTTTCATCCGTTTCCTATCTGTTTAATCTTAAAAAGTACGATAGATGAATATAATATCTGAAATAGTTTGATTAAGTATTTTTCAGAACTTTTATTATTAGTTTCCTAACATTAACAGAGTATTTTTTATGTGTTATAGGATTTTCATACACTAATTTTAATTTAATACATTTTATTTATTTATGTTACTTTTCTTTCAGGACTACTTAAAAGCTATTAACTCTCTCCGTACAAACTTGCGCCAGAAGATGCCTTCAATAAAAGTTAGTGAAAGTCAAATAAAAGCTGAAGTTCATGAAGTCACCACAGTTTTTCATAATTTTCTTAATGAAGTTAATAAATTTAGTGAGAATTATACCTTGGTTAGTAGCAAATATAGTTCTTATGTTGAAGCTGCTGATAAGGCTAAGTTGTGGATTTCTGATATTAAAAAGTCTTCCAAAAAGGTTATCAATGAACCTGTGGCTGACGAACCATCAGCTGTTCAAAGTCAATTGGACAAAGTAAAATTGATAAATATGGAAGTTGTTGGACAAGGTAGAATTATTGAAAATGTCTTCCAATCTGTTAAACTTCTGACTGATGCACTAGAAATTTGCTTTATTGCACCAAGTGAAAGTAAAAACATTGAAAGTACTCTGAGTTCTCTTCAAAATGAATATTCAAATCTTCTGGAGTCCATAGCAAAACGAATTCAAGAGCTACAAATAGCTTTGATTCATTCTCAAGATATTCAAGGAGGTCTTGAACGAATTTCTAGGTGGTTAGACGAAACAGAGGCAGCTGTTAAAGAGTACCATCAGCCTATAAGTTTAATCACTGATAAACTGGATAGACAGGTATGCATTAGAAAATTTAATTCTCAGAATTTATTATGTCTGCATTGGTTTTTTTAAAACTTTTTCAAAATTTTTTGTTGCATTTGTGATATTAACAGTTTATGTGCTTGTAAAACTTATAGCTTTTTATATCCTATAGGTACAAGATTATAAAATCCTTAAGTCGGATATAGATAATCAAAAACAAAGCATAGAAATGTTGACATCATCTGCTAAAGATATATCTTCAGAAGCTAATCCAAAATTAGCTCACAAAGTGGATGCAAAACTAAAGGACATTTCACAAAGATTTGATAAACTCTGTGATAAAACATCAAAACAGTTGTTACAACTAGAAGAAGTATGTTTTTTTAAACAAATCACTTACCAAAAATTTCCTACTATGTGATTCTAAAACCTTTACTAACCACATTATTTCAATAACCATAAATAATATGATGCTTTATCATTTTATACCATTTATCTCTGATCCAAATATCTTTCATAGCAAAATCTTAGTAAAAATCCATAAAAATGTTTGTAAACATTACAGGCTTTTATTTTAAATTTTTATTTTCAAATATATGGTTCACTTATATAAATGTTAAGTATTTTGCAATAAAGGTAATAAAAGAACTAATAATGTTATTAATATAAGTTATTTCAATCAATTAAAATTACTGTAGTCTTTAAAATGTTAAATTGAATGTTTTTTCAGGTTTCTGAAAGTGTTCATTTGTTTGAAGAAATTGTTTTGCAATTTGATGAGTGGTGTGTAGCTACTTCAGAACGAATTGACACATCTGATAGTGTGCATCGAACTGACATTGATGGTTTTATATCTATAGTTGACTATTTAATTAATCAGCGGGAATCTAAACGTCAAGATTACGAACAAATTCGAAACATTAGTAATAGTTTAGTTTCTAGAAAAGATGTGACTGACACGAAATTGGTGAAAGAGAAAATTAGCAAGTTAGAAAAGGAGTGGAAATGCATGGAAGACAAATTAAATGAAAAGAAGTTGCTTGGAAAAGCAAGATCAGAACAGATGGCTTCTTATGAAACTTTGAGAGTTAAAGTCTTGGAGTGGTTGCTAGAAATGGAAAGACATTATGAAAAACTAGAGCCTTTGTCACTTGATCATGAACTTCTGAAGAAACAAACTACAGAAACATCAGTAATTTATTTTTATTCTTAAATTTTCCTTGTATTTTTAACTCTTTAATAATTTATCTTTGTTTAAAATTATTCTAAGTTACTTATTCTGTTTTTTAGTTATTATTTTGATTTACTCAAATTTTTAAAAATATTTTTCTGAAAGTGAAAGTTAAATTATTTTCCTTAAGTGAAAGTTAAATGATTTTCCTTAACTGTTTATTTTTTTAAAGTTTTTATTACATTTTGGAAGAAAAGCTTTCGAAAATTATTGCAGCTTACTTTTAGTTTTATTTATTTCAAACCAGAATTTAACCATTTATTTGTCTTCTAAACTTTTCTTCCTCTTATTTTTTTAAATAAGTTTTTAGTTAGTGAAACAATACATTTGCCCTATCAGATTCTCATAAAGCCAAGTATTTTATATTTTAATACCTTAAATTATTGTTTATTTTATTAGATTATTTTTATCACACATAAAAATGATTTTTTATATTTCTGTAGGGTATACTCAAAGTGTATTCTGATTTCTCTTCAACTGTTGATAAACTAAACCAGTTGGGGAACACTTCAGAGTATTCTGTAAGAGATGGAAGTAGAGGAAAACTTGATAGCCCTATTAAAAAGCCATCTAGCCCTACAAGAAAGTCACCATCTAGTAAGCAATTTAAATATATTTTAAATGACTGATTTCTCAAGTAATTTTGTAAAAAACCTTTTTGTTTATAAAATTTATTAACATTGTGTTTTTTTATATTTCTAGAGTCAAGATCAACTGAAAACTTTGTTGTCTCTCCAATCAAGACTCAAGTTTCTGCTCAAAGCCCTCTGTCGACTATTTCTAGTGGATTCAGTAGTAGAAGTTCTTCTGACAATATAGGTGGACTTGATGGTACAGAATAACTTAAATACCTTTTTTAAGTACCAACTTAAATTTTTTTTGAAAGAAAATGTTAAAAAATAAGACTAAAACAAAAAATGTTTTAAAATTTATATTAATTAACTTAGTTTTGAGGAACTAAATGTATAAGATTTTTATCCTGTGTGTTTTAGATATGACTCCTGCTGAACAGCAATTGTCTGAAATCAATGACAGATATTCTCTTTTGGGTGCTAAACTATCAAATCGATCTCAAGAAGCGGCAGTTATTTCTGAAGAAGTGAAATCTATTTATAGTGCCATTAATCTGTTGAACGTTTTTATTGAATCAAAGCAAAAGCTTCTGCCAAAAGAAGGACCATCACAGTCGAAAGAAACTATTGAAAATCACATTAAGATTTTAAAGGTCTTTGTTTTTACAGTCTTTTGTTTAATTTCTTATTCAATGACAAAATTTTATATTTACTCATTTCTTATATTTCTTAGGAGGTTGAAAAAGAGATGTTCGAAAAGCAAACCGAAGTTGAAAATGTCAAAGTTAAAGTCCATACTGTTTTAAGTCAACGAAAAGAAGCCAAGGGATCAACTGCTATTGAAGACAAATTGCAAAACTTTGGTAAGTTAAAATTTAATACTGTAAGCTCTTAATTTTTTAAATCTTGAAAAGATTTATATTGATAAATTGAGATAAAATATTTGCTTTTTTTAATTTTAAATATTTTCAAGATTTAAAATTTAAAAAAGCAAATATTTTATCTCAATTTAATATTATATTATTAGAATTCATAATCCCTTTTATTTGAATCAATATAAACTTTATACTTTTCAAGTAGTACAAAATTCTATATTTTAAGTTTTGTTTCATCTGCTCGTTATTTTCTATTTTTCCATTTTCATATGATATGCTAATAGCAAGGACTGTCTGTGTGTTTAGCCTCTGAATCGTAAGGGCACATCCTATGAGAGCCGAAAAATTGGTTTGTGCGCATGCTCGAGTTGGCGACAGATGTTTGGCGAGATTTTGGCTTCTTTGGAGGTATTGAGTTTAAATAATGTAATTTCTACCAAACTGGTGTGCAACGATGGCTCAGTGGGTAGGATGAACGCTAGCTGAACGTATGGTCGTGGGTTCGAATCTTAGTAGCTGCTATTTTTGTTTTACCAAATTTATACTTAATTTAAAGAATTTAGTTTTTATTTAATTAATAAAAACTAAATATAATTATTTTCATTAGATTTATAGATTTTGATAAAAGTTTTGTAGTTATAATGTGAATATTTTTAATTATTAAATTTGATAACATTATTTAATT
This sequence comes from Tetragnatha versicolor, assembly GCA_024610705.1. Classification (NCBI taxonomy): domain Eukaryota; kingdom Metazoa; phylum Arthropoda; class Arachnida; order Araneae; family Tetragnathidae; genus Tetragnatha; species Tetragnatha versicolor. Next base: position 32,497,889 of record JANDEH010000010.1, read on the forward strand.
TAATTAAAGAATTTAGTTATTACTCAATTTAATGTTAATTTGTTAAGAATTTTTTTATTGTATTTAAAAATTTTGAGAGTTTTGTGTAGTTATGATGTTAGAAAATAAATTTTGATGACCTGATGTTCATAATTTTAAATATTTTAATATTAGGGATCGTTTTAGTATAAGCTCCTGTGATTTTTCTTTTAAATCCTATATGTAAAACATGAATTATCTAGAAATATACTCTTGGACTTTGAAAACTGACCCAAACCAAAAATATACGGCAATTTGAAACTGGGATAAGAGCTTCGCCAAGTAGCGATTCCTTCGCCAAATATTTGCTGGAAATTTGCTACTTAGCGCATGCGCACAAACATTTTTTTCAACTCTCATTGCTTGCTGCCATACGCCCTAGAATGCAGTGTCTGTGTGTAGGAGGTAAAATTACATTTCAATGAATAGTACTTTTTCCAAGTCCAGTTATAACAAAATTAATTTTTGCAAGGATTTAGGTTTACATTTTTAGGGTTAGACACTAGTATTTAGCAAGCAAAAGGTGGTGCTCCCATCATGCTGGTTGAATGTGAGATAGACTCAAATTTTTGTTTGTTGTACAAATTTCCATAACCTCAATTTGAAGCTTCTGAAAATTGCAGGCATACAATTCCAATTATATCAATTTTATTTTTAATTTCCCAACGTGAGAACTCAATTTTAGACAGCACACACATGTTGTATGTTGATTTACAACATTTCTGCACTTGCTCATTTTTTCATAATAACACCTGAAATTGAGGAGTTTATTTCATTGTTTTAACATTAATATTGTATTTTTCTATCTAATAATCAAAATAATCTATCTTGATTTGCAGAGGATAAGTGGAATTCTGTGTCAAACACTATAAGGAGCAATCTTGTGTACTTAGAGAATGAAAAGGAATATAGAGAGTTAGTTTTAGTTATGAGAAACTGGTTGACACAAAAAGAAAAAATGTTTGAAGTTCTAGGACCTATTGCCTCTGAACCACGTATGGTTACTTCTCAAGTTCAACAAGTTCAAGTAAGTTTATAAATTTCATTTATACGCTAGAAAATAAGAAAGTTTCATACAATACCATGAAAAACTAAATTTCATTTGTGTTAACAAAAATCATTTCTTTTTATTCAAAAACTAACTTAATTTTTTAAAAGTTTAAATACTACTTCGAGTGTAAAGATTAATACTTTATGGCAAGAAATTATTTTTCTTTGTTTAAAATGAGTTGGAAAATCTGGGAAAAAAGTTTATTCTAACTATTTTTTACCTAAAATAATATCTTTAGCCTTGAAATTTGAGGTTCCTTCATTTATTACTTTTTAATCATGTTTTATACTTATTTATCATTTTAGGTCATGAGAGAAGAATTCAATTCTCAAAAGTCCTTCTTAGAAAGATTGAGTGTACTATCTTCAGCTGTTAATGAATATCTTAAAAAGAATGGAGTGTCTACTAATAAAATAAATGCAGAAATGGAAGAAATTCAGAAACAATGGAATGATATGTATGGAAGACTGATTCAGAGAGAGAAAAATTTAGAAGCTGCTAGTGGAGTTACAAAAGATTTCCATAAATCCCTGATTGAGTTGCAAGGGAAAATTCAACAAATAAGTGATAAATTTGACAGCTTAGAGGAGAAAAATACAAGTACTGAAAAATATCTCAAAAAACTTTTAGTAAGTTCTAAAAATTATTATATAGTTTAAAAGAAGTTCTTTGAATCTTTCCTAAATAGAGGTGAATTTAGATTGGCTTTTAAAGTGATTACAGTACTCTTCTTATGTTTCCATTTTTCCTAATTTTGTACTTTTATGTTAAGATTGCAGGTGCTTAGAAAGTATGAGTTTTATATCACTATAAAGAGAAAACTGTAATATTTTAAATTATTATTTGGTAGGAAATGAGCTTGAATGTTAGAATAAGTGAGCTTTTTTTCTGGTAACCATGAACTTATAGTTTAGAAACTGTGTCAATAATTTTGTATTTGCTTAAGTCTGAAAATTGTATAAGGTTTACTGGTTTTCATTTCTTCCATACTTTATTGAAATTAAAGATAATTACTTCTTCTAAACTAGCTAATATTTTATTTAAATGACTGTAAAATAAGTTGTTACATCAATTTTTCTAGGAATTGGAAGAGGATTTAGACAAGCTTAGACCCCAACTTGCTGATGCTGTTAGTGTTAGTGAGCAACTGTGTGATATACTAAGTGATTCTGCATCCAAATCTGAAATTAAATACAAAGTGACTGTCTTAGAAAAAACATATAATGCCCTTAGAAAGAAAATAGGTAATTGAACTATAGTGTTTTCTGTAAATTCGAAAACTTTAGTTATAAACTTTATAATTAGTGAATTGTAGCGATATTAATATGTACCAGGTTTAATTATTAATCATAAAATGTTTTTGTTTCAATATTTTATTTCCACCTATTTTAATTTAATTCATCTTATAAATTCATGTATTTTAATTTTAATACTGTGCTGTTTCAGACAATAAGAAAGCAGAAATTGAATCCTCAATAAATGAAGATAAGGAGTTTTTAAAAACCTGCGATGATATCAATGCATGGCTGGGTTCTAAAGAATCTGCATTTAAATGTCTTAATCCATTGTCTGCTAGTGTTTCAAAATTGACTAAGGAAACTGAAGAGTTTGAAGTAAGTTTGTTATTGATACTCTTAATAAAGCCTTCAAAGTAATTTTTACTACCTAAATGGACAATTTTGTTTGATGTTAAATTAGTTTAAAACGTTAAAAAATTTAAAAGTCCAATTGTAATTAAGTTTATACACATAGTTTAACAATGGAAAATAACTTGTGCTTAATTAAGCTAATTTGGGATATGTATGTGCTGTATGTATTTTTATTTGTTTATTCTAACTGTTTTGTGTATTCTGTTCTTGTTAATAAATTTGAAAAAAAAAAACTTATAAAAATATTTTGATTTTTAAAAGTTTCATCTGAAAATGATGTCTTACAGCTGTATTCACCACTAACGTGACCCAAGGTTAACCTGAAATCAAGCTTTTTCAACAACTCTGGCCGGCTTAAAACTTGTTTCCCTTTTTTAGCTACCAATTAAAAGCTTGATTCCAGGTTCAGGTTAGGTTAGTGTTGAATACGTCCTTTATTTTGTTTGGTATTTTAAGGTTACCTGTTACTAGTTTGTAAATTTGTGAAAAATCTAACAATTACTATGTGGATGATTAATTTTCTTTGAATAATGTTAATTCTTTTAGTCCCCTAATTTTCCATCTAATGTATCATCCCTTCTTCTCAGAATAATGCTCTCTAACTGAACAAACTAAATAACCTTTTAAGATGGTACCAAATATAACTTTCTCTGAATTAATTGATTAATAAATGTAAAATTTTAAAGAGCACATTTGGCAAAATTTTTGGTTTTATGTTTCATTTCTTGGCTTGAAGAATCACAACAGATATCCTTCCTTAATCATAGTAAATGACAAAATTAATACCCATATTTCAATAACAGTTTCAAAATTTGTTGTGTTAACTTTTTATTTTAATCCATATTTTATTTTACTAGTTTTTATACAAAGAAGTTATGAAAAAGGAGCATGAAGTGTATTTGTGTCTAAGCAAAGGTTCTGATATTCTGACTAAGATATCAGGAAAACAAGAGTTGGCTTCTTTGAAAACAAAACTGGACAATGTGAAAAAGTTTCACAAACTGAAAAATAATGCAATTGAAAGGTATGTCTAAAATCATGCTAAATATAATTAAAACTACAACTAAATAATAAAGATAACTAAATAATGTAAATGTAATCTTGCTTAACATCTAGTGTATGTTTTTCTGTTCTACTTAATTTATTTTAGAATAATTAATTTGCTGAGTTAGTATTAAAAGGTTTGATTTTTATTTGGTAGGCAACACTGTTTTTATGAGGAATAGACAATAAAATAAATTATTTAAAAAATTATTTCATGAAACATCAGTAGTTTTAAGAGAGATTATTTGCATTATACATAAAAATATTCTGTCTTTTCTGGAAATAAAAGATAACCAATTACAAATTGATTCTCATTTATTTTCATAACTGCATTCTTTAATTGGATCTTTTTTCAGTATAAGTATAAATTTTGATGGTAGAAATTTTAACCGTTTCTTAGGCGAACTTGTCTCCAGAAATGTTTGGAAAATTGTAAGAAGTATGAATCACTGATTAATTCATTTTCTCCATGGCTTGAGAGCATAGAAGTGAAATGCAAATCTGTAAAACCTTCAGTTTTAAAAAGAGAAGAAATAAACAAGAAATTGAAAGAAATGCAGGTACAGTTTTTTTTGTTTTCTTTCTATCGCATGATTTCTGTGAATGGTAATTTTTGTTATTTCAGTTGTCTTATTTTTCAGAATAGTACCATATTTTATTATGGCTGCTGTGTAACTTTTAACTGCACTTTTTTATGTATTTTATAAATTTTTCTAAGTTAACAGACTTTATGAATTGCTGTTGAAATTTATTAAACTGCCTTTGCCTAGTACTGATTTAGCTGTGCATTCTTGGCTTTAATTTTGAAAAAAACCTTATTAATTTCAGACAATCAAAAGTGATTTATCAATACATCATCAAGAATTTCAGAATGTAGTTCAACTTGGTGAACTTATTCTCACAAGCTGTGAAATAGATGAAGGTTCTATTAAAAAGCAGTTAAGTACACTGAAAAGGAAGTGGCAAGATATCAACTCTGGTATGTTAATAAGTATTTTTTAACCTTACATTTTCCATTGATTGATTTACCACATTGTCTGAAATTACTTTCTTCTGTTTTACCATAGACCCTTGCCCCTCTTGAAACATATAACATTACTAGTGATGACAGTGGCGTAGCCAGAAAAAAAATTTCGGAGGGGGATGTTGATGTTTCGGGAGGGGATATGGGGTATTTTTAGTGGTTTTCTATGGTCAAAAAGGAAATTTCCTGAGTTTCGGGGGGATATATCCCCAAAACCCCCCTCTGGCTACACCCCTGAGTGATGATAATGATACTAGTGAGTTAATAATCTGTGACATCTCAAGTTTGAGGTATGCAATCCACCAGGAAATTCAGCATCCTCCACAGAACTTGTAAATTTTTCCTGAAAACAGATTTTAATTTCTATTTTCTTGCTTAAATTTTTTAAATATTGTGGAGGGTAGGATCAGCATCCATGTAATTCCCAACTAGTTTCTATTTACAAGTTAAAGAATACAATCCTTATTATCTTTTAAGTTTCCCCTTGTTGGAAAATAATTATTTCTTATTTTTTGCAGAGGTTATCCAAAAGACACAATCATTAGAAGACTTGTCTCAAGTTCTTCTCGAATATGAAGAACAGTTTCGAGATGTGGAACATGGTGTTCAACGTTTAGAAGACAAAATGTGCTCTCATGATGCCATTGGAGATGTCTCTTGTGATCCAGTTTTGCTGGAACGTTTAAAAGTATAACTTATTTTAAATATTTTCAAATTTATTTAATATTACATTTTCTTTAGTACAGTGGTTCCCAAACTATTTTGGTAGTGGAACCCCCAAATTTGTTACCAATGGTCGCGAAACCCTGAATATATTTTAATCAACGACTTTTCAAAATTTAATGTATGATATTAAATGAAACCAGGGTGGGGCACTTTCAAGACAATCACCTTTACCTTTTGGCAAAAATGTCAAATTCGTGGGGATTTTCTAAAAGTAACATGCAAGATCCCCTTCTGGTACCGCTGGGCCTGGGGGTCCTCCCCCAGTTGACTTGTAAAAGTAGAGTTTTAACTAATTTTAAGAAGCTTTTGGGGGCCAAGAGGGAAATTTTCCAGCCCATAACCTTTATGTTTTGATAAATAATGTCAAAATGTTGGGGATTTCTAAAAAGAATTGCGCAAGATCCCCTTGTGATACCGTGGGTGGGGGGTCTGGGGGTCCTCCCCAAAATTTTTTTTTTAAATTCGACTGGTAAAAGTAAGGTTTTAACTCATTTTGAGAACATCTTTGGGTCCAAGGGGGGTGGCGCTGTCCATTCTAATTTTTTACAACATTCAATTTTTTTTAATGAAATAAAGTTTTTCCCATGGAACCCCTAAAGTTTTTCGTGGAACCCCAGGGTTCCGCGGAACCCACTTTGGGAACCACTGCTTTAGTATATTCAATATATTTTACAAATTTCTACTTAATTCTGTAACATTGATGACAAAAAATATTGAATCCACATCCCATCAATTACAATCCGAATATTTAGCAAATATTTCAATGTTCTGTAAAACTTAATTAACTGTTCTAATCTTAAAAACAACTTTAATTTACAAATCTATGCTATGTGCTATTCTGTATTTCTATTAAAAATAATAAATAAAATTTTTTATATTTCCCCTCCTCTTATTTCTGAAAAAAGTAAATAATATTCATCACTTGTGCTTTTATTATATTCAGCAGAAAATAAGTAATTTTTTACTTGACTATTTTTTTAAGTTTGGAACATTTCAATAAAAGGGAAATTTTTTAAAAGTATATTTTTTTACTTAAAAATTTTTTATAAGGACCTATTTTTTATCATCTCTAAATGTTTGGGGAAAATTTCATTCATGCCATGTTTGACAGTTTTGTGTAAGAAGATTTTAAGTGATTTATGAAATTTCTTTTAGGCTCTTCTTGAAGAAGCAACTTCCATGAAGGAGGAAATCATCAAGCTTTATAAATCGTCTAAGACAGTCATTGAAAAGGCTAAAGAAGATTTAAACACTACTGATCTCATGAATAATTTGGAGGCTATTAAAAATAGGCACGAAACTCTCACTAAAGATTTGGAATCACGATGTGCTTCTTTAAAATCGACTTATAAAGTCATCTCTGTCTTCATGGTATGTACTATCTCTGTTTCTGCTTAAATCTTACATAAATACCATGCAATAATTTACTACAGTTGATTTTTAAGTTTCATGATTTCATTATTTTGTTTGTAAAAAAGAAAATTATTATTCACTACTATAGATGCATATTGAATAAACACAAATTTTAAATTTGTTATGTTTTTTCCAGGAACAAATGAAGTCTCTCAGATTAGAAGTTAATAACTTAGATGAGGCTTACGATAAAATGGAACCAATTGCTCGTGATCTCAAAACACTCAAGGAACAACTGAAGGAGGTTAAGGTATGCATTTGATTGAATTATAATTTCTATCTACTATAACTATTAATTATTAATCTACTTATTCTAATTATTTTTAAGTGTACAGTATTTAATCTTTCTGTTAAGCTCATTGTTCTTTGTACTATGTTTTTTATTGATTTTTTGTGCGCACATTAATTAATGAACTTAACATTTTCAATCATCAGGAATTCAAATCAAATCTCATTAATGTCACCAAAAAGTTCTCTACTTCTGAAACTATGTACAAGAATATTACTAAAGAAAACATATCTGATACCAGAAGTTACTTGGAACAGGTAATATATTTTTAAATTTTTGTTTTGCTTATGTTTAATGATAAGGTCAAAGCCAGGGTTGAATATTCTGATGAAACACTCCCTGAAATTAAGACTTAATTTTATTTCAATTGATAAAAAATATCACATATACCATGTTATTCCACAATATAGTCTTGCTATAAAATTTTCCAATATATATCACTGGTATATTTTCATAAATTATCCATAAACTCAATAGTTTACAGCCTTGTGGGTTTGCACATTCAACCATTTATAAGGGTTAATGATTATAAAATATGTATAAATGATTGTTATGAAAGTATTTCTTTAATTGTTAAATTATAATTTTACTCTATATTGCTGTAACATCAAATTCCAGTGTATATCACTTCATTAATAGATATTGTACTAATTAACCTAATTTCTTTATCATGTAAAATTTCTCTTTCACAGATAAACTATTTGAGTAGGCAAATTACAAGGTTAGAAGAGCATATTACTGAAAGAGAAACTAATATTGAAAATGTTACAACCAGAATGGAAAGCTTTGAGAAAACATTAAATGAAGTAAACACTAAACTAAAGAAGCTGTTGAAAATAGAGGAGTCATTTGAAGTCAATTTTGGAGATGTTGACATTGTTCGTTCTCAGCAAAAGAAACTGAAAGTAAGTTTATTGAATTCTAAAATTCTAGCTTCCTTATTACTATTTAAATTAATTTATGTTCTGTATAATTCAACAGGACTTGCATGATTCTGAAGTTGTGCCACTTAGCAAGCTTATTTTAGAAGTCAATAAATTGAGCCAAGGGTTGGTCCAGTCATCTGCCAGTTGCGTTGATACATCTGACATAGAACAGAAAATGGATGCAGTAAATGCTTCATGGAGCAATCTTCAAATAGCTGTGAGTATAATTTTTCATTGTAATTTTTTACTGCACTATAACTACTACCATTTTAATTGTTGTTAAATGATTTTTGGATTTTCAGATTAATGAAAAAGAGAAGAAATTAGACATTGCCCTACTTCAATCTGGAAAGTTTAAAGAAGCCTTGAGTGGTGTTGAGAAATGGCTTATTGATACAGAAGAATTGGTTGCTAATCAGAAGCCTCCTTCATCTGACTACAAGGTTCTTAGAGCTCAAGTTCAAGAGCAAAAGGTTTATATGATCCACACTTTTTAATTTTCTCTTTTTTCCTCTATAAAAATCCTGTAGCTGTAGTTTCAATGACAATCTTTCAAAAAAAACCATTTGGAAGTTTCAAGTTGCCTGATTTATATGTTTCACTGTATTTATGTAAAACTTCTGTTTCATCTTTCAGTTTTTGAAGAAAATGTTGTTAGATCGACAAAACAGTGTTGTTTCCTTGAAAGCCATGGGAATTGAACTGCAGAGTAAAACGAAGTCATCTGAGTTAGAGCAGAATGATAAACTAATGAAAAACATATCAACTCGCTTTGATCAACTCATTTTGACTGCTGAAAAGCGTATGAAAACATTAGAGTCTACCATTCCAGTTGCTCAAGAATTCCAAAATATGTCGGCTCCACTCATGGAATGGTTAGAAAATATTGAAAAGAGGTTGTCTTCTCTGTCAACAGTTCCTCTTGATGAAAAGCGCATAAAAGATATGTTGTCTGAAAACAAGGTAATGTGTTAAATGGTTAAGATTTAATTGTCAATACCATAATGGGGTTGTAATTAAGTGGGTTGGATTTAATGGATGATTCTATGCATTGTTTGTATCTCAAATTCGAATTTTGTACCTATTTCATTGTATAAATTTTTACACTTACTAAATACCTAGGAAGGAAGAATCATATCCATCTACCTTAAACATATGAGTTTGTATTCCCTTATGGGATTTTTAAGTGTCAAACTTGTGAAATTCGAAAATGTTTTTCATGACCTACAGTCTCAAATATTAAATGTTTATTCCAAGTATTTAAATCTTTTATATTTATAAATCCACTTTTATGAACTATTTTTTTCTTGCTTTAAAGAGCTTATTCATGCACACTTTAAAAAAGTAAAATGATTGAAGCATTTTCAATAACTTGCTTTTTAAATAGCTAATTTATTTTATTTTATTTGTAGAAACTATCTAAAGAAATTGTCAGCAAGCAAAAATCTTTGGAACAAATTAATACCACTGCAGTAAAATTGAAGAATATTATTAATGATTCTGAATCAGACTCCTTGAATCAGAAGGTCAAATCAATCAACCAGCATTTTTTTGAAATTGAAGAATCAAACAAAAATATTGACTCTTCGCTGAATGAAGCAATGAAAGGAATAGGCAACTTCTCCTCAACCTACACAAAAGTTATGAAATTTTTAGAAAGGACATCTGTACACTTGACAGATTTCCAAGTTTTGAGTATATACACTGATAAACTCCAAAATCAAGTAAAAGATTTGCAGGTAATTTCGAAAACACTTTTTTTTTCATTTGTATGTACTTCAATTCTTTACTGGAATATTTTTAAATAAATAAAATAGTGCTAATGATACTTAATTATATCAATCTATTTTGTTTTAGACTTTAAAAGATGAACTGAGTGGGGAAAATACAGATATAAAAAATGTAGTGGTGTCAGGGGAAAAAATAATGAAAATAGCATCAGGTAAGCATTAAATCTTTTGAAATTGGGGTAAGATGTTTAAAAAATGTAGTGCTCATTTTCTCTCCTTTTTTTAGGGGAAGATTCTATTCAACTGAAAGAAAAGCTAGATTCGTTAACCATGAAACTGTCTGAGATGTCTAACAAATTGAATGAAAGATTGAGAACTGCTGAGGAATCCCTTCCTTTGGTAGAATCATTTTACTCTGCTATTCAAAAGCTTACAACTTGGATGGATTCTGTTGAAAGCTCTTTAAAAGTTATTGACAGCAGTTCTTTAGATCTTCAAAGTGAAACTATTAAAGTAAGTATTAATTTTATTTTAGCTTCTATAATACATTTAAGTTCTTGTTAATCATCTTAAATGTACTAAACATAAAAAACTCTGGCATAGATTATTGTTTTGACCTAAAAACACACTGGATAATTTTCATAAACTGGATGGGATCCTTTGAAAATTTACTATTTTCAAATTATTATCATTCTTGGTTTCAACTACTTACAAAACTTTAATATTTATAAAAGATGCTATGATATTTACTGTGTTAGATGCATTGTGTTGTAATATTTAAAACCTTTAATCATAGACCCAACTCTAACCTAAAATGAATTTTTTCCCTGGTCTGTGCATTAGAGTGTCTGTATGTGACCTCTTATAAAACATTCAATACCTCAATATTTTACCACCAATTGCATTTATATAGCCAGTGTTGAGTTCAAATTTTTTGTACAAAGCAATAATTTTGTTTGCATTGTTAGTTAGCCTCAATTTTTTTTTAGAAATTGGAAGATGACATTTCCAAACACCGATCAGTATTGGATGTGATCAACCATACTGGACCTAGACTCTGCCAACTCTCTGCTGGAGAAGGAGCGGTTTCTCTTGAAAATCAAATTTCAAGAGCAAATCAAAGGTTTGAAAAGATCTGTGAACAAGTTCAAAGGAAAGCAGAACGAATTCAACTAACCCTGCAGAGGAAATATGATGTAATGGTCATCCTATTTTTCTGGAATTTTTTTATAAGCCTTTTCATTATGAACCTAAAAACTTTATGGTTTCTTTAGTATTAAACATCATATTGTGCACATGTTAAACTCATTAGTTGATCATTCATTTTTTCATTTAGATTATTAGTGACATTGATGAACTTTTTGAATGGTTTGATGACATCCAGAACCAAATAGATAATGCAGAGGGACTTTCTTTGGAACCAAATACTTTGACTGTGCTTTTAAAAGAACAAAAGGTAAGTTTTGGTACCTTCACAATCTCAAATAAAAGAGATTAATTTCTTAATTTTGGAACAATTTTAGAAAAATTCTTTACATTCTAATTGTCTTGGTAGGAATTTGAGCAAAATATTTAAATATTGAAAAATTTTAACTGTTTTTATGATGAGACGTTTTGTGATGGAAGTTGCCTTAGTCTAATAGTTTTTTTACTTCTCCCTATTGGGTTTGTTCATTTAAAAAAAATTATTGTATTGTGCTGACAACCACCTCCTAGTTAATTTACTCATCTACTTCCAATATGTCAATAAACTTTTAAAATTATATTTTATTAACATTCTCGTGGTTTTAACATGTCACCTTTGGGCTTCTATTCTTTGTCCATATTTTAATAATTTCATGTTTTGTAGTGTGGAATTTGTGTCATATGTAGAACTGTGAAATCATTTGCTTTATTTGTAATCTGCCTTACAATTTTCCAGACTTTATGTGATGATTTAAACAGTCAAAAAAATAAAGTCAGAGAAGTGATTACCACTGCAAAGAAGCTGATGAGAGAATCTACTTCAGAAGATTTATCACACATTCATGAAAAAATTGAGAAATTGAAATCTCATTCTACTAAGGTTTCTACCATGTGCCAAGAAAGACTGAGTGCTCTGGAACAAGCTTTAGCTCTGGCAAAGCATTTTTTCGAAACTCATTCTGACCTGGGACAGTGGCTTGATGAAATTGAAGGGGAAGCAGATGAACTCAAAGCCCCTGCACTAAATCCTCTCTTGATCAAAAAACAACAAGAGAAGAATAAAGTAAGTTTTATATTTGTTTTACTAAATTTTGTATAATTTCTTTTACTTTGTATGAAAACAGGATTTTAAAACCATAATATACTGCACTGAAATAATTTTGTAAGATTGGCAATAACTAAATTCTTTTGTTACATCACATTAAATTTTTACTTCAATAATTAAAATGTGAGTTTTTGAATGTTTTCAAGCACTAAAACACAAACTATAGAAATGTTGTTACTTTCCTAGGATTTATCTCAATCAGTTCAAGAACACAAGCCTCTTGTGGATAAACTTAATAAAACTGGGTCTGCTCTTACAAAGCTTTGTAAAGATGATGAATCGGAGAAAGTAGAGATTATACTTGAATCTGATAACAGCAGATACAATGCTCTAAGAAAAATCCTACGAGAACATCAAAATGCCTTGGAAGAAGCTTTGCAAGCCACCTCACAAGTAATTACTTTCATTTTTTGAGGTTTCTTAGTTATATATTACTAAAAATTATTATTGCATGAAAACAGAAGTGATTCTCTTAATACCCATTAAAATGGTTAACTTTATATTACAACTTGTTTTTTATGCTAGTTTTCGGACAAGTTAGAAGGAATCCTAAATGCTTTGACATCTACTGCTGATCAGCTGCATAATGCTGAACCAATATCTGCTCACCCTGAACGCATCCAGGAACAAATTAATGACAATAAAGCTGTTTTACAAGACCTTGACAAAAGAACAATTACCTTAGAAGCAGTTAAAAAGGCGGCCGATGATGTGATAACCAGAGCTAGCATTATTGATGAACCTGCTGTCAAAGGTATGAGTTTTTTACCAGGTAATTTTAAGACATTGTAATTTTACATAATCAATAAATAAACAGTGCAAAGTAATTTTATTAAGGAATTTTTATGACTAAACAAATATATTTTCATTTATTTTAGTATTTCAAAGAACAAACGAGTCTCTTGAAACATTTTCTTTTATAATTTGCTGATTTATTCTATTTATAAATTGCAGATATTAAAATTAAATTGGATCGTTTGAATGACCTTTGGGTCACCATCCAAACAGCTGCACAAAATAGAGGAAAGTCCCTGGAAGAAGCACTGGTTGCTGCAGAAAAGTTTTGGGATGAACTAACAGCTGTTATGAAGGCTTTGAAGGAATTACAGGGTAACCTTAATTGCCAAGAGCCTCCAGCAGTTGAACCTATAGCAGTTCAACAACAACAGGAAGTTTTACTTGTAAGATTATTATCACAAATTCCTCATTGCTTTTAATAAAAATTTTATTTTATTCTTGCGATCCTAATCTTATTACTGCATTCTAGGAAATAAAGCAAGAAATTACCCAGACTAAACCTGAGGTAGATCATTGTAGGCAAGCTGGACAAAATCTAATGCAGCTGTGTGGAGAACCAGATAAACCAGATGTTAAGAAGCACATTGAAGATTTAGATTCAGCTTGGGAAAATGTGACCACACTTTATGCCAAAAGAGAGCAAAATCTGATAGATGCAATGGAAAAAGCCATGGTCTTCCATGATACTTTACAGAATCTATTGGAGTTTTTAGATACATTCGAGGAGAAATTCAGCAAACTTGGACCTGTATCCTCTGATATTGAATCTGTAAAGAGTCAAATAAATCAACTTAAGGTATGTAAGGTTATTAATTAAGAAGTTGAAAATACTGTTATTTATTAAATTAAAAATCTAATTGGTTCAGTTGTAATTGAAAGCTGCTCAAAAAATAGGACATAGTGACTTTTTTATGTAGACACCACTCTTATGTCTATAGCTTTAAGCATTCCAAACTTAGGACTGTAGTTAACAAATATTCCATAATTTAAAGTTAAATAAATGTTGTTGTTTTTAACTTGTATTTTTTATTTATCAATACAGTAAAGCACCATTTATACGTCTTTCAAGTGACCGACGTATAAATGAAAATATCTTTAACTATTAGGTTTTTAACGCTCCTAACGCATATTTACATAAGTACATTAAATTTAAGGTTTTTCTAAAGAAAAAATTACTTAAAAGCAGTTTTTAAACTGAAAATAATAATTAAATTTTAAAATATTAAAACATTTAACATAAAAATGAAAGAAACCCTACCTTTATAGTGCTAGGGTTTTAGCAACGGCTAGGGTTTTTTTGAATGGCAGTTTCATGGTCCCCCCTTTCTTTGTGGGGTCATTTAGCGATCAAAAGAATTATTCTCCTCTGCAGGGGTTGCTGGCGACCCCCTAACCAGAGATAAGGGCCATAAAACTGTAGTGTAGCACATCCCGTTATCAGTTCAACGAATTGCACTTTTACTCACCCCCACACCATTAGTCATACTACAGCCAAGGAATGAAAGGAATGCAGTGCCCTTCAACCTTCCCTGGGGTAATTTTCCCATGGAAGCAACAACTGATACTGGATATTTTCGAATTTTAAGACAGCCGAAACGACATATAACTGATATTGCGCGTCGTATAAACGAAGAATTTTTGCATTAAAACGAATAGGACCGAATTAGGACTTTACGAAAATGACGTATAAATGATAAAGTCGTATAAATTAAAAATGTTTTACTGTATCTTTTATTTAATTTTGAATTCATTGGTTGTATGAATTATTTTATCAGGCTTTTAAGACAGAAGTAGATCCTCATATGATTGAAGTGGAAGCATTAAACCGACAAGCTCAAGAGCTTATGGAGCGAACCACTTCAGATCAAGCAGTTTCAATACGGGAGCCATTAAGTGATATCAATAAGCGTTGGGAGGATTTACTGAAATGCATTGTGGAGAGACAAGTATGTTAATTATTTTTTAATACTTTATTCCTGTTTATATTTGTATACATCCATTATATCCCTTATTTTCATCTTATGTAGAAGGAAATGGAAAGTACTCTCTTGAAACTAGGCCAGTTCCAACACGCTTTAGAAGAACATATGTTATGGATGACAAAAACTGAAAAGACATTGGATGGTTTAAAGCCAGTGTTTGGTGATCCACAGGTTATTGAAGTTATTCTGGCAAAACATAAGGTAAACTTCATTCTTTGGCGACATAAACAAAAAAGCAGAAAAGTACCATTTACAGTAATGGAATCCTTTATGAAAAGAGTTGTTCTATGTTTTAAAAAAAGAATTAATTGAAAATAAATTGCTTCATTTATTAGTGTACTTTATTTTATAAGATACAAAAAACTTCAATTGTGATTGATAGTAATACTTCCTCAAATACTATTTTGAAATCTAATACTTCAGGTAATTTGCAGTTATTTTTGTATAATGCAAATTTATGTACATTTTGTATCAAAATTTATTTATCAAACACATTTATTATTCATTTTGATAGGTTATATCAAATGATATACAAGCCCACCAATCAAGTATTGATGGTATTAACAGAGCTGGTCATGAATTTTTAAATTCTGATAGAGAAAGTGAAGATGCCAAAAGTACCCAAAATAAGTTGAAAAATTTGATGATTAGATGGCAACAACTGCAAGACAAATCAGCTGAACGTAATCAAGAGCTTGAAGAAGCATTAAGAGAAGTATGTGCTATGGATATTAATCCATTATTGTACTCATACTTGTTCAATTTAATACCCTATTATAAAGTTGTACTCCAAAATATTACATGAAGTTTTTTAAAGCATCTGGTCTAAATTAGTATTTATTTGTTCAGGCCCAACTGTTCCATCAAGATATTCAGGACTTTTTGATGTGGCTGAATGATATAGATGGACTTTTAGCAACTACCAAACCTGTGGGAGGATTACCTGAAACTGCAAGGGAGGAACTGAATAAATTCATGGTATTTTTGTTGTTACTTGTTTTATATCTTTTTATTTTCCAAAATGATATTTTAAAACAAAAATATGTGTGTGACAGTTTTCAACATTCTTATTTAAATATTATCCCTTAGATCCACACAGTTATATAATTTTTAAAAGAATAAAGTTATCCTTGTTTGCATCATAAATCTCTTGAATTTTTTTACTATCTTCAACATATTTTTTTTTTAATTTTTTAGAAGATTGTTCAATACTGAATATTTATTTTTTTACAGGATCTGTTTAACGAAATGGATGCTAATCGTTATAAAATTGAAAATATTATGCAAAAAGGACAAACATATATCGAAAAATCAGAAAGCAGTACTAAAACTTTACAACATAGTTTAAAAACTCTGAAACATAAGTGGGATAGTGTGTTAAACAAAGCTAACGATAGGAAGGTAAGTGTTCTCAATTGTATAAAGTTTTGAAATTATAGTGATATCAACATATACTTAACTATTCATCCCTTTTTTAGATCAAATTAGAGATTGCTCTTAGAGAAGCAACTGAATTTCATGAGGCTTTACAATCATTTGTTGAATGGTTAACAAATGCAGAAAAGTATCTTAGTGGTTTGAAACCAGTTAGCAGATATATGAAGGCAGTTTTAGAACAAATTGAAGAACATAGAGTAAGAATCTTTTAGTTCAGGAACTTTTTTAGGTTTTTTTTTAGAAACACAATCAAGAATGGTTTTCTTTTCCTTCATTTGAAATAAATTTATCACAATTAAAATTTGAAAACTACTAGTTTTTAAAGAATAAAAGTTTGTTTTTTTTAGAGAAAATTCAGCTATATAAAAATATTTTTGTTTTTTTTTGTGTCTGTATTTTTATATTACCTTTCTTTTCTTTAATAGAACTTTCAGAGAGATTTAGGATCACATAGAGAGGTCATGTTGAATTTAGACAAAAAAGGCACTCATCTAAAATACTTTAGTCAAAAGCAAGATGTCATCCTCATCAAAAATCTTCTTATAAGTGTACAACATCGATGGGAAAAAGTTGTATCGAAAGCTGCTGAAAGAACCAGGGCATTAGACCACGGCTATAAAGAGTCTAAAGAATTTCACGATTCGTGGACATCCTTATCAACATGGTTAGATGAAGCAGAGAAGTTATTGGATTCATCTACCCCCATTGGCAATGATCCCAAAAAAATCAAAAAGTTTTTGACGAAACATAAAGAATTTCAAAGAACTTTAGGGACAAAACAAGGTGCTTATGACTCAACCATGAAAAGTGGACGACTACTTAAAGACAGGTGTCCAAAACCAGATGTTGAACTTTTACAAGAAATGATTGATGAACTGAAAACACGGTGGACCAAAATTTGTTCTAAAGCTGTTGACAGGTTTGTAAAAATTCCATTCTCCTATTAGTACACTGTTTTTTATTCTTTATAACAGCTTTTAGAGAAAAGGTTATCAAAGTAAACTTTTTATTGGTGTAAGGTTAGGAATCAGGCCCTTGCTGGGTCAGAATATTCAAGTAAAAACAGTATAATAATGGATTTAGAAATTTCGAGGGTGGTCCTTTAGAAAAGTATGTTTTCTCTAAAAAGTACTGTGACTTATTTTTAGACCCTTTGGGTTACACCCAGAGAAAAAAAATTCAAGGAAAAACACAAAAAATGC
Organism: Tetragnatha versicolor; assembly: GCA_024610705.1. Lineage (NCBI taxonomy): Eukaryota > Metazoa > Arthropoda > Arachnida > Araneae > Tetragnathidae > Tetragnatha > Tetragnatha versicolor. The sequence goes on from JANDEH010000010.1 coordinate 32,515,468, forward strand.
CCAAATTTCAGTGGGAATCTGCCTAGTGTTCCACTATCAAGGCGTGTATTGCATTTTTGAATAAGGGTGCCCTTTAGACAGTATAAGAAATACCTAATAAAAAAACGCAAGTAATTCAATTAAAAACAGTAGCATTTTTACTGTATTAAACTAAGGCCTTCGATGCCTTTAAAATTAACCACCTTGCCCTGTTAATTCATTTTTAAACTTTAACAAAGGCGCCTTAAAAATTCATAATAAATAAATTTGATGTTCAGGTAAAATTAGGGAGGCTTGCTGCTTCAAACCTGATTAACTAAGACTGAATTGTAAAATCACTATTGGTTAAAGTTTCATGGAAAAGGATCCTATAAAAACATTGATAAGCACAAAAATTGTATAACAGTGTCTCCCAAAAAGGGGGACATAACCCCCTGTCTCCCTTGGCCAGCTCGGGCCTATATGAAATAATGGTATTATTTATGAATTCTTTGATTTTCATCTTATTTATTTACTTTCTATATTAATGTGAAACCTGTCATAAATTATAATCTAAATTTCAGGCAGCGAAAACTTGAAGAAGCCCTACTATACTCTGGACAGTTTAAGGAGGCTGTTATTGCTTTGATGGACTGGTTTGATAAGGCTATTACTTCTTTATCTGAAGTTAAACCTTACCATGGGGATTTAGATACAGTCACTTCTCTAATTGAACAGCATAAAGTAAGTGTTTTGTCACTTCAAAACAAAAAATGTGTAAAATATCTCTACTTAACTATTTTTCCCTGTTATAGTCATTTGAGGAAGAATTGAAGAACAGAGGCTTAAGTCTAGAATCAGTTGTTCATACTTCCGAAGACCTTAAAAAGCAAGCTAGTTCATCAGATTTGGAAATCATATCCTCACAAATTAATGAATTGAAATCCAAATTTGATACTGTGTCTTCCCTTAGTGAAGAGAAAAAGAAAAATCTATCCCAGGCCCTCCAGCTGGTAATTTTTGTTTTAATTTATTAATCTTCAAAAATTTTCTGAACTTTTTTTATAAAACCTGATCTAAAGCACTGAAAATCTAAAAATTGGTATTGCTTTGAAATATTTCTGTTGTCATTTTAAATAGTTTTTCAGTTTGCTCAATTTTTTAAGTATGAAAGGGAAACACATTGTGTTTGAAGCACAATATTTTAAAATAAACTTCTAAATTCTTGAAACTCTTTTCTCCTTATCTTAAATCACAAAATAATTAATCTGTAATTATTTTTTATTTATGCTTATTTTTTAGGCTGAAAAACTGTATAAATTGGTGCATATTCTCTTGGAATGGTTATCTGATGCTGAAATGAAGTTACGCTTCTTTGGTTCTCTGCCTGATGATGAAGAATTAACAAAAAAACAAATATCTGAGCACAATAATTTTTTGAAAGAAATGGAAAATAAAGAAATATTAAAGAATGAAACGCTTGAAATAGCTCAGGACATTTTACAGAAGTGCCATCCAGATGCAATGTCTGTTATTAGACACTGGATAACAGTTATACAATCACGTTGGGATGAGGTAAATATTATATTACTTAGACTTGGTTGTTGTTGTCATTAGCTACAGGTATTCCAGTGCATAATGATATACATTATTTTATATTTTACATAGTTTTACTGTAATGATATTCAGTGTACTTAATGTTTGCTTCTTTTTAAAATATTTAACTTCTGACTTTGTCTTTCATTTCAGATTTCTACTTGGACAAAACAGCGTGATCAGAGACTCCACGATCATTTGATTTCATTGAGAGACCTTAATGACCTATTAGAAGAACTTTTGTCATGGTTAATGGATGCTAAATCTACTTTAACAAAATTAGAAGCTGAACCGCTTCCAGATGATTTGTCAGAACTGGATATTCTCATCAAAGAACATCAGGTATACACATATATTTTATTTTCTCTTTATGAATGTCTTGAATAATCCTACAATTTATTTCCTCTGTGGTCATTTGCAGTTTTAGTTAAGATTGTAATATTAATGTGTAATAATAAAGACATAGTGCAGTCTTAGTTAGAAAAATAATCTGTTATTGTGTTTGAATTTTATATTGTCTTATACTAAAAAAGATTTTACTTCTAGGTTTTCATGAATGATATGTCAAAAAAGCAATCGGATGTTGAAAAAATATCTAAGGCATTTTCTTCCAAACGTCATCAAAATAGAGGATCAACTTCAACTCAAGTGAAAGAAAAATCAAAAGAAAGAGAAAAATTCTCTAGATCCAGTACTCCTACATCAAAGTCTACACTGTAATAATTTTGAACTTATTTATTATTTCATATTTGTCCTTTTCTGTCTATGTTATGTAAAGATGTTTGAGTAAATTAATAGAGAAATGTCTTGGGAAAGAAGGGATCATCAGTAATACAATGTAATGCTTATTATTTTGAAAGTTTTCAAAGACCATCTATCTCAGTATAGATGAAATATGTATGATGATCTCATTCCAAGGGTCCTTAAATCACCTAATTTATCTCTAACTGAATTTCTTAAGTGTTTTGAAAGTCATAAGATAACATTAACTGTGCATTTCTACTACTTTTCTAGCTACTTAAATTTTAAAAAAGGAAATATATGGGAAAAGAGTGTATTGTTACTATTAAAGCAAGTGTTGATGTGTAGTTATTATACAATAAGCTATACGTAATGAAGACTAATGTCAATGTTTCTCTTATGTTGTTAACTGATTCAGATTATTTCCTGGAGTATCTGATTAAATGAACACTTCATGAAATAGTGGTATTTGTGGCAACTCATAAAAATGGGATTAATATTAGTACAGGAAAATGATCATTTCTGGATAGTGTGGGAGTTAAGAAAACAAATAAGGTGGCAACCCTTAATTTTCGAATAAAATGTTTCTACATAATTATGTTGAACTAAATTACTAATTTTATATTTTTTACAGACGTTCTGAAGCCGACTCTGATATTAAGAACCCTAGAGCAAAACTTTTATTAGAGAATTGGCGTATTGTGTGGCTCCTTGCTATGGAGAGGTTAAGAAGACTGCAAGATAGAAACACCTACCTACATGATGTAAAGATATTAAACTTTATAGGCTATATAAAGCTTTTAGTTTTATAATTAAGTGGATTTAAAGAAACTGGATGTAACTATTTTCACTTTTAAAGCACATGAAAATTGATTAATGTCTCTTTTTCAGCTTGATAAAATACAGCATTTTGATTTCAATGACTGGAGAAGTAGGGTAATTATTTTTTAATACCCATCTTATAAAACAACAATGTTTACATTCAATTTTCTTGTTACTGAAAAAAAAATTTGTGGATAAATATTTTGAGATGACTCATTTAAATAAAAATTGTTTTGTTTTCAGTATCTTGGATGGCTGAACAATAAAAAATCTCGTATTATGGACCAGTATAAAAAGATTGATAAAAATAACATTGGAAAAATTACAAAACAGGAATTCATTGAGGGTACACTCAAATCAAGTAAGTATAATTTAATATTAAATGATAATATCTCAAAGAAAAAGCATTTTACTAACCCTATTAAGTTGTAACTAAATTGATCTATGTATTATGTGTTCTTTGAAACTTATTCAAGCTAAGGGGTATTCGTTAAGAAGAAAAATGGTGAATGACATTTAAGTTTGAAAGTATATAATTTTTAAAAAAATTAATAAATTTTTAAGGTATTTCTCTGCATAATTTATTTTTTAAAATTTAGTTATGTTTTATGTTTCAGAATTTGTTACTAACCGGTTAGAGATGGAACGTGTTGCTGATATATTTGACAGAAATAATGATGAATTTATTGATACTAGAGAATACCTCGAAACCTTACGTCCTGAGAAAGAGGTGTGTGTTTCTGTAAATATTTTAGGTTACACTTTCTTCTTTATTTCGTGCATTGAACAAAATTTTGTTTTCCTAACACTGAATTAATAGAAGTTATTGATTTTTAAACATTAGGGTGGTCCCAAAACTGAAGCAGAGAAAATAGAGCATGAAGTACAACGGCAAGTTGCAAAATGTACTTGTGTGCATAGATTTAAAGTGTTACAAGTTGGTGAAGGAAAGTATAGGGTATGTTTATATTTTACACATATTTATAGTTATTTTTTTCCAGAAGTTATGAGTACTAGTATGTGTTGTCATGTATAATAGGGTGGGCCGAAAAAACCTTTTATTTTTTTTCGAAGTTTTAATAGCGCGGAAAAGTTGCGAATTATATAGACAAAGAAAAGGAAAAAAAATTTTTCAAAATCGGTTAATATCTTCCGATCGCGCAAAGGCCCCAAAGTTTGAAAAAATATGAAAAAACTTGATTTTTGAGATTATTTTTTTTTAAAATCAAAGATTAAACTATCAAATATTGTTCATGATTTTTTTATGTGAAACTTATATAGTTATAGATATAATCGTTCAGATTCCATTCTTCTATCACTTTTTTTTCGTTAGATATAATTTTTTTAATGTTCATACAAATTTTGTAAAGTTGTTTTTCCTGCATTTTTAAACAGCTAATAACTTTAGAACTATACAACTCAAAAACTTGAAATCAGTCCCATTTTGTTCGTAAAATTTTTGTCTTTGATTTGAAGTGCATCATGATCATCATTTTCAAAAAGTTTTTTTTTAAATTTGAAAAAAGTGAAAAAAAATTTAATAAAAAAATTTTTTTTAAATTTTTTTTTTGAAAAAATATTAATAGCCTTTTTACTCTTAAAATGAACATAACTATCCAATTTCAAGCTGAAAATAAAATTTAATCATGTATAAAAAATAAAAATAACCGTAATTTAGTCAAATCCCTAAACATTCCCTAAAATTATACACCAAGAGCGATTCACTCATGGAAAATTTATCAAATCACTTGAGGGTGTTCATATGACTTAAAACATGTAAAAAATGTCACATAAATTTCAGAAAATAAGACAATTAACAGATTCGGTTCAAAATCTTACAGTGCTAGTTCCCAACTTTAAGTTAATTCAATTTGCATGAATTTTACCTGAATATTCCTTAGAAATGTGTTTATATCCAATTTTTTATGTTCTTAAGTTTTTAATTTACTTTGATTTGACTTGTTAAAAGTAAGAACAATTAGATATAAACATAATTCTTAGAAATTTTCAGGAGAAATGCATGCAAACTTAACTAAATATGAAAAAACTTGATTTTTGTGTTTATTTTTTTTAATTTGATGTTTTCGTAACGTAATAGTTTGCAACGTCTTCAAATAGAGCCTAAAAACATTGTGTTTTAATTTGGTTTAGATCAGTTAATATAATCCGATCGCGCATAAGCCCCAAAATTTGCCAAAATATTGAAAATTTCACATTTTCATATTTAGTTAAGTTAATTCAATTTGCATGCATTTCTCCTGAAAATTTCTAAGAATTTTGTAATTTTTTTAACTTTAACAAGTCAAATCAAAGTAAATTAAAAGTTTTAGAACATAAAAAATTGGATATAAACACATTTCTAAGGAATATTCAGGTAAAATTCATGCAAATTGAATTAACTTAAAGTTGGGAACTAGCACTGTAAGATTTTGAACCGAATCTGTTAATTGTCTTATTTTCTGAAATTTATGTGACATTTTTTACATGTTTTAAGTCATATGAACACCCTCAAGTGATTTGATAAATTTTCCATGAGTGAATCGCTCTTGGTGTATAATTTTAGGGAATGTTTAGGGATTTGACTAAATTACGGTTATTTTTATTTTTTTTATACATGATTAAATTTTATTTTCAACTTGAAATTGGGTAGTTTTGTTCATTTTAAGAGTTAAAAGGGCTATAAATATTTTTTCAAAAAAAAATTTAAAAAATTTTTTTTCACTTTTTTCAAATTTAAAAAAAACTTTTTGAAAATGATGATCATGATGCACACCAAATCAAAGACAAAAAATGTACGAACAAAATGGGACTGATTTCAAGTTTTTAAGTTGTATAGTTCTAGAGTTATTAGCTGTTTAAAAATACAGGAAAAACAACTTTACAAAATTTGTATGAACATTAAAAAAATTATATCTAACGAAAAAAAAGTGATAGAAGAATGGAATCTGAACGATTATATCTATAACTATATTAGTTTCACATAAAAAAATCATGAACAATATTTGATAGTTTAATCTTTGATTTTTTTAAAAAAATAATCGCAAAAATCAAGTTTTTTCATATTTTTTCAAACTTTGGGGCCTTTGCGCGATCGGAAGATATTAACCGATTTTGAAAATTTTTTTTTCCTTTTCTTTGTCAATATAATTCGCAACTTTTCCGCGCTATTAAAACTTCGAAAAAAAATAAAAGGTTTTTTCGGCCCACCCTAATGTATAAGTCCTTTAAAACACTTTTTATATCTTTAGTATTTGGAATGTTATCTACTTCTACATCTAACAGTTTATGATGCTAAAATATTTTTGTCCATTTCCATTAAAGATGGTATTCTCCTTATTAAATATTAATCCTTAGATCAATCACTTTGATTAAATGATCATAAATGTCTGATAGTCCGACCGCCACGAGAAAACTTTGAATCCAAGATTTGGAACAAAATGAATGTTTTTTCAGCGTTTATGAATCACCATCACTCCCAAAATTGAGGGTAAATAACCTATTTCCATAACAATAGCATAAATATTATACAACATTATAAGTTTTACTCATAGCAGTCAGACTATATGACACGGTCTTATTTTTGGATAGGGCATACTGCTTTTAAAAAGAGCTCTAAGAGCTTCTAAATAGCAACTTTAATGCTTTTTTTAGGAAAGTCTTGTTTCCGAAAATACACAGTGATTTCCATGCTTTAACAGCAAGAGCTAACATTCTACATTATCTCATTCAATTTTTTATTTCTTTCAGTTTGGTGAATCTCAAAAATTGAGACTTGTGAGAATATTACGAAGCACTGTGATGGTTCGAGTTGGAGGGGGTTGGGTAGATTTGGATGAGTTTTTGGTCAAAAATGACCCCTGTCGTGGTAAGATTTTTTTATGAATATTTTTAAATAAACACTAAAGTGATGACTAATCTCTCATATAAAAGCCCACGTCACTCACTGACTCACTGATTCTGGAACGCTCGCACACTATGATGCCATCTCGCAATAATCAGAAAAATAAATAAATAAAAGTAATTAAAATTAAAATAATATAATAGCTTTTAAATATCTTTCAAGAAAGTTGGTTTACTTAATAAAGGTTAAAAAGTTACTTTTAGGGAAGTTGGTTTCTAATTCAACAATAATAAATCTAATAAATAATCGTATAAAAAGCGCTTTTTGATTTTTTTTTTGGCAATAATCTTTATTTACTTTCGGAAACGAAAAATTAATTATTTCTTAAGTAAGTAAATAATTGAATTTTATTTATTTTTCAACTGATTTATATAACTTATTCACTTTTAGAATCAGCTTTCAATAGTAATCATCTCAATTTTTACTATTCATTTTTTTCTTTCTCATAGTCATTGTCATGGGTGATGATGAAGATCCTACCTCAAAAAAACGTCGCTTAGCTAAAGAAAGAAAGCAAAGATGGCGTGCTAGACCTAAATACGTGGGCGCCGTAGGCGCCCCATAACAAACTATCTTCAAATAATGAGGCAAATTAAAATCAAATAATAATTTAATAATGGAATGTTTGGGGAGAATGCCATTTAAAATGAGTTTATATAAGGGTAGTAAGATTTGATTTAAGAATAAATTTGCCCAAATCAGCTCGGTGGTGGTCAGCCGAAATTGAGTGACTTATTTGAATATGATAAATTAGTGATATTTCAGCGGTAAGATAAAGAAGTTAAACTTCTTATTTAATGTATAATTAATAGGAACTTGAAGTAGTAACGAGGGAAGCTCGCATAAAAGGCTAGCCTAGCTGTAAGACCCGGCTTTGCCGGGTCGTAACAGCTAGTTTATAATAGTTTGATTAACAAAACAAGTCCTCTATTTCATATAATTTATAAGTGGAACTTATTGTAAGTGTATACATATATAGTAATCCAGAAACAAATTAAAACTAGCTATTTCTAATTTTTTTTATTAAGAACTACTATTCTGTCTGTAAAGATAACAATCAATTTTTAGTACATTAAATATCTCCTTCAAATTAATGATTAATAATTCAATTGGCATTCTATTTCTGTATTCTCTGTGATACTTCATGACTCTTATCTCATTACTTTCCTTAACTATTATTGTTTCATGATAATGTAACTTTCTATTTCTTATCTTTCATTTATTAAAAAATGTATTTCTTTCTGCTTTCATAGGCTGCAGGGAAGAAGCATTAAAACTAACAAAACTCTTAATTCAACATTCAAAAAAGGATTTTGCTGTTTAAACATTTCTACCTTCAATGATTCCTTGATTAATAGCCTCTTCTACCTTCTTTCTTTTTTTAAGTAGCATGTAGTGCTTTTCCTCCATATGCAGAAAACATAACACGTTCACCATCTAGAAATCTTACATAATTAAACCATTTTACTAATGTTAAAAACACATATTAACTCACAAGTAACTTAGACTAATGTATCAGTGCATGAAAATATAAATTTGTACCTGCATGAATATATTTACTGTCATGTAGCAAAAGGAAGAACCAACTTAGAGCTGAGAGAGCAGTTCATTTTGGCTGATGGTGTAAGTCAATCAATGACACCATTTAAACCCAGGCTTAGTCCCAATTCTCCAGTTCCTTCTCAGAGTGGTGCAACAAACACTATGTCATCTACTGGGCCTATTACAAAGGTTTGCAAAGAAATTTTACAGTAATATGCATATGGTGGAAGAGATTAACTTCTGTGCAATGTTTTTATTTTGATTGTATTTATTTTTGTTTGCTTTAAAAGATTTATGATTTGTGCACTATTATTTTTATTATTGCAAAACAAGTTTTTATGACCATAAACAGGTTTTAACAACTAGAAGTAAAAGAACACTTAATTTTTAATCCAGCTTTGTACCCAGTGTAAAATAGTCCAGTTTCCCTCAACTCATTATTTTATATTATAAAATCATTAAAATTGAGCTTATTGACTATGAAGACAGGTTAAAACTGCAAAATTTTAATTTTGTCAACTTTAAGGCAAGAATGGAAGGTGTTAGTTTAAGCTCCAAACAAGCCATATATCTGAATTGTAACTATCTTAAAACTGGGCTTGTTTTGAACTCTTGCTCATAATATTTTACAGTTAATTACAGTGTGAACTATATACAGGGTGTTTCAAAAGTTCATTTTGCGGTTTTATTTGGAACCAACATGTCCTAGGGTTACGGAAGTAAGGTCTACCCCTAGGTAAGTGACCCTGGAAAATCCATTGAGATGATTTACAGCGCCCCTAGTGTCGAAGTAAAAATGTTTAAAAAATTAATTTAAAAACTTCAGGAGATAAAGCAAAAACCTCTGTGAGAGTAATGTTTCCAAGGCGTTATGAAGAACTCACTGAAAAAATTTCATGAAAATATCGTAAATATTCAAGGAGATATCAGCATTGTAATTTTCATATAAATTTGCAAATTTTTTCAATTTTTTGATTAAATTTTTTCTTCATTCAACTAAAGAAACACAAAACTGCACAATAGCACTGAAGAATTTGCAAATTTTTGAACTTTTTCTTTTTTGAGGCCTGAAAAAGTGCTATTTGCGGAGCTAATATCTCCGTGAATATTCAGGATATTATATCACGAAATTTTGTTCAGTGAGTTCTTTATAACGTTGGCAACAATACTCTCTCCGAGGTTTTTGCTCTATATCCTTTAGTTTTTAAATCATTTTTTAAACTTTTTTACTTCGCCGCTAGGGTCCCTGTAAGTCATCTCAATGGATTCTCCAGTGTTTTTTACCTAGGGGTAGACCTTACTTCCATGACCCTAGGACACGTTAGTTCCAAATAAAAGCTAAACGGACTTTTGAAACACCCTGTATATGATCTAATTTGATGAAAAGAGGAACTTCTAGGCACAATATAAAGGTATTAGGTTCACATATATCAAATGCAGTCTATGCTACTCTGATGTAGTGTTTATTCTTGCCTCGTTTAAAGAAGTTTTGTGCTCATCATCCAATCAAAAAATATTGTCCTCATTTTGAAATTTCTAAGCAATGCTTGAATAATGCTTTTTATTCTTCTGAGCTTTTTTTGTGTTGCTATGGTTAGCATTTTGTTTATTTTCTATCCCTAGTTATATTTCCATAAAATATTTTAACCAATTTTATATTAAATTTGCTTTTGGTTGAACAGGAATCAAGGGTTAAATTTGTAGCAAATACGAAAACTTTTTCAAAAACTTTGGTGGGATATGGAGAATATCCTCTATCGACTGCAGTTTGATGCTTCTTCGTTGCCAAGATTTTCAAACTAAACCTATGTGGATATTCAGTTGTCATATTACTTTTCAGCATCCTTTTTATTAATGCGATGTATTCCTGTTCAAGATTTAAGACCTATGTTCTATAGGCCAGTCAATTCTGAATTAGGATCAAGGATCCCCGTCTATTGTTGGGTAAAAGTGTTTTGAATTTAGATGTATCTGTTCCTGAAATTAATGTATCTGAAGTTTCCTGATATGTTTTCATTTTCTGAAATTACAATGGTATTGAAAAAAATTATAACAACCAAGTATGAATGTTAAGCCAACGAATTATTGAAATTAATTAAGTGCTTGGATTTTCCCCAGATATACAGAAAAATTAATCATAGTCTGTTTTTTCATTTCTATTGTCCATTTCTTCATTGCAGAAACTTTTCTTTACGGAAATTACTAAAAAAGTTAGTTGACAATGTTGATGGAATATTTTTAATAATTTTTTAACACAACTGTGCAGAGTTGTGTTCAGGGGTTCATCCAGGTTTTTTTGCTAAGGTCCTGTTTTATGAATTTTTTGAAAAATCAAAAGGATTTTTTTGAAAATGAAGGGCCTGTAGTACAACCAGTGTTCATAACTTTTGAAATGGACCCAAAATTTGCCAAATTCCATTCCAAATTGACAAACACATTTTGAAAATAATTTTCAAACCACTTTTGATCTTAGGAATTTTGTGAAGGGTCCGGTTTTGTGAATTAGAATTTCATGGCGGGTCCTTAAATGAACCTATTTTCTTTCTAGATGAACCCCTGGTGTTGACATTCAAATGTCTAAAAATGAGTTAAATGGGAAATTTAAAAAAATCCATTGAATGTCAAAACTATTGACAATTGTCTAGATAGGGATCAAATTTTGCATTGTGTGCCAAGTTTGGGGCTTTCTAAAAAGTGTGTGATAGTTGACTGACAATATTTCTAACATGCATCATTAACATTTTAAACATGCATCAGAGTAAACATAAAAATAAAATCTTTAATATGCCTTTTAGGTATGGGTAAATTTGACCTGTGAAAATCATGAGATGGGTGCTTGATATATTTAAGCAATCTGAATGTTATAAAAAAGCTTTCAATTCTCTTATAAGTTAACGCTTTGATAAGTGGCATTTCAGACTGGTTGCAAGACATAGACAAAGCTTCAAAAAGTTCATAAAATATTTTTTAACTGTTCGATAAGTCTAATTCTTAAAAGAATGGTTAAGTTTGACTTGTATTATTGATATTACACCCAGTTTTTTAGGGGTTTATTTATAAGGCCCCTCCTAAATAAACCCGGACTAGATTTATCAAAAGGAGTTAAAAAACCCTGGTTTTTCAGCTCTAATTTTTCTGGAGACGGACCCCCTTTGGAATTTAAAGCCCTATTATTCACAACTTTTCAAATCCTATCTTATTCTGAATTAAAAAGCTACATTTAACCTATTAAATATGCATGGGGGCTGAGGGATTTTAGGTCCTCTACCCCTCCCCAGTGCAAAAATCTAGCTTGGGGCCCTCTTATAAATTTCCTATAAATGCCATAATAACAATATGAAAAAATATTTTAAAGCATAAATTTGTAGCATGAGTAGAAGAAGGAGGTACGGTCAAACCTGTGTTAGTGCAAGGAATAGGGACCAGATAAAATTTTCGCAAGTAGCTATATAAAATAGATTTTGCAGCACATCTAAAATATCCTTTTTTTATGCGGTGAATAGGGACCTCATAAAAAAGTCTCACGTAGCACCGTAGCCAAAATCCCTCAGCATAGCTGTATTGAACAACTCTTTATATTCAGACAGTAACGCAATCCCCACTACAGCTGAATTAAGAAACTGTTTCTATACCATAGACTTTTTTCAGTTACCATGTAGTCAGGGAAGACTGTTGTTTCTCTAGACCCTTGTATATGTCTTGGTAGCCATATATACAAGATTTTTGTTCTGGTCCCATTGATTGAAATTTTCATACATGGCACAAAAAAAGTTTGCACAAAAACAGGTTTGAGTGTATTAAAAAGCTTGTGTCATGATATTTAGTCCAATTTTTTTATTATTTTTCTTAGAAAGTCCAAGTTTACATTAACTTCGTTAAACAATCCCTTGGATTTCACCTTGAAATTTAAAGTTTCAAACCAAAAAAAAATGGTCAAAACTAAAAAATTACCCCTGCAATAACTAATTTTTCTTGAAAATGTCACATACCTTGTTTTTCCCACTCGCTCATTTAATTATGAACCTTATTAATGGGTTTCATTGAGTTTAAGGAAATTTGAAACAGCATATTTTTAGAGCATCAGCCACATTTAAAATTTCTAAAAATAAATTGTATTTAAACAATATTTATAATCCAATATTATTGGATATAGTTATGAATTCAATTCTATTGAGTTACTTTTATGTTAGTTATGCAATTCATACTTAAATTCAGATTTTTTAAAAATGGGCATTCATTACTTTTATTATAATTTGATTTTTATGTATTGTCTGTCTAAAAAAGACAAAAAATCAAAGGAAAAAGTTATTCATTGAATTATATATATAAACTAAACTTTTAAGAAAAACAGCCTTTAAAATTTGTTTAACTACTTTTTGAGACTTGCTTTATATTTTTACTTCAGATTCGAGAAAAAAGTGAAAGAAGCACACCAATGAGGCAAAGCCGTTCCTCAATAGAAAACAGTAGTGATATCAGTGGTCCAAGCTTCAGTGAAACAGATACATTTAGCTACAAATCTAGTGTTTCAAGAACCACACCTTCTCGTCTCAGCACAAAAAGTAGGTACCTTTAAAAACCCTCTCTCAAAAGAATTTTTCCTAGTTCTTAAACTAATTTCATTTTTTCTTAAAAGATTGTCCATCATGTTATACTTATATAACAAAATAAATAAAAATTGAAAATAAAAGTGTTATAAATCCAATAAAAGTAATCCAATGTCATCTAAATTTACTGAATTATGAACGTAAATTTCAATTAAAAAACTATTACTATAGCATCCAATGTTGTAAATTCTTAACTTTTTTTACCTTAGACTGTAATAAATGAGAGAAATGATCTCTTCTTGGCTTTCAATATTTCTTCAGTATGTTTTTTGTGTGAAATGGATGGGAAGGAAAAGAAGCATTATACAAAAGTATGCTTATTAATTGAATTCAATTTTCAGATCTCAGCAGTAAGCCAAGTAGCAGACCCTCTAGCCGTCAAGGCAGTCAGTTTTCAAGTCGAGCTCCTAGCGACCTCTCTCAAGATGGGGTAGAAGAGTATAAAACAAGACGAAAACAGACAGTCGGCAATGGTGTGGGTCAAAAGACCACACACGCATCTAGCCTAGATAAAACTTCAAAGGCTTTGCCAGAAACGAAGATTCCATCGGTGAAAAAAACTCCAAAACAGCCATTAACTCAAGAGCATGAAAAGAGTGGAAATTCAAAACTGAAGCCATTCCATTTCTGACTGATTACATGCCGAAAATATAGCGCTGAACATACTTTTACTTCTTAGCAAGTAAACATAACTCCTGTCATCAGCTGTTTAGTTTATTTACATAACATTATATACAGATGTTTTTAAGGGCTTGTTTTGCTATAGCTTTTGTAACAACACTTATGCAAAATCAGGCTATGAAGTTTTAAAAGCAACTGCTAGTCTTCATTTGCCAAATGACTTTTGGTGAAGGATATTTAAATTTTGAAAAATTTAACATTCCATGTGTTTCTAAACCTATAGGTGTTTGAGAACTTTTATGAAGTATCAAGCAATGAACAAGTCAGTTGTTGCAAAACTGACATTAGCAAACTATATTTTAAAATATTACATTGATTTAATGTAATTATATCAATATTTTTGCACAAATATGTTAAGTTTAATTTTTGAAAGATTTTTTATGACAATATTGTAAAAATGTTCCTCAATTTCAAGTTCGTGCCAAGCAAATGTTCTGAAGATGTAATATATTAATTAAAAAATGAGGTCCTATATGTAGGACAGTTTCAATAAGAACATTCCTCTTGTATAACTTTTTTTAACTGTTTACAAATTAGAATTGTCCTAATAAGGTACTGTAATATATGAATTTGTATTTTTAGAATCTTCTGTTACACAGTGCTGAACTGTCTTGTAAACATATTATATCTTGCCTATTTCGTAATTAAAATATATAGCATTAAAGTTTTGACTAATTTAGCTAGGATGAATTACATCTATATTCATTACAATAATATTAAGATGTAGTTTTTGGTCAAGATAGAAAAATAACTAAATCTGATGAGGCAGTAAAATAAGGTCTTGAAGGGAGCTTAAATTACAACCCATTAAAGAGTTTGAGTGTACATCATCAGTGTTTTTTTACAATTGAGCTGTGGATTGATTAGCAATTAAACATGTATAAGCCATATTGCACCGCTGTCCTATTTATAGGACAGTTGAATTAAATGTGAATAAAATAGAAGAATTGATTGATTCCCATACAAAAGTTGTTGGAAATTATTATAGACTAAATTTAATAAATATCTGAGAAAACATCCCCTAAAAATGTCAAAATTTAAACTCAATAAACAAGAATAAAAATCCGATTTTTTCTTAAGCAAACATTAAATTTTTAAGTAGTAGTTTGTTTTTAGTCCAAAACATTTAAAGTATCCATGAAAAAAGTTAATAGGACAGGTATTTGACACTTGTTTTCTAACTGTCCTAAAAATAGGATAAAGATCCGATATCTACCAATTCTTTTCAAATTAGTCTTCATGGCATTTTGCGAGGGAAAATTTTATGGTTCCGATATTTGGTTTTGGATGTTCCTCTTGCACTCCCAACTGAGAAGGGGTTTTCTTTCGTTTGCTAATTGACCCCACAAAGAAATCGTGACCACAAAACTATCAGTTGGAAATATCTATCCTCAGTGGGGGTAAGGGTTCTAGAATTCCTTTGAATCACTACTTTACCGATCTGGTTCTTTTGTGTATGCTATTGCACTTGCGCATTGTTCTCTATTAGTTTAGTTGCTTCTATACTTTGTAGTTGTAAGTTTGGCTGGATATTTCATGCATCAAATGGCTAGAAAATTTCTAATTGCTGAGGAAGCTTTGGAATATATGAATTCTTTATCTGTTGAACTTGATGACCCTGAAATGATTATTATCCTACCGGAACCAGACGCAGTCAGTGACGAGGAAAATAGAAGATTCTATGGGAGAAACATGTGGTGATCCTGAAGTTCAAGATTCTGCTGGAACTAGAGATTTTACTTAATATCAGTGAGGGAAACAAAGTTGGATACGACAGCACCTAAATGGAAAAACTGTGAAGCTGAATTTTTGCTTAGACCATGTTCTCTTCCTTCGCAAGATCTAAAAAAAAATCCTTATTCTTAAAATCTCGCAGTAAGAAACCAATAACAATTTGTAAAAACTCAATGTTGGACTAAGTAGGGACTGTTTTTTGGACTTTCATTCTTTAAAACCTTTTTTTTTGTGTGTAAGCCAAGTCAGCCTATGTAACTTAGTAGTGTATTGGACCGTTGTCTTATTTTTAGGACAGCCTATCAGAAAAAAATAATTATTTAAAATTTTTTTTTCTTTTTTAAAAGTGAAAGTAACTTACACAGAGTACTAGAACAGAGAGTCCGTAGCCATAGGCGCTAATGGAAATAGAAAAGTTGGATGGATGTGGGGCTATTTTGGCGCTGCGATCGCATCTACGTCACAGGAGGCGTGCCGATCTCTGTCAATCATTTATAGTTCCTCGTGGCGCCCTCACATGCATCCAACTTTTGAAAATATCATTTTGGACCCACTGTTAGGATTTTTCTTTGTGGTAACTTGCTGATGCAGTTATTTTCTAAGTGGGTGAATTTATGACAAATAATTTAAGATTTCTCAAGTAGCTTATTTGATTGAGCAGTGTAAAAACTAAAAGAAATGGAAAAACAATATTAAAAATAAACTCAAAACTTTAATTCACTGTATAGAAACTTACGCATCACACCTGAAAACAGAAACAGTGTAAATTAACTTGGTTCAATTACATTAATGTTCCCGCTTAATATCACCATGCTTTTTGGACATTATATGTATTCAAATATACATATTTTTATTGATAACTAAACATTTATTGATCTAACTAAATAGTCAAGCACCGAAATCCAGACTTCCAAAAACCAGACACTTTTGACCGACCGATTTTTTAAGACATAGTTAAATTTATCTCAGACCATACTACGCTGTTTTTTCAATACGAACACCTTTTCTAAAACGCCGTATCGGAATATGGTAAGAACACTGATTATTTTCTAAAAGTAGAACAAAACGTGCCGTTGCGATGCAAGTGTATTCTTACTCATTCTGGGCCTATTTAGATTTACATTTAAGTAGCAAAAATTGTTCGGATTGGGCTGTTTCTGAAGCCATTTGAATTTTATTCTCCATCTGGAAATTGCCGATTCTACACGTTTAATTTGAAATCAAGTTTTAATAGCGAATTTTTACCATGTTGGGAAAACCACGGTAATAAATCGAACAGAAAAAGGAAGCATGCTTCCCTTAGCATAAAAACTAAGGTAGAAATCTTGCAAACTTCCTGGTTCAAAGCATATTTTGTTTAAAATTTACAGTATTGTGCAGCTCCGAGCTTCTGTCGCTTGGCAGCCCTAGGAGAAACGGGACAGTTTACTTTTTTTAGGGGTGTTGGGATTGGCCTACACTCGCCAACTTATAGATCCTCCCCCCTGAAACTCGAAACTATGCCAAAGTTGGCGTTTCCAAGAAGTGCGGGGTTCGCATTTCTTTTCTATGAGATGGGTTTTGGTGGTATTACATATAGATAACTTTATTTCGTTAGAGAATGAATTAAAAACAGTTAAGCAACTCCAGCTTGTTATATTGAGTAATAATTTTCATTAAAAATAATAATCGACTCCTACTTATAACAGGATATACATTTTCTTTTGTTAATTTATTATCTAATACTTGTTTCGAATTCTTTCGTTTTAAATTGAAATAATTTTCTTATAGAGTATATGGATTTTAATCATTACTGATCACATCTTTTTGGCCTTTTTTGTTTTGACATGTTCGATTTACTTAACCTTTAATTTTTGGGGTTTTTTATCAACTTTTTAAAAGTACTTTACACAACACATTCATTTAGACGGAAATTCATACAGATTTGAAGATTTGCACTGGATATCACATTGAACTTGTTAGTATTTTCGTCATTAGACCTGTCCTCTGGATCAATTTTGATTTTATAATTTAACGTACAATGCTCAATTGTTTGATTAAACTAGAGAAATGAATATCTTTACAGTTCGATAATGCAAACAACTAATAATGGAAAGGGGTATAATTGGTTTATTTGAGATATTTAAACATATTTTTAGGATTTTTTGTTCAATATTATTAATTAAAAAGGTTCAAATCACACTATCTCAGACTACCTTTCGTACATGGAATTTTATTACTATCAACTTTTCTTATATCAAGTACTTCAAGACGCAAATTCTACATTTAAATGTATTAATAACCTATATTGGATCTATTAATTATGAATGGGAGAGGTTGCAGGAATAATTTTGCGGCCCCTCCCGAGATAAATTTTTATATAAGCATCTGAGTATAATTATATACCATCTTAAACTTTTTCTTAGGATGAGTTCTAAATTTAGATTGATACATGGATAGTTTTTCCTAATGATAGTTCACAGCCTTAATTTTTTCTTTCGATACCATCATGCACCCCCATAAATAAATTCTGGCTACGCCACTAATTTTCACGTTAGAGTTTTTGTCAATTAAAAAAATATATTTTGTTAACTCTTTTAAAATTTGAAATTTTACTGCAATAGTGAAGCACCCCCCTTTTAAAAACATGGAGGTCCGTATTCACCTAAAGGGGAAATTTTATTTGCGTAAGAGGCCCTGAACACAAAAGAAAAAAATGTCCTCTCATCTCCACGAAGCACGACAAATCCGTAGCCCTTGGAAAAGAAGAAAAAGAAACTTCGACGTAACAACCCCCTTCGCTCGCCAAGAAAAGCGCAAAATGGGCTCTATCTGGGAACCCCGAACCGAAATGCTCGTCGCGCGGACCCCAAATCGGTGTGGGATCTCCCGGGGGTCAGATGAGGTCAAGCGACAGAAGCTCGGAGCCGCACAATACCTCCTTAACTTGCGCACAATCGGTAAGTGATTAAGTTTACATTTTTATTTTTAAATTTATATTTTATTTAAAGTTTATTTTAGAATTTCGTTAGAAATTGCCCTAACGGGTGACGAAAACCAGCAAAATTAAGTAAGCGGGCATTCAGTAGGTGAATGTCCGGTTCTTATAACAAAAAATCATAAAATGACCTAAAATCCGGAAGTCACAAATCCGGAAATGCTGCGGTCCCGGCGATTCCGGATTTGAGACTTCCAACTGCATTTAAATGTATGAGTTTGAAAATATTAAGAACTGTTTCTACTTTTTGGTGTCCAAAAGAGTATGGCAGTATTGTGTGGGAACGTTAACGGATTTGAACCATTTACAAAATAATAAGACGATTAATTCATGAAATGATAAGTATAAATTGTACAACAAATGAAAGTAAAATAAAGTGGTTAATATACAATCACTGAATAGAATATGTAATTTTGGGTACATAAGCTATGTGTGCAGAAAAATCTTACTTGCTTATGAGAATACAAAATAAACTAAAAAATAAATTAATTACTTTAGTAGTAAATGTAAGCAAATTCTTTGATGCTAATAAATATTTTTTTGGTAAGAAATATACTACATAAGTTGTTTTGCTAGCGTTACAATCTAAGGGTTTGATATAGCTAAGTTTTGAAAAATCAAACCCAACTTCAACAAAGGAAAATTTCAGAGGAGCGTCATAGTCCCACCTGGTTTTCCCAGTATCGCCCATAGGCATCAAATTGTCCATGTGTGGTCCTTAGTTTTGTTTGTATTACAGAGCTCCAACCAATCAGAGGATAAGCGTTTGAAGAAAACATTTCGATGACAAATGTTGCTGCTTTTAGCTCTAAAATCTAAATTTTCCAAGGTAATAAAAAATAATAAAAAGGAAATCTCAACAGATAAACAGTAAATATTTTATTTTGTTTTGCAGTGGAAATAAAAACACCATGTTAATTTATTTCAAACCACAAATGCAAAACCTCATACAAATCACAAATGTTAAGTTTAGACTTTTTAAACACAAATAAGCTAAGGCTTATGTACCCTAAATTACGTAAACAAAATTATAATCGTATGCATAACAATGTAGTAACTCCGTGTTAAAATGCATTATATTATCACTTTCGATTATTTCAGGAAGATTTTTTTTCATTTATTAGCAAAAGCAATTTTTAATGAACTTGTAGGCGTTATTTTGAAACCTTGAAGAGCATCCTTGGCATTAGTGGCGAACATTTCGTTTTCAAACTCTACAAATGCAATGTCCGCTCTTCCAGGAATGAGGCGGATTTCTTTAAAACCATTAAACCTATAGGCAATGAAAAAAATTCATTAAAAATCAATACATTTTTCTTAAAGTAAACATATGAGGTTCTCTGAAAAGTTCTGATAGTTTTTACAAAGTTACGTGTTTGAAATTTTTTTTGAGTACTTCATTCGCTCAGTGGTATATTTCGCCTCCTGATTACTCTTTCCTCCATGAGTTCTGATGGTATTATTTCTTTTCAAAATGGTGGTTAGAAAAGAAAACCGCAAACAGCGATTAATTTTATTTGGACGCATTAAAAACTGGGAAGAATGCATGATTCATGACTAATAAAAGTTTTGCTGTATATTAACAATGTTTACATTAAGATGTATAAGTTTGGAGATGATTAGATAAGTTTAAGATAATAAATTTTGGCTTTAAAACTGCATATAACTGGTAGTTTTCCCATAGTTCTTTAGCACTTCCCTCACTCCGTTGAGCAGCTGGTATGAAATAAAATCAAGGCCAATGTTTTTCTGAACTAAAATAATTGTTAAAACATTGCTTTTTCCACAACATCATTGTTTTATTTGTTTCGAACAATAAGTTCAAAAATAATTTAATACACAGCATACTACTAGATAGATGGGTCTATGTAAGCTTTCTTGTTGATTTTGACGTTGCTTTAGAGAAAAATTTTCAAATGACTAACAAATACTGAGATAAGTTTTTTGCAATAGATGTTATGTTCGAGATCAAAATTTCCCATCTTAAACTTATTGGTAAACCTTAAAACTTTGAAATCTTAATGTAAACATTGTTAATATACAGGAACTTGTTAAACTGACAAGTTTAATTATAACTTAATGAGTAAAAAAAGATGTTATTTACCATACATGAATGTACGAAAAAAATATAACCTTTACTTACTGATTGAATAAAACTTTCAGCATAACTTCAGTAGTTTCTGGCGGCAAATTTATTAAGAACAAAATTTTATTGGGTGGTTGATCAATAGGAGGTACTGCATGTTGTTGCATGGCAGCTGAAAGAGAAATGAAGAACTTATTTTTTTATTTTATTTTTACAGTATTATCAGAATAGTCTGTTTATAAAAATTTTTCTTTAGTTTGAGGAAAAAATATCCTTAAAATTAATTACAAACAATAAGGAATAAGATTAGTAACTATCACCTCCTATTCTGAAAAAATTAAGTAGTTTAACATAGTTACCTAAAGAATATTCTGTTTTTTAAAAGTACCTACCTTTTTTTTTATCTATAATTAGGTTGACAGAAAATTTGCCCTTATGTTTTAAGATTGCAATGCAACTTAGATTATTTAACAGTCTTTAATTTGAAGTCGCAGATAATTCAAAGTATCAGATCTTTCTGTTTAGAGAACTCCGTTTAAAATCATTACAACTTTTCAATCATTCATTATTGAAAAAGACTTGCAAAAAGAGAGGCTAGTTTGTTTACTTTTTACACAAAAAAATATATACCAAAACGTTTGAGAAGTGATCAGAATTGTGGGTTTTGCTAATTAATATTCACTATTCATAAGAATTTAATGATTTTAGATCACCACCATTCTTGATGTAGAAAGTAATCTTTTAAATCATCACTTAACCTGGAACTTTTCAATTGAGTTTTTAAGTGATCATCTAACTTTGAATAACTCAAGTTGCATTGTAACATCAAACTATTTTTTTGCTTTCATGGGCTCAGTAAAGTTGTTCAGAGTTTTAACAGCCAAACTTATCTTACCTGCAACAGATGGATGATTAGCATAAGCAGCCATGTTTTGCACCATGGAACCTGGGATAACACCTGGAATAAGACCGGGTGGTAACTGTGGATGTTGACCCATTCTTGAAGGGTCCTGGTCTTTTTTCTTCTTCTCACTAAAAGCTGGTCTTGGTTTCCTTGGACGTTCGATGTAAGTTCCCTTTTGCTTGGTGATTATGTCTGAATCCATCTTTGCATAAGATATTTGCTGTAATTTAAAAAATCTTAATGAATGCACCTCATAAAAATTAGAAATAAGTCAGGGTTGAAAACCTTTTCTAGCTTGGATTCAGGGGCCCAAAAAATTTTTCCAGTTTTTATGAACATCAGGAGTAGGGCAAAGCCGCCATCTTCAAAACGGTTCAATTCTGTTAACCAGGGTGTCAACTTAATTCTAAGCTAAATTCCCTGAGTTTTCCAGGACAATTTTTTTGATTTTCCAGGTTCGGTCAAACTAAAGGTTTAAGCTAAAGCTTTTTGTTTTTTGGTGATAAGATGGAACTTTCATTTTCCTTTTATTCATACCATATATTAAATAAACTTGATAAAAATAACTGAAAAAATATCTTCTATAGATTAGTATTAATTGGTTGAATAATACATTAATTTTAAAATTAGACATTTCATTTACAAATGTTTTACTCATTAAGAAAAGTAAACCGTTTTCTTTTTCTCTAGAAAAGCTTCGACCAATTCTGAGACTGCTCAATAGCTCAAAAGGTAAAAGGAATACAGTAGAGCCCCGATTATCCGCGAAATTGGGTGGCAAGGATACCGCGGATAGTGAAAATCGCGGATAACCCGAAAAAAGGCTAAAAATAAGGTGAAAACACGAAAAAAATATTTCAGCATAAAAACTATGTTTTATTGTACAAAAACATGATATGTAAAACTTTTAAAATGTACAGTACAGCAGAAACCTTTGCCTCTACATCCAAAATCTCTCTAATCTCATCTAAAATTTGTTCCCATCATTAAAAAATTTCTTCGTGGCACTCGCGGATAGTCGGGGTTCTACTGTACAAGATTTGAGAAATGACTATTCAATACACTGGCTAGAATGGGTGTTGATCCAGGTTTAATTTTTGGGGTGCATTTTTGATAAATGAAATCATTTTAATGAAAACTGAAGTCAGATTATATTTGAGGAGCTGAGAGCCAGAGTGGACCAACCTCAGCAGCTGTTATTTCGAGAAAAACGCTTTACAAAATTGCAGGGATGCAGAAATTGTTTTTACCTTCAAGATTTCCCCCAATCCATACAAAAATTTCCCCAAAATTTTAAAAAATGATAAAGACCTTCAAAAATTCTGAATTATTGTGGGTATCAAAAATCTGTTAAAAAGTATGATACGAATCGCCACGCAAATTTTTATTACTGTACTGAAATTCAATAGTATACTTTTCCACAAAATTTCCCCAGATGGCTAAAATTTCCCCTTCGATCCTAGATCGCCGGATCGGACATATTCTGCATCCCTGCAAAATTGTAGTAATATTTTAACTTTTTGTTTTGAGGTTAGTATTTAATATTTAGTTTTGATCTTCTCATGATCAATCTCTCAGCTCCTCAATTGAAAGTCAGAATCAGAATGGACCAAGTGGCTTGATCCATTCCGGCATTAAATTTTTGTGGGATTTTAATTACTAGATCAAACGAAAAAGTTATGCCATCTTGTGGGAACTAAAAATGCATTGTTTTCTAACTTAAATCAATAGATGTCTACATTCTACTAAAAAACTAAAAACGCTTTTTAATTTTTTGTGGGTTGGTCCACTCTGGCTCTCAGCTCTTATTTGATCTTCAAATTATTCTGAAAAACCAAAATTGAGAAATGTTTAATTGATAATTTATTATACTCTTAAATGATGTTGAGGACTTTTTGTAATGGAAGCACCATGTAATTTAATTTTTTGCCTTAGCTGCTTGCCAAATTAGTTAATTTATAAGTTAAAAATGTTTGTGTTTTGTAAAAACTATTATTCATTTTTAAAAATTCATTATTTTGTACTTTGTATTTTATAAATGTTGTATATTATTATTTTTTTTAAATTTCATGTCTTACTCAGTGTATTTACTTTCTCGGTTAGGGAACGTACCCAAACCCATACTACGTGACCCATTCAGGGGAGGGAGGGGGGTGTTCAAAATACCACGCTCAGTCACAGGGGGGAGGGGGGGGCTTAGGGTTTCGTCACGTAGTCAATTTCTTCTAGTCAATACGACAAAATTAAGCCAAATTAATTATTGAAATTTGCCAAATTAAGACTACTTAAGCCAAATTAATTATTAAAATTAGTCAAATTAAGCAAAATTAATTTTTTTAAACTTTCTGTTTGCAAAAAATGATGGCAAACCGTATTTATGAATTACTACGTGAAAACTAGAGGGGGAGGGGGGTCTTGGCATATACTACGGATGGTCACCGAGGGGGGGAGGGGGTCAAAAATGGGTCACGTAGTATGGGCACGTTCCCTTACCTGGACGGGATCGATTCCCATTGGTAACAAATATCAGCAACAGCCGGATTTTTTTGGGTGAGAACCGCTTATAGACGCCTCCCAAGAACGAAATATAGTTGTACAACACGTTTTAACTGCTAAAATTAAGTTATTTTCGGGGAAAAGTTCTGTATCCCCTCTTTTGCCCTTGTTGACGAAAACCAGAGTGAATTTTTTGGTATAATTTTTTAAATGTTCCTGGGCCGGACCAAATGACGAGGCGGGTCGGATCCGGCCTGCGTGCCGGAGGTTGCCCATCGTTGCATTAGAGCATGGCGATATTTAACGGGAACATTGCCGGAGTTGAACCTTCAAAACATTACAGAAAGCTTGGCCGCTAGATTTTTTTATTCGTTTATAAGCCAGTTATAATGATTCATGATCCAACTTGAACCACTGGGCATGTCCTATGCAGTCCATTTTATCGAAACAAAATCTAATTCTGTGTTTCAACCATTGGAATGCCAGTCAGCATTCCAGTAACAAATCTGAAAACATTTGACATTGCAAGAGCATTTCCAGAGTATTTAACACTTACTGCAGATTTTCAGTATTTATCTAGAAAACCTCCCGAGTAGTTGGCAACCTTCATAAAATAAGTATGCAACTCAAAAAAAAAGTTGTGATTAGATTGTTTGAATACCTACAAGAACCAACTTCACTTTTTCAACCTGACTAACCTAGCATCGATTGGTTGCTAGAAAACCATGCAAAACCCAATTAATCTTTACCTTAACTGTTTATCATTAAGACTAGAAGTAACATTAATTATCACTTGAAACAATATCACCAAAAAATACTCCTGCACAAAAAACCCTCAACAAGTTTTTCGTTCTGCCATAGTAAGCAAATGCACCAGCACAAGAAATTAAGGATTAAGTAAGTTGTTCAAAAAAAACTAAAATTATCCATTTTACTTACCAAAGGCTTTTCATAAAAGGGAAATCTGTTCATCCGTTGCAAAGCATTTGCAGCACTTTCAGGGTCCTCAAAAACAACAAATGCCTGCCCTCGCATCTTTAATCTTTTCGAGGCATATATATCAACAATACTGCCGAATTGTGAAAATACTGCTCGCAGAGACCTTTTAAGCTCTAAAAAGAAATGAAGTTTTAATATTTTAGACCATTAGAAGTATAAAAAATAACTAATGAAAACAGGTCCTCCACAGCGATGGGTTGCCAAGAATGTGGGACCAGCCAGCAGTTGCCATGGAGGACCTGATTGAAAGTAGTTTCAAAACAACTATCAATTTTATCGATAAACATAACATGGGGTACACTTCCCAAAATATTTTATTTGAATGCTTTTCTAAGATGATTTTATTATGTGTTTTGGTTCTTAACAGTGCAGTGGTCACAGCAAGGGTTCGAAAATATATAGGGCAAATCATGTAAAAAATATAGGACTGTTAAAATTATACTAAAGACAACTGTATATTAAAAATAGTGCTGACCTTTAAAAAAAACCACTTCAAAATGTACCCTAAAAAACCCATTGAGATATTTTAAATAAATAATTGAAGTAATTTTAAATTCTCATGCCCCCGTCTTTCTATATGCCTTTTAGAGTGGCAGGGAACGTAAAACAAGTCAAAGAACCGTTTATTTACTTAGTTTTTTGAATAAATAGAAAATGTCGATTTTGGGCTAAAAATATGATTTAGATTGGCAGATTTTGATGCTGTAAAAATATATGTTATAAACACTTTAAAGCATTTTTCACGTGTTTTTATGTTATCCCGTTATTATGAAAATAAAATACTAAAATTTCAGCTCAATCTGCCAATTAGGGACCTTACGGTAGTCTTTGAAATGAGGGGTGAAAAAACCCATAGGGTGCCTAAAAAAACCCCACTTTTTCTTTTGTAATAAATAATAAAATAAATAAAAAATTATGCAAAATATTTAAAATTATTCATGATATACAACTAAGTACGCAAATAGTATAGTTGTTTCAGTAATTCTCGATTTTTTTTTTCAGTATTTTTGATAAAAATTCAATGATACCAAAAACAGCCATTTTCCATGAAAATATAGCATTTTACCAAGTTTTACTCGAAAATGGGTTTAGAGAGTTAATAGTTGGGGTTTAAAATAAAATATCAGTTCCAATTACCGTTTTTTAGCTTTTTTATAAAAATTGTATTAAGTATTTGTATTTAATAGGTCATTTTCATCAAAATACATCAATAAAAACGCTATTGTCGTTGTGTTTTGAAGGCAAAATTCTTCAGTAGGAAAGCTTATCACAGTTTACTTTAGAAATAATTTGTAATAAACTTGGTTTAAATTATCTTAACTATACTTTATTCTATAAAAATAAACCTTCAAATCATATTTTTTCTTAATTCTTTGAGTATTTTCAAGTGTGGTTTTTTTTAGGGTACATGTTTTTTTTTTAGGAAAATTGGGTTTTTTTTTGGATTCTTACTTAATTGTCTGTTAATTTGTAACGGAGAGTTGGAATTAAAAATACTAAGTACTAAAATGTAGGGGAGGATGAGCCGTTACAACACTATTTTGTTCGATTTAATTATCATATTTTTTAAGCTTTTAATGAAGGAAAAATGAAAAAGTGGGTTTTTTTAACTCACTGCAAATCTAAACAAAATCCCTATTGAAACGGACTAAGACAATTAACATAAATTTCAACTGTAAGTGACAAGTGATGGGTCACATATGCTGCGGCAACAGGAACCCCCGTAAAGATAAATTTTTATCTCTTTGTTTATTCAATTTCATTCCCTTTGACTCTCATCAGTATTAGGTTGTTTATGACTTTTGAGCATCGCAAGAAATATAACTTATGAAACTTAAGCTCTATTTGATAAAAAACACAAACGTTACTCTAGGTTGTAAATTTCCTTCTATGAAATTATACATTCGAGATTTATATTCCATAATAAATTCTGATAGTTCAGCATTTTTCCCATCAACAGGTTCTTCAAATTTGTACTACTGGAGAAGGAACTTGCAAGAATGCCGTACGCAAAGCATTTTAGGAATTGGTTATCCTTATCATTAATTACATTAGATTTTCCCCTCATTATGATCTTTATAAATGAATATTTGCAATACTAAGCTTATAATTCTAATATTTGTCCTTAAAGACGGCAACTTTACAGAGATGCCAATTCTCCCGATCTTGCTTTTTTCTGCCTTTCCTTTTTTTGAAAGAATTAAGGGATCTTCGCACTACCTTTCAAATATTAAACTCGTATTTGCTAATTTCCTAAGCTACTTCAGAAGCAGTGGCGTAACTAGAGTTGACTTATGGGGGTGTTACTCTTACCAGTCAACCATTCCACACAACATATTACTCCCTTTAAAAAAAGATTTATCATAATATAGGTATAGTACTATAATCTCTCTCATGTAGCTTTAAATTAAAGAGATTATAATTTTCCATAAATGCTATTTTGGTTATAATTATTATTTTTGGAAAGGCAATCGAAAAATATCTTTTAAATGTATTTATATATACATCATATTATAAGGCTTTAGTTGGACTCCTGCCATTTATGGGCCTCACTTTCTTACGAGCCTCCCCCTTTGCCTTAAATCCTATACACCTTTGCGAAAAGAACTTGTGGATATCCTAAGGGGCATTGGAAACAACAATATTTTGACAAAACTCTTAACCCTTTTGGGACGGGCGTCTCACCGGTGAGAAGGGAGTGAAATGCTTCCACGGCCTACCGTCTCACGGGTGAGACGCCTGCTTTGAAAGGACCAGAGGACGGGGGTCTCATATGTGATACACGATGAAAACTTTATAATAGTATTTTTTATTCCCACTCCACTCCCTATGCCCGTTACAGTGAAATCAATCAAAAAGATACATATTGATCTTCATTCTCATGAAATACCTTTCATTTTTGAGGTTTAGTTTCCGTTTTATAACAAGATTAATGCATTATGTATCAACAACATAAGTAATGTGAAAGGGAAAAAATATTTTTTCCATTTCTTAGCTGTATAGCACATGTTTTCCGAGTATCATCACCAGTTTTTTTCTTTCATTGGATATTAGGGAGTGTTGAAGCGTTTATTATGACAGTTGAGTTATTACTACAGTCGAATCCGCTTAATGTGATCGCAATTGTCCGAGATTAAACTGATAACATTATCCGATCGATAACAATAAGCGATCTCATCAAAAATCTGGAAAGAGTGTTTCAAGATGGTTTGCTTTAAAATCAAAATCATGTAATCGTAATTAATATCTCACCCTTGCTACTAAAGTGACACAACTCAAAAAACTATGTTTTCCAGAAATTGCAAAAAACTAACTAGGCACATTTGAGTATTTTTGAATTTGTCAATAAGAAAAATGATACATATCAAACTATGATCGTTAGCAATTGTTCTAGTAGTTCATACTCAACAACGGCTGGACGACAACTCAAGATGTGGCATTTCAGTAGAAGGAATCATAGCCATCTTGATTTTTTAATGCAACTTTTGGCTCTTTTGAAGATTGGTAGAGATGTGAAAACTACGCCTAATGGCGGTCATAACTCAAAAATTACAATTTTTGAGTTGTGGTACTTTAGTAGCAAGGGTGCGATATATTTAAAACACTATTTTTACACCAGGCAGTAAGCACTAGCAAACTTAAAATTTTAAGGGGAAATATAAGAATAGTTAAAATTAGAAAAATAAAATAATCGCTTACTTAGTAATTATATTTGTATAGAAAGGCCTTTCTTTTTTCACTCCCTTATATCCTTCCACTCCAATAAACAATCTGAATTTCAGTAAACCATAGAGTTCAGCAAACAAGGGAAAATCAAAATCTCTTATCACAAACATCTGCAAGCGTGCCGTTGGTTTCTTTAACCAATCACAAGTATGGATTTGGACCCCCCTCTTTAACTGTTTTCTTTCAATATATGTGGAATGTTTCATTTTTTCTTACGCATACTGAGTTTCAGAAAAAAGAAACACCAGATACTATGGGGGGCAGATGTTTACTTGTACAAATTGACCTTCAAAATGACTCGAAATGAGACGTTATTTTAGGGGATATTGACAAATTTTGATAACATTAAGCGGCGAATTGATTCATAGTTGACCACATTAAACGATGTATTTTACATTAAATTAAATAGGAATGATCGGGACCTGACGGTTTTGATAACTTTATCCCATTGATAACATTAACCGTGATCACATTAAACGGATTCAACTGTATTTATTACTTTTGGATTTCGCTCAATGGCTTCACTTTGATTCAGATGGAATTATTTATTGCTTAGACAGAAAAAATCGATATGTTTGAGTGTTTAATTGAAATGGAGATTAAAACATGATTTATTTGCTATATTTCTCAGAATTTACGATGGTTAAACGATTTTTGTTAAACGATGGGTTTTATTCCAAACATTTCATTTGTCTTCATGAATATGTTCATTGGTATAAAACCTCTTCATTTTAGGGTATTTTTCGCAGTTTTATTAATCTTAGGTTTATGGAAGTGTTTATTATTTAAATATTATTTCATTTTTAAAATTTCGAAAGAAAATAGCAGTATAACGCTATATTATTTTCAGTTATTACTTCAAAGGAGTTTTGCTGATCGTACAGAAAAAATTAAGTATTTTGGACTACAATTTGAATTTCTATGATTTTTTTATCTGATGTTTGTCTTATACACGCAAAGTGCCTGTCCCGTGGAAAAAGTTCTTTCTACTCACATGCCGTCCTATCAGAGCGGTTCATTGGCTGAGGCACCCGTCGCGAAAGGGTTAAACAAGTGTTTAAACTCATTTTCAGGCCCTTTGGGTCAGGGTTGGCCGGTTTAAACCAAATGGTTTTTTTACCAAAAAAACCACTTGGTTTTTTTTTAGAAATTATAAAATATTTTCAGGATTTTTTTAAAGAAAGTGTTATTAAGTATAATCTTTTGCACAAAATTAAAAGGTCAGACTTATCAAAAAAATTGACATTTTAAGGTGATTAAAAATCAGAAATCTTTTAATTTAATGGTTTTAATTATTGAATTCTCTCTATCTAAACTTAATCTTAAATGCTCAAGTTAAACTTATTATATGTTGCAAGCAGTGTTGCCAGACAGTTTGACGAAAAAGTCGCGGATCAAAGCTCTAAAAGAAGCGGATTTGAAATTTTTGGAGCCCAAATTTTATTTCAGTGGTAATATTGTAAATGAACTATTATTATATACTCTAGAATTTAAAAAAATAATCTTTTAATTTTTTAAAGCTATTTTGACTTGAATAAAGCTAATTTTCCAGATTCTATTTTTAAAAAATTATACTTTTAGAATAAAATATCATTAGAACTTTTTAGATTTCAAATAGTTAGATACATTGTTAATCTAAAAATGAATTAGTTGAAAGTAATTCATCTATTGCTATTCGAAAAGGAACTCTTGCATAATAACATAAATATTTCATTGTACTAAAAACCTTATAAGGATATGATCAATACTCGTTTCATAAATCGCATATCGGAAAATTATTGCCCTTATCTCTCTACCATACCCTCTTTCTTCTCCCTTATTTGTCCCTATAAAATGTCCAGGGTTTTGAGGGGGGGATTGAAAAGGAGTTGGAAGAGACGCAGATGAATTACTTATGAGCTTATGACTCGCCTTTCTGCACTAGAAGAGTGCATTTGTAATTATTATGTCCATTTTTTCAAAACACAAAAGTCGAAGATTAAAAATTCTGTAGCCCAGATTTAATTTTTAAGTAGCCCAAAAGTAGCCTATCGCCCAAAACGAAATTTTTGTCGCAAAGGGCCTACAAAAGGAGCCCAATCCGCTACTTATAGCCCAATCTGGCAACACTGGTTGCAAGAAAACTTATTTATTTATTTCCATTAAAATGAAACATTATTTCAAAGAGTAACTAAAGATACATAAAAGTTATCTGTTTTTCACTGATAAAAGATGGCTTGGATTTTAATTAATTGATAAAACCAATTTGTCTTATTTGTAAGGCAAAAAAACCAGTTGGTTTTTTACTTAATTAAAAAAAACGTAGATTTCTTAAATGATAAAAACTAAAAACCAGTTGGTTTATTTATAAACAGATAAAAATCAGTTGTTTTTTTTACTAAATTAATAAAAAAAACCATTGATTTCCTTAATTGGATTAACTATCTCAATCATTTATCCAATTTCAATTAACATTAGTTGCTTACTTTTCACTTTTATTTATTTAAAAAATAAAATTTTCTCTTTCTTAAGAAATTTTTTAAGTTTATAAATTAATTCATGTAATTAAGATAATTAATTTGATTATTTTACCATTTAATAATTAATCAAATTAATTATATCAATCGATTATCCAATTTCAATTAACATTAGTTGTTTACATTTCACTTTTACTACTTATTTAAAAAATAAAATTTTCTCTTTCTAAAGAAATTTCTTAAATTCATAAAATAATCCAAATATAATTAAGATAAATAATTTGATTATTTCAACCATTTATCCATGATAAATTAACACCGATTTTAATTCACTACAATAGTATTAGATTTTCAAATTGGAATATTTTAAAAACAAAGATTATTTTTAAAACAAATTAATTTAATTAGCTAATTAAATTAATTAATTGAAATTTGCAAATAATTTATCAATTATAAACAACCCCTGAAATAAATGTCTCTTTTACAACTCAATTTCAAACATCACTGCTAAAATAACTTATTCTGAAAAATAAATTCTAAAAAAACTTGGTTTAAACCAAAAAAACCTGGTTTAAACCAAATAAACCAGTTTTTTTTTTGTTTATAAAAAACAGGTTTTTTGCCAACCCTGCTTTGAGTTAGGTAAAAAGAAAATGGTTCTTTGTAAACCGCCCAATTTTACAAGGAAAATTTTTCAGTTTTCATGTTTAAAAACCGACGATGCAATAGGGGGTCACATCCCAAAAAACCCCCTTGTTACGCCTATGTTCAGAAGATTTTATTACTCTGCAACACTATCGTTCGGTAAATCCAAAGCATCCCGGCCTGGGCAACACTTTTGACAAAATTTGGTGTTGCCAAACACGTTACTAGAGTCAGCAATACAACTTCTAAAGAACCAGGTTAAGACAGGGGTCGGCAACCTGTGGCTCGCGAGCCGCACGCGGCTCTTTCGATGTAAAGTTGAGGCTTTCCAGTTTCAGACGAAAAAATTAATAATTTATTGATCAAAACTTTTAAAAAATAAGAAAATATCTCAAAATGAGTCAAAATTAAAACTCTACTTTTAAAGATAAGAATTCCATACAATTTCTGGGGGAGATCTCCTTTAACACTCCTAAAAATTTTGGAACACAGGTGCTGATTTTCCTTTAAAATATTGTGACTTATGAGGAGGAATCCTTATTTGGTCGTTATAAAAACTAATTAAAACACTATTTTTAGGTGCAAATTTCCAAAAAATTTCTGAAATGGGATCCACACCCCTCTAAATTTTTCTGTTTATTATAACTATACTATTTTTCCTTGAAAATTCTGCCACTTAAATAATGAGAGGTACTCTTAGGGTGCAATCGAAAAAGGCAAAAATGAGCTAAAATGCGATTTTGAAGGGGAAATTTCCAAAATTTTTTCTGTGGCCCCCAGACCCTCTTATTTTTCCAGGAATTCACATCGTTATTACAAAATTTTTAAATTAAGTTCTCTAAAATTAATTTACAATGTGTACGTAAGTCATCTAAAACTTGATGTAAAAAAGTACTCTACCCTAAAGGAGGAAAGTGATTTTAGTTGGGGAGCATTTTTACCCAACAGAAAAAATGTTGGGTAAAAATGCTCCCCAACTTATATATTAAGCATATACTATAACATTGAAGCAAAAAAAAATTAGTGGCTCTTTAAAAACTGGGAAATTTCGTAAACTGTTACTTTTGGCTCTTCCGGTTCAAAAGGTTGCCGACCCCTGGGTTAAGAGGATCCGCTATTTTTTTACCATTTTTTGGTGTAGGCCTAGATTCTTTGGATGACCCTTATTTTTCAACTTCCTTACTACATTTGGTTTTGTTGCTCTCTCCAAAAAGACAGGACTAACAAGTGAGGAAGTTTAAATCTTTTCTTACAAAAGTTGAATGGCTTATATCAGGAGTGGACAAATAGTAGTGGCCTTTAAAAAGATTTTTGGTGGCCTGCCTCATAATCTTGGTCTCATAAGGAATTTATTGTCATGTAGCTTTTGGTAAATTTTAATAATTAGGGCGATGGTGACATCAGTTTAAGCAGCACTGCCAAAAATTTGATACAGAAGTACTAAATTTCTTGCGTTCTTACATATTATCTGATCAACCATTCTGCTGAATTTGAAAACGTTATCTAAGGCTATTGAATGTTCGGCTTGAAACTAGATGTGGGTTCAATCGCCAAGCGAAGTAGTAGCACCTAAGTATCAAAGTGAAGTTGTCGACAAAAAATTCACCAAGAGGCGCCAACCCGAACCCACTTCTAGTCAAGAGTTACCGAATGTTCTATAGCTGGTGCCGCTGAACAGTCAATAGGATAACATACGAGTACCATTTCTTTTATTAGCAAATTTCTAATCAAAATCTAGCAAAACTTTCAGAGAAAAAATCTAAGCTGATTATATTTTACTAAAACATAATTAAATATGTGTTTAAAAAATGGTTACCTGCTTCCTTAACTTTTTCATTCAGGTTGTTTATGTAGATGGTATGCATTCCGACCATTTGCTGAAAAGTAATTCAAAACTTTTAAAAGAATTCTAATAGTGATTTCATTTTTATCAACAATTAAAATATGATTACTTTAACTCTGGTCTTACCGGCGTGAAATGGTCAAAACAATTCAGTTAGTCAACTGTCCAGTACACAAAAAAACACACTCAAAACGTGCTTTTGGAGCTGAGTTGAGTGTGTCGTTTGTCTCATACATATGAACAGACTGGTTATCAGATGGAACTTATTAAAACGCCTCCGACAAGCGAAACGGAAAATAAAAGAAATTTCAACCAGTTAATTTAAAATACAAATTTAAATAACAAATAATAATTTAAAGTACCAAAGAGACAGCGATTCGCCCAATCATGCTTTTCCCGTCTCTCATGACGTAGATGTGATCCCAGCGTAAAGGAAGTAGATCTAAATCCAAAAACTGATTATAATTCTGATAGGTTGAAAACAAATGTAGTCTTAAGAGGGGCACCCTCGGTTTTTTGCATAGGTACCGACTTTTATGAAATATTGGGGGAGCCCGGAGCTAGACAATAAAGATATTAGTTATTCCATAAAACAGCGGCTCTTAAACTTTCGTTCACCGCTGCTAGACATCGCCCCCCCATAGATTTTGAACACTCAAAGTCGTATTCTTAAAGTACCCCTTAAACGAGTACATTTATGCGTTGAGTTTTAGATAACTTTAAAGTAGTATTTAAATTATAAAAAAAAATTGAAAATTTGCCTCAAAAAGTTGAGTTGTAGCTCATTTTGAGACATTTTCGGACACAAAGTAGAGCAGCTCCTTGTAAAATATAGAATTTTCAAGAAAAATAGTATAACTGTAACTGACGTCTAAATTTCGAGGGGTTGGGGGTCCTCCAACAGAAATTTGCCTCTTTAAACTAGTGTTTTATTTATTTTGAAAATCTTTGGGAGTAGACTCAAAAAGGGGCCATAAATCCATAAATGATGTCACACTTTTTTTGCCTATTTTCGACCCCTTACCCTCCTTTGTCAAAAACTGTCACATTTTCCCATACCCCCTCCCCCCTCTGTCACATGTCACGCTCTTAAACCAACAGTATGTCTAATACACTAAGGGAACGTACCCATACTACGTGACCCATTTTTTACTATTTTTGACCCCCTCCCCCTCTAGTTTTCCCGTAGTAAATCATAAATACGATTTTCAATAATTTTTTGCAAACAGAAAGTTTAAAAAACTTAATTTGTTTAATTTCAATAAATAATTTGGTTAAATTTGTCTTAATTCTAATTTCACTAATTAATTTGGCTTAATTTTGTCGTAATGACTAGAGAAAATGGACTACGTGACGAAACCCTAAGCCCCCCTCCCCCCTGTGACCAAAAGCGTGGTATTTTGAAGACCCCCTCCCTCCCCTGCACGGGTCACGTAGTATGGGTACGTTCCCTAATTTGAAAGTGCCCGGAACCAAGGTTTTTTTCGTTGATTTTCAGCTGTAGGATGTGTTGTTTCAACTTTCAAACCCCCTCCCTCCCCTTGTCACAAATTGATTGACCCCCTCCTCCCCTCTGAGTGTGACGTCATTTATGGACCACCCCAAAGGTTACTCGTGGACCCCCTCTAATAGGAAAGCGCTCGAGGCCCCCAGAGGTCTTCGGACCACAGTTTAAGAACCGCTGCCATAAAACTTTTAAATAAAAAGCAGCGCAATTTTTTTAAAATATAATCGCGCGCGAACCCTAAATATTAAATACCTATATCGAAGAGGGTGAAAAGTGTATTTATACCACTTTCAGATTCAACGGTACACAAAACAGCCGAAATTTCGGGCGGGGTTTTGACCATACCCACTTCACTTACGATTCCTTTTTTACTTCAAGTGTTAGATGACTTGCCCTTTTTATATTAATTTTGGTGAAATTAATTTCACCATTTATAAACATTGTGATTTCCAAGCGATATTTGGAAAAATTTTGGAAATTTCCTCCCCAAAATAGCGTTGTAGCTCCTTCTGAAGCGTTTTTGGATTGCACAGAACACGGCTTATTTTAAGCGGCTTAATTTTCAAAGAAACCCAGTATAGCAGTGGCGGATCTACGGGGGGGGGGCTTTCGGGCTGAAGCCCCCCCCAAAACGTCTAATATTTTACTAAGTTTGTCAAAACGCAAAAAATCTATACCCGAAATTCGGATGAGGCGTACCAAAACGAGTTGAATAAGTGGGGTTTTTGACTTAAATTTCCAAAAATTTTCTGGGGGAGGCCCAGACCCCCCTTTTATTGCTTTGAGTAGGATAATTCACTACCTTTTACGTATTACCATTAACAAGAAGAATCAATTGGATTATGAAAATTCTTAGCCCCCCCCAAAACCAAATCCTGGATCCGCCACTGCAGTATAGTACAATAAATAGCAAAAATTTTGAGAGGCTTTAGGGGTCCTACTTCAGAAAAATTTTGGAAATTTGCCCCAAAAAGTAGTATTTTAATTCATTTTTAGACTCTTTCTCTTTATTACACAAGAGGAGGATAAGTCATTGAATTTTCAGGAAAAAAAACAGTTCATAATAGATTTAAAAATTAGAGGGAGTCTTGGGGGTCCTCCCCCAGAAAATTTTTACCCTTGAAAGTAGTGTTTTTGAGACCCTTTGGGTCTCACCGCTCCTTGGGAGTCACGTAATTTTTAATGCAAAAATCAGTATAAAAATTTCATAGTAATGTCGAGAGGGGTTCGAACTCCTAAAACCACCCCCTTGGATACGGCCCTGACCATAGCCCTGACGGCACAAATAAATTAAATACCCTCCAAAGTAATTATTTAGTTAAAAATATAGAAAGAAGTATATATATTATTTCTCCTATCACTTTTTCAAATAAAAAGCTATAAAAGATTCTTACCTTTTCGGAAAACTTAAAAAAAATGCAATCCATTGATAAGAGCAAAAGCGACGGTCAATAGCTCCACTATAAAAATAAAAATTCAACTTCAAACTTTCTCGATCATCGTTAAGCACACTTCTAGCTCAGTGGTTAAGCAAGAGTCTGTTCTCTTCAAGCCAATCATCTCTCTTTTCATAGGTTAAACAAATTAATTTGATTACGCACGTTGAATGGCCGTACACAGATGAGGACTGGCATGACGATGACTACGGAAAATTTCCATAGAATTTTCACTTTTAAAATGAGTCTCTATATTTCAGTGGTTCCCAAAGTGGGTTCCGCGGAACCCTGGGGTTCCACGAAAAACTTTAGGGGTTCCATGGGAAAAACTTTATTTCATTTAAAAAAATTTGAATGTTGTAAAAAAAATAAGAATGGACAGCGCCACCCCCCTTGGACCCAAAGATGTTCTCAAAATGAGTTAAAACCTTACTTTTACCCGTCGAATTTAAAAAATTTTTCTGGAGGGGATCTTGCGTGATACTTTTTAGAAATCCCCAACATTTTGACATTATTTGGCAAAACATAAAGGTTATGGGCTGGAATATTTCCCTCTTGGTATTGTTGCCAACATGCCAACGTCATGAAGAACACACAGAAAAAAATTTGATCAATACTATATCTTGAATATTCGTGGAGATATTAGCATAAGAAAATAGCACTTTTTCAGGGGTCAAAAAATAAAAAGTTCGCATATTTGCAAATTTTTTTGATTAAATTTTGTGTTCTTTAAACTAAAAAAGCACAAAACTACAAAATAACACTGAAAAATTTGCAAATATGCGAACTTTTTCTTTTTTGACCTGAAAAAGCGCTATTTTCACATGCTAATATCTCGGCGAATATTCAAGATATTTTCATGAATTTTTTTTTCAGTGAGTTTTTCATGACGTTGGCAACAATACTCTCACTGAGGTTTTTGCTATCTCTTTTAGTTTTTAAATTCATTTTTTTAACTTTTTAATTTCTCCGCTAGGGGCGCTGTAAGTAATTTCAGTGCATTCTCCAGCCAGGCTCACTTACCTAGGGGTAGACCTTACTTCCATGACCCTAGGAGGCGTTGGTTCCGAATAAAAGCCGTGCAACGCAATTTTGAAACACCCTTGTATACATAAAAATAAGTATATTTTAAATAAAATTAAAAATACCAAACCAAAAAAGCACGCGACTTTTACTGGGTGCATTCGTAAAATCGAACTCGTTTAACGAATTATGCGAGTTGGCGTTCGTAAAGTCAACCGGTTATTTCCATGAGAATAACTCGCCGTTCCTAAATTCCCTGTAACCGAAAAAAGTTCATAACTCACCTAACTCAGAAATTTCTCGGTTATTTCAGTTATGGTTTGTTGTGATGTGGTGATATGTAAACATTAGCGCGGTAACTTGATGAAATGGCTTCCAATTATCAACACACGTGTGCAAATTGCAAAATCGTGGTGGACCTCGATGAAATTGTTAAACACGAATGCCCCGCTTTGGCTAATCTTTCGTTTGACACGTATTAAAATAAATACCTCTTGCGTTGGCAAAAATTAATTTATATCTTCTCTTTTACTATATTTGAAGGATAATTTACCTATTTCCTTGTTCAAAGATGATTGAGCTCCTTAATTTTTGAAAAATTTCTCTTTGAACTTCGTTTTTGGTTTAGTTAAAATAGATTAAAATAATTATTTAGTAGAAGGTTTGAATTATTTGGTTTGTTTAACATAATTTTAAAACATATTTTATAGTATCAGACTAATTCCGAAAACTCCGAAATCAGACTGTCCGAAAATCAAAACAAAAGCGCATGGATCGCAAAGCAACTTAACAGAAAAAAGTTATGGTCGTTCGTATAATCTCAGTTTAACGCATGAAACTGAGGTCACGTGACCGTAATTTTTTCCGGTTAGAACTTATTTTTCTGAGGATATACGAACGCGCCCACTATCGTTGGGTAAGCAGTAGGTAGATGCTTTTAAAAACAAAAGAAAAAAAACATCTTTATTTTCTTTTCCTACCTTTAAAATTATTTTTGCGGAATGAAACTAAGGTATTGAAAGAAAAAAGAGCAGAGATGAAAAACTTTTAGGCACTAATTGGATTAGAAATTTAACTGTACCCAACAGGTACAAAGTTAGATTATCTGCTCTTGATAACTGAGCGTTCTACCCCAGCAGTTTACAGTATAAAGATTCCATAAAAATAAAGGACTATTAAAGTATAAGTTATAATATCTATAACAATTTAATAATCACATTCTCAGGGATGCCAGTGCCTTAAAGGGGTTTTGGAGCACCTTTGGAGCCGGGAAAAGTACCATTTTGGAGCAGTAAAACCAAGTTTTGGAGCAGGAAAAATATTATTTTGGAGCAGCAAATTAAATTTCGTAGCAGAAAAAATACCATTTTGGAGAAGCAAAACTGAACTTTTAGAGCAGCTTTATTTTAGTGGTGGAAAATAAGATGGCGAAATACAGTACTTAATACCTTTTTAGTTCAGAAGCTATTTTATAAGCCTAACATATTAACTTTTTGAAATCCTTAGAA
The DNA here is from genome assembly GCA_024610705.1 of Tetragnatha versicolor. Classification (NCBI taxonomy): domain Eukaryota; kingdom Metazoa; phylum Arthropoda; class Arachnida; order Araneae; family Tetragnathidae; genus Tetragnatha; species Tetragnatha versicolor. Next base: position 32,554,656 of record JANDEH010000010.1, read on the forward strand.
TTTACATAGGCACTCTTTTAGAACTTGCATTTTGATAAACTTAATCATTTAAAAAAGTTTTGAATTATAGAGATAGATGTGCAAAGGGGGCTGGGGGACCTCCCCCAGAAAAATTTTGAAAATTAGACCCTAAAAACTGGGTTTTTATCTTTTTTTAGACACCTAGCCTGATTTTTTTTGAGGGGGGCAGGTATCCCTTGTCCCCCTTGATATCATATCTGAAACAGGTTATAATTCAACAAGATTTTTAAAAAGGACTGCATTATTATCTTAATATTGCTTTAAAAAGATCTTCCAGTAAAAATTTGCAACTTAGGAAATCCTTAAGAAATATTAGTTGAAAATACTGAGTAAAATCAATAACACAATCTGAGGTATCACTAGACTTATTATAGGCTCCTCTGACCACGCTTAAGTTTCTTCTGCATCGCAATTGCAATAAGAAAAGAAGCCAACTGCAACTAGGCGCCGAAAAACGGTACTTTCGCGAAAAATCGCTATTTTTTACTTTTCTGCACAATGTAATCCTAAACTCTGAACTTGATGGCTTCTAAACCTTGTAAAGTTGTTTTCTCCACATTGCTTACAATACTAGAAAAAGCCGACTTCAACTAGCGCCCGCGGTCGAAGAAAGGAAAGGGGTCACTGGAGGAACGGAACACTCCGCAAGCCAAACGAAACTTGCGCGGAAAATCGCGATTTTTCCGACTTTTCCGGCTATAAATCGTCATTATTCTTGGAAATAATATGAAAAGTGAAAAAAGCTAGGGATTAACTGGAAAAATCCAAATTAGTTCGTGGGCCGCAGGTTGTGCATCACTACACTATAGTATTTTCTTTGCATCTTTCGAATATGGCCCTTGCAAAGATATCATATAATTAAATTACTTATCTTACTTTCCTTACATCTATTTCTTAGATTTGTCTTTACTCTTTCAGCTGCAGCAGATCCTACTGAAATAACTAAAGTTAATGAAGCTAGTTTTCCGAATTTGGGGGAAATCCCTACTGTATGGTGGTCTTCATTCAACCTCTGGGCTAAATTCGGGCTACGAACTAATTTTAATCTTTTTTAGATAATTCATACTTTTTTACTTCCTAGATTATTTTCTAGAAAAATCACAAGTTATGGCGTAAAATAGTCGTAAGATCGAGACTTCTCGCGAGTTTCGTTTTGCTTGCGGATTGTTCCGTACCCTCTCACTACTGCTTTCGTGAACGGCCGCGGGAGCCAAGTTGAAGTCGGCTTTTTCTTGCGTTGTTATGCGATGTAGAAAAAACAACTTTACCGTGGTCAGAAGCCAATTTTTGCAAAATTCGTCCGAAAATTTCCGTTTTGGCGCAGTTCGGCGCAATTTCGGCTCAAAACTGCCATTTGGAGCAGGATGGCGCACGATTCCATGATTGGCGCAGTTCGGCGCAATTGGCGCAGCACTGGCATCCCTGCATTCTAACAGGGTTGGCTGGATTGGACCAAATGGGTATTCAACAATGAAACTCGTTTATTTTTTTGGTGAGAACCTAGATATTATTAATACATATTTCATGCATTGAAAATCAGAAATACCCTTGAAAAAACTAGTCAGGAGTATTATCAGGGTTTAAAAGATATAGTAAGGAAAAAGCATGAGGTGCATCTCCAGGGAAAAAGAACCTACAGAAATGTTCACTCTCCTCAAAACGGGGCACTTTCCCCATTTGAACGGCTGTATAAAGACCTAGTTTACTGCAGAAATTTCCTTTCTTCTGTTTTGAGCATGGAACAATATCTTTAAATGCGAGTTTAAATCAATCAGTGTTTAACAAGAAACCTGTTAAATTGGAGCGAAATAAAGTGTCGACCAATTCAGAAAATTTAAATTATCATGAAATTAAAAAAAAGGCTATTGAAATTTTAATGTAAGTTAAATATTAAATAAATAAAATGCTTTATTTTTAAACAAAATATATCAAATATGCTAAATATTAAAAACAAAAATGGTGTCATCCTTTTACATAATCCTAGCTTATATACATTCTTAACTCTGTAGTTCATAAAATTTCCAGGGAAATTTGAGGGTGTTGCAGTCAATAGCCAAAATATTTTCTTGACTAATGACAATTAGGCTCGTAGAGTTTTTCCTTATACACTTGTGTAAAAATTTCCTCACATCTGCCTGAATTTTCCCAAACTTCTTTGAGATATTCAGCACCCCTTATTTTACCACAACTTAACTCTAATAAAATATTTTCTTATGAACTATCTTATTGATTGTCAGCTTCAACAGCCCAGTAATGGGCTTGGGCTAAATACTTTTGTTTTCAGCGAAGCAGTCAATGGGATAATATTGAAGTACCACATATTTACAGGGATGCAGAATATGTCCGATCCGGCGATCTAGGATCGGGGGAAATTTCAGGCATCTGGGGAAATTTTGAGGAAAAGTATAATATTGAATTGAATTTCAGTACAGTAATAAAAATTTACCAGATGTTGATACCGACAGTAATTCAGAATTTTTGTGTGTGTAGGTCTTTATCACTTTAAAAAGTTTTTGGGAAATTTGTGTATGGATTGGGGGAAATCTTGGAAGTAAAAACATTTTCTGTATCCCTGCATATTTAATACCATAAGTAGGAGACCGGGGAGGGATGGGACATTTTTTTACAAGAACATTTTTTAAAAATTCAGTTTTCCTTGTATAAATTTGAAACTTTCAAAATAACATCATGAAACATTTAACATGTTTAAAAAATGTAATCAATGTGATAGCAAATAAAACTTAAGATTTATAATCGAATTAAAGTAGGCCCAAAACTTTCCCATCCCACCCCGGCGTGGGATGGGACATTGTTTTAAAAGTTAAAATTCATGATTAATTTTTAAATATATGATTAAAAACCACAAAGGAAGCATTTTACACATTTATTACAAAAACATCAGTTATTTTACCCTATATTTACTTCGAAAAATCTAACTAAAGTGAAGAATACATAATAGTTAAAATTCTTTAATCCATAGCTGGCCACCTGATGTGGGAAAAAATAGGCTGATACTTTCATAGACTACACATGGAAGCACACCCACCTTTTTTCTATGATTTAAAACCTAAGCCACTTTTTTAGTTTATAGTAGAACTATGAAGCCCAAATAATTTAGATAAAAACCTAAAACCTAAGTGTCGCATCTCCTGAAGCCATGGTGGCTTTACCTGGTGGAACACTCAAAAACTAATTTTATTTTTAATTATAAGATTTATTGAAGGTGTCCCATCCCTGCCCGGTCTCCCCTGCATATTACATTAACTAATATGCTTTCCATAGTATTAAGCACAACTCGTCGCTTAAGGCGCAAAATGACATAACTGCATTTTCCCTATTTTGCAGGAGATGAAAAAAACAGTTTGGCTATTAATTAAAGAAAATAATTAGGCTTACCATACGTCCGGGATTACCCCGGGCAGTCCGGGGTTTTAAGAGCTGTCCGGGGAAATGTCCTGGGACGCTAAATGTCTGGGGTTTCATACATTTAATATTTGCCAGACATTTTTATGAAAAAATCCTGACCAAACTATTTAAAATTGCGTTTTTTTACGTTTTCTAACGTCTGTATTACTTCAGAAAACTTACTTTCAGTGAATTTTGTGATACAAATTAAGTTAATCAAACAATTTTTGAAAAAGTAATGTTAAATGAAAAATAAAATTTGATATTTTTGTTTAATATTTATTAGTTTGAATAGTTTTTCTTAGTTTTTAATCTTTGGTATTTTGATTTGGTACTTATAAAAAAATTTCAAAAATATGTCCTGGGTTGGCCCCGAGAAAATATGGTAAGCCTAAAAATAATATTATTATAGTTTTAAACCTTCATTTTAAGCCTTTTTGACCGGGGATTGAGATGAAACGCTTCTCTGTGGCGGCGTCCCTAACAATATCAATGAAAGGCGTGCAATTATGTCATTATGCCTTATGAATGCAGTTATGCTAAAATGACAAAATTGACGATTGCAGCGATTTGAGTTATTTTTTCGCAAAATCGTTGGTGCCAGGTGATCCGGGGCCGGGATTTGCATAAAGATTGATGTATAACTCAAAATGGCCAAAATGTCAGTTATGTCATTTTGCGCCTTAAGCGACAAACTGTTACATAATAATTCAAAACAATCAACAATCAATTGATTTTCTTTTAATTAATAACATAATACAGATTCAAATGAAAAGCCTTAACAGAGCGAAAATGATAACATCATGAATAATTAGATTGAATTTTTGATTGATTCACCATGGAATGTACTTAATATTAAAATGCAAGATTAACTTAGGTAACATCATCAAATGCACGTGAATAGTGTGAGGGAGACATGATACACACAAAATAAAGATGTACCAACATTGAAAGAAATTTGACAAAACTTGCAAAATAAAACACAGTAGAAAATGACTCAACACTGAAATATTGTTTATCAATAATTCTGAATTGGAAAAGTTGGTTTATGGTTTACGCTTATTAAATTTAAGAGATCTTTCAACTTCATATGAACGCCAATCACTCCTTTCAAGAAAGCGTTGCTTTTCAATGAACCCTTCTTTACCTTTATTATGATTTTGTAATTCTTCTTCTATACCTTCTTCTTTTTTGAATGACTTCCAATCATATAAGGTTTTTTCCAAAGTTGATAGTTTCTTCTTCTTTTGGGATATATTTCCAAGAAGAGACTGTAAACCACCACTCCGTTTTAGGGTGGCACTAACAGAAGGAGAACTGACAGGAGTTTTAACATTTGTCACAGCAGAATTTCCATTTAACAAGGGCTTGGGGTCCTCAGAAGCACCAGGCATTTTGACAAGTGCACTGCTAGAAGAGACAGAAAATGTTTCCCCCGCAAATTCAACCACATCAATCTTTTGTGTGTTCCCAACATCATTAGAATGTTTAGGTAATTGTCCTTCCTTGGTAACCTTGTCATCTAGTTTTGGGAGATTAGAAGATTCAACAGTTGATTTCTTGGGTTGCACATCTGCCAAGAAATCGGACCATATTTCATTAGCTCTTTTCTTATCGATGGGAGGAACATCATCTTTGGACACTTCTTTTACAACATTATCTTTCTTGCACTTTTGTTTTTTTAAATCATCTTCAGGAATTTCTTCGTCGGTACTATCATCACATGAAGATTCCGCACTCAGTTTAGCACCAGTCGGTACATAGTCTTCATCGCTTTCATCAGAGTCAGAACCCGAAATGTTAGAATTTTTGTCATTCGAATTCAGAAAATCCTGATAAGAACTCATGGCAAAACAAAAATGCAAGTAGAAATGAAAGAAATATAACAACGAACTTCACGGCCAGAGACAAAGAATAATAAACATAAACAACATGCAACTTAACTAAGTTGAGTAGTTGCGTCGACTGACTGAAGATAAACTCACAGAGTAGCGGAACCACGGACGGATGTCAGTGGAGAACACACTGAGGTGGAGAAAAGGCTACGGCAACCAAAGGTGCAAAATTATAGTTATATTAACAAATGTTATGGCTAGGAAACCGGTTACCCTACGGATTTTATTCATTTGCTTGGATTTAAAGACTTTTAACGTATTATTAAATTAAGGTATGGGAGGTTTTTTCTACAAACTCATCTAGATAGCGCTACAATCACCCACCCAGCAGAAGTTTCCGGGGCGCAAGTTCAGAGTTGCGTATGCTTGGGGAATTTTGGCTGTTTAGCAGCACATTTAGAAGCCAAATGATTTTTTAACATGAGTTAGGGTTACCATATTAGTCATCTTTAACTCTAAAAACTTGGCGCATACGCAAGTCTGAAGGCGCAAGTTCAGAGGTGCGGATGCGCCAAGTTTTTAGCGGTAAACATGACTAATATGGTAACCCTAACTAATGTTAAAAGAGTCAAACCACAGACAGACCGGTCAATGGGCGGCCCACGACACGAACGCCCTCAACCCGCGGTACCTGCACTAAAACTGTGGTTACAGTTAAGCTTTTAGGTCTGGCAACCATGGAGACGTTTTGCGAAGACGTAATCCATCGACCATATGATCACCCAGGATCGCGATACTTGGCGATCACATAAGCCATTTTAATGCTTTTTAAAATAAAAAAATTTCTTTTCTTTCAACAAATTTTAAAAATTTGCTATTATAATAGAAAATTAAAATTAAATCATTAAGGTTTGTTCATCAACAAAATTTCGTGATCGCATATGATGAAAAACTCGATTGTAAAAATACAAGCTTAAATATAAAGTAGTCAAGAATCACACAAGTAAATAATGAGAATCTAAATGATTTTATTAAATCTCATATTTCAATAACTGCAAATATTTGTTATAATCCCTTGGCTTTTTAAGACAAAAATGATGTGTAAATGAAGTTGAAATCCCCGTGAATCTAAACGAACACATCTTTTGCAAATACGAATCCCAGATCCCAGGCACATTCAAAATGAATTCTTGACAATAAAAATATATAATACTAGGATTCATTTTCATCTAAATTAAATATATACGCCTATAGTTAACGCGAATTATACCGAATTCTATCAGGCTTAGAAATCAAGTTCAAGAATGCAACACATATTTTTCAATACATTGCAAAATAGGGAAGAAACGAGATAAAATGTGCCTTAATGCAATAAGACACTGTTAAAATCACAGACAATAAGAGACAGACCGGTCAATAGGCGGGGCTTATCCAGAGAGCTCAAGTGGCGCCTGCGACAAGCGGTACCGGCATTAATCGATTAATTTAATATTTTTTAATCGAAATCCTTATACATTTTTTGTTGACGAAACTTGCAATATTCGATTTCGAAAGTAAACATGAAGTTTGTGTAAATCGTTTAATCGTACTCTTTTAAATTGTTTTCAAGATTTATAAATCATTTAAACAGTGTCTTATTGCATTAAGGCACATTTTATCTCGTTTCTTCTCTATTTTGCAATGTATTGGAAAATCTGTGTTGCATTCTTGAACATGATTTCTAAACGTCAGCTATAGTATCAGTATAATTCCCCTAAGCTTTCAGTATAATTCACGTTAATTATAGGCGTATGTGATTAATTCTATTAATACTAGTATTATATATTTTTATTGTCAAGAATTCATTTCGAATGTGCCTGGGATCTGGGATTCGTATTTGCAAAAGATGTGTTCGTTTAGATTCACGAGGATTGCAACTTCATTTACACATCATGTTTGTCTTAAAAGGCCAAGGGATTATAACAAATATTTGTAGTTATTGAAATATGAGATTTAATAAAATCATTTAGATTCATTATTTACTTGTGTGATTCTTGATTACTTTATATTTAAGCTTGTATTTTTACAATCGAGTTTTTCATCATATGCGATCACGAAATTTTGTTGATGAACAAACCTTAATGATTTAATTTAAATTTTCTATTATAATAGCAAATTTTAAAAAATTGTTGAAAAAAAAAGATATTTTTTAATTTTAAAAACCATTTAATGGGCTTATGTGATCGCCAAGGATCGCGATCCTGGTGATCATATGGTCGATGGATTACGTCTTCGCAAAACGTCTCCATGGTTGCCAGACCTAAAAGCTTAACTGTAACCACAGTTTTAGTGCAGGTACCGTGGGTTGAGGGCGTTCGTGTCGTAGGCCGCCCATTGACCGGTCTGTCTCTTATTGTCTGTGGTTAAAATGATTTACAAATCTTGAAAACAACTGAAAAGAGTCCTATAAAGATTTCGATTAAAAAATATTAAATTAATCGATTAATGCCGGTACCGCTTGTCAGAGGCGCCACTTGAGCCCTCTGGATAAGCCCCGCCTATTGACTGGTCTGTCTCTTCTTGTCTGTGAGTCAAACTTGCGCCGTTTCCGGAATGCGAGTAAAAATATTAATCGTGCGATTTGAACTAAACTGCTTACGGCGCAAGTTTAGAACTGCTGATGGTCGGCGAGTTTTGGCTATTTGGCGCCATATTTAGAAGCCACATGCATTTTCACACATCCCAACGGTTTGGTCTTGACGAGCATAGTGCGCATGCGTGTGGACTTATTTTAGCTGGTTTTTTTTAGAAATTTTAATAAAACAATAAATCGGAGACAGAACCCGCGACCTACCGCATGCTGAGCACGCGCTCTACCACTGCACCAGCGGGGATTCATTAATGTTAGAAATTATCTATAAAGAAGATCCATTTTTTCTCCCCGAGCATGCGCAATAAGCTCGTCAGGACCCAACCGTTGGGATGTGTGAATATGCAAGCCACATGATTCATTTAACATTAGTTGGGGTTACTATATATTGATTTTTATCGCTAAAAACTTGGCACATCAGCAGTTCTAAACTTGCGCCCTGCTTACAGCTATCTTAGAAAAGGTTAGTAAGCTCTATTAGAAGCTCAGTGCGTTGTAAAATACTTTTAAATTAGGAAATATCAATCTTTTTTCAGGCACTTCTGATTCTGTTGTGTGATTGGATAATAGAGGATGGATCAGATTTTTTTTTAGGCACTGTATATTTGGACGGCTTTTTTCAACTAAACTCTACTCTAATTTCCACGGCTAGGCTACAGCTCGGGGTTTCATTGGTTCAATCACTAAGCGCCGAGACTGCTACGTAATCACGAGACCTTTAGCGCATGCGCCACTGGCCGTTTTGGCCGTCCAAATATACACTTCGTTTTTGGCATCCCGCCTCCCGGGACGTAGATGCGATCGCAGCGCCAAAATAGCCCCACATCCATCCAACTTTTCGATTTCCATTAGCGCTAATGGTACAGTGGCTAGAAGGGGATAGTGTGTCGTTCGCCAATACCAGCAATGCTAAAATTTTTCTCCTCGTTTCACTCCTCTGCTTGGTGTCGCTGCTGTTAGACGTGCATATAGGCGCCTGCGCATTGCGACTTTCAGCACCAAGCCGGCCAAAGCCATGGTATGTTGTTGTTTACACGGCGTAAACAATAACATAGCCGCTGAGAATGAGAGTCGCAATGCGCAGGCGCCTATATGCACGTCTAACAGCAGCGACACCAAGCGGAGGAGTAATTTTTTTTTTCAGTTTTCATCTTCGAACGACACACTATCCCCTTCTAGCCACTGTACTAATGGCTACGTACCCCGTTTACATGGACCACTTTAAATCCCGGGATTAAAGCCGGGTCCGGGGAATCCAGAATTCGTGCTAAAAACCCGTTTACACGTCCAGTCCTCAAATGCCGGGATTTGACGTCACTGATCACGTGACTTGTCGAAGTTGCGTAATCTCTCTCCCATCGTTCGATGTTTTGTTAATTTATATTTTGAGAAAAAAAAAGAAATTAAGGTATTTTTAGACAAACAACTTAAACTGATGGTTAATTAACAAAAATCCTGATTGCTGAATTCGGGTTTCTCTTCAATTCTCGAAATTTTCTATTTTAATTTCGCATGATGCAGAATTAGACTAAAAATTTAACGGGGGTAGAAATTCCTTTAAATCAACAAAATATAATTAATATTAACAAAATGATAAGCTTTACACTAGGAACAATGTAATTAGCAAACATTTCGATTGCTCAATAAAAAATACTCTCCAAAATTCTATGGATGATTAGGATTTAATCACCTCCACAAACCTTAAAAATGTAGTTAGTTAAAAAAGGAATTTTTAAATAAAATAAATTAACTGTGTGTCAATTTAATAATGTCAATCAAATTTAGATTCTAGAGAATTCCGAAATTTTTTGGTATAGAGTAGGACCTTATGGGTTCAAAAGGAATAGATGCACAATAAAAATATATGAAGATTTAAAAGATTTATGTGTTGAGGTATAACTCGCCTAACATCCCTTTTTGTCTAGCGAACAGAAGCAAGAAAAATAAATCTTGCAATAAATAGTACTAAGGCTATGTATTATATTCAAGAAAATAAATCCTAACTTTCAATATTATTTAGGTTCTAATGATATCACAGAAAGAAAATAATTTTTATTAAAAAAGCATGTACCACAGCATGTAAGTTGCCATAATATTTGGGATCTGGTTATGTATTAAAGTGGGTAATATGTACTGAAAAAAATTTTAACTTGGTGAAATTTGCCATGTGTGTTTTTCATTTTATTACAAATGAATTTCTAGAAAAAACAGTGATGGACAAATAAAAGGCGAATGGATATTACAAATAATAAGAAATTAAGACATAGGTAATTAATACAAGATGTATCGGTGAACCGAAAAAAGTTTGCAATAATTGATGTCCCAAATAAACATGAAAAAACCTCATTCGGTTTTATGTTTGGTCACTCAGTTTTATGTTTAAGTGGTCGACTGAAAATTTTATGAAAGTTAGCAAATTCACATGAGGCATCCAGTTTCCATCTCCTAAAATAATCATTATTCATTAAAAATAAAAAGATTAATTAATACAATATTGATAAAAAAACCTTAAAATTAAAATGGGAATTTTTCCCAATACTAAAAAACATCAGGACTTTTCTGCTAGAAAATAATTTATTTTTTTCAGTTTTGAACACATCACACACTCATTCTACTCTAAGTTCTCACAACACAAAATAAAATATAAAGGTATATAAAAATTTGTGTGCTACTGTTTTTTCATTAAGGCATTGGCCAACTCGTCAACATAGAAACTTGCATATTCTGTAATCTGTAAGGCTTAATATTGTCAAGCTGTTGGGGATGCCACATATTGGAGACTCTTCTGATGATACAATTGACAACACCGAGAAAGATTTGTTATTGGATGTTCCAAAGAAACATTCAAAAACAAACCTCACCCAGTTTTATGCTGTTTTCCCCCTTCTGAAATCAAACATATAATTCACAAAAAATAACAAGGTATTTATAACAATATTGTTTAAAAAACCTTAAACTCAAATTTAACCATGAGTAAAAATTATCAGGAGTTATCTTTAATTTCTTTTTTAGACCATTTTAACATTATCATAGATAAAATGATCTTAATAAAAGCCAACAAAAGTAATATTAAAACCAGATAAAAACAAATATTTTAGAATTAACTTCGAACAAAGTATAGAAACATTTCAGTTCAATATTCTGTAATCCGTAGGGCTAAATAGTATTGCCAAGCTGTTGGGGACGGCAAATGTTAGACACTCTTCTGATGATGATATATAATTGACAACACCGAGAAAGATTTGTTATTGGATGTTCCAAAGAAGCATTCAAAAACAAACCTCACTCAGTTTTATGTTGTTTTCCCTTCTGAAATCAAACATAATTCACAAAAAATAACAAGGTATTTATAACAGCATTGTTTAAAAAACCTTAAATTCAAATTTAACTATGCGTAAAAATTATCAGTGGAGTTATCTCTAATTTCCTTTTCAATTTTGCACATTTCTTATCACATTCTTTCTATTGAAAATTCTTGCTAGTACTAATTGTTTACTATGCTATCAGCCCATTTGCAAACACAGAAACTGTTTCGAGAACAAATTCAACAATACATAACATATTTCTTCAGATGTTTTACAACAAATTTAATTATTGCTGAAATGGTCCATCGCTAACTTTTGTACCCAAAATTTGTTTACTTTCAAAATAGAAACCAAAGTAATATTAACACCCGATAAAAACGGTTTAAGATTGAAATTTAAAAAAACAATCAAATTTCAGTACAAAAAATTCATAAACTTTTGGAGATTTATGAATATTGTTCGTGAAAATACACTTAAGATATTTAACGAGACAGTGTATTGACTTTAAACCCAAATTTCATATTACTTATGTAACCATCCACTTGTCTTGTCATAACGGTACACTTGATGGCTTTTAGAAAAATGAAAATTCACAACAATTTAACCAAAACACTGGACTGAAGTGAGAGGGCAAGCCAAATTAATACGAGTCTGCTTAATGCGATTGCATTTATCCGATATTAAACCGATAACATTATTAGATTGATAATAGTAAGAGATTTCACATAAAAAGATGCAAACAGTAAAACTAGATGATTGTTTGCTGTAATATTAAAATTATGTAATCCTAATTCAAGTTTTTAAAACAATTTTACACAATATGTACTTGGCTACTTGAATTTTTTAGGGTAAAATTTATAATTCCAAGTAGTCCAATAAATAAAAAAATAGACGCTTACTTTGTATTTTCATTCGTGTTCATCAAGATATATTATCGCTAGTTTTCAAAATTTTACACAGAAAAGGCTCAGAAACATAACCACAAAAACCATGTGATTTCAAATAACACAAAAAATCTAATTCTCTTATCAGATATATCTGCAAGGCGCCGATGGTGATATCCAATGACTAGCATGGATTCGACTCCCATTAACTGTATGTATCAGTCAGAGACCTTCGAATGTTTTCTTTTAACAATCAAAGCAAAGAAACATAACAGTGTACCAGTGAACTTATACTGAGTTTCAGAAAAAAGTAATTGACCTTCACTACAAAACTTGAAAGCAGGTGATTATTAGGGCATATTGACAAATTTTGATAACATTAAGTGTCATGTTGATCCCCATCCATAGTTGATCCCAGTAAACGATGTATTTTACATTAAATTAAATAGGAATGATCGGGACCAGTTGATTTCGTAAACATTAACCGTGATCACACTAAGCCGACTTGACTGCAGTTATATTGTTCACCAAGAGAGGGGTCAGATAAAACTGGATGAGATAACTTAGTTGTTATCAATGAACTGCATTAGTTTTAAAAGGATATAGTAATTTTAACGAGTTCATTATTCCCAGTTTTGAGGGGTTTAGATGGCATATAGACAACAAATGTTAATATAAAGTATATACTAATGTGTGTGCTTTTGATTTTCAAAACTTAAAAACCTAGCATAGGACAATATTTTAGTGTAAACAAAAATATCCAACTTCTCTAACATGATGAGATTTCAGATACAGGATACAAGTAATCCATCTTAGAATTATTGTTTCACCATGATTTATCATAGTGGAAACAATATAGCCCTTAATTTACCAAGAAACTTAAAAGTTCCAACATAAATTTTATAAGAAATAAGGAAAATTAGAATGGTTAGTTGTGCTTGTGATCGGTAGTATGCAACTTTTTTCTCCGATTTAAAGGAATTGAAAAACTGACCTTACTTGGAGAGGAAATCCTGTTTACGATAAAAACCTGGATTAGTTATTTCTTGAAGTTAATTTCACAATATTTAATTCGAAAAATAAATTTCTCATCTACAAGTTAAAGCTGTAAACAAACATGGAGGATTTTACAAAGCGCAATGCATCATGGGAAAGCCGGTTTCAGAAATTCCAGCTTTGAACCCGGCTTCGGAGGTGGAATTTACGATTCCACCTTTTTTTCGGCATTGCGGGTTTAAACCGAGCCAAATCCCGGGATTTGTGTCCATGTAAACGGGGCCTGTGTTCTTTATTTACGAGACCAATAAGAAACAGACTGGTCAGTAGGCGCAGCTTAGAGAGCTCAAGTGGCGACTCCGACAAGCGGTATCGGAATCAATCGAAAGCATTGACGTTCTTCGTTTCACTAGAAATTCAGACACTACGAGGGGAATTTTATTTAAGATATACAGATTTTTTATGTTTATTGAGGGTCTAACTCACAGAGTAAAGATAATTCAGAGTCCAAAACGCGATTTTACTAAAATAGTTCTACAGTAAGGAAATTTTTTTAATCCATTCTTTGCGCAAAAATAAGTCACTACACAAAATTTGAGGCCGATTGAGAAATTTTTCGATTGCTAAAAAAATGATCAAAAATCGTCTTTTTCGAAACGCCTAAAAACACTTAATTGCATCATGCACAGTGACTTCGCCTGAAATGTTTGCCTTGGATTTCTGACCGTCACCAGAAGTGTCTAGATTCTAGAAGGTAAATATTTATTAAAACACTCATATCGGACACTTCAGAAAAAAGAAATCATCAACTAAACTAAAACATAGAAATTCAATTTTAATTGCAATTTGGCCTGGTGGAATTCTACGTCAATACGTCATTGTGCATGCAAACACACTTCGCGTTTTCAGTCACGTGTTTTTTCTCGATTTTAAAATTAAAATATTTAATTACTTGAACACTTTTTTGAAAAATTGACTAAATATTTCATTTTACTATACAAAAAACCTTACGGAACATTTGAATGTCTATGAAAATCTGACACATGCAAGTTCCTTGTTATCGCATAGTGGCGTTGCGACCCTCCAGCTGTCAATCATTAGTGTGGGCGGGAACAAAAGGAAACGAGTGATTCTCATTGGACATAGAACTTTGTATGGAGGCTGCATTTGAATTTCTCAATCTCTGCTATTTTTCCCCTGATCAATGAAACTTTTCCCTTATGGTTGCCACTTTTGGCAGTTATTTTTGTATTAATAATGCATGAAGGTGACTAATGTGATTAAAACTGCTTTTAAATGCCCTTATTTGTGAACTTTAATAAGTTTTCGACAAAAAAATTTAATTCATAAAATTTTTTAAAAATATTGAAAATTACATATTTTTGTTCTATTTGAGGCCAATCCGGAGGCAAAAAGAGTTATTATAATCGAATAATATTTTACACATGTTAGTTTGAGACCATTTGGCACCCTTTTCTTGCTGTGCCCGATAGAATTTGCAAAAATTTTTTTTCGCCATAGGAAAATGACCCACCCTAATATAAACCAAAATTTCAGAAGCCTAGAGCAAGCGGTTCGTGTGTTATCCGGGAAAAACGGAGTTTTTGGATTATCGGTTTTTCAAGAAAAACTCCCAAAATAATTTATTTCACACCTAAATGATTTACATATCCGTAATCTGTGAAAAATTATCGATTTATCCATGTAAGACACTTGGGGCGGAGTCGAATTTTTTCCGAAACTCTCTTGACACGACTTGTCCCAAAAAATGGAGTGTTTGGCATTAAATACAAGTAAGCCCCAATCTTGTTTTAAAAATCCTGGATGACGTAACAATCACCGTGGATTCCCGGAATTCTGGAAAAACTTTGCCATAACAATTAGTTACTATAAAAAAATTAAAAAATAAATTTATATTAATATTTTCGGATTTATAAGCTTTCTTTGGACTTGTGTTTTTTCGTCGAAATCTGAACTTTTTTTCAAAGTTCAATTTGTGCCTTAATTACCAACCGATTTTCACCAAAATCGAATATGAGATATATGGCAGGATATATTTTGAGATTTTAAGGTCGAAAATTTAATATCGTTTTTCAATTTTGGTAAAAATCACGATTTTAGTGCGACTTACGCACGAGTCCAGGGACCCTAACTTTTGTCCTAAATTCACAAAACTCCTGATTCTGCAAGATTATGGAAATGTAATGAAGGTTAAAAGGTCGCCGACCCGATGAAAATTTATTTAATTGGTTTTTGAGCGATTCTCTACTGCACTACCGAATCGCACTTCGGAAAGGCCCCTATCACGTAATTCCCGGTCTAGAAAATTCGATATGTTGCTCTCGGACCCAGGTGTATTACTAGAATTCTTTGTCGAAATTCCTCGGAAAGCCATTAAATAAATTATTTTTTTAAGAAAACCTCTTTCCCAATAGTACTGCAGTACGCAAAACAGGGTCTCAGAAAAGCGTCAAGTTTCCTAAATAATGTTCAGAAACAGAACCGTTTCGAATTCCAGATCCTGGTACTACTCCTAGACGTAGAAAATTAACCGACCATCAGTCGAATTTTTATAATTAGTTTTATTATTGTTTTTTAATTTTAAAGTAGCGGTATCGAAAATCCTTGGTTCGGAGGTACTACTTCGTACTTCGTACTGCTGCAATTACTGCTTTGTTAATTTATATTAAACAATAATCTTGTAAAATCATTTGGTAATAAAAATTAAAAAAAGGAAACAATGATAATTATTAAAATTAACTAAATAGTTAATTATTTATTATTTTAATAAGTTAATTTAATTAAAATTTAGAAGGAAACATTAATTAATCAGAAACATAATCAGACAGTTTAATTACTTAATAATTATAGGTTTTTATTTGAAAAAAAGGTTCAATTCCTTGGAATCGATTCCATCAGGAATCGATTCCTCGAGAGGTACGATTCCTAGGAATCGATTCCAAGCCATTCGATTCCGATTCGATTCCGGAATCGATTCCTTCAGAAATATTTAGAACCCTACTCCCACCACATCCTCTTATATTCATTTGGGTCAAGCAATCAGATGATCATTCCAGGCAAAACGTCACGGCCTCCCCTTTCAATTCAAACGGTTGCAGTCATTGTATAGTCTTATCAAATTGTGTTGGGAAAGTTTTGGGTTTTGGGGTAGTTGAGATTTTTTGCTTTTTCTATGATGTTTTTGGGGTGCTGGATCCGAATCCAAGATTTTCCCACTAAATTTCATTCTTTTTATTGTGTTTTGCTTGTTCAACGTGGGGAGAGTGGGGTACCGGAGCACCTTTTAGGGATGTTTCTTACTAAATTATTTTCTAATTTATTAATACCGTTATATATTTATTCAAGCACAGCTAATACAGCGTGTTTCCGATAAGTGTGTCAGAACTTCTAGGGGAGGTAGAATACATCAAGACGAACAAAAATTGGTGTAGGTTAGGGGGTCCCAATTTTGGTTCAAGGGGTGAAAATCACGGGGGAAAATTAGCAAATAAAAACATTACTTATCTGGGCAGAAAGAGATACAATTGTTCGATTTCTGCATTAGATTAGTAAGTTAAAGTTATAATGCAATTGTCCCTTGGTCACAGACTAAAATTTAAGATGTTTTCGTCGTGACATTTTTCTTTTGCAGTCACTAGTCAATCTACCTATTACGCATACCTGTTTCATTTATTGGTCTGTGTTTGAATAGAATAAAATTTGGGGGCATATGGTTTTTATATTTATAAACTATTTTAATTGGTTTAATGTTATTAATGCCAGAATTAATTTTTAACTGTTTCTGGCCAGATACAGGGTGGTTATAAAATATCATACCTACTTTAAAATTCTGTACAGACGAAACTACTGGTTGAAAAAATCTGAAATTTTGATAGGGGTATGTTGAAGGAAGTGGAATTTTTTAAACAAAGAAATTAGTAAATTAATTAATTTAATTAAGTTTTAACCTTGGATTTCGGAACGTCGCCAGAAGTCTAGAAGGTGAATGTTTATTAAAACTAGCATATCAGACACTTTAGGAAAAAAGAAATTATGACTATCCCCTTTCCTCAACAAAATTGCGTGATTTTTTTAGGAATAAATAATTTTGTTTCCCTTAAGTGTCTGATTTGATAGTTTGAATAAACATTAAAACATTTACCTTTTAGACTTCTGGTTACGGTCCAAAAGCTAAGACACAAATTTAGAAAATTAAATTAATTAATTTACAATTTTTTTTATTTGAAAAAAATTCCCATCCCTTTAAAATGCCTCCTTTAAAATTTCAGATTTTTTCGACCAGTAGATTCGTCTGTAGATAATTTTAAAGTAGGTATGTTATTTTATAACCACCCTGTATGTGTCATGCGATGGGTTTATTTTTTCTAATTTTCCCCCGTGATATTCACCCCTTGAACCCCACTTGCTATCCCCCCCTATACCGATTCTAATTCGTCTTGACATACCCTTTTTTTTTATCTCTTTTAGGAAAACCATAATAACAATTTAAGAAAAACAATGTCCAACAAATTTTAATGTCCCGAGGTGCCCCACAAGTGGCCCACCTTGGAAAACTTTCAAAAATATGATAAAAACTTTGTTATTTTTAAAAATATAAAACAACGCATTAAATTATGATATCATTAAATTAATTGATAGCATTAAATTATGATTAAATTTGACATCAAACATATTTTACATCCAAAATTTTTCACTGATTCCCCCATCCTCCCAGTGGCGGTTAGCGGAGCCAGGATTTGGTTTTGGGGGAGCTAAGAATTTTCAAAATAAAATTTAATCTTCGCACAAACATAATATTAAAAAAAAAATTGTGAATAATCGTGTAATAGTCACCTAAAGGGGGGTCTGAGGCAGTGGCGGATCCAGGATTTGGTTTTGGGGGGGCTAAGAATTTTCATAATCCAATTGAATATTCTCGTTAATGTTAATACGGAAAAGGTAGCGAAATACCTTGCTCCAACCTTCAAAAGGGGGGTCTGGGGGTCCTCCCCCAGAAAATTTTTTGAAATTTAAGTCAAAAACCCCACTTTTTCAACTCTTTTTGGTACGCTTCATCCGAATTTCGGATATAAATATTTTCCGTTTTGACACAAACTTAGTAAAATGTAGTTGTAATAACAGAGTTAGAAGTGCCAAGGGGGTCTGGGGGTCTTCCCCCAGAAAATTTTTTAAAATTTGACCTTAAAATAACAGGGTTTTAACTCATTTTGGTGCATAAAATGTCATTATATAGAGTAAAACTTTTCATTTTGGGGGAGGGCTTGAGCCCCCTAGCCCCCCCCCTGGATCCGCTAGTGGTCTGAGGGTTCCCCCCTACAACATTTTTGGAAATCTAAATATAAAAAGCAGGTTTTCAACTCGTTTTAGGACACCTAATCCGAACAGGATCCTGAACAGGGCTTATTTGGATACCCCTTATTTTGAATCTTTCAGCACTGGATGTAAAAATGTTACAGAAAATATTTACAAAGAGAGGACCCCTACTTGTCATCACCGATTTGGTTAATTTTTGGTGTGTGAGTAGTGCATAACTAGGAATATTAAGAAGAATTTTTCAGATTTGGGGATAATCACGATTGAAAAATTTAACATGTGCAGAGTGTTTCTGAAACAGGGTGTTTCAGATAAGTGTTTCATAACTTCTAGGGGAGGTAGGGTACATCAAGACAAAAAAGATTATAGTATTGTAGTATTAGTATTACGATGTTTTCTCATCGTGACACTTTCTGTTGCATTCAATCAACCTTCAACGCATGCCTGATTCATTTATTGGTCTGTTTTTAATTAGAATAAACACTTTAATCTAATTTTTACATGAAAAATTTTAATTGGTTGAATGTAATAAATTCCGGCATCGAACAATTGCATCTTAAGTCTAAAGGAAACGAGTGATTCTCATTGAACTTGGAACTTTGTATTTGACTGCATTTTAATTTCTCAATCATTGCTATTTTTTCCCAGATCAAGGAAACTTTTCCCTTTTGGTTGCAAACTTTCCCTGACAGTACTGCCGTCCTATGCGAAACAAAGGCAATTTCATTCAGATTTACTTTGAGAAAAATCTCGCCAAAAGAGTATTTGGCAGATTTTTTATTCTGTGAGGTGGGCCCTTCTCTCAGGAAAAACCTCAGTGATTGGCTACTATGGCATTGGGCTGCATTAGAGTTCGGAATATGGAAGGGAAATGGGGTTCGATTACAAATTTATAGATAAGAGAAAATACACAGCATTTCAGCTGCAAGTTCTAGAAAATCGCATTTCCAGATATAATAATATTCTGACACATTTAAAACTATAACACAATGTATTCAAAACTAATCTGTTTTAGTTTAAATATTATTTTCTTTTTAAATTCATAGGAATTTCAATCTGACAAAGAATAATAAGTTTGCTTTCAATTCTGGTATTTAAGGAGGTCTTTTCGTGATTTACACAACTTTTGTAGTGGCTTGGAAGTAGCAAGATATATTCTCGCCAGTTAAAAAATGCGCCAATGGGGAAAGAAAGTGAAGTTTTAAGAAAACTCGTTTATGTTTAATTTCACTCAGGACGGCAGAGTAACTAAAATTTCCTTATTGGCACTGTCTAAATCAGGTATGGGCAACCTTTTTGAATCTGCGGGCCGGACCCAAAGATTAAAACGATGTGTAGGCCATAGGTATAATTGTGAAAAAAAAAAGAGTTAGATTAATCTCAGGGGTATAAATAAAAATTCAATTTCGTTAGGGGTCCCAGATTATTCCTCAGCCCCTCCTTTCTATATTTAATTGGTCTAATGTAGCACTACAGTACATTTTTGGGTAGAATTGGCGTCTTAAAGAATGTAGTAATTAAGTTCCAACTACAAAAGGGGAGTCTGAGGGTCCACGGAAGTATCCCACGGAACGTTCGTGCAAGGCATTCTGGGATTGGTATGCCCTCAAAGGAAAGCCGCCCGAGACCGCCGGCTTCAAATGTGCGCTACTGCACATGCATATTTCGCCTCTTCTTTACTCTTTCCTCCATGATTAAAACCTATGGGCCGGATGCAACACCGTTTCGTTACCTTCTAAGGAACCGTATTTCACCGTCATCCACCTTACAACGGTAACGTCAGGTCAGGAGCAGGCGTCGGCCGTTTCATCCGCTGCCGTTTTCCTCTGATTGGTTGAAATGCCCGATGACGTAGCTCCATTTATTTATTCCAACCAATCAGCGGCAAGCTGGGCAAATGACTAAAGAAAACGATAGTTGAGTTGTTTGGAAGTAGGATTCGACCAGCTTCAACCGTCAACCAAATCGTCGTAAAACGGAGTTGCATATGGCCCTATGGCACTGTTAGCTTCTCGAAAGAAACAACTCAACTCTGACGAATTTCGCTAATACTTTAGCCAAAGCTAAACTTGATCATAACCGTAGGTTATAAGGCTTATTCATTACCCAAAACATCCGATGTTACTGGAAATCCACGAAAGTTGACCAATAGTAAAGTATTAGCGAAATTCGTTAGAGTTGAGTTGTTTCTTTCGGGGAGATAGACCAGGGGTTCTCAAACTTTTTCAATCGCGGCACCCCTAGCAAGCTAAAAAAATTCGGGTCACCCCCCCAAAAAAAGGTTAAAATTTTGGGGGAAAAGGTGTCCACATAAGAATTCTGCAGCAGTGTACAGAGTGGTTATAAAATAACATACGTACTTTAAAATTCTCTACAGACGAAACTACTGGTCGAAAAAATCTGAAATTTTAAAAGGGGTATATTGAAGGAATGCGAATTTTTTTGAAACAAAAAAATTAGTAAATTAATTAATTTAATTAAGTTTTTTACCTTGGATTTCGGACCGTCGCCAGAAGTCTAGAAGGTAAATGTTTATTAAAACTAGCGTATCAGACACAAAATATTATA
This sequence comes from Tetragnatha versicolor, assembly GCA_024610705.1. NCBI lineage: Eukaryota > Metazoa > Arthropoda > Arachnida > Araneae > Tetragnathidae > Tetragnatha > Tetragnatha versicolor. Next base: position 32,575,633 of record JANDEH010000010.1, read on the forward strand.
ACTATCCCCTTTGCTCAACAAAATTGCGTGATATTTTTAGGAATTAATAATTTTGTTTACCTTAAGTGTCTGATTTGATAGTTTGAATGAACAATAAAACATTTTCTTTTTTGACTTCTGATTACGGTCCGAAAGCTAAGACAAAAATTTAGAAAATTAAATTAATTAATTTACAAATATTTTTTATTTAAAAAAAATTCCCATTCCTTCAAAATGCCTCCTTTAAAATTTCAAAATTTCCCCCCAAGTAGTGTAATGTAGCCATTTACCCCGGCCACCAGTTGTAATATAGCCATTAACCCCGGCCTATTTATTAAAGTGCCATATGTAAATATTTTTTATTCTTGAAGTAAAGTGAGATGAGGATATAAATAGACTGAAATAGGTATGTTATTTTATAACCACCCTGTATTATGAAATTTATTTCAGGAGGAGCCTAAAATTAGCCCTTAACGCAACCCTTCCAGGGAATGCATGAATACTAAATAGGTCCAATGTATTTTCTTACAAGAATTTTAAGTAGATTCTGTAATAATTATGCTTTCAATATTTATAAGATTGATTTTGTTTATGAACAAACCTTAATCAGTGCTGAGATTGGAGAAAAATATTTGGAGGGGGGACTCACCTTTTAACAGGGTAGATGGTTGATAGAGGGCCAACTGTCACTAATTTCAGGTACCTACCCAAATTAGGGCTCCAAGAGGGAGGGCACTTTTCCGGACCATCACCTTTACCTTTTGACAAAAAAAGTCGAAACATTGGTGATTTTCTAAAAAGTATCACTCAAGATCCCTTATTATATTAGGTCATCCCGAAAGTTTTGTCGCTCTTGGGAGCATCTGTGTACAGTGTATTTTTTGGTACTTTTCCATTACGGTAAACCAGTAAAGTACCTCTACTTCTATCTAAAGCCAATTTGGCGAATTTTGGCTCTTTTTTTGTTGGCTGACTTTTCCAGCTTTCCTAGTTTCAACGATTAATAAGATTTTGTTTACTTCAAGTTGCCATTAATCGAAAACTTTCAAAATTAAAATTCAAAGGAATTCAACTTTAATTTTAAGTCATATTAAGATTGTACGGAAGATCTTATTTATTTCATAAATTGAAACTCATGTTATACTACTTTTTCCAGCTATCTAGATTCCTGCAAATGATCATTCGGATCTTTCCCAAAAGAGGGTTAGGAGTAGCAATCCAGCAATTTAATATGGATGATTGTGATCAAACTCTCCGGATGCCTCAGAAAAAATTAAATCTAAGTTAAATTTTCCACACTTGTTAAAAATACTTACAACTTTAATTGTTTTAGGGAAGTAGCCAGTTAATTTTAATTTAAAAATCTTAACTTTTGGAAAAAGGCAAAAGTTTGAGCAGAAAAGAAATGAAGTAACATGTTAACATAGATTTAAGGAAAGCCCAGTTGTCGATCAGTCCCCAAAATCAAGCCAAGATGCCAAGTTGACGGTAGATAAAGTTACAGTTTATATTGGTATCACATAATGGAAAAGTGTCAAAAATATCTTATATACAGATGCTCCCAAGAGCGACAAAACTTTCGGGATGACCTAATATTATCCCCTACAAGGGATAATGGGGGTTCTCCACCAGAAATTTTTTTGAAATTTGATTAGTAAAAGTAAGGTTGTAACTCATTTTGAGAACCTTTTTGGGTTCAAGAGGGGCACTTTTCAGACCATCACTTTTACCTTTTGACAAAAAATGTCAAAATATTGGTTATTTCCTAAAAATTATCACACAGAGTCCCTTGGTGGACCTCTGGGGGTATGGAGGTTCTCCCCCAGAAATTTTTTTGAAATTTGACTCCTTAAAATAGGGTTTTAACTCATTTGAGAAACTTTTTGGGTCCAAGGGGAACATTCCAGACCATCACATTTACCTTTTTACAAAAAAATGTAAAAATGTCCGGGATTTTCTAAAATTTATTACGCTAAATCTCCTTGTGCTACCACTGGGAGGTATAGGGGTCCTTCCCCAGAAAATATTTTGAAAGGCACTGTATATTTGGACGGCTTTTTTTCAACTAAACTCTACTCTAATTTCCACGGCTCGGCGTTCCATTGGTTCCATCACTAAGCGCCGAGACTGCTACGTAATCACGAGACCTACAGCGCATGCGCCACTGGCCGTTTTGGCCGTACACTTCGATAAATATACACTTCTTAAATATACACTTCGATTTTGAAATTTGACTTGTAAAGGTTGTTTTAAGTTATTTTGAAAAAAAAAATTTTTTTTTTTGGGGGGGGTACTTTTCCAGAGTGCTCCCCTTGGATCCGCGCATGCTAGTTGGTGAATGTTCCAAGTCATCTTTGTTCAAAGACAGTCACTTTAGCCACTTTAACATTAATAAACTCGTTTCATTTAATAATAAGAGATGTTTAATCTCAAAAGCACTTCGAAAATCCCCCGAATACCTTCACCGACCATCAGCTAACTGCTGTAATGAAAACGAACCCGGCCACCAGCGTGTTCCGACAATGTTCATTATAAAAGTTAAAGAAGTTTTAAGATATTTTTAATTTTAAAGATATTTTAGAAATTTAAAAAATTTTAGTTGAAGCAAATATTTTTTTTTGGGGGGGACGGTAAAAATATTTTGGGGGACGGTCCCCCCGCGTCCCCCTCCAATCTCTATCCTGACCTTAATGCAACGGCAGCACAGTGGGTTGTTGACGTTTTTTTTCGAGCTCTCAATTTTGCACTTTAAATTACTGTTAAATCTTATAATTATTTGAAAATATATATTTGCATTCTTATCTCTAATGATTTAGCCCGTGTTTAAAGTGAAATAGGCTCTTTATAATACGTTTTTTCTTTTCTTCAAGTCAAACCCAATATAGGCACTCGTCATGTCAAGCGAAAAGTGCGAGGCATGCCAACAGACTTTCATCGAAAATACTGACAAACTTCTATGCAATGGAAATTACAAACTTTTTTTCCACTTTCACTGTGTGGGCTTTACAAAATCAAGTTTTAGAACTCTTTCTAAAGACAAAAGGGCAGCTTGGATGTGTCCTGCGTGCAAAAGATCGCAATAAAATCTTTCGGATGACAAAGTAGTCGAAAGCACTCAGTTATTATCCAAACTAGCAGATGATCTGAGACAAGAAAATGAAACTTTTAGAAAACAAGTTTTTGACAAATTGGATGATTTCATGAGATCTCTGGAGTTTTCATCGGAAATGTCAACAAAAGCTATGAAGATCAACGAAAATCTGATGACGGAACTTAAACAAATCAAAAATCAAAATGAAACTCTACTTGAGGAAAATAGAATAATGAAGGAGCAAATATCTGAAATGAAGTCCGAATTAGTTGATTTACAACAATACAGCAGACGACTTAATGTAGAGATCTCCGATTTGCCTGAAGTCGAAAACGAGAATATTCAAGATGTTGCTCAAGATATAATGAATTCCCTAGATGTTGACCTTTTGAGTAAAATCTCTATAGTCCACAGAGTACCTACAGTGAAAAAGAATAAAATTAAACCTATTATTATGCAATTTGTTTCGTTAAATGACAAAGCAAGTTTTTTGGTAGCTGCCAAACAGAAAAGAATAACTGCTGACTTAGTAAATCCTAACTTTGATAAAATTCCAGTGTACTTCAACGATCACCTGTGTCCAGAGTTAAAAAAATTGATGTCTCAGTGTAAAACTTTCAAACGAGAAAATGATTACAAATTCTGTTGGTGCAAAAACGGCAAAATATTTCTTCGGAAATCGGAGGGATCCAAAATCTACAGAATCAGGAATATATGTGATGTTCTTAACATAAATGGTTAGTTTAGATGACAATTATTTTAATTTGATCATCAAGGATCTCGAGGATTTCCAATATTTTTTCTCAACACCAATTAGATCTGATTTTCAAATTCTATGTGATGTAAATATTTTTCACATTAATATCAGAAGTATGAGACAAAATTTTGATGAGTTTATAGCAGTGTTTGATAGGTTTTTGGGTTGGATCCTAGCAGAGCCCACACCCTTGCCAAAGTTGGTGATAATTTCGCCATCTTGGTAACCCTACTTTAATACACTAGATGGCGCTTGGCGCCATCTTGTTCTGATTTGGCGCGTTATTTCGGTTTGTCGCCAAGGGTGTGGGCTCTCCTAGGATTTTACCGGTTTTTGTTTACGTTTGATATCATTGTTATGAGTGAAATTTGGATAGATAATTTTGAAACTGGCCTGTATAATTTAAATGGTTATCGTTTATTTTCTAACTGTAGACCAAATAATAGATCTGGTGGGATAATTATTTATATTAAAGAAAATCTTGATTTCTCTTTGAGAAACTGTGACACTATTAGTTCTGCTGAATATTTGTGTATGTATAGTAAAAGTTTAGATTTACACTTATTAGCCTGTTACAGGTCCCATTCTTTTACGCCTAGTTTTTTTATAACAGAATTTAATACTTTGCTAAAAAATTGCAAATCGAAAAATATCGTATTAATTGGTGATCTAAATATAGATCTTCTAAAAAACGAGCCAGATTCAAATACATATATGGATTTTATGTATGACAAGGGTTTCAAATCTTGTTTAAATATTCCAACTAGAGTAACAGAGAAATCGGAAAGTTGCATTGACCATATTTTTATCAAAACCAAAACATTTCTTGTTAAAACTGGTTGTCTTTTAAACAGTTTAACCGATCATTATCCAATAGTTTGCAAATTAAGTACTGTAAAGTCAAAAAATTCTGAAGAAAATAATGTGCTTAAATCAAATTGTATAGATTATAGAAAATTTGAGGCCCTTGTCAGCAGTGTTGATTTTAAAAATTCTTTAGGATATATTGATGATTATGCATCTTTTGATAACTTAGTGCTTGAAGTTTATAAGAACTCAACTTACAACATTTCTCGTCCTAAAATAAGAAAAAAGAAAAATGGTTGGATAACAACAGAAATTGTAAGTTTGATTAATGAAAAAGAAAAATTGTATCGTAAATTTAGAAAGAATATTTATGACATAAGTACAAAATGTCGTTACAAGGAGGCTACCAATAAACTAAAAAAACAAATCAAATTAGCTAAAACAAGTTACTATTGTAGTGAGTTTTCAAAATGCAGTAAAAATAGGCAAAAAGAGTGGAATCTTATAAATAATATTTTGGGCAAAAATAGCAAAAAAAGTATCATTCCTAGTACTACAAATTATAAAATTTTGGCAGATAACTTCAATCATTTCTTTGTTAACGTTGCAAACTCTAAACGGGATGATCATGCCTTTTCAATTACTACTACGTATTCAAATGTCAATTCTTTTTATCTTTATGATGCAAGCATACAAGAAATTAATAATGTTTTAAATTCAATATCTGAAAACAAAGCTGTTGGTTATGATAAACTCCCAATTAAACTATATAAATTGATTTTAAGGCATAATCCTAGTGAGTTTACAAGAATAATAAACAACTTGTTAAAAGATGGAAATTTTCCAGACAGTTTGAAATTAGCAGTTGTTACCCCAATTTTTAAATCTGGAGATCAAGAAAATTTAACAAATTATAGACCGATATCTATTTTACAAATATTTTCTAAAATTATTAAAAAACTTATGAGAGATAAATTAACTTGTTTTTTGGACTCAACTAGTTTCATTGCTAAAAATCAATTTGGCTTTAAAAAGGGGTTTAGCACCGAAAATGCTTTACATAAGTTTTCTACCTTAATTTATAATAACATTAATAATAACTTTAGCAACTAACTGTTGCAATTTTCATTGATATATCAAAGGCTTTTGATTCAATAAACCATGATATTTTATTTGAAAAATTATCAAGGGCAGGTATTAGAGGTGTGCAGCTATTGTGGTTTAAATCATATCTCAAAAATAGAAAGCAATGTGTTAAACTTGATGATACTTTAAGTGACTTCGAATTAATAAAGAAGGGAGTACCTCAGGGCTCTATTTTGGGCCCGTTACTATTTCTGATATATATATAAATGATTTATGTAATCTAAAACTATATGGTGATATTTTATCTTATGCAGATGATACTGTTTTAATATATTCTGCTGAAGATCATAATACCTTAGAAAGACAAATAAATTTAGATCTACTAAAACTTAAAGATTGGTTTCTAAGAAATGATTTGTCAATAAATAGTAACAAAACGAAATATATTAACTTCAGTTTAATTTACAGAAACAGTTTAGATCTTAATATAAAATATCATGATTGTTCCAATACTGTTAATAATTGTAATTGTCGGAACCTTGAACGAGTAAGTAGCTTTAAATATTTAGGATTACACATCGACCAAAACTTAAAATATGCATCACACATAGAATTTTTAATAAATAAACTCCGTTATTATTTATTTATCTTTTATCACTTGAAAAATTATGTAGACAGATCCTTTTTAAAAATCTTATACTATTCATGGATACAATCTATTTTACAATATGGAATTATTTTTTGGGGGGGTGATTATTTGACAAATTTGCTACCCTTAATAAACTTACAAAAAAGATTACTTAAATATTTAAATAATGATAATCTTTTCTCCATAAAGAAACTTTTTTACTATAGAACATTAATTTATATTCATAACAACTTTATTTCGTTTGAAAGCTCTAATATCAATTATAATCTTAGAAAACCTCCTCTTCTAAACATTCCGAAACCAAACAAAGAAATTCTTCATAAAATTTTATCTACCAGGGTCCTTTCTACTATAACAAATTACCTACACAATTGACTACAAACTCCAATAAATTTTCTTTTAAAAGGGAATTATTCAGTTTTTTATTAAACTCAGATGAATTTATCTTTTCGTGATTAACATTTCACCTTTTGCCTATTTTTTTCTCCGCCCAAGATCTTTATCCAGTGTCTTTATATATATTTTTTTTCCGAGGTGTGTTAGTGTGTTTATATCATTTATTTTAAATTGGGTTGTATTTTGTGTGGAGCCATATGAATATTGTAATTTTCTGGGCTGTCCTCTTGCCAAATTACTTATTTTTGTATTTTCACATTTATGTACTTAATTTTTTTCTCTCTTTTTTTTCTTTATATATAAGTGTTTCATAGTAAATTTTTGTTTCACTTGGAAGGGCCAATTTGGCCCCTTAGTGAGCAATATGTTTTTTTCTTTTGAATATTTCCTTTCCTTTTAATGTTTTGTATTTTGTAAAAAAAAAAAAAAAATTAAATGATTTAAGTTAAAATTTTCACCTCCATAATTAGAAAATGTTACTTTTAATTATGACACTCACTTGTATTGAAAATCTTGTAGGTACTTAGTTCTTAAAATGTAAATGTGATGTTCATTTATTTTCTAAACTGACCATTCTATTATCGACTTGAAAGTTTACTGCCATTCAGACTTGTGCTTAAATATTTAAAAAAGAACCAAAGAAACTCGAAGTGGACTTCGTGAGCTAGATATAAGATATATATTCCCAATTCCAAATAATTTGAGGATTTTTAGTAAGCCTATATCTGGAATGAAAGTGACAAAAATATTAATTGAACAAACTTCAGAACAGAAGTTAAACTCAAAAATCTTGTTGACTAAATAAAAATTTATTTAAAAATTATACAGGGTGTTTCAAAATTGCGTTGCACGGCTTTTATTCGAAACCTACGCCTCCTAGGGTCATGGAAGTAAGGTCTACCCCTAGGTAAGTGACCCTGGAGAATCCGTTGAGATGACTTACAGCGCCCCTAGCGGCGAAATTAAAAAGTTAAAAAAATTAATTTAAAAACTAAAGGAGATAAAGCAAAAACCTCAGTAAGAGTGTTGTTGCCAACGTCAAGAAGAACTCATTGAAAAAAATTTGATCAAAATATCTTGAATATTCGCGGAGATATTAGCATGGGAAAATAGCACTTTTTCGGGGGTCAAAAAGTAAAAAGTTTGCATATTTGCAAATTTTTTTGATTTTTTGATTAAATTTTGTGTTCTTTCAACTAAAAAAACACAAAACTACACAACAACACTAAAGAATTTGCAAATATGCGAACTTTTTACTTTTTGACCCCCGAAAAAGTGCTATTTTCATATGCTAATATCTCCGCGAATATTCAAGATATTTTGATCAAATTTTTTTCAATGAGTTTTTCTTGACGTTGGCAACAACACTCTCACTGAGGTTTTTGCTCTATCTCCTTTAGTTTTTAAATTAATTTTTTTAACTTTTTAATTTCGCCGCTAGGGGCGCTGTAAGTCATCTCAATGGGTTCTCCAGGGTCACTTACCTAGGGGTAGACCTTACTTCCATGAACCTAGGAGGCGAAGGTTTCGAATAAAAGCCGTGCAACGCAATTTTGAAACACCCTGTATATATATCGTTTACCAACTCACTCACACAGAGATTACGGTGGTGATTTAGTTGAAAAAAGTCATTTACGGAACGCACCCTCCGAAACAAATACAGTTGCCATAATGATTAATAAAAGGATTTATTGCAGCATTGTTAAAAATAGTTTTCTAATTTTTGTCACTCCAAGAAGAATTTTTATTTGGATTAAAAGTAATCTTTAGTAATCCAAAGAAATTTCTAGGATGTCGTTCCGTAAGTTGGCCCTACTAAATCAATAGGTACATTAGTTTACAATGTGAGATCAATAGGTCTATAGAAGTTATTTCTTCTAATGAAATTAGACCGTTTTTAAGTGTGTTCCAGTTCTTGAGGGCCAACTATTTCGTCATCCATAATGTGAAGGAACAATGTCCAGTACATAACGTTTAAAACGGCAAATGTTACAGGAAATACAATGCGAGCATAACTGTCAACTTTACTGGCAATATGTCGATTTTTGTATGTACTACTTTTTTCTAAAGACAGTCTGCCAGCAGTAAAAGGCCTTCGTCTAAGGGACGAAAGTCGTTGGCCTTGCATCAATTGTTGCAATTGCATTTGTTGTTGATGCATATTATCATCAGCGACGTTTTTTCGTCCGTCTTTTGGAGAAGTTTCTTGGAATCTCACTGACGGAAATCCAGTGTTAGTTCTTTGACTAAGAGGAGGTTCCTAAGAGAAAAAGTAAAACAATATTAGGATAAAATATGAGTTGTTAACTATTAGCCTACCTACAAGCATTAGAACATTAAGAAACACATTTCGATATTTTCTTTTGTTTCGAATAGTAAATTTTGTACTTTATTCTAATCAGTTGTGAGAGGAAAAAAAACAGTTACAAAAGTAATTTTATTTTAAATGAATTTGTCTCAATGTATAGTGTCATAAATAACCCCAGAATCTGTATTTAAGACGTGTATTGCTTTATACGAGGAGCAAAACTGTTCATACTCAATTTTCTGACTCGAGTTTACTTTATTTGAAACTTGATTGTTACCGGTGGCTCGACGATAGATCCAATGGCCTCCTCCTTTTTCTTTTTCTCTCTGTCCAACTCCATTTGCCTCTTGATTTGTTGCTTTTCATAATTGTCGATGAAATTAACGAATGCATATTCAACCAACGCAGCAAACACAAAAGTGAAGCACATTATGACAAACCAGTCGATTGCTGTAGCTGATCCAACTTTTTCTCGACCTCTACCTCCAAAACCCATGGTTACCATTGTCAGTACAGTTGTAGCGCCTAAAGCAAATGTATTTGTTAGAAAAAACATGATAATTCCAATACCACTTATTTTTTTATATAAATGACATAATTCTGTCCATGGGTTACGGTTACTAATCCACGCAGGCCTCATATTTAGAGCTGGCGGACCAGAGCAAACTTTAGAGACCCATGCTTTATACCAATTTTATTAGAGCATATATTTGGAGACTTGATAAACTTAAGATATTATTTAATCGTGAAAACATCTTAGAACGTTATTACAGATCATTTCTTAACTTAAAAACCAATGTGGACATACAAGCTATTTTGCTGTACAGGTACAGTAATTTCTCTCCCTTAACAGTTAGTTATAAACAAGAACTCTTGGGTTTGATCAGCTTCTTTCCCGGCTAAGGTAAAAAGAGTTAGTTTTTTAATTTATTTCGAAAGTTATTTGAAATTGAAATTTAGTCAATAATTCCCAAAATTTTATCTTTGACCTTACGTATTTGGAGGCATGTCATGTGTCTTACCTACAGCAACTCTCCCTGCTGCGTCGCTTCTGTTTATCCAAAATGAAACCCAGGATGCCCCAACAATCATTGCACATGGTGCATATATTTGAAGAATGAAATATCCTCTCCTTCTGGTAATGATGAAATGAACTACTAGTACAGATCTTTGGTCCTCTCTATCTGAAAATAAATCCCATAAAAGGGAAAGAATAAGCTTTACCAAAAATTTACAGATTCTCTGTGTTCGCACTCTACATTTTATTTATTCAGATCCCATTGTATAAACTAGACTGAAATTTGTTTTACGTGGTTTTGACTAATTTTTCCATTAATTTTGCATCACAAATAAAAGTTAAATACATATAAAATTTAAAACGTATATGTGTTTAATAATATAAAATAAAGTTTAAACTCATAAATACTACGGGTCTATGCAGAAGTTTAATTTGTATTTTTCAATTAAAAATTTTAAAGTTATCTACAAAGTCACAAATATGCACTATTTACGTACTTCCGACTTTAACTGTGTAAGTCCGGTTTGATTTTGGGATTTCAACAAAATCATATTGGGATAACAGCACACCATGAGATATAGCAACAGCCTCATTATTTTTCCAAACGTATTGAACGTCCTGTACAGGATAAGCGTCTAGATAGGAAAGAAAAAATGAACAAGATTTTTATAAACGTTTGTGAATTCCAGTTACATTCCTCAAAAAATCAAGTATTTTTTTTAAAAACAATCCAACTTTTACTATGTATATGTTACAGTTAATGTTCATAATCTGGTAATGTTCGGAATACCTAGTTAAAGTGTGAAATATTTTGTACTTTACCTTAGGTAATTCTCATTTTACCTTAGTTTTTCTGAACATTACCGAATTTCGGACATTAACTGTAACATATATACGGATTCAAATAATGCAACTCTTCTCTTTAGAAAACATAATTTTTTTTCACGGGCATGGGGTTAGGGTCTTTTTAAAAATTTGATGTTTAATAATTTAAACCCCCTTAAGAGGTCTTATTGATTTTGGATTAAATTTATCTTAAATTTATTCTCTCAGATCTGTCCGAGATAAAATTTCGATGTATTATCGTCTTTTTTTATTGATATTAAATGCAATAAAACAGTAGGGAACAATGTGAATAATATTAATTTTTATCTTATTTTTGTAGTTGTAAGTTTGTATTTTGAATTATGAAATTAACTACTATTATATGGGTGTAAAAAGAGATACATATTTAAAAAGGAGAATAATATACTTACAACTTCCTATTTCCAATGGACAGGCTTGTGTATCTAATGGATATTTTCTAAGGTGCATGGGACAGCTAGCTTTCACAGTCAATCTATAACGAAAATAATTATTAATAATAATTAATAATTATATAGTGTAATTATTTGGAACTGGAAGACTTACCTCATGGAATATTTGAGCTGTCCATCTTTTCTTAGACGAATGAACTTATTTGGAACAGTTATTTTATGAAGATATGAACTTTTACCATTTAAAAAATACGTGTCTGGAATCCAAACCTTTTGCAAAAATTTCCAATCCATTGATAGAACTTCCTGATGTGTATGGAATTGCAGTCTGGAATCGAACCACGTTTGTCGAAAGTAGCAATCCATTGAGTAGACCTTTGAGTAAGTGAAACAGAGTTTGAAAGAAAATTATAGCTCAGGATTAAACTAAGTATTTAAATTATGCTATTTCAGTTTTCAAAGAGTATCTTACCCTTTCTGCCTCAGACACTGGACCAAAACTCCTAATTTCAATGTCTGTATGTATCACAGTAGGAGGACCTAAATGGCATATAAAAATAAATGATAAAATAATGTACAGAAAAATTTAAATTTAGCAATCTTCTTAAAAAGTATAAACTCTCTTAAAAGATACTTGAGTGTATCATTATGATATGAATAAGTGTAAAACATAAGATAAATTTTACCACGTCCGAATTTTGTTGAATTGTTTCTAGGGAACAGGGGAAGTTGTGATAAAGAATTTTAAAGAATACCCACCATTACTAACAACTTCTAAACCAAATTTCCCTCAGCTATTGATAATGAGAACCAAAATCCTTTAAACGGAAATGGTGGTACTAAAAATGGTAAAGGGTACTTCAAAAATATACACTGCCACTAAATTAATAACTATGACTACCATTATTGAATGTAGTATGTCTTGATTCAGGGATCGGCAAAAATTGGGCCACATTTAGACTTTTACCTCATAGTCATACCATGCGGCCGCCGAGTTTTATAGTTAATTTTTCTCTGATATTCTGAAAATAACACCTATATGAATTTTCGGTCGTAATTGGGGTTATAAATAGGTCATGTCGAAGTAAATTTAGTGAAAAAAATTAAAGAGATATTTTAAATGTTATTCTTGTTTAAATTGAAAGTTTTATACACTGCAGCTGAGATTTTAAATGGTACCTTAGATTTTCATTGATCATATGGCCTAAGAGACAGAGATGTTTTCATTTAAGGGGGCCGTAACCAGAAAAGAGTGTTTGGGGGATATTAAGCTCTGGGATGATTTTGTTTTATCTTTAATATAGAATATACGGAAATCATCATAACCCTCACCGATTTTTTTGTGGCTATTTCAAATATTATTCACATTTTACATATTATGATTGATTGTAAAAAATAACAATTTCAGGAGAATGGTTTTACATTTTCTTATTAACAATCATTGTATCATACCACCCTTATCATAGCCCATTAGTTGGTTTTTTTTTCTATTTTTGACGGTTTAGTTTATTTATGAGACTATACAAATTAGAATCTTATTAAAATAGTAATTAAAGATTATAATTCAAGTTCCCTTAAACTTTTTATTTCTTTAAGAATTAGTAAAGAACCGAATGGTTAAATTGCATTTTAACAGTTTTTAACAACGTTTAAAGTTAGCTTAATTATTTAAATGAAGTGAGTGGGACTATTTTTCTTCTTTTTGAAATTAGTTTCTTTTTAGATAGCTGAGACATACGGAACCTAATCTACCACACTTAATAAGTCTTAACGTAAAATACTAGTGACATTGGAAGTGTTTGAGAAAAGTTTGGAACTACTGTTTTACCAACCATTAAGTGGATAAATGCTTCTTCACGCCAAAACGTGTCTCTTGACAGCAAGGATTTGTGTGCTGAATAAACAATTGCTTGGTTGATATTCACAAACTCTATAAATAGATTACTTTGTGACAGTGTAAATCAAGTTGAGCTACGATTTAGTCAAGGAGTTTAGAGTAAAACCTTAACACCACTTAGTGCTGTCATTACCAATTAGTCTTTAAATGTTTAAGAATTGCTTTCAGAGAGCCTTTCATAACGGTAGTTCTCCCGCATAATGTTTGTTTTGGATCCGGTTCAATACGTAGTTTTAAAGCCTTGTTGTTTATCTACGCGAAATGTTACCCCCTTGAGAACATTTATATCACAATGAGTTTTCGAAAGAAAAAACATTCGAAATTTTCCCACCCTTGAATAATTACTAAACGAAACCTGAACTTTTTAGTTCGTTTACATGATTTGTTTTACCTAGTGAAATTTTTTTATTATAGCCACCCGGTCTATGAAGTTAAATATAGTCTAATCTATGTTGTGTCTATAGTGAACCCAGGATATAGTGTACTCTTTAATTGCAATGGATTTCTTTGCCAGTATTAATGAAAGAACTACTTTTTAAAGGTGTTGGTCCTTTTTGTTGTGATTTAATTAAGAGTTTATTTTAGTATCTCTTATACGATTTGTCCAATAACAGAAAAAAAGACAGGATTTAAGTACCACAAGGGGATTTTTAATTTATTGTACAAACCTCTAAAAGTATTAGGCTGCCCTGTGCCCTAAAAAGATTCGTTATCACAAAGGAAAGAGGTGTCACAAAAATGTACTTATGTGACGTTAAGGTGTTGAAAATGTTAGGTAGAAAGAGATACTATTATAGGCCAATGGATGGAGGTAGAAATAAAAGGTGCAAAAGTCAATTCCTATTCTAAACACTTCGGAAACTTCCTGCATGACCAATGACCATACTCACAATGATGTGTTTCCTGTAAAACGAGCTAACTTTTTTGCTTTATTGCAATGTCACATTAATACGGAGTTAGACCTTTAAATCTAAGTTTTATAAGATAGCTGAGCATGAATTTTGACATCTAGATTTTACTTCTATCTCAAAATCATCTTTGAGGGGGGCTGTCCCCCTACTCCTAAAAGATTATACCATGGAATTGGAATCGCGAGGTATATGTATATTAATATGACAAGTACAGTGGGCCCTCGCATATTCGCGGTTGAGCAATGTTACCCCCGCATATTCGCGGATTTCGATCTTAAAGTTTTTTAGCAATGAAACTTGTATATTTGGCAGAAAAGATATAATTGTTCGATTCCGGTATTCATTATGTAAAACCCTTTTGAAAAATGTAACTTCTACTAAGCACGTTTTCTAACTAGTAACATTTACTACAAGTTATTTACAGTTATTACAATTATTTACAGTCGTTTACAGTTAAAACTACTTTTTTTGCATGAACCAGTTTTATTAGTTTTATTTAATAAATGACGGAATCAAACCATTATATCTGTTTTATTACCATATGTGCGCGTTTTAAAACTGGGTTCATTATTCGCGTATTCGCAGTATATTTTGGAACTTAACTACCGCGAATAACGAGGGAACACTGTACTATCTTGTCTTCTTTCAAAATGCATTTTTCAAAGTAAAATTATTTTTCGTTTAAAATTATAAATTAATAGTCATTAGTGAGCAAATTCTATAATTTTTATTATCTTGAGAATTACCTCCTAGTCCTGGACGGATTTGTTTGTCATATTTGTCAGACAATAAATTGTCCAAAAGGTAGGTCGTATTTGACAACTTTTGAAGTTCGTTGCTGTAAAAGAAATTAAACATGTAAACATTTAAGGGTACACTTACCTGACATTCATAACAATAATAAGAAAAATAATTATATTAATAACCGATGATTATATGTTGATAAAGAGAAACAGATAAACATTTTGTTAATTGAGAAAAATACTTTTTACCCCCACTAATCAAAATTTTCAATATATTTTCAATACATTTCGTAGTTTTTTATTTTGCAAAAAAATTAAATACTTACAAGATAAAATTATAGCTTGAAATGTATTCCTTTTGAAATAAAAATTTATACTCTAGTCTCTATTAAGTTACTAAAAAATATCCCTAAATTAGATTATTTTTCTATAATATTTTTATTTGAAGATTAAAGTATTCACACAGATAGCTAATTATTTACATTTATCATATTAAATGTTCTAAAAAATGCCAAATAAAAGAAACATGGATTGTATAGTTGCTTAATAGGTAGATTTTAAACATGGGGAATATGGCATGAAAAGAGAAATCCCCTTCAAAGAGGTCTTTAGTGTCTCATTCCAAAATTTTAAAAGAAGAGGTAAGGCAAATTGAAATGGCTTCCAAAAGTGATTTTGTAAACTATCTATTGAGACAAACAATACAGAATCGAGTTTAATCTAAAAGGGGAGAATGGCAATCCTTGAGAAAGAATAAACACCAGAGTTGTACACACATGATTTCAAAAGTATCGGTTTAACTCAAAAAGCAAAAGTTAATTTTTTAATGTGTGGGAAGAAGCGAAGAAATAGATTAGGTTGTTTTTCTTTGGGATCACCCCACTTCTCATTTGGAGAAAAGCCAGTAGAATGTTACGACTGTCATTCTTACATTCAGATAAAAAAAGTTTTTGCTGTAAACTCCTTTCTATCGTAATGATATTGAATTCAATTTAATGATTTATTTTAAAATTTTATCTCCAATTTCTTAAGACGCTGGAAAATGAGACAATATTTTTTGTTTTAGCAATGAATTTGAATGTCACTGTTGATTAAACTGTTGTTTTAATGACAAAGCAAAATGTTTGAAAGATTTAGGAAATATTTTAAACCCCATCATATACAGTATACACTCTTAAGCATATATCGTATTTGTGTAAGTTGATACAGGATTTTATACACTTAAAAAAGAGTTGAATTTATATTTATTGTATATTCCTTATTTTTTAAAAATAATCTTAATTGCAATTCTGCATTTTTTGTTTGCAGAACTTGGAAATGAACTTACTTTTATGTGTTTCCTTTATTTGAAACATTTATTTAATTTTTAGAATAAACCAAATAATTTAAAATATTTAATACTTTAGTTAGTGTTTCTTAAGTTGGCTTGATTCACAAGAATCTCTATTCTAAAAAAAGTTTTTGGTGAGTGGTTTCCAGAGAAAAACTTTTTAATTACTGAACCGAATGACAATATCTGGTATCAAAATGTAGGTTTTTTCTTATTATTTAATTTCTTATTATTTAAATTTTATATTTTTTATATTTTCTTATTATTTAAAGATATTGTTTAACAAGTCGTCTGGGTTTAAACAAAAATATGAATGATAAAATATTAGGTGTATTAACGAGTTACTAGGCGGTATACCACATTGAATTTCATGATTATTGGTGTACGTTTTTCCCCCCCAAAATGTTGATTAACAATAGTTATTATTAGACGTGCTGGATATTTTTGAAGGAAAACATTTTGATTAAATTATTGACGTAAGTTAGAGTTAATAAATAATCAAACTTTTAAGAGTGTTATTAATGGAGATGACTTTTTTGTGTATATTTTTGAAAAGTTGGTTGACGTTTCTTCTACTAATTTTTTATTAATATGTTGTATAAAGTGAGTTAAGTTCAATGAGCTGGTTTTGGTGAGGATTGCGAAGCAATCCAAAAGGTCCTGCGTAAGCAGTTTACCTGGGGTTAGTGAGCTATAGCAAGCAGGAGGCGGTAGCACCATAGTGGCTAAAAATAAAATGTTGAAGCTATTTTCACACAAACTTAATCGTGCAAAACAAATGAATTTTTTTGCTATTTTCCAGGAGCGATAAAAAATACCTTTAGAGAAATACAGAAATATAAAATAACATTTATTTTCATATTTTACGAAAAATAATTCACAAACAGAAATCAACCGTCGTGATACTATGTCTCAATTTAAGAAAACAGCACATATGATCACTTTTTAGATAAAAACATGGTTACACCCCTTCCATATAGTAAAACATATTGCCAGTAAAATAATGGCCTACATAAAAAATCAGATTTATCTTCTTTAGATGTTAAAACGTGTAGATGGAAGTTTTGAGAGATGATGTAACTCTTAACTTATTTAAACTTCAATTTGGGAGTTAGACATGCACCTGATGATTTAGTGAAAATTGAGATCAGTCACGAGATATACCCGGTTCTATTACCTAAATCTTAATCATTCTTTGGAAACTTTCGTCTCATAGTCTTAAGCCTATTCATAAAACTGAAACATCAAAAGTTAGATCTTAAGGCTGTCATGTAACGATCTCTCTGGTCTTTCCAACTTTTTTCTAATAGACGTTTGTGGGTAAGACATTTTTTTCACCTGCATTGGAAAACCGCCCCGAAGCAGAAAAAGAATGAAAGAAGTCTACCATAACCGAGATACATTTTTCTTATAAAATTTCAATCTAATAATAGAGTTGGCTGAGTAAAGTAGTCACAACCTTTCTCTATCTATCCTTTGATGGAGTTCTTAAGGTGCTGGAAAGATTAGAGATGATGGCAAAAAATCTCCGCCCTATCTATCTTAAAAATAAACTCTGGCACATTGCTTGATGAGGTTAGTGATCTATCTTGCTTTTTGAGTTAACGCACGTAATTTATAACTACTAAGTGTATTCAAGTTCAGAGATACATTTTTTTTTACATCGAAGTTGAAGAAAACTCCCGGAATTCCATTAGTATAATTGAATCGTCAGCTAGAAGAAGGGAATAAGTCCAAAAACCAAGTTTTAAGAAAATCGAAACAAACTGTATAAATAATGGATTTTTTGTTGTATAACCAATTTTTACTGGAAATTCAGGAACTTATTTAGAAAAAAAGGCAATCTTCGGAAAAAATATAAGTGCATTCAAAAGTATTTTACAGTTGAAAAAAGTTGATGGACTTTTTCAACCTTGTGAAGGAAAATCTTAAAAACCTCTTAAATTCATCGTTTAAATTATATTTCTGCTTAGTTCACAGCACAAAAGTGAAAAATAGACAGACTAAGACAAATAAAATTCAAAATTATTATGAAACTGGGTCATTAAGGCAGTATTGATGGAGTGAGTGAATATGATTCCCTTGATAAAAAAAAGTTAAAGCACTTTTAAATTTTATTTTGGCTTAGTTTGAAGCACAAATAATAACATAAAGACAATATAAATTAAATTCAAAATTAACTAAAAAATATAATGAATTCGCAACTTCAAGGAGCTATATCTCCCTATATTGGGGGTAGTTACTTCTCCCCTCCTTTTACTTATGTGTAGAGCAAAGCTTGAAAATTGTTTTGAGCAATAAAAGTCAATTTTTCCTTTTTTAGACTTATTCCCTTCTTTTAACTGGCGATTCAATTGAATCCTTCAATTATTAAATAAACTAAATAAAACAATTGAAGAAAATATATGTGGATGTCTGATACATAAAGGTTGTGTCCCATATTTGGTTCGCTGTAATCAACTTCCACGCCTTATAGAAAAAGGTAGTACCTAATAAAAGTTAAAAAAAAAACATTACACAAAGATTATTAATAGAATTTCGAGTTTTACTATAATTATTTTGTGTCTTCTCAATACATGGGTTATGTTTGATTTTTGGAGAGAAATCATGCTTGGTATTTTATGGTTTACATGGTGTATTTAGAGAAAAGTTCCCTAATGGGAGGGGTAAAAAATTTTACGATACAAATTACTGGGTCTTTATTATACTTATATGATGCGGATAGGGAAATTTGAAAATAGGTTGGATTTTTAACAGGTGGTTTTAATAGACCATTCCATCCCATTCGTAAATTCATTTATGAGGTTAAATTGGAAAAATTTGAGTGACACTCAATGTACTTACTCCTCTTTGAGGGGAATTTAGCGTCTCTTCTTCGCATCCGAAGGATGTGCATGTGCATTAAGGTTATGATTTTTTTAGATTTAAAGCCTGTGCTGGCAAATGATATGTTTTGGTCCATAATTTTAGAAAATATTTATTTTTGAAAACTTTGAAAAAAGCACCTAATAATTTTGAAAACTTGAAAAAAGCACCTAATAACCATTTCTGAATCACCCTGTATACAGGGTGATTCAGAAATAATCATCAATAATTTGGGGGGAGGTAGAGGGGCCCTAGAAAAGCATATTTCGAATAGCGATGGTGGGGCGCAGCCTTACCTTTAAAGAGCTAGGACTTAATGTAGTGCGAACGCGTTTCTAAACGCCGTTTTGAGAAGGCCCGTGTTACGAAACAAAACATAATAAAATAAAAAACATTATTGCATGAGGTACAGGAGTATCCGTACTACTTAAATCCTCAGTGTGATAGAAATTGGATCACTTGCTAAACCGTGGGGATGAGTTTTAAAACGTGCAATATTAATCTCTTAGTCAAACAATGGAGTTCCCTTAATGTTATTTAGAAAAACGATGATCGGGGAAAGAATTTTCAATGGTCAAACAGTTTCAATGATCAATGTTACGATCATTGAAAATTCCTTCCCCGATCATAATTTTTTTAAATACCATTAAGGGAACTCCATTCTTTGACTAAAAGATTAATATTGCACTTTTGAAACTCACTCTATGGTTTAGAAAGTGGTTCAAATTCTATCGAATTCATCGTGTAAGTTTTCTACCCAATCTCTTTAACATTTCATACTTATGAAGTCAATATCATTATTTATACAGGTTGATGTCCCAACATAAGTGTCCAGAGCCTATTGCGGAAAACGTGCTATTTTGAAAAAAGATCGTATTTTTCGGGAAGTTTGACACTCAGGGGCAAGATTTAAATATATATATTTAGTTAAAACTTCCAGAGTGTTGGTTTTATTCCAAATGGTACCTTTTTAAAGAGTGCCTCGAAAGTTTGGACAAAAAACCTTTTACCCCCATACCCGTCCCAGACCAGAGAGAAAAAAAAGTTTGGTCTATGTCCACGGTGTCTTAAATAGTTGTTTAGGTCCTCCTAAAGGTAAAAAAGTGGCATAAAAATATATTTTATTAGCAGGGGCTTGGGGGTATGGATCACAAGTGATACATCAGAACTCAATCACAACAACTAAAATTTTTGAAGTTTTAATTAAAATTAGTTTACTTAGTTTATTTGAGTTATTTAGGCATACTATTTATAAAATAAGATAACGAGATTCGCTCGTTACTACTTCACATTTGCACGTTTATTATTTACACATTCCCTAACATTAGTTGCCTATAGTTTAACTTATTTATCTTAGGAAGGCGTTTTGCGTCTGATTTCACATAGAAATATCACATTGAATACCACAAATTTATCACATTGAAATAATTGTTATTTCCTTTCGGCCCGCCGCCAGCCCAAACCACCGAACCGATCTACACAAACTTGTTCTTAAAAGAAATTTTGATACCCCTAAACTCACTTTAAGTGGAATTCCCCCCCAAACCATTCAATTTTAAATTATTACTTGATTTTAATTCGTCTCATTGTTTTAAGGGGGTCCGGGACACAATTTTGTAAAAACTTTACTAATTAACTTAGAATTTTGAAATTTTTTTTTATACTGATCCCATCTAACAGCTAAGCAAAATCACATCAGAAAAGTATTCAAAAAGTTTTTTAAAAATGAAAAATTGAAATTTCATTAAAAAAATGGGGTAATTTAAATTTGATATAACTCAAAGTGTTACTGATAAATTTTCAAAATTTTTTCACTAAATCAAACAGAAACATATTATCTTTATTTTGGTCAAGGCATTTTCAGAAATATTAATTTTTTGAAAAAATATGAACAATTAAGTAAAAAATTCTTGATATTTTTATACAACTTTTATTTTAAAAACTAGGGAGCTACCGCCCCCTGCTCGCTTTCGTTCGCCAACCCCCGTTAACTGCTGACGCAGACACTTTTGGACCGCTTCGCAATTCCTCACAAAACCCAGCTCACTGCACTTACTCTCTTTATATAACATTCTTAAAACAGAGGTAGTACTTCTTCGGGCCGGGGTATATTTTCGAAAATGCCGGATATTTATTCAGTGGTGGAATTTTAAGAGTTTTATTATGGTAGCATGAATTGGCGGTAAACTTTCTTAAAATTTGTAATGAGTTTAATCGATTGGATGTGAAAAATGTAGTAATTATAGTAAACATCGTGAAAATTTAGAATTTTACCTTCATGAGAACAAACAAATAAACGTCGAAGTTGTGTCAGTTTCATTGCAATGACTCGAATGTATAGACTTCCAACATTTTTTCGATTTTTATCTTTATTTCTAAAACAGTCCCCCGTGTTTTCCCAGTTGTTTGCGTTTTGGCATTATGAAATAAAGTGTCACATTTTACTACATTAAAAAACACACTTGCAAAAGGATGTAAAAAATAATAATTATTGTAAAAAGTAAATGCAAAAGTTCAAAATTTCCGAAATTTTACTGTAAATATAGTAATGATTAGGTTGCCACAACGACAAAGATAAATATAAAAATATTAGTTTGTTATTAAAAAAAAATAAAAGGTAAATTAATTATACATAAGTTTTAAATATAATTAAAACCGTTTGAACAACAAACATATAAATATTGTTAAAAATGTACCAAAAAATATTTTTTAAATTCGTGTTATAAATAGAAAGATTATTATTTAATCTATTTGAATATTAAAAACCAGTGAAATATGTTTTCAATTGTTTTAAAATTAACAGTTTCTTCTTCATATAACTGTAACCTTATCCGTAATCTAAAAAAATGGAAATATTTTAAAATTGAGATTTTTTATAGAAATTCTAAAGGCTTATTGCACATCCTCAAAAGAATCCGGACAGTTTGATACCAAATATGTGTTATACGGATCAGTAATTAAAAAGCCTTTCTCTGGAAACCGTTCACCAAAAACTTTTTTTTTAGAATAGAGAGATTCATATTTTAAAAAGTAAATAAAATTTTTAAATTTCCCTTGACCAGATTAAAGTAAATTGTTTAAAAAGTATGTATTTCAAATTTCAACTCTTTACCTAGAACGGTTCTTGACCTATATCAATTTAAATATGAGAAGCAGTGAAAAAACACATCATAGAGAAAACCGGATTTTTGAATGTTGAAAATATAATGCTTGATTACCAAAGCAGCCGGCAACAAATAATTGTATCTCCGGTTTTATTTATGATAGAAACATAATTCAAGCATCATTTTAAGCAGAAAAAACAGGGTTCCTTTTTGAAAGCAAAAAATGTTTTTTTGAAAATCTCATGATTTTTGTGTCCCAAGACCCCCTTAATTTAATTTGCTTATCTTTTTTATTGTACCTGAAGAGAAAGAAAAAATACTTTAATCAAACCTGTACCAGTAAAATTTTTGAATTCAATGTGCCTAGTATCCCGTTGGGATAAATCTAGTAAACCGCGTCAAAACTTTAAAGTTTATTAATTTAAAAAATAGCTGGAACTTTTGTATTATAAATAAAGCGACATTCTTTTTATAAAAAAGTAACAGTTTATGGCATCTACAAATCATGTTTTATGTTCATCCTCATCACCATTAAATCATGTTCATCCTTTATACCGTGATTAGTTTCCCCTTTTCATCGAATACCGATTTATTGGTTTAACGATTGAATCACTAATTATTTAATCTGCATCATTCATTCTTACTTTCGTAGATTCACTTCTCTCTATTTAAAGGGCGTTTTGTTTCTGTTGATAAAAATATTTACTTAAAACAATGGGGTAAATAGAAATAAATTTATAATTTACTTTGGAGGAAGGCTTTTGAGAAAAGCGACCTAAAATTGGCTCATCTAGGGGCGGAAAGCTTTCGTTTAAGACCAAATTTATCCAAATCGGTTCAGTGGTTCGGGCTGGCGGCCGGCCTAAAGGAACCCCCCTTTAAAGTTGACATGGGACAAAGAGAAACGAACGCATAATTTCAAAATGGAAGGCTTTGAATGAATGCGATCTAAAATAGGGCTAATCTGCGGGTGGAAAGCTTTCGTTTAAGACCAAGTTTGTCTAAATCGGTTCAGAGATTTGGACTGGCGGACGGCCGAAAGGAAATG
Source organism: Tetragnatha versicolor (assembly GCA_024610705.1). Classification (NCBI taxonomy): domain Eukaryota; kingdom Metazoa; phylum Arthropoda; class Arachnida; order Araneae; family Tetragnathidae; genus Tetragnatha; species Tetragnatha versicolor. The sequence continues at coordinate 32,598,878 of JANDEH010000010.1, forward strand.
ACCAATTACTTTAATATATTTTAATCACTAATATATTTGTATGTATAAAGCATTAAAATTCGACGAAATAAACATCAGCTCAGCATTTTCCTTTTTTAATTTATTTCACAAACCCCTTTGAGGGATTACTAAAAAAATTATTTCAATTGCACTTTAGTGACATTAAGAACTTAATGTAGGTAATTTAAGGCTTGTGATGACACAAAAAGTGGACTGGAGGGCCACATACAGGCCATCCGTAAATGGTGCAGGCCTGTACTAAGATATTTGATTAAAGTAAAAGTGAACTAAAAATATCAAAGTAAAATAAAATCAGGAAAAGCAATTAATTTCTTAAGTTTAAAAAGGAGATACCATAGCGAAAAAATACGGAATAGAGTTAGAACACTTTTTCATGATTGACGAATTTTCAAAACCTACCTGTGATAATGATATTGGCATAGTTCCATGTCAGTCTTTGGTTACAAAAAAAGATTTTTTTTCCTACACATATATTTCATTTTAAAAGAAAGATGCAAAACGTTTTTAAGTCTCAGCAATATCGAGGTACTTACTATTTTTGTTGCATTCCTACAACACAGGATTTTCTGGAATCTTTAAATACAGACACATGAATGTGGTTACATGAAAGAACGGAGTGTAATTACATAAAAAGAACGCAAACTTTCTGTTTACTAAAATTAGATGATAACCGCGCAGAATGTGGACGCATTCCTCTGAGGGCGCGAAAAAGCAAAGTTGTTTATTCTATCTGCTCCACCATTTTATCACGAGCTAATATATCCCTTAAAGAGTTTAAACCCTTCATCTCTGAAACAGACTTGTATAATAAATATCGTTTATGTTTTGTTTCGTAAGAGGGCAAAAAATCTAAGAAGAAATACGGAGAGAATTTTTTTCGCGTCTCTCGTTTTCTTTCTTGTTGGCTAATTCTCAAATAGTAGCCGTGCTTCTATGAATAGTATTTAGTACAAAGGCATTGTCACACGAGTTCAATCAGCTTCTGTTGACTCCCATGAGTTATATGACGAGAAACTATTGAAACGCATGGTAAACATTTAAATGATCAGATTTTTTTTAGTCTTTCAAATTAAACGCAGTAGGGTGCTTCTTAAAGAGGGCTAAAAATTTTTTTGTAGAATTTTCAGCGGGGAACCCTGTCATTTTAATCTTCTCCTTAAAAATAATTTTGGTAATTTTTTCAGATTATTTAGCATGTTTTTAGGGGTCGCTACTGCCCTTTAAATTTTAAACTTATTCATATAAAATAGGGAAAACAAAAAAAAACAAATATTAAACCATCACATCTTGTTCATGATTCTTTATGAGAAGCTTATATAGTTATATAGATACATTGTTCCAGGTTCCATTCTTCTATAACCCCTCTTTCGGTAGTAATACATTTTTAAAATCAAAAGAACTCTTGTAAAGTTGTTTTTCTTGCATTTGTAAACAGCTAATAACTCTTGAACTACTCAACCTAAAAACATGAAACTAGTGCCATTTTGTTCGTATTTTTTTCTCTTCGATTTAGTGTGCACCATAGCCACCATTTTTTGAATTTTTTTAATTTCAAAAAAGTAAAAAAAATTAAATAAAAAAATGTTTTGTAAAATTTTCTAAAGAAAATTTCTACTAACTAAAACTAACTTCTTCTTACTCCTAAAATAAAGTCCTACCAAATTTCAAGTTGAAAATAAAAATTAATCATCTTGGAAAAAATAAACATATTTGAAATTTGGGCAATTCTCTAAACATTCTCTAAAATTTTTCAGCAAGAGCGATTCACTCATGGAGAATTCATAAAATCACTTGAGGGTGTTCATATGATTTAAAACATGCAAAAAATGTCACATAAATTTCAGAAAGTACGACCATTAACAGATTTGGTACAAAATCTTACAGAGATAGTTCCCAACTTAAAGTTAATAAAATGTGGTGCATGCATTTTACCTGAATATCCCCTTAGAAATATGTTTATATCTAATTAGTTTTACTTTTAACAAGACAAATCTAAGTAAAGTAATAGTTTTAGAACAAAAAACAATTAGATATAAACATATTTCTAAGGAATATTCAGGTGAAATTTTATTTAATTTGTTTCCACTTTTTTGAAATTTTGAAGACAAAGCATTAAAAAATGGTGACTAGGATGCACACTAAATCAAAGAAAATAAAATTACGAACAAAATGGAATTAGTTTCATGTTTTTAAGTGGTATAGTTCTCGAGTTATTAGCTGTTTAAAAATACAAGAAAAACAACCTTACAACTTTTACAACTTTATTACTACCGAAAGAGGGGTTATAGAAGAATGAAACATCATTTTTATAACTATATAAGCTTCTCTTTAAAAAATAATGATCAAGACTTGATGGTTTTTATTTTTGTTTTCCCTATTTTATATGAATAAGTTTAAACTTTAAAGGGCGATAGCGACCTCTAAATCTTCTTCAAAAATTCTGAAATTTTGGTGGGATTACTTTTTTTATACATACTAGAAAAAAATAAGAGGGTGCTCAATGCAAGTTTTGAAAGTTCGATTTTAAGAACCACCCTAAAACACATCTTTATAGTACATTTTTCTAGAAAAAGTTCAAAAATTTGAAAACTTTATTATGCATTCAAAAACTTTCAAAGAAGTTTCAGTTATATGTCAAACCACCCTTACAGAGAGAAGAAGAGAAAAGGTAATACACATGCAGTACTTTAAGCGCGTAAGAGATTCCTAAATCTAATAAAGTGTTCCTTGAGATTAAATATTTTTCCTATATAAAACTAATAATAAATATGCTAACAATAACAATAATAATAATAGTGATAGTAATAATAGTAATAGTAGTACTAGTAGTAGTAATAATAATAACAATAACAATAACAATAAAAATAACAATAACAATAACAATAACAATAACAATAACAATAACAATAATAATTTTTTCACCTTTCAACATCAGTTTTTTTAACTTAACAATATTTTTAACATAATTTTATATTTGGTAAAATTGTTTTGTATTCTAAATGGAATCCTTGAAGTTCCAGTAAAAACTTGGTGTTTTTGCAATGAAAATTCCATTACTTAAACAGTTTCCTTTTAATTTAATCAAAACTTGGTTTTGGGACTTATTCTCTTTTACAATCTGACAGTTAAATTGTAAAGTTGGATTTTCATAAATTAACAATCTGTATACTTTCGAGTACATAATTTTAATTAATAAGATTATGTGAAAAAAATATTTAATTAAATGAAAAGTATTTATACATATGATTGGAATAAAAAAGTTTAAACGTAATCATTAATTTAAAAGTATTAGAATTTTTAGGGGTATTATGTACTCCATTCTTAAAATTAATTATTATAAAATTCCTCCATATTTGATTAACCATACGAGGATAAAATGGATTCGCATCTAAGTACACCCTCAATTAGATTATGAGCATTATTTACTATAAGAAAACTACTACTACTTAACTTTAAAAAGGGTTTTTAATTAATTATGATCGGCAAGTAGAATAAATACATACTATTAAAAGTTATAAACCAAGAACTTTTTTTATTTTTAAAAGAACTAATGATATTTAAAGTCATCCTTTTTTGCATTTAAAGTTTTTAAACTATAGTATAGTATACACCTTTCAGCAATATATTTTTCCAAAAACAGTTTTGACATGACCACATTACATTACTATTCTATTTCCATAATAATTAGTTATTAATAACTAATGTTTCTCTAGTGCCACCATAAAATGTGTGACCTTTGCAAACGTATAACTTTTAATTCGCTTTTAATTCGCGTAGTTCCTTTTGAAA